>OZ010729.1:17066030-17666030 GCA_963932275.1 Andrena praecox | reverse complement strand
CCGAAAATGGAAGGAAAGCAAGGAAAGGAATGTCCGAAAGGGTGAGTTTTCTTTAATTTATTGGTGATTATTAGGTGTGAAAATAAATTCTTTCCGATTTTAGGGTACAATAACAGTTCGATTTAAAAAATATGAAAACAACTCGATCATCGCAATAATTTCCATTATTGTTCATTATCTTTTGCCATTTTTCTGGCAGCTTCTGAATACCACCGCGATAGAAATTTCAGTCGGAAAGAATTTATTCATACACCTAATATTATTTTTTAAATTTAGTTGTGTTGGCCGTTCTTAAACTACGGATTTTTACCTCAATAACGAATTACGATCACTTGTCGTACATTTTCTGTTACGTTAGCTTTTCGTTTATGCCTTATTTAAAAACGAAATTTACGTACTTCTTGTCCTCTCACTTCAAATTATTCTTATTTAAGATTTTGCTTTAAAAAAAAAAATGTGTAACGCGGTTTCCTTCGATGCATGCCGACTTGCTTGTTCGTACGTTCGTAGCACAAGCGCGGTCGCCTACCTCGTAGCCAACGCTACCGCGGGAACTCAGGCGGAAGGCGCGCGCTCTGATTGGTCGGGGTTTTTGCTTAATATCTCCTTAACGAAGCTTCGGACAATATTTTCGCTAAGGAAAAAGTTGTTTCAAATCACCCCCTGAGTCACCCCTTTCAAGGAAACGCGACATTTTTGGGACACCCTGTATACTGTGATAATTGCCGAAGGCCAGGTCACACAACACGAGATTGTAGAAGCCAAAGTTACACGAACAGAGCTCCTCAATCCAACGTGTACTGTGACTATTGTAAAAGACCAGGTCACACGATACAAGAATGCCGAAGCAAAAGTTATGCAGAAAGAGTACAAAGACCAGAAGTATTCTGCGAGTATTGCAAATTTAGAGGTCACACGATAGACCAATGCAGAAAGAAGATATACTTCGATAGGAAGGAAAAAGAAGAGAAACAACCCCGTATGGTACGTAGGCAGGCCATACTTCGATTAAAAACGGAGCAAATAAGGAAACCTCCTAGCATCCTTCTTTCTGATGTAGGATTCAGCGAGAACCACGCAACGTTGATGATCGACACTGGATCCGACCTCAACGTCATCAAGAGAAGTGCTGTTTCACCGAATATACCAATTTATACGGACACTCTGTTCGACCTTAATGGTATTACGGACGGCCTACTCAGCACAATAGGATACATCAAGATAAGAACTTTAAACACGGAAATCATTATCCATGTTGTGGAGGATCTTCCTATCAAACAAGACGGAATACTTGGAACGGAATTTTTTCAAACAAACGGAGCAACCATCGATTATATGAAGTCAGAGATAATAATAGGAACGGAAATTATTCCATTTATCGATCCAGAAATGGTCACGATACCAGCAAGAGCACGAAGTCAAATATATGTGCGAGTGCTGAATACACAATCCAAAACAGGATACATTCCGAAAATTAACATTCACCCGAACATACACATGGGAAATGCACTGGTTTCGAATAACAACGGTGTAGCATTTCTTTTTGCTATAAATACATCCACAAAGGACATCAAAATTCCAGTACCGTCAGTTGAACTAGAAGAATTTGAAGAAATACCTGCAGAAGAAGAAACAACAAACGCATACAAAAAAACTGATAGAACGCACCAATTATTACAATTATTACGGTTGGACCACCTAAACTCAGAGGAACGAGCCAGCGTGGAACAACTAATAAAGGAACATGCCGACAGATTCTACCTTCCAGGGGAGAAACTGGAAGCAACAAACAAAACATATCACAGGATAATTACAGAAAACAACGTTCCTGTTTTTACAAAACAATATAGATATCCCCAAGCATATAAAGAAGAAGTTAGAAAACAGACTAAAGAATTGCTTGAAAAAGGAATCATACAGTCATCAACTTCACCTTATAATTCACCGATCTGGATTGTACCCAAAAAAGAAGACGCTCAAGGAAATAAAAAGTCCAGAGTCGTAATTGACTTTAGAAAATTAAATGAACTAACAATTGGAGATGCTTATCCTCTGCCAAATATAACTGATATACTAGATCAGTTAGGAAGTGCAAAGTACTTTTCTGTATTCGATCTTGCATCTGGATTTCATCAAATACCAATGCATCCAGACGATCGACATAAAACAGCATTCTCTACAATTTACGGGCACTACGAATTCACTAGAATGCCATTTGGACTTAAAAATGCACCAGCCACCTTCCAGAGACTAATGGACCAAGTCTTAACCGGGCTTCAAGGAATAGAGCTGTTCGTATACTTAGACGATATTGTCATATACGCCAGTACATTAAAAGAACATGCAACTAAATTCAAACGACTAATGGATAGACTAAGAGAAGCAGATCTTCACCTTCAACCGGACAAATGCGAATTTTTGAAGAAAGAAGTTTCGTACTTGGGACACATAATAGGAGAGGACGGAGTCAAACCTGACCCAAAAAAAGTAGTAGCAGTACAGGAATTTCCAACACCTACTACGGTCAAGAACGTCAAACAATTTTTGGGATTAAGCGGATATTATAGGCGATTCATAAAGGATTTTTCAAAAATTGCAAGACCACTTTCCAATCTCACTAGGAAGAATTACCAATTTGAGTGGACCTACAAACAACAGAAGGCATTTGAAACTTTACGGGAAATTCTCTGCAAGGAACCTATATTACAATTCCCGGACTTCGACAAGGTATTCAATATCACGACAGATGCCTCAAGTATTGCTGTAGGTGCGGTTCTCAGTCAAGGAGAAATAGGCAAAGATTTACCGGTAGCTTACGCATCTCGCGTTTTAAACGATGCTGAAACACGATATTCTCCTACAGAACGAGAATTATTGGCAATAATATACGCAGTCTTTCACTTCAGACCTTACATTTACGGACGAAAATTCTATCTAATAACAGACCATAAACCATTAGAATGGCTTCAAAATCTTTCTAATCCTACATCTCGGTTAATGCGCTGGAAAATTAGATTAGCGGAATACGATTACAAAATTTTATATAAACCCGGGAAATACAACACAAACGCGGACGCATTGTCTAGGAATCCGATTTCACTACCATTACATGCAAAAAGAGCTCACTCGGATACGAATTCACATGAGAACAAAAAATTAAAAGAATTTCACCAATTTCCAACCCGACAAAGGGAAACTACAGCATCAACCTCTGGAAATCCAGCTCCACATAAACAATTAATAGTTAACTCATCAGAAACCGATTCCTCTTCATATGACGAAAGCGATGCGTTAAATTTAATGCGAAAGAAATTAAAACGGAAAAAACAAAGTACAAACACCTCCTCCTCTCGTCCCGAGACTAAGAAACGGAATGTTGAAGCGGAAACGCATACACCCCCTCGTTACGCGCCTCATCAAATTTCCGTTCCCGTCCAAATACACGCACCCCCTCAAGTACACGCACCCCCTCAAGTACACGCACCCCCGCAAGTCGTGACCCCCCAAGTCCAAGTACACGCACCCCCGCAAGTCGTGATACCTCAAAAATATAAACCCCCTCACATCAAGAAACCGCAAGAGGACTTAATTGAGGAAATCGATGAAACGGTCATAGTACCAAGACATAATTATAAAGACCCTCCCAAAATTGATGCAAAGTCAAGCTCAAGCACTCACCACACACCTAAAAAGAAGAAATTAAAATCAAAATCCAGCACGGACACAGGTCCTATAACGCCAATAACGATAAGGAAAGGAAGGATACTTACTCCTCCTCCACCATCCTCTCATCCTCCACCATTACTATCTCTTCCCCCACATTCTCCACGGCACAAACAACCCACACCAGCCAAACCAAGGATAGTATCAAATATTCCTGTCAAAAACCAAAATACAGAGGTGGAAGATCACTTATGGATGGGCAAAGGATACGTAGTGACATTCATAAACACACAAGGCAGGCCAATCGGACCATCAGGAGGAAAATTATATAAGGAAAAAAATATAAAACCTCACAAAATTCCACAACCATTAAGAATCGGAGAGTTAGTCAAAATCAAGGAAGGGAAGCACACAATCCTTGGACTCATCACACCAGACCATCCAACCGAAGAAGACGTATACAATTCACTGAGGTCACTTCATACATACCTGGTATCTGAAAAAGCCACAAAAGTATACATCTCATCAGAAGAGGATAAAATTTTATTAAATCAATTACGAAATTTAATAGAACTAATATTCCTACAAGAAGATATCCAATTCATCTTCTGCAAGGGCACCCTTCTGACACCTCCTGTACAAGATAGACACCAGATCATCCAGGAGAATCACCAATCACCTATAGGCGGACACAAGGGAATTACAAAAACATATCATCGCATAAGAAGCAAATACTACTGGAAAAATATGAAATACGAAATAACACAGTTTATTAAGACTTGCTTGGAATGCCAGAAGACTAAACTGGTACGAGTAAAAAATAAGGAACCCATGATACTAACAGACACACCTGTTGATGCTTTCGATAAGATTTCTATGGACATAGTAGGACCATTACCTTTTACAAACATAGGAAATAGTTATATACTTACTATCCAGGACAATTTGACTAAATACTCTCTCGCTATTCCATTGGCAAGTATCACTTCAGAGGATATAGCTAAGGCATTTACAGAGCATTTCATCTGTAAGTTTGGAAGTCCTAAAGCAATCCTGACTGACCAGGGACCAAATTTTATGAGTGCCCTTATGAAGAAATTTGCCAGAGCGTTTCACATTAAACAATATCGAACCTCTGCATTTCATCCACAATCTAATGGATCTTTAGAGAGAAGTCACCATGTCCTCGTCGAATACCTACGACATTACGTATCAAAAGAAAAGCAATGGGATCAATGGTTACCTCAAGCAATGTTCTCGTATAATACAAGCACTCACGAAGGCACGAAATTTACGCCTCATGAACTTGTTTTCGGAAGAAAAGCACGTCTTCCTTCGAGTATTCCCTCAACAGACAATATTAAAACGTATCCGGACTACGTCGACAAGTTGATAGACAAATTATATCACATCCGACAAATGGCGCGAAAAAACCTAAAAGAATCAAAAGTTCGCCAGAAACATTACTACGATCGAAAGATCCAATCACAAACATACAAAACAGGAGATTGGGTATGGTTACTACAGCCAAGAAAAGAAAAACTAGGACCGGAATACAGCGGACCCTACCGGATCACTGAAGTCCTGGACAACAGCAACTTGAAGATAGCGATAAACTCCAAACAAATAAGAATCGTTCACATGAATCGGGTGAAGAAAGCCCACTTGCCCTAAAATTTTTTTTGCGTAGCCCATTTCGTTCCCCACCTCCGTTCCAATCTCTCGAGGACGAGAGATCCCCCAGGGGGGGAGGTGTAACGTCCCACGGGGACTCGAACCGGTAAAAACCGACTGTCGGTAAAGTAGAACCGATCTCCATTACCATATAACTGTATTCCATTACCACGCAAACGCATTGTAAAGACTTTTGTACATAATTTATAATTTAAGCAAATATTAGAGAAACAAATATTATAGAAATGTTAAGAATAATTAATTATAAGTATTAGCAAAAGCGCAAGACAAAATAATAAGTAATAAGCAAGCAAAACACGAAATAACAAACAGCGACTCACTGCGCATGCGCCAGCCCGCCAATTCTCGGGTATAAAAGGTGACGCGCGCAGCACAGGGCGCGCTCATTCGAATACGTTCTTGCGACCAACGAATGCTAGTGCCTGGAGGCAGCTTAAGTACCATCCAGCAGAATTTCAGCACGCTCCGGAAACGGTAGCGACTGGTTCTCAGTGTTAAAAAGGTACGGGTGCTCCTCTTTGGACCTACCATTTGAAGGTTGAGAACTTTGTCTTCACGGAGGTTTCAAGCGTTGCTCCTATTAGTAGGTAGCAGCTTAGCCGCTTAGCGAAGGCAAAGTCTACAGAACCCTAGAATAAAACTCTGCCAAAAGAATTGGGACCCGCTCCGGAAACGGCAGCAGACCAATATTACTGCAGAAGCCTAGACTAAAACTCTGCCAAAAGAATTGGGACCCGCTCCGGAAACGGCAGCAGACCGATCTTACTGCAGAAGTACATAACACAATACATATATTACATATTAACTAGCGTATTAAACATAAAAACACATAAAATCCAAAAATAAGAATATTACTCATAGTTGTAAGCAATATTAATTTATCGTTATTGTTATTAGAGTAAGATTTATTAAATAAATAAGTAATTGTTGAGTTTAAAAGCCTTAGATTTTAATCTTTTACTATAGAGTAGAACCCCACCTATCCTACACTTGAGGGGACGCCGCTCTCCCCTCAGGGACCTTGCGACGCTCAGTTGTTCCCGGACAGCCGAACGTTACAGTAGCATAAGCACATTTTAAGTAATTAAAATGTATGTACAATGAATTTTCTACGTTTGCTCTATCAGCAGACATTACATTTAAATATTTACATGTACAACGCAACAGCTGAGAATTTATTTCCTTATTCAGAATAGAATACGGAAATAGCAAACAGCTCCCTCTCGCGTGCACCAGCAGCCGCGTATCTATGGGTATTACCATTTCTGTGCAGAAAAATCTGCTGTAATACCGACCTGCCGAATCGGCCAGGTCACGTGACGTGTCTACCCCCTTAAGTCTCATAACGATCCCTTAATATTTACTCAAGCTATCGCAATTTATGTTTAAAGAAATAATGACCCCATAAAAAACTTTCAAAAAGTAAAAAAATTACGCCAAGTACATGAAACAAATAAATCACAAAAAATAAAAGATAATAATATAAATCACAAAAAAATAGAAGAAAATATATATCACAAAAAATAGAAGATAATAATATAAATCCCCCAAAAAAATAGAAGAAAATATACAATATAAAAAAAAATGTGAAATCAAAATGAGCTGCAAGTACATAAAGGTGCTTTCCAACTGCCCTTAAGATTACACAACTACATAGACACAGCTAAAATGCTGTGTTCATACATTCCATTACTCATATCGCGGACATTTTAATTATCCCATCAAAAAGAATCCCAATTAAAAACATTGTCGTAAATTAATTAATTAGTAGCTTTACAAAATTAATATACAAAATTGCGCCAATTATAACAATGGCTATTTATAAAAAGAAAAAATGTATTAAATAATAATAAGCAGATATATTTTTATAGAAATAAATATTTCAATACCAATAAATATTTTATTCAAAATACTTGGCGCTGCTCACCGCATTGGTGTTGCTAAACTGAATGCATATGTATAAATTGCATTAATCTTTTTCTTTCTTTCTTGTGCGTGCATTCGTGAATGTGTGTATGTGTGCGTGTGCATATGCTACGTATGATATTAGAATTAAATATATACTGCGTTTCTAATATGTATATGCTTATTGTTTGCGATTCGAGCAGTAGTTCCTCTCTCCACCGCTCTCGTCTCACCGCAGCACCTCACGGGCAGCGGAGCACAACGGCAGATCTACAATCGATCACCGAATCAGATCTGGCCGCCAGTGCTATCACCCAATCGGACCACTCGTCCGCGCGATCACCCAATCAAAGCTCGCTTCCGCTTGGCGCGTCTTCCAGAAGCATCTGGAAGACACCAAGGCGGAAGCTAGCTTCGGGCCATTGTTCATTCTTGTTCGCAACGTACTTTGAATAGCATCGCGCTCAAGCTCTTCGTTCAGCACAAACGCGCATTTCTCAAGTTCTCACGCTCATCTCTTCAGCATTAAGCTCATCACCGCTCATCCATCGCTCATCTTTGGTTTTAATAAAGGACGTACGATAATTTCATCACGCTGTGCTTCTTGACTCGACTTCGCCACCCTAACCTCAAATTCCGGCACGCGAACAACACCTATTTCGCGAACACTTATGTATTTTAGATTGTAAGTGAGTTATTGTAAATTATTAATTAATTTACTATTAATAAGACAAATAACATTTTTTCGGTTTCGCAGCGCCAAGTATTTTGAATAAAATATTTATTGGTATTGAAATATTTATTTCTATAAAAATATATCTGCTTATTATTATTTAATACATTTTTTCTTTTTATAAATAGCCATTGTTATAATTGGCGCAATTTTGTATATTAATTTTGTAAAGCTACTAATTAATTAATTTACGACAATGTTTTTAATTGGGATTCTTTTTGATGGGATAATTAAAATGTCCGCGATATGAGTAATGGAATGTATGAACACAGCATTTTAGCTGTGTCTATGTAGTTGTGTAATCTTAAGGGCAGTTGGAAAGCACCTTTATGTACTTGCAGCTCATTTTGATTTCACATTTTTTTTTATATTGTATATTTTCTTCTATTTTTTGGGGGATTTATATTATTATCTTCTATTTTTTGTGATATATATTTTCTTCTATTTTTTTTGTGATTTATATTATTATCTTTTATTTTTTGTGATTTATTTGTTTCATGTACTTGGCGTAATTTTTTTACTTTTTGAAAGTTGTTTATGGGGATCTCACTTCTTTTTACAAAGATAATTCATGTACTTGGCGTAATTTTTTTACTTTTTGAAAGTTTTTTATGGGGATCTCACTTCTTTTTACAGAGATAATTCATGTACTTGGAGTAACTTTTTTTACTTTTTTAAATTGTATATAATTGTCATCCAAACTACGCACGCCTGCAAAGTTTCAAGACGATTGGATTGGTGGAATTGGTTTAAATTAGATTTTTCAGATATAAAACAAGCATACAAGAAGGAAACAGAGGATCGAAGCTGAATAAAATCGTTTAATTAATATAAAAAGCAAACATACAAGAAGGAAACACAGGATCGAAGTTGAATAAAATCGTTTAATTAATATAATAAAATCAATAGTATGTTCCAATAAAAAATAAAATTTTTTCTCTGATGTAGATCGCACTGCATCATCTTCTGCTTCGATTATCTGTAAATATATAAAATCCACATTTTAGTTATTTTAGTTACAACTTAACGTAGAACTTATAACTTAAAACACTTTAATAAATCTGTTTTCTCAAGTGTCATTATAATTTGACAAAGTCGGAGAACGATACATAATATTTTTAGCAAAATAAAATAAATAAAAATCTATTTACGTTTGATTTGATCGTATTATTTTATATTCTTAGGACTTAACTATGCGTAATTAATGGAAAACTAGTAAAATTAATGAATAGCGTAGAAACTACTGTGGATTTAAAAAAATATATTAAAGTATTATGAATATCTTTCACAAAAGATTGGAAAGTATCAAGGGAGATGTATTTTCAACGTACTTTCTTGACTAATGTGACTGACTCTACATTGCAAGCGGTACGCCATAATATTCTTAATCTTAATTCTTAACGCTACGCTAATTTGACAAGTTTTGTCGATTTACCTTATTTGACAAATTTCCAGAAACTTGTGCGAAACAAGATGCTGTGTCTATCTATCTAATCTTCTCCGGACAACCTCCAAGCCTGTGCATTCTCTTCATTTCTATCCATCCAAGCCTGTGCGTCCCCTTCAATTCTACTATCCAAGCCTGTGCGTCCCCTTCATTTTTATCGAAGTCCTGTGCGTCCCCTTCATTTCTATAATATAATAAGCTTTACATAAAAACTCTAAATTGCTGGTATATACAAAAAACACAAGTATCTGGCAATTTAAATGCAATGCAATTTTTTGCTACAATATATTATTTTGTACATGCATGGTACAAATTTACAGAAAATTATGCGAAAGAAGTACTTCTTTGTCGAACCTTCTCCGGACAACTTCCAAGTCTGCGAGTCTACGTAAAAAATCTATTAAACAATTTTGGTGACCCACCTTGTTAATTGAGACAATCATTCAGTCTCCCATGTAGTGTAAAAACTCGTGACATTTCAAATTTGGACAACTTACCTTATTTGACACTTGGCAGGTTATGACGGATTGACACTCGGTAGGTTATAAAATATAAAGCGATGACACTTGTAGGTTATATGTACAATGGCGGACGACGATCATACATACACTAGTTTCTTTTGGCTGAAGGTGTGCGTGTAACGCGTAATATACGTATTATGTTGACGAAAATTTGGCCTGAAGAAGAAAAACATACACTAGTTTCTTTTGGCTGAAGGTGTGCGTGTAACGCATATAAAACGCATATAAACGAAACATACACTAGTTCTTTTGGCTGAAGGTGTGCGTGTAACGCATATACGTATTATGTTGACGAAATTTTGGCCTGGAGAAGAAAATCTTTCTTAATCCATCTGACAGATCCATGAGACGATATTATGATATCTCTGTTATGCGTGGACAGATTTTATTGAAATTTGGTCTTATTCGAAAGCTTATATGCGGTTTACATAAGAAAAATGCCTTTAAATTTAGAAAATATTGCAGGCGTCGTGAGATATTAATGAAATAAGTTTCAGGTTAGGTTGGAATAGCCCGGCGACGAGTAAATGATAGCGGTAGCGACAGTCGACATATACAGGGTGTCTTTCCTGTACTTGGCATCGAGACGCTACTGCGTCTCTAGATTTTGGACGATGAAAAATTCTTTGTTTAAAATTTTTACCTCGAATAGTAATGATTGGATAAACAAACTGTAAATAGAAAAAAGATGTGTCGTGACGAGATTTACAACAATATATTTATTAAAATTCAGTTTAATAACATTTAATTTTCCAATCTTTCTTAGCGTCTGGACAATAATTCTTCCCATTTTCCAGCGCTAGTCCCCTTATTGCATCCAACCCTTCGATTAACAATTACTTCCGCGATACAGTCCACAGTGTATTTGGACGCTAAACGAGGTGTGATATTACCTGGACAGTTTAAACTTTTGCCCACAAAAAAAAACGGGTTTTCAGCCCACTGTGCGCCGCACGCAAAGACGCCTAGACCTGACCTGTGATTTTTCCAATGTTAGCGGGCTCGCGCCGCCGACGACCCTCACGATTTCCTGTCTCTGCTTATTGTCACCCCCCTCTGACTCAGGTCGTTGCCAACACGTGCAATGCAGATTTGCGGAAAAGACAGTCGGTCATTGCGAGGTGAAAGTTTTAAGACTCAACCCCCTGAAACAAAAACTCCCCTTAATTTCACGTGAACAACGTAATATTCGATTTTGAACAGAATCCCAGACATCGAATTAAAAAAGCGATCATTTTGGCGCGGCATTAGGCACTCTAAAGGCCGCCATACACGCTCATTCTTGCCCGTTCGATTTACTACAGACTTGCAAACAGTCAAAAGTTGTAATGCAACACGGAACGCGTGTGTCAATTGTCTGGCATGAACGGAATCACCGCGAGGTTGATTTATCTGGGTCCCGATTTGCCGCAAATGAAAATTAACGGGAAGTGCGGGCCACCGGCAGACAGATTTAAAATTATTGACACGTGTAATTTGCTGAGAGGATTTATCGAATCGTACAAAGCAAATCAATGCATTTGGAAAATTAAATTTAACGATTATTTGGACAAAAAAAAAATGTTTATAAAATCTTAATAAATAAATTGCAGGAATTAGATCAGGATACGAATAAAGATGCAGTAGTAATTCTGCTCTTTTTATTAACGGCACTCTCTTCTCTGACCACTACTGTACTCGATAACCATTGCTTTTTATTAGCGTTTTTCTCCGGGTTTAAAAAAGGAAAAAAAGACACGAGATTGGTACCTCGTATAC
Source organism: Andrena praecox (assembly GCA_963932275.1). NCBI lineage: Eukaryota > Metazoa > Arthropoda > Insecta > Hymenoptera > Andrenidae > Andrena > Andrena praecox. Next base: position 17,654,308 of record OZ010729.1, on the reverse strand, counting down.
CTACACTTTTATTCATCTTTCGGCTGTTTAAAATCATGAAAGATGATTTAAAATCTTTACAACTTTCAGAATTATAAGCGTCGTTAACCGAACACATCCTTGTTCACTTGTCCCAAGGCTAGCGGCTTTTCCATTGGGCAGAAAAAAGAGAATTAAGGGGGTAGACACGTCACGTGACCTGGCCGATTCGGCAGGTCGGTATTACAGCAGATTTTTCTGCACAGAAATGGTAATACCGATAGATCGACGACTGCCCGGTGAATGCGAGAGGGAACTGTTTGCTATTTCCGTATTCTATTCTGAATAAGGAAATAAATTCCTTGCTGTTGCGTTGTACTTGTAAATATTTAAACGGAAGGTCTGCTGGTAGAGCAAACGTAGACAATTCATTGTACATTTTAATTACTTAAAATGTACATATGCTATAATATGTTACGTTGGCAGTGAGGAGTTATAAGTGAAAAGAAAAAATAGATGAGATGTCCCCAGAAAATGAAGTTTGTTATATTAGGTTAGACATTTTTTTATTAGCAAAACACTGAAGCAGAACATGAAAGTTATACACTTATTATAAAATAATTAAACGTCCCATGCGGAAAGCAGTTATTGAACAAACATTATATATAAAATTGTGTTGGTGCAATAGTGACTTTAGATTGCAATTGCTTATTCGATGGTTTCTCATATGCGCTAATGCACTCGCCGGTGGTATTGCGATGTTGTCATCGATTATACACAAACAGAATTTGTTTATTTTTCATCGCATCAATATGAAAGTGACATCAATGGATTCCTCGCATTGTCCCGATTAAATTGACAGAAAATTATTTAAATCTGAATATTTTTAACGAAATAGGCTTTCAATTCTGCAAACAAATATTTCACGTAATTTCCTTAATTATGATCCGAGTTATATCATTTTTAGGGCCAATTTGATCGAGAAAGCATAAGGAATTGATTGACACCACTTTCGTAAAGATCAGATTAGAAATTGCAAAACTTCAGATTCATCAGTGCTTAGTGCGCAACATTGTATGGCCCCGCTGGTTTCGAGCGTCGAAGCAGATGAAACTCAGCGAGACACATGATTGCTGGCGAGCATCGCGTTTGACGACTCCGGCTAAAGAATCACCTTGTACAAATGCTAAGAAACGATAGTGTGAAGTGGCGGCCCGTTTCAATTGCACATTGACAATACCGTAGATTCTAGGGCCTATAATATTAGCTCCGCGTTACGATGTTCTTAATCAGAGTACTGCATTAATGAATTAAAAAATAAATGAATTGGTCAATTAGTTAAAATTTATGAACTGTGAATGATTTTAATGACGCCTTATTTAATAGCACTTACAGACTGAATTACTAATTGTAATTAAAAGAATACTTTTTGTCGTGCAACATGAAGCCCCGCACGCAAATGGTTGCGCGGATTGTCGAGAGCATCATAAAGTATATGTACAGTCTTCCAATTGTTGAGAAGCCTTTGGGCTCAGATTATCCTACCCACCCCACTGTTTTGCTTTCTCGCTGCGAGCGAGGACCTTCGGGCCCTAGTAGACCGCCCGTTGACAGTCGAGAGCAATAAAACCGACGAGCTAGATAAAATACCCAGTACACAAAAATAAAATGTTCATGTTTTTGATAAGTGTTGATGAAAGTATTACCGATGGATTTTTTAGGATTTCCCGATGAAAATGATATCAAACGTAGTGCAAATCGGTCAATTTTTAGTGAACGTAGAGTGTGTCCTAATCATGTATTCATAAGAAAAAATAACATTTCAATAGGTACATGCATGAAACTCTGAGATCAGGAATTCCGAACCAAATGGGGCATATGTAAGAACTGGCGAAATTCAACAATACTTCATCGTCTAAATTTTACAATTAAAGTATTTATTTGACGTGAATATAAAGTCGGTCAGCAAAGTCTTTCTCGATTTGAGTTCTGTAGAAAGCTGATTTTCCTTCCCCATCGAAAGTCCCCTCTTGTCCTTCTCGCTGGCAATCATGCGACTCGCTGAATTTCGTGGGCTTCGGCGCTCGAAACCAGTGGGGCCATACAATGTTGCGCACTAAGCAGTGACGAATCTGCAGTTATGCATTTCTAATCAGATCTTTGCGAAAGTGGCGTCAATCGATTCATCATATTTTCTCGATCAAATTGGCCCCAAAAATGATATAATTCGGACCATAATTAAGGAAATTATGTGAAAAATTTGTTTATAGAAGTGAAAGCCCGTTTCGATAAAAATAGTCCGATTTAAATTATTTTCTGTCAATATAACCGGGAGAATGCCAGAAATCCAGTGGTGTCACTTTCATATCGATGCGATGAAAAATAAACAAATTCTGCTTCTGTATAATCGATGACGCATCGCCGAGCAACGGCGATCTCGCGTGGCTCGGGCCACGAAGGTTTTCGTCGGCATTCGAGCTTCTAAGGTCGTATTCAGATACATATTGTGGAAAAATATGCATCGGTGCAGCGCCGGCGAGGGATCCGAATCTCAACAATGCCGAACAGTTGACGGTTGTAGGAGGAGAGGGGAGGAGCGGTCGCGTGGCGGACGCGAGCAGGGAGAACACAGAAAAGGACGATCTTTGAAAGAAGTCGTATCCGAGCGTCCATATTAGTTTGATTGTACCGATTGTAGTTTGAGTAATTTCGAGGGGAAAATAAAGATCGGCTACAATATATCCTGCCTCGGTGCTCCTTTTCTCAACGTTTTCTGACTCGCTCTCGCCTTCGTAGAACAAGAGTGGGCCAGAAGTGGTAGAGATTGCGCCAAGCACCTGACGTGTAGGCCAACCGAGTTCTGAGCGTAGAAATACAAACATCAGAATACCGTTAAGGAACTAGTTTCTGATCAGATTAGAAGGTTTCCCGCTTTAATATTTATTTTTAACCTAATAAAACATTAAACCATAGACTTTTTTATACTAAAAGTTGAATTAATGTTTAAACTTCAAGGAAAAATTCTAAAAAGTTGAAAATAAATATATAATTTAAATACTTATAAGGTATGGAATAATAAGGTGACTAGGAACTAGTTTTTAATCATCTAAAACTAACAATACTAACTGCTTTCACAGACAACACATATATTTTTGAATTATCAATTTTTATGTTAGTAATTATTTCAGACAATTATTTATTGACATAAACTCAAAAGAACGATTTATTTCATGAACTGATCAAAAATTAGTGCCTGATCAAGAACTAGTTCGGTGTGCGTTAGCTCCGAAAAATTCAGAAGTTTTATGGTCAGAACATTCATTCTTTCTCGATAGCTTCATCTCATATCTAGAGACGCGGTAGCGTCTCGACGCCAAGTACAGGAAAGACACCCTGTATATGTCGACTGTCGCTACCGCTTATCATTTACTCGTCGCCGGGCTATTCCAACCTAACCTGAAACTTATTTCATTAATATCTCATCACCTCTGCGATATTTTCTAAATTTAAAGGCATTTTTCTTATGTAAACCGCATATAAGCTTTCGAATAAGACCAAATTTCAATAAAATCTGTCCACGCATAACAGAGATATCATAATATCGTCTCATGGATCAGTCAGAAACGGTAAGGTTTTTCTTCTGATTCTGATTCTTCAAGCCAAATTTTCGTCAACATAATACGTATATACGCGTTACACGCACACCTTCAGCCAAAAGAAACTAGTGTATGTATGATCGGCGTCCGCCATGTTTATAACCTACCAAGTGTCAAACGTCATAACCTGCCAAGTGTCAAATAATGTAAGTGGTCCAAATTTGAAATGTCAGGAGCTTTTACACTAAATAGGAGACTGAATTATTGTCTCAATTAACAAGGTAAGTCGCCAAAATTTTTTTAATAGATTTCTTATGTAGAGTCGCAGACTTGGAAGTTGTCCGGAGAAGGTTCGACAAAGAAGTATCTTCTTTCGCATAAGTTTCTGGAAATTTGTACCATGCATGTACAAAATAATATATTGTAGTAAAAAATTGCATTGCATTTAAATTGCCAGATACTTGTATTTTTGTATATACCAGCAATTTAGAGTTTTTATGTAAAGCTTATTATATTATAGAAACGAAGGGGACCCACAGGACTTCGATAAAAATGAAGGGGACGCACAGGCTTGGATAGTAGAATTGAAGGGGACGCACAGGCTTGGATGGATAGAAATGAAGAGAATGCACAGGCTTGGAGGTTGTCCGGAGAAGATTAGATAGAGCATCTTGTTTCGCACAAGTTTCTGGAAATTTGTCAAATAAGGTAAATCTACAAAATTTGTCAAATTAGCGTAGCATTAAGAATTAAGATTAAGAATATTATGGCGTACTGCTTGCAATGTAGAGTCAGTCACATTAGTCAACAAAGTACGCTAAAAACACATCTCCCTTGATGCTTTTCAAATTTGTGCGTACATAGTCTGGCGTAGATCGCATCACCTTCTGCTTCTATTATCTGTCAACTCTTCGTCTGCATCGTTAACTGAAAAATAGGACACATTTATTAATTATTTATAATTTATCACACATGCTCAAGATCATTGAATGAATAATTACGTATGCAAAACTCTACCTGCAAATTTGTGCGTACATAGTCTGGCGTAGATCACAGTGCATCACCTTCTGCTTCGATTATCTGTAAATATATGAAAGCCACATTTTTTTTAATTATACGACTTAACGTAGAATTTATATACAGAAATATAGAAATAGAGTGGCCTTTTGCTATAGTAATTGTAGAGACTGCATAATGTGTCTAAAGGAGGTGAGAGCGTATGATTAATTAGAGTTTTACAAATGTCTTTCACAAAAGATTGAAAAGCATCAAGGGAGATGTGTTTTCAGCGTACTTTCTTCACTAATGTGACTTTCTCTACATTGCAAGCAGTCCACCATAATCTATTTTCTTAATAATTCTTAATGCTACGTCGTTTGACAAATTTTGTAGATTTACCTTATTTGACAAATTTCCAGAAACTTGTGCGAAACAAGATGCTCTGTCTATCTATCTAATCGTCTCCGGACAACCTCCAAGCCTGTGCGCCCCCTTCATTTTTATCCAAGTCCTGTGCGTTCCCTTCAGTTCTATCCAAGCCTGTGCGTCCCCTTCATTTTTATCTAAGTCCTGTGCGTCCCCTTCATTTCTATAAGCTTTACATAAAAACTCTAAATTAAAAATAATTTGCTGGTATAATAAAAATATCTGTCAATTTAAATGCAATGCAATTTGTTATAATATATATTTTGTACATGCATGGTACAAATTTCCAGAAACTTATGCGAAAGAAGATGCTTCTCTGTCGAACCTTCTCCGGACAACTTCCAAGTCTGCGACTCTACATAAGAAATCTATTAAAAAAATTTTGGCGACTTACCTTGTTAATTGAGACAATAATTCAGTCTCCTATTTAGTGTAAAAGCTCCTGACATTTCAAATTTCAAAAAGTAAAAAAATCACGCCAAGTACATGAATTATCTTTGTAAAAAGAAGTGAGATCCCCATAAAAAACTTTCAAAAAGTAAAAAAATCACGCCAAGTACATGAATTATCTTTGTAAAAAGAAGTGAGATCCCCATAAAAAAACTTTCAAAAAGTAAAAAAATTACGCCAAGTACATGAATTATCTTTGTAAAAAGAAGTGAGATCCCCATAAAAAACTTTCAAAAAGTAAAAAAAAAAAAAGATAATAATATAAATCACAAAAAAATAGAAGAAAATATGAATTATCTTTGTAAAAAGAAGTGAGATCCCCATAAAAAACTTTCAAAAAGTAAAAAAATCACAAAAAAGATAACAATATAAATCACAAAAAAATAGAAGAAAATATGAATTATCTTTGTAAAAAGAAGTGAGATACCCATAAAACACTTTCAAAAAGTAAAAAAATCACAAAAAATAGAAGAAAATATATAATATCACAAAAAATAAAAGATAATAATATAAATCCCCCAAAAAATAGAAGAAAATATACAATATAAAAAAATATGTGAAATCAAAATGAGCTGCAAGTACATAAAGGTGCTTTCCAACTGCCCTTAAGATGACACAACTACATAGACACAGCTAAAATGCTGTGTGCATACATTCCATTACTCATATCGCGGACATTTTAATTAACCCATCAAAAAGAATCCCAATTAAAAACATTGTCGTAAATTAATTAATAGCTTTACAAAATTAATATACAAAATTGCGCCTATTATAACAATGGCTACTTATACAAAAAAATGTATTAAATAATATTAAGCAGATATATTTTTATTCAAATAAATATTTTAATACGAATAAATATTTTATTTTATTCAAAATACTTGGCGCTGCGAAACCGAAAAAATATCAATTGTCTTAGTATTAATTAATAATTTACAATAACTCCCTTACAATCTAAAATACATAAACATATACATATTACAAATGCAGTCAGATTTATTCTACATATATATATTTAACTGTAATATCATACGTAGCATATGCACACGCACACATACACACATTCACGAACGCACGCACAAGAAAGAAAGAAAAAGATTAATGCAATTTATACATATGTATTCAGTTTAGCAACACCAATTCGGTTTCGCAGCGCCAAGTATTTTGAATAAAATAAAATATTTATTCGTATTAAAATATTTATTTGAATAAAAATATATCTGCTTAATATTATTTAATACATTTTTTTGTATAAGTAGCCATTGTTATAATAGGCGCAATTTTGTATATTAATTTTGTAAAGCTATTAATTAATTTACGACAATGTTTTTAATTGGGATTCTTTTTGATGGGTTAATTAAAATGTCCGCGATATGAGTAATGGAATGTATGCACACAGCATTTTAGCTGTGTCTATGTAGTTGTGTCATCTTAAGGGCAGTTGGAAAGCACCTTTATGTACTTGCAGCTCATTTTGATTTCACATATTTTTTTATATTGTATATTTTCTTCTATTTTTTGGGGGATTTATATTATTATCTTTTATTTTTTGTGATATTATATATTTTCTTCTATTTTTTGTGATTTTTTTACTTTTTGAAAGTGTTTTATGGGTATCTCACTTCTTTTTACAAAGATAATTCATATTTTCTTCTATTTTTTTGTGATTTATATTGTTATCTTTTTTGTGATTTTTTTACTTTTTGAAAGTTTTTTATGGGGTATTGGTCTACGCATAACTTCGTAACCTTAGAGCATATAGTAGGTATACATGGAGGTCTCATCGCCTCTTGTCTCCTGTGGATCCAATTGCCGACCAACATCGTGCGAGAGAGAAAGACATCGTGCGAGCGAGAGAATCTATACTTCACTCTCTCGCACCAGTTCGCACGATGTCTTTCTCTCTCGCACCATGTTGGCGACAGTTTCAAGCAGAGGTCCCTATTTCACGTGTATTTACATACACGTGCACACGTGTAGTAAACGTATCCGAACTTCAATCCGTGTAATTTTTAATACACGGATACCCGTGTATTTCTGTTCACGGATACCCGTGTAGTTCTGTTCACGGATATTCGTGTAGTTCTGTTCACGGACGACATGAACGTTGTCATGCCGACTTGACAACAAAGTATGTATTTCTATTTATAGTTGATTGTACGAGGCGGTATTTGACGACCATGCATCCGTGTACTTATAATCCGTGTACACGTGTATTAAGAACACGGATTTTTAATTCCTTAATACACGTTACACGTGTCCCGTGTACACGTGTCCCGTGTACACGTGTATTTAGATACACGTGAAAAGCCACGACCTCTAGTTTCAAGCTTTCGATGAGACCTCCAAGTATATATGCTCTAAGTTCGTAACGCACACAACTATTACGCTAAGAATATAAAAACCAAAAAGTGATATCAGCGCGTAGGTTCGGTCATGTAAACACTTAAATAAAAGCTATTTTGCAATAATTATAATTCGACGTTTCGGTCTATGGTTTAGACCATTTTCAAGAAAGTTATTGAAGAATACTGCGTTTGCTTTTATACGTTAAACACGTTATCGAAGACGTGCACCTTGTTAGTCGGTTGGAGCGTGACTAAAGTAAATAGTATATAGAAGCGAGAACATCCGAAGGGTACAGAGGAATAACGGTCATAAACAAAGTCAAAAGTGAAACTGTTAATAATTATTGTTTGAATCGATTTTTGAGTACTGTTTATTGATCATAATTTAATTTGAAGTTTTATTAAATTTATAAAGAAAAGAATTTTTAGCCAAAACAACATTACCAATTCATACCACCAATTATTATATATGTGGTAAAGCATCATTCACTAAGTAAAAGAGCAAATTACATATGCAAAAATTTTTATGTACCAATGTTTGAATCATATGAAGGAAGCAAGAATTCGAAAACCTCCATTAGAGAGGTCACATCATATATCCTTACTTTTTCAGTAAGGTTGCGTAATAATCTTGTATCTTAGGTGTTTCATACCTAAGATTTACGCTCGGTTGTTTAATCATATGTAATGTCTCTAATAGAATTCTCAGACTCAAATTGGCTTCCCTATCAACAACTTTGACATTGTCGTAGTCAAACCTATGATCAAACTCAAGTGAATGTTTAGTTAGAGCGGTGTGTTGAAAGGGAGGTAAAAAAACGTTTCTTTTATGTTCATAAATTCGTCTGTCTAAATGTCTCGAAGTTTGTCCAATATAAACCTGATTGCAACTCATACATGGAATTGAATAGATAATGTTGGAATTTTTAACCAAAGGTATTTTATCTTTAATTGGAGGGAACAATTGTTTGGTGTAAAATGGTAATTTGAAAATGACATGTACTCCTACTTTCCTAAAAATGTTGGAATTTTTAACCAAAGGTATTTTATCTTTAATTGGAGGGAACAATTGTTTGGTGTAAAATGGTAATTTGAAAATGACATGTACTCCTACTTTCCTAAACATGTACTCCTACTTAGGAAAGTAGGAGTACATGTCATTTTCAAATTACCATTTTACACCAAACAATTGTTCCCTCCAATTAAAGATAAAATACCTTTGGTTAAAAATTCCAACATTATCTATTCAATTCCATGTATGAGTTGCAATCAGGTTTATATTGGACAAACTTCGAGACATTTAGACAGACGAATTTATGAACATAAAAGAAACGTTTTTTTACCTCCCTTTCAACACACCGCTCTAACTAAACATTCACTTGAGTTTGATCATAGGTTTGACTACGACAATGTCAAAGTTGTTGATAGGGAAGCCAATTTGAGTCTGAGAATTCTATTAGAGACATTACATATGATTAAACAACCGAGCGTAAATCTTAGGTATGAAACACCTAAGATACAAGATTATTACGCAACCTTACTGAAAAAGTAAGGATATATGATGTGACCTCTCTAATGGAGGTTTTCGAATTCTTGCTTCCTTCATATGATTCAAACATTGGTACATAAAAATTTTTGCATATGTAATTTGCTCTTTTACTTAGTGAATGATGCTTTACCACATATATAATAATTGGTGGTATGAATTGGTAATGTTGTTTTGGCTAAAAATTCTTTTCTTTATAAATTTAATAAAACTTCAAATTAAATTATGATCAATAAACAGTACTCAAAAATCGATTCAAACAATAATTATTAACAGTTTCACTTTTGACTTTGTTTATGACCGTTATTCCTCTGTACCCTTCGGATGTTCTCGCTTCTATATACTATTTACTTTAGTCACGCTCCAACCGACTAACAAGGTGCACGTCTTCGATAACGTGTTTAACGTATAAAAGCAAACGCAGTATTCTTCAATAACTTTCTTGAAAATGGTCTAAACCATAGACCGAAACGTCGAATTATAATTATTGCAAAATAGCTTTTATTTAAGTGTTTACATGACCGAACCTACGCGCTGATATCACTTTTTGGTTTTTATATTCTAAAAATACGGTCGAAATTCTAAGTCTTTATTTATTACGCTAAGAATAAATAACAGCTACACGAGCAGCATTCCCGTTACCCCGCCATACCCTTCGGGGGCCCAGCAACTCCAACTGACAAATCCACGATCGTCAGATGGTGGTGGCTGATTTCTCCTGGATCGCTGTTGACCGGCCAATATATCTGAATACGACCTTAGGATAATGATATAATGAAAGAAGAAAAATTATTCGAAGCCCAAGATGAAAGGCCTTCGAATAAACAATGGAAACTAATAAATACCCGAACCTATATAGAACTTTAGATTTAGGGTACACACCCCTCCCCCAATCCTCGTGTCGATCAGCCACTGGGGCCATTCGGAAGTATATCCTTTTATTTAAATAATGCCCATCTCTGCATAGGACCGTAAAGAATTACAAAAAAATCAGGGAGTCAACTGTTGACCGGTTTGGAGACTTTTCCTTGTTATATGTTTTATTCAATAGTCGGAAGAATAATAATAAGAGCAATAATTGCAAATAATTGCTGTAACTTCCACATTCTGAAAATATAATATCAGTAAATTAATATTTCCAGTATTAGTAAAAAAGTTCCAATCTCTCTTTTTTTTACTTTAAATAATGTGGCCATATAATTATAACATAAATTCGACAGCGATTTCAAGTGATGTATGTGTCACGGTAAAGGCGTTAGTTTAGTAAATGTATACAGTTCCCAGCAGTTCCTAGTAAATGTATGCCTAAAATGCATATAACCTAACCTCTAATCGGACGAAAATGCATACATTGACTGCATCACGCTTTTACTGTGGCACATGTATCCAGCTAACGCTTCAGTTTTGCTATTATTCCACGCTGGCAGTCCTCCCGAGTAGGCGCCATCTCGTATCAACTAGCTGAACTAAATTTGTCACGTGACTTGCTCTGCTTATCGCCAATATGGCGGAACTCGTATTTGGGAATGCAGTCACGGGAATACGTTGTTTGTCCTTATATGAGCACATTTTGGGCTGGGTGAGGTCTCATTCGAAAGAGGAAGGTTCGATACAGCCCGCTCTGGTCATCGTTTGAGTCACAAAACTCTTTTTTTTTTCGACTTTTGCTCTACTTTCAACACTCATATTATTAGATATTAACACAATCTCGTCTAACCATGACCAGAGCGGGCTGCATCAGACCTTCCCCTTTCGAGTGAGACCTCACCCAGCTCAAAATCTGCTCATATAAGGACAAACAACGTATTCCCGCAAACCCATGTTTCGGGCCAGATTGTGTCGGTATACAGATCGCTGTTTTACCCGTGTCTACCCCCTTAAACGTTTTTCTAATTCTTACGAGTGTCGCTATCGCCCTTACCACGACCAGAAATTTGAAGAAAAAAATCTACAGAATGGCAGACGGTTAAAGATAAAATAGGTTTTTCCTGCAGTTTTTCTAACTTTTAGGTGCCCAAAAAAATTGATGTTTAGAAAATAATGACCTGATTTTTGTAGTGGCGGTAGCGACACTCTAATCTAAAGGATTAAAAAACCTTTGGTTCAATTTTCTCTGCTTTTCTCCTTTTCTGATTTAAAGAGCTTTTGTGGCAAGTCTTCAGAGGAATATCCGTCGGCAGGATGGGGGTTGTGCCGCGTAGTGGGGGTGGGGGGGGGGGTGGCAAGATTTCCTTGGAGCCTACAGGTAGCAAGGAAACTGCAGCAGTCAGGGGGGTGACACTCATAGAGGCTTGAAATATAACCACCGTTTAGTTCCCATACATTACTGAAGACAGCGCTGGATGCAATTTAGTTGAAAGATTATCCACTAGATGGTGCTGACCACAGGCTACATTTGGCGCAATTTGGTTGAATTCAGTTGAATTTGGCGGCCATTATTGACCGTTACTAACCGTTACAGCCAAGCGTTGCCAAGCGTGATCTAGCCTAGCAAAGCCAAGTCAAGCTCTGTCAAGCTCAGTAACACCCAGTAACACCTCATAGCGACTCGGATAAAGAAGATTGGAAGTTTTATTAGGATACAGTTCATAAACATCGAACTGGAACAAAGATAAGTGACATATCATATTAAGTATCCGCACTGCGGTTCATACACTGCACGGAACGAGATTCCGTGCACAGGCATCATATTTTATTTATTTTCTAGAATCATCATGTCCAGCTATACGAAATGTTGTGTGCCCGGGTGTGAAGATCGGACGTCAACAAGGCATCGATTTCCAAATCCCACTAAAGATGCAGCACGTTTCAACTTGTGGATTGAAGTAATTGGTAATCCCAAACTAGTGGAGGTAGACCCGATGCGTATCTACAGAAATGTTCGTGTATGCCATCAGCATTTCACGATCAAGGATAAGTCATCGAATATGTACTTGGTCCGTACAGCAATACCTTCTCAAAGGTTACCATCTGTACAAGGTACGGAATGTGACTATTATTACTATATGAACAATTATTTTATACAATATAAAAATCATATTCCAATTTGTTACACAGCAGTTGGAACATCAACATCTCAACCCCATGGCACAGAAGAGCCATTGAATGCAGAAGCAGGAATATCTATATCCCAACCCCATGGCACAGAAGAGACACTGAATGCAGAAGCAAGAACATCCACATCTCAATTCCGCGTACAAGAATTATTGAGTGTAGAAGATGAACCATCTACATCCCGCGGTATAGGAGAGGTACAGCGTTCGGTTACACCTGTAAATACCCATCGTAAGTATGCGAACCAAATCCCTCACATCCAAATATAAATTTTTAATTATTAAAGATGTACCGGCTAGTCGGTTAAACCGAGTACCCACTTTTGTAGTTGGCGAATAGTCGGCAAAGAAGGCCGAGTGTTAGTCTTGAATTTTTAGTATTACTAATAACTTGATAAGGCATATAATACATATACATATAGCTATTTGTATGTAATATAGTTATTAAATAAAACTATTTTTTGTAAAAATGAAAACTGTAAAATATCAAATAAATAAATATAATAAAATATGTTGTATGTTTACAAGAAGTTTACTTTGTTCAATTTTTCTTCCCTTCAAAATAATTGACTGAGATACAGTTTCTGTATGACAGTGCACACTTTTAAATTGTATACAGAATGCTTACAAGATAATTGTGTGCAGTCATACAGAAATTGTTTCTTAGTCATTTCTTCAGTTCAATTAATTTAAGTAAGGAGAACCGAACACAAGTTTTGAATTTGCCGCCCTCGATTAGTTTGGTCAGCACCATCTAGTGGATAATCTTTCAACTAAATTGCATCCAGCGCTGTCTACAGTAATGTATGGGAACTAAACGGTGGTTATATTTCAAGCCTCTATGGCCGGTATTCACAAACGTGTCTTAAGATTAAGCAAATGCTTAAGCATGCGGCATCCTCTACTAACCCTAGTAGCTAGTAAAGGATGCCGAATGCTTAAGCATTTGCTTAATCTTAAGACACGTTTGTGAATACCGGCCTATGAGTGTCACCCCAGAGGTGTAAGATGCGAAGATTTCCGACTGCAGCGCCGCCTGCGGTGGAGTAAGGAATCTCAGCTTGTGATATCTCCGCTCTATAGAATAATATTCTTTGGTAGTTTCGTGCTATGCAAGATGCGAAGAATTGAAGATTTTCTACTTCAGCGCTCCGCTTGTACATTGTTGGTACTACATTACGCGGGCTTTTTTTGGCGGGATACCGTAACGGACATACGCGAACGTAGAGTAACCGTCATTCGTAGTGCTGTGTACAGTGTGTGTGGTTTGTTATAAATATTTAATATTTCAGCTGGTGATCGTCCATCTTTTGAAGGCACCAACTAAACAAGTAAGTATTTTTTTTCATTAATTTATATACTTTCCTCTTCTTTTTTTTATTTATCTATTTCCTCTGTCTGTTTTTCTGGTTTTTGGCATGAATTCTCCTACAGCGAAACGTAAATATATTCCGCGAACTTTTCTTCGACAATGGTTAGAGCGCGATGATTTTAAACCTTGGCTACAACGCGTTTTTAACGACGATTCCAAATTTGATTGTTCCGCGTGTTGTAAAAATTATATGATTAATAGCGAGTTATCAGAAATAAAAAATCATTTTGGTACAAAATCACACGCCGAGAACGTTTCTAAATTATCCGAACGTATCAGTGCTACTTTTGATGATTTTGATGTGAGTGATAGTCCCGAAAATATTCACGAGAAGATTCAGATTGCTGAAATTGCTTTGTGCGCTTTTTTTGTCGAGCACAATATTCCATTTCACATTAGTGCTTATTTAATTGGCCTTCTGAAGGTTATATTTCCAGATTCATATATAGCCAGTAAATTAACCTTGAGCCGCTTAAAATGCAACAAAATTATTACAAACGTGCTTTCTAAAGTAGAAGTAAGTAGAATTATTGAAAGTGCTCGACATCATAAATTTTCTATATTTGTTGACGAAAGCACAGATATTTCTAACGTAAAATGGCTCACTTTTTCAATTAAATACGTAAATTCGGAAACTTCTGCAGCTTTTACAGAATTATTAGAATTATTAAAATTATTAAAATTAGACGCCACAGATTGCTCTGCAGAAGGTTTATTTTCAGCATTTGAGAAAGCATTGCACAAAAAGCAAATTCCTGTGCAGAATATAATTGGACTCACATGTGAAAATGCATCAATGATGATCGGGCGCTTTTCCTCATTTTGTTCAAAACTTAAAACGAGGTGTCCTTCATTAATAACAATCAATTGTATTTGCCATTCCGCGGCATTAGTATCTAGTACAGCATGTTCAGAAATCCCAAGTTATATTGAAAAATTTATTCGAAATTTAACAGTTTATATTAATATTAGCGCCAAACAGTCGGCGAATTTTGGTAATTTTCAAGAATTTGTTAATAATATGTTCAAAAAAATTTTAAAATTGTGCGATACGCGTTGGCTAGCCATGCACGCTTGCGTAGCACGCATTCCGGAATGTTGGGTGCGTTAAATCTTTTTTTAATTTCGGAAGTATTTGAAAATCAAAAAAACGATACGGCTGATAATCTACTTTGTGATATAAAATAAATAGAAACAAAAGCTTATCTTTTGTTTCTTAAATATATTTTAAATTATTTCAATTCCTTCAACGCGTTTTTTCAAACCCGCAGGACAGCCGTTCATTTATTATATTCTAAATCTAGACTTTTGTTTCAAGATTTGTGCGGATATATTTTAAAACCAGAATATTCAACAATAAACGACTCGATGTTTCACATAGATTTTTTTCCGGTAACAATTTGTTAGACTTGAAGGACATTTGCCTCGGTTTTGAGTGTGAACATTATTTGAAGGATCATGTCGATGATAATACTTTGCCCCAAGAAACGTTTCTTGAAATTAAAAAATTTTGCTTAGCTTTTTACATTAGAGCCATTACCGAGATAATAAAACGTTTCCCTTTAAAACATACATTTTTAGGCAGTTTGCAAGTTTTTGATTTGAAATTAGCACTTTTTGATAGTAATAGAGACTATACCTTGAAAAATTTAATTTACGTTGCACAAAAATTAGGATCTTTTGACCACTTAAAATTAAAAGAAGAATGGAATAAGTTGTATTATACTTTCGACAAAGTGCAATGTCAAGAATTGTCACAGCTGTGCTTTGATGACATATAGGTCCAAATTAATTCTGCGAGTGATAAAGATAACAATCTTCTGTTCCCAGTCTTGAAACAACTCGTGAATGTTATAAGGAGTCTTCCTCACTCAAATGCAGAAGCAGAAAGAATTTTCTCTATTCTGACCGATGTCAAAACTTGTAAAAGAAGTAAACTTATAGTCATGATTCTGTAAATTCCATTGCCGTGATTAAAACAGCTTTTAAAGCCCGCGGAGAAACTAGTTCCACAATTTCGATTGGCCCAAATCATTGTACATTAATGTCAAGTAATAATTTATATTCGTAGCCATTAGTTTCGTTTTTATTCAAATTTTTAATAATATTTTGGAATTAAATTTATGTTTGTGATTTATATTTGCAATCGTTTCGCTTTCTATCTAAACGTTATCTTTTTTTCAATCTTGCTTGATATCTATTCATTTAATATTTCTCAAGCGATTTTTTCCTCTTTTCAAAGACGTGTGACATGCTTAATCACTTAGGGACAAGTTTTTCATCTTTATAATGTTTAATTTTGTTTGACTTTAGATATCTTAAAAGTTTCTTCAATAAAATGTCTTTAATATATTATTCAAGTAAAATTCGTAAACTCTTCTCAGAATCTTATATATGTATAAATACTGTTTCTATATGTTCGTTACTTCTCATATTTTTGCATTCCATAATTTTTTGAATATTATTTCATTTCATTTCTTCTCATACCTTATGAACTCTTTTTGAATTCAAGATATTACTTTTAGTCATTCTTTTTGATTTCTCCCCAAGTACATGGAATTTTAAATGAATGTTTCTAAAATTGTGTCCCAACTATTGATGCTGCGTGAACTTTTCCTTCCTCCCTACTGTGATATTGTGGACAATGCATGTGACACCATTTGTTCCCTCCCTATGCGTCTCTACCTTGTCGTGGTGGGTGGGCTTACGGTACGCCTTATATTTTACATATTACCTTATAATTTTTGGTAATGTTGTGTGATGCATCATGGGCATGCAATGACTCTCTCAGAGATGTTTTATTCAAGTTATTGCAGTTAGATATGTATTTTGTGAAATGCATGGACGTACTTAACTAAAAGATGACGCACGTTTGCAATTATTTTAACAGTATGTACAAGTATTACATATTATATTAGATTATATTGTAATAATTTTTTTTAGTTACGAAATAGTCCTGGTATGGCTGATATCCACAACAGCAGTAACAGAACAAAAACCGAGCACAATAAATGGTTACGAAAATGCAATGGAAAAGCATATTGTACAATTTGTAAAAGTAATTTTAAACTTAATAACATTCCGCGGCACTCAAAATCCAAAAATCATATGCGTATGTTATTGAATATTGGAAAAGTGAATTTGCATTTACCTGATTACATATCAAAATGTATCGAAGACAAAAATTTGAAAAAATCACTGAATCGTATAAAAAAAAGTTTAGCAGATTGTTGATAGTGAAACCTCCAGAATTTGATATATTGGATGCAAATAGCATTAAAAATATGTATGGAATAGTTTTATACGACAAATTATTTGAACTGATTAGAAATAATTACTTTCATATAACTATACAACGTATTTGCAATGACATCCATAAAACAAAATATTTTATCAATGCTACAACTCTTTCATTACATTCATTTGTTAGGTACGAAATCGTAATTGGTATTTGTGATATAAACGACGATTGCATTTCGAACGATACATTGCAACAAATTTTGAAATGTTTATATGGACATAATCTTTTATGGGAAAACGTTGTTGGGTTATTAGTACTAAATAATACGTGTATGTCAGAACAGTTGCGTACAATATACCCGAATCATCCAACGAACGTAATGAACATTTGTTTCCAAAAGTCTTGTAAATTACACCACAATGCAGATATTTCTGATTTATTTATTGCACTAAGCGTTGAAAAAGTTTTATATGAAACAGATAGAAAATGTGGATATCCAATTCTTGAATTTACTTCTAATTTTAAAAAAATTAATTTGAGCTTGCTAGAAATTGAATGGCGACAACTATATTCTTATTTCGATGAAAGTGAAAAAGCGAAATATAAGCGTTTACATTGCGATAAAATGTGGAAAGAAATTTGTTCAAAGAAGAACACAAACAATGATTACGAATTCCCTACATTAAGACAAGTATTACAGAGCATTTTCTGCTTTCCTCAATGCACAGGCTGTTAAAAAAGTAATGGTCATCGCTTATAGAGATGAAACTAGACCTTTGGATCGGTGCCATCAGTGAACATTTGTAAAAAAAAGCGGGCCGCAAAATTGTTTACAAATTTGAAAATTAACGTTAATTTTTGTTTACATCAACGTATTCTACTCGACGCGTAGAGAAAAAGTCTGATAGAAACCATGTGCCGGAAATGTACCGTTTCGGAGCTATTAAATTGTTAACATCTCGGTAAATTGAGTGTGTTGTCGCACTCACACCACGTTGCGGTGCGTGAAAAACAAAGTGAAAGACGTTTGGCTTTCTCACTCATTCCCGTTTCCTCTAACTCGCGTTCACGTCTTTCCCTAAAAAATAGATATAGTACATATGTATGTTATAAATGTGATATATAAAACTAAACCTTCACTTCATAAGCCCTATCGCTTCATCCTATCATACTGTTATTTACTTTTGCATCACATATTGTATACATATAACTATACATATAGACACATACATACATAATACATCGAAAAAATTATTGTCAAGCTGATTATCCCATAATTAAACATAATTTATACAAATGACATTACAAAATAATTTAAGAGTATACATACTGCACGTATAAATTTAATAACTTTTAACATACCTTTATATGTATATATTTATTGATTTTTTGTCTTCTATAGATGTTTAATAAATATAGAAAGGAAACAAAAAACAACACAGATGTGCATTAATTATTAATTATGTCAATTATTTTATACGAAAATTATAAGAAAATAAATTTTATTCAATTTTAATAAATTGTTCTCTGTAATAATTGTAACTGTACAAGTAAGTATCGGTGCCCATAGCGTAAGCTAAAGCGTCTATCGTCAATGTCAACGGTTTATTGCAATTCGGATATTGCAAAATCCTACGTGTATCGTGAACGAAAATCCTTTATGAGCGAAAATAGGGAAAAAATTTATTTAACTTTTTTACGTAGTATTTGATTCCGTGTGAGATTCATTTAGAGAATCTTTTTAATTTTTACGAATAACGAATATTTATACTAAATAATACGAAAAATTATAGAACTATAAGAGGTAACTATCATTATTCATGAATCGATTGGGTTAAAAAATTAACCAGATTTTAAGACGAAAATATGAAATCTAAATATAAAGGCAATTGTGTTAACAAACATTCGAGATTTTGAAAAAATCTATTTTTTTAATAGTCTCAGTGTGATCAGGAGATCCTAAAACGTGTATTTCCGCAATAAAATTTTTTTCGAAATTTTTTTTCCTTACAAGAATATCTGAGTCGGAAAGTGAAAATATCCGGGAAGCCAAAATCGCATTACGGTGGCTCGTGCCGCTTGCCAGCGACCAGGGTTGCCGTTTACCGTCCGAGGCCTGTAAGAGTGAAGGAGTCCGTGATAGGTACAGCATGAGTAAGTAAGACGAAAGATCCCCGAACGGCAACCTTGCCGGCACTAGAATCTCAACGTTTCAAGAGCGAGAGAGAAAGGCTCATATTCACCGTCCCTCTCAACTCCCGAAACTGTCCGAAGTCATCCGAAGCGCTGGGCTCACGTACGCGCGGATCGTGGAGTTGTGTATGTGCATGGTGGGGGAAATTCTCGATACTCCGACCATTAGCTTTAGCATCACTGAATAGAGTACGGACCGAATGAAAACTATCAAAACTTCCTCACTCTACCGCAAGCGGCGCTGCAGTCGGAAATCTTCGCATCTTACACCTCTGTTAAGAGCCCATGTAAAAAGGTAATATTGTTGCGACTCCCGTCTAGCGGCGTGTAGTATAAACTGTAGAGGCGCGAAGTTCGAATCAGATCACACGAATGTAATAGGAAAGGGAAACAAAGCGAAGTTCGCACAAGCCCGAGGGGTTTGAAAATAGTTAGAGATTCATTTAATAAGTAAACTTCAAGATTATACCTTAATCTATACCCACTTGGAAACTGGTGTTTGAATACCCCCCCCCCCCCATAAACATGACTCATGTATGAAAGAAGCTAATTCCCTTTAAGGGGGCCGTCTCAGCGGGCCTTGAATGTGTGTGTACGCTCACACAAGCTAGGAAAAGCGTGTACGTATACGCGAAACCTTTTCAACCGTTATTCGTCCTGGAATCGGCAAGAATTAAGTTTTTGCGGGGATAGTTGATTCCAGTAGACATCAGTGCAGGGTGGAACGGTGCGTTTGAATGCTAATAAGCATCGCACGTTGAGATAATAATGAATTTATGACGCGAAAACTGACAGAATGAGGCTTCAAGGCTTCTCCGTTGGTGGCGCCACTGGTATAGTCGAGCCACGTAGCACCAGCGTGACGTGTACGCAGGGCCGACGCGAGGTTAGCTGGCGCCTGTATGCAAGAAAATTTTTGGCGCCCCCAAATTTTTGCACCTGTTTGCACGGGATGCAATAAAAAAAGAAATATATTTACATTTTGTTTATGTGGGAGTTGGATTCCTTTATTATAAGCGTGTGATATAGTTTTTTAGCACCACTTTCGGCTGGCGCCCTTATGCGGCGTATAACTTGCACAGTGGTTTCACCGACCCTGCGTATACGCAATGTAGTAAACAAACCGTTTCAACCGTTATTCGTCCTGGAATCGGCACGAAGAAAGTTTTTGCGGGTATAGTTGCCTCCAGTAGACATCAATGCAGGGTGGAACGGTGCGTTTGAATGCTAATAAGCACCATACGTTGAAATAATAATGAATTTATGAATCGTGTACTCAGGACAGCCCGAAAAATGACAGAATGAAGCTTTAAGGTTCCTCCGTCACCGGCGCTGATGGTATATTCGTGCCATGTACCACCAGAACCGGTGGAAGTCCAAGCTAGCCGATAAATGTAGGAAAGACATAGTTGCCGATACGTATCGAGAGTCAGATCGCGCTGTTGCCGCATTTCCCCTATTACTATTTTGTCGTCAAGAAGGCTTGAATGAATCACGGCGAAGCGGCTGGAGAACAGAGATGGGCAAAGATAATATCTGGATAAACTCAAATAAAAGATACTTCATGTTTATCCGTTCCCAGATAGCACTCGACGTCTATGAACCGTCTTTAAGACGTCTGTTTCAGACATTCAAGACGTCTTAAAGACGTCTGCTATTTTCTGAAAGACGTCTGAAAGACGTCTATAGACATTTTTGAATGTCCTGAGTCAGTAAACCGTACGTCTTTAAGACGTCTCTTGAACAATTTGTAGACGTCTTTGTAAGACGTCTTTGAGACGTCTTATAAACGCCCTGTAGACGTCTTTTAAACGTCGCGTAGACGTCCATTTCAAATTTTCAAGACGTCTTAAAGACGTCTGCTGTTTTCTGAAAGACGTCTTAAAGACGTCTATAGACATTTTTGAGTGTCCTGAGTCAGGAAACCGTACGTCATTAAGACGCCTTTTAAACGCCTTGTAGACGTCTATAAGACGTCTTTAAGTGGTCGTGAAGACGTCTTAAAGACGTCCATTTCAGACTTTCACGACGCCTCAAAGACGTCTTCGTAAGGTCTTGATTAGGCCTACTGCAGCTCTTTAAAGAGATATTAGAGATATTAAGCGTGACTTGATTCGTGTTAATGAAATTAAGTATTTTGAAAAAAGAAGCCCGTCGAGTAGCTGCTCTTGTCCTCATTTGAGAGAGTCAATTTTCATGCTGCTCAATATTTTCGTTTCTTCATAAAAAAGAAGAACGTCTTGCAATAGCGAATGATCGAGACATTTTGGCATATTCAAGTTCAAGTCGAAAATATAAATTTCCTTCTGCAAAAAACGCCGGTACTAGAGAGTGACGGTATATGATCTGCCCGGCTCTCTTATAGGCATGACTGCTGTAACCCACCTGCGAGAAGCGCTCGGCCCGGTCGCCGCCTGGCGGTCGCGTACTATCCATGCGTCTTTAAGACATCTAAACGAAGTCATTTAAAAAACGTCTTGGCATGGACGTCTTAGAGACGTCCTAAACACTTACTCGGAAAGACGTCTTAGAAATGTCTCCGCACAGACGTCTGAAAGACGTCTTAAGGGGTTAGGACACAGTAACGAGCCAAGAAAGCAGGCGATTTTTAGACGACGATCATAAGAAAAGCAAACAATCGATTAATATAAGGTTTTGTGTTTTAGTTCACTATATTATGAACTATAAGAAAAGCATATAATATTTACAAAATAGCATTTGTACGCCGTGCATTTAAAATGTCCATTTTTTTTCGGATGACCAACTGGTGGGCCGGATTCCGGCAAATCGGATGAACAGTAACAAAAACCCCAAAAATGTCATAAACTATAATATATTTCCTAGGCATTGACGATCCAACATTTTAAATTTTTTAATTATAGTACAAAATATAAACATCACACACTTTTGTCGAAATTTGATAATTATTTTTCAAACATCGACCATTTTGTAAATTTTCGCAAAAATTGAAATGTTGGATCGTCAATGCCTAGGAAATATATTATAGTTTATGACATTTTTGGGGTTTTTGTTACAGTTCATCCGATTTTCCGGAATCCGGCCCACCAATTGGTCATCCGGAAAAAAAGGACATTTTAAATGGAGACATTGTACGGCGTACAATTGTTATTTTGTAAATATTATATGCTTTTCTTATAGTTCATAATATAGTGAACTAAAACACAAAACCTTATAATAATCGATTGTTTACTTTTCTTATTATCGTCGTTTAAAAATCATCTGCTTTCTTGGCCCGTTACTGTATCCTAACCCCTTAATATGGTCTAAGACGTTCAGACCAAAAACAGACGTAAAATGGACGTCTTAAAGACGTCGTGTGCTATCTGGGTCGCCCGCTAATTCCTTAAAACCGAAGCTGAAAATCTGAGCACTGAATTGATTTGTGGCCAATAAAGGAATGTCAAGTATAAAAAGTGACAGAGGAATCAGTGTTCGAGCGGAGAACGAGAATACAATTGGAATTAGCAAAGTTGATTTCACAATCTTTGCGTGAGAACATTTTTAATTTTTTTTCCTGTATTAAAGGTACAATTGGAATTAGCAAAGTTGATTTCACAATCTTTGCATGTGAACTTTTTTTAATTTTTTTCGTGAATTAAAGGGAATTAGCTTCTTTCATACATGAGTCATGTTTATGGGGGGGGGGGGGGAGGGGGGATTTCATCACTTTTTTCATAATTTGTGAATTTTTGTTGTGTTGATGTTATCAAGTCTTCTGTACCATCGCCTTTTGGTTACGCCGCCAGCCTTATTTATTCGGATCATATATAGGGTAAAAGACCCAATTACTGTCACCTACCCAATTACTGTCGCCCTATGCTGTTTTACTTAAAATAAGCCTTAAACCATGTGAATTCATACACGAAAAAATTTTAACATACATTTAAAATTGTAATTTATGCGAGGAAAAGCAGGAATTAATTTTTTCTTCTTTAATTTTGATAAGATGGTAAAAAGTTTTAAGTTGGTTACGCTGTTATTGTCACTTGTCATTCCTACCATTTCACGTGCGTGCGCGTATTGACACAACCTTGTCCAATTTCGAAATTTTTGACAACGTAACCGTACACGTTTTGTAAGTACTATTGTTAATATTTATAACAGAATGTACTTTGACATCTTTTATTAAAATAACAAAATTCCTATATTTATTCTCGTTTACTCCTTGCTGAACTAGAATTTAAAACTGACAATAATTGGGATGTCAGTAATTCGATTGAACACATATCACAGGTGACAGTATTAGCTCCCGTCATATATTTTTTAAATCAATAAATTTATTAATAAAAATAGAGATTTTAAGAATCATACAAATTTTTTTCTTCAACTAAACATATTAAATAATAATAAATAAATAGATAAACTTATGCCTGTGATCCATAAATACAAAAACTATGCGATACTGTCAGAATCAATCCTTAACCTGACAGTAATTGGGTCTTTTACCCTACAGCTAAATATAACGTAGAAGTACAAATAATACTGTTTTTTGTCCTCGACTTTTTCATGTATTTGAGGGGGGTAGGGCAGAGGAGTGACATTATTTCTGGAAAAGGTTGACGGAAAGGACCCCGTGGAGGTGAATATTGTACCCAGTCAGCAATAATCAATAAAAATATTACCCATAACCACAAATCCAATCGACTTAAAATCAATCACTCGCGGTTATACGAAAAAGACAAAAAGCCGCTGCGTTCGGGTCGCTAGTCGCATCACGTGTTCCGTAAATACACAATTTATATCGAGAAATGATTCGTTACGGGCGAATAGAAAAAAAAATAAAACATTGAAGGTGTTCTCAAACAAGAAAGGTTGACTTTTGGCAGCATTAAAGATTGCAAAGGAAAAATGAATAATTTCAAGGAGAAAAAAAAATTGGAACATAGTATTATATTATTATAAATTAAACGATTTTAAATTAGGTATATATTAATTATAATTTTAATGGAACTATTTATTTACAATTGTTTATTTACAAAATAGGCCGCCGCGGCCGCGGCCACGGCTCTGGGTCTTCACTAAATCTCGCAGGGTACTCGCCTGCGAGCGGAGGCTGACGGCTTGTGCCCGTACCGCCTGGAGGGTGGCCCAATGCTCTTGACGGGCCCGCACCCTCCAGCCGCTCCTCTTATGGCGCTTCGACGTGCATCCCCCTGTAATTAGTTAGTAATAAACGTCAGCAATTATATTATAATAATTTATACATATTTGGCACGCGCAGATAAAAATGTTCGCCTCCCCTGATATAGGCTAAACCGAACAATTTTTATATTGTAAAAACATAAAAAGGTATTTAATTAAAGTATTACGAAATAATACCATGTGCCGTGGCCGGGCCCTGTGGTGGTGGTGGCGACGCCGCCGTTCTCGGCACCTTGTTCGCTGCCATTAGTATTTCGGCATCATTCGAGACTGGAAAAATGAATTTGAATAAATGTATATATAATTTTTTTTATTATTATTTAATTCTTCTGTAAGCTTATCGTTAATAAAACTCACCATCAAGTAGGGCGGCCTCCCGCTTTTTCTACAAAAATTAATAAACAATTAATTAACCAAAAAATCATCCAGAGTTCATAAAAGTGGCGTAAGATAGAAGAAAGTCATACGTTAAGTATCAGTGGACATAGACCGTGACTGTATAACAAATAATACAACAAAAACATATTTGTATCAAGGGAGATGTGTTTTCAGCGTACTTTCTTCAATAATGTGACTGATAATGTGTTGTCGATTTACCTTATTTGACAAGTTTCTAGAAACTTGCACGTAAGAAAATGCTTCTCTGTCGAACCTTCTCCGGACAAGTTCCAAGTCTGTACGTCTCCTTCGTTTCTATCAGCTCTACATAAAAAGTCTATTAAATAATTTGGGTTCTATAAGCTGAACAAAAAAAGCCTATTAAAAAATTTTACCGGCTTACCTTGTTAATTGAGGCAATTAATAATTGAGGCAGTGTCCTATATGATCGAAAAACTCGTGATCGTGATATTTCTAACATTTTGATAACTGTCACTTGGCAGGTTATAATTGAGTGACAGCTAGGTGACATTTACTAGAGACCCGAACGCAGCGACTTTTTGCATTTTTCGTCAACTGCGCAACCGCATTTTCAGCAAAACCATTCCGGATAACTTCAGGAAACTATCTAGGCGACATCTACCTGCGTCAATTGTAAAAGTAAAACGTGACGTCACGAAACGTCTTAATCAAAAAAGTATCATTTTGATAACTATTAATTCAGAATAAATCTTATATCTTTTAGACAAATATCTTAATACATTAAGTAAAACGACATATAGGTTCGAAAAAAATAAATGATTCGTCGCTTAATCATGTAAAAACACCGGGACTATGTCATAAAATAAGATAATAAGGCTAAAATAGCTCCGACGACCTGTCAATTTCGCTATCTTTCGTGTATAGAGACATGGTCGCTCAGTGTGCCTATGGGTAGAGGGGGAAGGGGAATTAGCTTCCAGACGCGACCGCGTCTGTTGATCTAGAGACGCGGTAGCGTCTCGACGCCAAGTACAGGAAAGACACCCTGTATATGTCGACTGTCGCTACCGCTATCATTTACTCGTCGCCCGGCTAATCCAACCTAACCTGAAACTTATTTCATTAATATCTCATCACGCATGCAATATTTTCTAAATTTAAAGGCAATTTTCTTATGTAAACCGCATATAAGCTTTCGAATAAGACCAAATTTCAATAAAATAGGCCCACGCATAACGGAGATATCATAATATCGTCTCATGAATCTGTCGGAAAAGGTAATTTTTCTTATGATTCTTCAAGCCAAATTTACGTCAACATAATACGTATATACGCGTTACACGCACACCTCCAGCCAAAACGGAACTAATACATGTTGCGTTCGTCCATTCGTCGACTCTCGGGATCATTCGGCAGGTATCGTCGTCCGTCATTGTACATACCCACACAGCACACAGGCGCCTGGTCCCAGGCGCTCGCGGCGCCTTAAAGGCGCCGCGAGTGTCCCACGCAGCGATGCCAGAACCGAGGGAAATATCCTACGGGTGCTACCACCACTCCACGACCAAGCGTACCCCCTCCTAGCGCCCGTACTGCACCACACAAGCATACCCGTCCGTCTATCCGTGTGCCGCACGCGCTGCCTGGCCGGCGCTCTCGGCGAGAATTCGTTTTCCCGACATCGAAGCGCTTGCGACGCAAGCAAAAAGTCCAGAGTTCAAATCCCGGTGCCGATATTCTACTTTTTTTCTTTATTTATTCTCTAATTTCTCTTTCTATATTCTCAGAAGACTAAAGGCTTAAAAACTGTTAATTTGCAAAGCATTTTCGAAGCGTGATTTGCTGCTAAAGATGCGATCCCGTTCTGGCTTGTATCGCACCACTACAAGCGTACCCTACCTTCTGTCCGTGTGTCGTACGCGCTGCCTGGCCGGCGCTCTCCACCGAAAATTCATTTCACCGGAACCTAATGCCTCGTTCAGATTAGTCAAGTTTACTGGCTTCAAGTGACTGGAAGCAGTAAACTTGACTAATGTGAACCTGTCATTCACTTGACTTGAAATATCTTTTTAACTTTCTTTCAAGTTTTACGCGAAATATTCGTTAACATTAGTCAAGTTTACTAACTTCAAGTCGCTAGAAATCATTAAATCTGATAATGTGAACCTGTTATTCACTTCACTTGAAATATCCTTTCAAGCTTCACGCGAAGTAGAGAGTGTTCCAACTTTTCTTGCCTTGAAATACAACTTGAATAGTGTGAACGTATGTACAAGAGTCACGATGGCAAGCCGACTGGTATACGCGTTACACGCACACCTTCAGCCAAAACGAAACTAACACATGTTTCGTTCGTCAAACGCTACCTTCACTATGCAATCTACTTCAAATTTTGACAGCTTACAGTCAGGTTATAACCGCCAATCCAATTGCCTTGAAACTTTCCAGGCAAAGAAAACTTGAAAAAAAGTTAAAAAGATATTTCAAGTCAAGTGAATGACAGGTTCACATTAGTCAAGTTTACTGGTTCAAGTCACTTGACGCCAGTAAACTTGACTAATGTGAACGAGGCATAAGAGCTTGGGTCGCAAACAGAAAATCCGAGGTTCAAATCCCGGTGCGAAAATTCTACTTTTTTCATTAATTATTCTCTAACTTCTCGTTCTATATTCTAAGTAGAATAAAAACTTGAAAAGTATTATTTTACAAAGCATTTTCGCAGCTGGCTAATGTACGATGTTGGTATTCTGCCTTTTTATACATAAACGGAAATAATTCCTTGAAATGCTACTTACAGAATAAGCTCCTTTCTAGGATGGACTCTTTAAAATGCACGTCACAATGGACAGTTACAGAATCGGTGATTTTCGTTTCAGGTAAGCGAGCCGCCCGCTCCGCTATTACGGTCGGCTTACCACTCGCACCCCGAATTACTGTAATGAGGTTTGAAAACAATATCGACAGGTGTAGAAAACCGCACAATTTTCACACTTCTCATTATAGCTTGATCAGAGTATTGCCGATGGATTGGTGAGTTTATGTCGACGACAATAAGTCCAAACAAGAAACAATACGGTCTATTTTTTATTATGAAAACACGTTTAGAATTTCAGTGTTCCCCGCATTTAGGGGTTACCGCAGTCAGTAAGGTCAGAAAACGAACGATTCTTTGGGAATTTATTTCAGAAAGTACATGCATTTTTTATACAAAGGTTTTTGTATTCAGATAAGGAACCGTTTAACAGGTTATTTTAACTGGTTATTACAGCTGATTTCCCGGAAGCTGTTTTAAGAAACAGTGACAAACACTATGTTCACTAAAAATGGTTAAAATTTCTCCATGTTTGAACTCATTTTCATCAGGAAATCCTAAAAAATCCATTGGTACTACTTTCTCGACCATTTCTCAAAAGCATGATCACTTTAGTTTTCTATACTGGGTATTTTACCTGGCCCAACGGTGTTATTGTTCTCGGCAGTCAATGGACGGCCTACCCGGGACCGCAGGTGCTCGCTCGCAGCGAGGAAGCAAGACTGTGCGGTGGGTAGGTCTTTCCCGATAATTCGGGGCCAAAAGCATTTTAATAATCCGAAGAAGACTGAGTGTATCAACCTGATTAACACGAAAAGAGCGTCATTGACTAAGAATGGGTTAGTAAAACTCTTCTGTAGGTATAAATGATATCATTAAGACGAGTACGAAACCTGTCGATATTATTTTCAAACCTCAATACAGTAATTCGGGGTGCGAGTGGTAAGCCGACCGTAATAGCGGAGCGGGCGGCTCGCTTACCTGAAACGAAAATCACCGATTCTGTAACTGTCCATTGTGACGTGAATTTTAAAGAGTCCATCCTAGAAAGGAGCTTATCCTGTAAGTAGCATTTCAAGGAATTATTTCTGTTTATGTATAAAAAGGCAGAATACCAACATCGTACATTAGCCAGCTGCGAAAATGCTTTGTAAAATAATACTTTTCAAGTTTTTATTCTACTTAGAATATAGAACGAGAAGTTAGAGAATAATTAATGAAAAAAGTAGAATTTTCGCACCGGGATTTGAACCTCGGATTTTCTGTTTGCGACCCAAGCTCTTAGGTTCCGGTGAAATGAATTTTCGGTGGAGAGCGCCGGCCAGGCAGCGCGTACGGCACACGGACAGAAGGTAGGGTACGCTTGTAGTAGTGCGATACAAGCCAGAACGGGATCGCATCTTTAGCAGCAAATCACGCTTCGAAAATGCTTTGCAAATTAACAGTTTTTAAGCCTTTAGTCTTCTGAGAATATAGAAAGAGAAATTAGAGAATAAATAAAGAAAAAAAGTAGAATATCGGCACCGGGATTTGAACTCTGGACTTTTTGCTTGCGTCGCAAGCGCTTCGATGTCGGGAAAACGAATTCTCGCCGAGAGCGCCGGCCAGGCAGCGCGTGCGGCACACGGATAGACGGACGGGTATGCTTGTGTGGTGCAGTACGGGCGCTAGGAGGGGGTACGCTTGGTCGTGGAGTGGTGGTAGCACCCGTGGGATATTTCCCTCGGTTCTGGCATCACTGGTCCCACGAGCGTCCAATATGCGCCTTCGGAGCGCCTGATGTTACCAAACGGGACGCCTTAAAGGCGCCTTTAAAACGCCTGAATTAGGACTGACAGGCGTCTCAAAGGCTCCTGAAATGGGCGCCTGAAAGGCGCCTGGAACAGGCGTCTCAAAGGCGCCTGACATGGGCGCCTGGATTAGGACTCACAGGCGTCTTAATTATCGATAAATTAGGTCAAATGCAGCTGTTTAAAAATCGCCATTAATGGCGTATTTACGATGGTTATCAATACAGATTAATTATAATATAAATTTAATAAAACAAAGGGTTATCAAAATGAAATCAGACTCGTTAAAACTTAATTTCCATTATTTATTTATTATTATTATTATTATTATTATTATTATTAATCGACGGGAGAACCCTTTAGAATACAAATTATTACATATAAATACAGAGAACAATAAGTAAATATACATGATAACATGGCACGAAATAAGACAGATAACTGAAAATAGAGAGTACAAAAACAAACTAAACAAAAACAAAAACAAAAACAAAAATAAAAATATTAACAAAACCGTCTACACGCAGCGACATCACCGCGGACAGCGATAACGCAAAATAATATAAATTAAGTAGGTGGCAATCTACTAAGCAACTGGCCCCTGAACGTGGCGAGGGAGACTGAGAATAAATCCAATTCCGCTGGACACTGGTTTAACTCGTCCATAGCGCGATTTATGGGATCGACAGTATAATGGTGATATTCAGGGACGCGCGGAACAAAGAGAGGTCTCGGACGCAGTGACCGTTGTGGAGCTTGTAAACAGATCAGTGACACGAGAACGTGACAGTTTATATGTCCGTGAAAAACTTTATATAAAAATAAAATGTCCGAACAGACACGGCGGACGCTCATAGTGGTAAGTCCCGTCTTTCGCAAGGCTGGACTATAATCGTGATCATCAAACCGCATTGGGCAACCTGACACCCTCATGGCAAGCCTGAGGAACTTGTGCTGGACCCTTTCAATTGCACTGGCGTACAACTTATGTTTGGGGCTCCAAATAACCGATGCATATTCCATCTGCGGCCTTACCAGTGCGACATATAACAATTTTAATGTCCTAATCCTTTTGAAGTGTTTCGCAAAACGGGCGATAAACCCGAGGGTTTTCATTGCCTTACAAGTGATGTTACGATAGTGATTACGAAAATCAAGACCGCCCATGAACGTAACACCGAGGTCTAAGACTTCCTTTACCGCAGTTAAATTGGTATCGCTCAGTATATGCGTCGAAGGAATACCATTTACAGCCCTATGTGACCTCAATAATACACATTTCGCGGTATTTAGCTTCATCTTGTTGGCGGCACACCACTGCTCGAACCTACTGAGGTCAGACTGCAACAGAGCCACATCGAAAGCCCCACTTATAGTACGGAAAATTTTCAAGTCGTCAGCGTACATTAAAAATTTACTGTTTCGGAGAATCACGCCGAGGTCATTGATAAAGAGCAGGAACAGGAGTGGACCTAGGTGCGATCCTTGCGGGACACCCGAGGTTACATTGACTGGGTACGATAACTGATCGCCCACTCTAATAACCTGCTCGCGGCCTTCAAGGTAACTGGCAATCCAAGAAAGAAGCGGCCCGTTAATCCCTATTGAGGCTAGTTTCTGATGCAGGATACCGTGATCTACTGAGTCAAAAGCCTTACGGAAATCGGT
Source organism: Andrena praecox (assembly GCA_963932275.1). Classification (NCBI taxonomy): domain Eukaryota; kingdom Metazoa; phylum Arthropoda; class Insecta; order Hymenoptera; family Andrenidae; genus Andrena; species Andrena praecox. The sequence goes on along the minus strand of OZ010729.1, from coordinate 17,623,333 downwards.
ATATACAGTGTCCACTTGAAGTCCCGCATCCAGTGCAGCAGAGACGAAGCAGTGGTATACCGCCAAGTTGGGTGCCGTCGACCTCCCGGGGACAAACCCATGCTGTTCGTCACAAATAACGTTCGTGAGGCATGGTGTTAGTTGCTCCGTAACAATTTCTTCGAAGATCTTAGGCAAGACAGATAATTTGCATATCGGCCTATAACTGCTAACGTCAGAGCGGTCGCCTGCCTTGAAAACTGGTGTAACTAACGTGGTCTTCCAGGCTGCCGGGAACGACCCCCTAGATAATGAGGAGTTAAAAATATGCCAGAGGGGCCTAGCCAGAATGAAGCTGCACTCCCTTAACAACCTCGGGGGGATCCCGTCATACCCTGGGCCTTTCGACACATCAAGCGACTTGAGCTTGGTAAAGATATGACTTATAGAGATGGATAAAGAGTGAATATTAACATCACCAAACAAGGACGGAGCAGGATTACAGACAGGTACCGCCCCGGCAGGAGGACTATATACTGAGCCAAAGAAGTCGGCAAAAAGATTTGCCGCTGTCGTGTGCGTCGAAACATAATCAGCATCAAGGTGCACCTTTTCAGGAATTCCATGGCCAACCCGCTTAGCATTAACAAATTTCCAGAAACTGGATACATCTTCTAGCACCGCATTTTCTACGCCATCTATATAAGTACGATGATCACGCGATAAAGCCAGCTTGCACTTCGAACGGAGACTGGAAAAATTTATGTAATCACTATACGCCCCGAACCGTTTGAAGGCTCTGTGCGTCCTTTTCTTTAGTCGGATCAGGGATCTTAAACTAGGGGAAAACCACCGCGGAAATGTGGATCGGGCGACAGCCCTGACCGGAATAAAGGCTTCTATTGCATGGTTGATGTGGCCATATAACCGCTCAAGAGCAACACTTGGCTCCAAATCTCCAGTCTCATTATCCCAATCTATTGAATTGAGATATTCACACACTCTGGGGTAATCCCCCCGCTTAAAATCCCTGTATACAAAGTTTTCGCCACTAAGGTCAGGACCCGATGCCAAACCGCTAAACATTGCGTACAAAGGTGGGTGATAAGCATCTGGCTCGATAAGGGCATCAATGACTCGGTCAACAGTGACGTTAGGACAAGAAACGAAGATAAGATCAAGCATCGCGTCAAATTGATTAAAAACCGTGTTAACTTGGGTGAGATTGCAGTACCCTGCACAGCCAAGGAGGAGGTCAATAGCAGCCGATTCATTTGACGATACCCCCAATCTTCTAAAGCACGCCTGATCCGAGTCATTGTACCATACTGCATGCGGGAGATTAAAGTCGCCATACAAACAGAACGTGTCTTCGCTGAACTTGTGAAATAGTTCCGTGACTGTGTCAACATGACTGGCGTAATGTGAAGGCTGGGAAGCAGGCGGTATATACACGGCCCCCAGTAAAACATGTTTATTATTATGCAAGCGGGCTATGACAAACACTTGTTCGACCTCAGAACAGCTGATTGTGACAGAGCATGAAGGCAACGAATTCTTGACAGCGATAAGGACACCGCCGCCTCTAGAACAACAGCTAGTTCGTAAGGATCTATCGCACCTATACACCGTATAATTGCGCAGACCAAGTTCGATCGAGGATATCGCCGCCGTAAGCCAGATTTCAACGAGAATGATAATTTCATAAGGCACTGCCGATGTTAGTACTGAGTTTATAAGAGTGTCCAGCTTAGTTCGCAGACCACGGACGTTTTGAAAGTAAACTAAAGGGTTCGAATTTAGTTTTTTTGAGAGGCGTCTTTACGTGCACTACCCTGCACGATCCTAGGAACACCACGAATGTATCTTATGGTCATCCGAGTCTCTCCCTGCTCGTGGAGGTCCCGAAGCTTCGCCCTGAGCTGCGAAAGCGTCCCACGTTGTTGCCTTGTCTTATCGTCGGAGATTTTATATGGACCTTTGTACCGATGTTTCCCCTGGAGTACCTTCTTCACTTCAGCTGCTGTGTCGAACCGGACGCAGAGAGGCCTGCAGGGCGTTTTACCCGGTTTACCGAGGCGATGTACCACCAGATCTTGGGTATTGAGGGGGCAAATCTCGCTCAGAACCCCGCGAACAGCTTCCACCTCTGCAGATCGGATAAGTTCCGCCGAGGATTCCCGAGGCTCCGGCAAACCGAAAATAATGATGTTTTTTGCCCTCCGATCCCTTTCGTTCAATTCATCGATGAGGTCATCTGCTGAGGGTGTGGACTGTTGCTCCGCATAGATGGCTGGATTGTCTTCCAGCGCCTTAACCCTTTCCGTTAGCGAGATGATATCAGACCTCATCACCCCCACTTCAGCTTTTATGCTGGTTAAAATATCCTCACGAAAAGCAGCAAGCTTCGAATCGATAAGACTGCCGACTATGTCCCTAATCATATCGGCTGAGGGCAGGGAAGAGAGCGACTGGAGTGTGGCCGTTGGTATGGCAGCCAATGATTGTGCCGGCGAAGCCATACTGGGCTGGCTAGCGGCGGTTTGAGAGGATGGGGAACCGGTCCGGCAATTTAAAAGACTCTTGTCTAGCCAAGGATGTCCCGATCGACTTAGACAAGAGGGTCCTGGATGGCAGATCACCTTGCAACCCGGACAGGTGACTGGGTTGGCAACCACGGCCGAACAGCCCTTACATTTCTTATATCCTGCCGGCATTTCAAACACTGACAGAGTCAAACACTTCGACACAATTCAGATAAAAAGTCCAGTACAGCACTACCAGCACAGTACGAGTTGGATTGCTCTAATCCCGATTATTCGTTAGAGCTTATCGTTATTTGTAAAAGCGGCACGCCACAGGGTTATAAAATTCCACAAAGTATAACGGTCCAAGACAGATTCAACTGACACACCACAGTCAGGCACGTGTTACCGCTCGCGTAAACAAAACAGAACCTGTCACCTCGGCGACTGACTGTAGACTGATTTATGTAGAATTATGTAGATTTATGTACTGTAGAATTTATTTAAAATTTCTTTACAGATACTTGAAAAAACAAGGAGGCTCTCAGTTGGACACATATATATTTCTTTTTTTATCATTATTACTATTACATACCATGCTTTGTATAAAATATATAATTCGCAGTGTGTTTACAAATATTTAAGAGGTATACTTATACAATACTTGGGTTATTATATGTTTTATTTTATGTGTGTGTGTTATATTTCTATATCTAGATGACCTTACGCACGCAATGAATGCAGAATGCACTTACATGCGAAGTATAGATAGGTCATGCACATGTTTTTTTTTTTTTTTTTTTTTTTTTTTTGAAGAGGGGGAAAATGTATTACGCATACCCCGACGTTTAATGTCGGGGTTATGTGGGACTCCCCGCCAATGGGCGGGATACCCACTAAAAACCCCCTCTGGTGGTCTCCACCAGGGGCCTCATGGCGGCGCCCGGAACTTCTGATGTAGTCCGTCGGGCGCCGCTATCATGTCTGATGAGGCCCCGCTAACACCCCCCACTCCCAAAGTATTATTTGGGAGGGGGGAGGCCACCGACTGGGCTGCCACCCTGAGTACAGGGTGGACGCCCCCGTCATCCGACGGTGCACCCCGTATCTACCGGGGTGCCGCGTGCCGCGGAATAAAACTTACTTCTACGCCAATAAATGTCTTAAGAGCTAGATTAAAATATATAATATACTAAAATAAAACCCTAAAGACTATATAAAATCACGCGGGCGGATCCCGTCATGGGGACACCGCTGGTGGTAGGGTTTATCCCCTCCCTCGCTATCAGCGGGGGCCGACCCTCTTTCTCTTCCTGCCGAGTCTGAGACGCGTGCGAGCCCTATTGGCCGCAGCCTCACGGGCCAGACGTCCACGCTCAGCTCGCAGGAGGCGGTCGGCCTCTCCATCCGCCACCTGGCGGGCCCCCATGACGGAGGCCGCAAACTCCCTGAAAGCAGCCCACTTCTCCGGGGAGGACGTGGCAAGGGACACCAACGTGGAAACTTCCACTGGTGCCCCCAGACCGGCGGCCAGCACCTCGCGCTGGGGGGCGAGCACCGGGCATGCGGTGAGCACGTGCTCCGCGTCATCCCGGGCCGCCCCGCAGTCCAGACACGCCTCGGACGGTACCTTCCCGATTCGATGTTTGAATCTCTGGAAGGACCCGTGCCCACTCAGCAATTGCATGGACCAGTAGTCCGAAATTACTGAGGGGCCCGAGGCGTCGACGAAGGTACTGACCGAAGGGATAAGGCGTCTCACCCACCCGGTGGGTGGGGATCTATCCCACTCGGCCTGCCACTCCTCCATAGCAGCTGACAACGCAGCTGCTTTATGGAGGTGGGCCCGCGTTTTTAAAATCGCCGGATCGCCGCCAAGGGTGGGGTCATCCCTATCTCGCGCTTTGGCGCAAAAAATCGCGCGCCCTATTTTGGCCTTGATGTACAGCGGCATTCGCCCTGCTAAAACGCAGAGCGAGGCAAAGGACACAGTCCTATATGCCGCCGTACATCGGATCAGGGCCGTGCGCTGAGAACGACGGAGGATGGCACGCGGCCCCTCCTTCTCCAGCTCCACGGCCCAGACCGGCGATCCGTATAAAATGACGGACTCCCACATCGAGTAATAAAGCCTCCGGGCGTAGACGGATGGGCCCCTGGTGTTAGAGAGGAGCGCCGAAAGCGCTCCCGAGACCCTATCCGCCCTCGCAGAGACCTCTCCCAAATGGGTCCGATACTTGCGGAGGCAGTCAAAAACTACCCCCAAATACCGGACCCTGGCCGCCGTGGTGATATCGGCATCCAGGATCCGAAGACTGACCGTCCTCTGGATCCTGTGGCCAGTCGGGAGGATGGCCTCCGTTTTCTCCGCTGCCAAGGAAAGGCCGGTTTTCCTAAACCAGGCTCCAATCCTCGGCAGCAGGAAAGCCATCTGTGCCCTGACTTGGGAGAGGTCCTTGCCCGAAAACAGAAGGGCGAGGTCGTCTGCGTACGCAATCGCACGCACCGCCCCGCCCCCGCCCAGCTCCGCGATGAGGCGATTCAACTCGGTGAGGAGTCCGTCGTACACGAGGTTCCAGAAAAAGGGCCCTAAAACGGACCCTTGTGGAACCCCGGCGAAAATAGCACGGACCACGATGCCCTCATAAGAGTGCACCGTGATCCCGCGGTTGTTAAAATAATCCGCAAGGAGCGCCCGAACAAATCGATCCACCCCTCTCCTACTCAACTCGTCCAGAACGACGTCCCAACGAAGAGTGTTTAACGCGTTCTGAACGTCGAACGAGAGGAGGAGGCAGATTCGATTTCTGGCCCTGGAGACATCGGCAAACCGAGCTACCTCGGTGGCCGCCTCCATGGTGCCGACACCACGGCGAAAACCGAACTGGTTCGGGTGGAAAGGGTCCCTGCCGAGCTGGAATTCCAGAATCTCCTTCATAACGTACTCCCAGACCTTTGATAAGGCTGGGAGTATGGAGATCGGCCTATAGGCCCTCGGGCTTAGGGGATCCTTACCCGGCTTCGGGATCAAGATGACTCTCGCCATCTTCCACGAAGCCGGGATCACACCCCGCACCAGTGTGTCGGACACCATCTCGCGTATCAGCTCTTTATTGGCCCTGGCCACGCAGGCCACGACCCCCGACGGGACTCTATCGAGTCCGGGGGCCTTGTTGGGCTTGATACGCGAGAGGGCACAATCGACCTGCTCGGGCGTCACCTCCGGTCTTTCTCTCCAATACGCGGAGAGGGGTCGCATGGAGGGGGGGGCCTGTGCACGCATCGGCCCAACCGTTGGAGTGGGGGAAGAGGGCGGAAGGGGGGGGCGGGGCGGTGGCAAACAGGGTATCAACTACCCTGCCCACCTGCTCCCGCGTCAAAACCATATTTGGCTTACGCCCCCCCAACCTAGCCATAACGATCTTATATGGCTTCCCCCACGGATCGCCGTCCACCGTGCCATACAGCTCCCTCCAGAGCCTCTCCTTGGAGCGCCAGATCAAGATCTGAACTGAGCGCCTGGCCAAGGAGAAGTCCCGCCTCAGTTGTTCGAGGCGGGGGGAGGAAGGATCTAATTTCCTCCGGCTTCTCTGGAGCAGCCTACGGGCACGGTGCATCGCTTTCCTCGCCTCGGCGATGTCCGCGTTCCACCAACGATTGGGCTTCCGGGTCCCCCGAGGAAGACACCTCTTCCTGAGGACCCGGGCACTGACCCCCTCAAGGAGGCGCTGAAGTCCCTCCGCCCGCGGAACCTCGTCCGTAAAACCGGGCGGCTCCGGCGGAGGGGGAGGGGCCTGCTCGCCCGCAGGCGTGGCTATCGAGGTGGGCGGAGTCGGGAGGGCGTCCCGCAACTCCCGAAAATCGACTCCGGGGTAACGTCCTTCATCACGTAAGGTGTCCAGCCGTCGCCAGGTGGTCGGCGAGCCACACCCGGTTTAGCCAGGGTGTGGCGGACATAAAGATGGTCGGAGGCAGTGTAATGCCGAAGCACCTCACTCCTCCGAACCCTCCCGGCCAGACATCTGTCAACAGACAGTACGTCGATGAAGGACGACCCCCTGCCCCCCCGGAACGTAAAGCGGTCCCGGAGTCTTATGGGCACAAGACCCAACCTCGCCAATAGTGCCATGCAGGCATGGCCCCTCCTGTCAGCAACCTTCCCCCCCCCCCAGGCAGGGGATTTGGCGTTCAAATCCCCCGCGAGGATGACCCCTCTCCCCGGGGTAAGAAGCGCTAAAACTATCTCCTCGAGCTCCTCGAGGTATTGCAAAAATGCTGGACCTTTCCTGCTCGGCCGGCAGTAGTAGCTCACCACGACCGTGTTATCCACGATCGCGGTGGCTATCCCTTCTGCGGAGGCGGAGGGGACAAGGGAAGCAAACCTTCCCTTAAACCCTGTAATCCAGATCGCTGCGTCACCCGTGGTATCCCCTATCCACTCAGGCAATACCCTGTATGGTTCGGAGATTACCACGAGATCGACCCCCAACTGGCAGGCATTCTGGATCAGTAAGTCCTGTGCCAGCCTGCACCTATTGAGGTTGATCTGGAGGATTTGGAACATTAAGTGGTCCTAGTGTTCCTCAGCCCCCCCCGCCGCCGGTTTCCGCCTAATAGCTGGGCACGCTAGTGACGCAGTCACATGCGCCACCCTCTGGCCCGAAAGGCCTGTCTCCGAGCAGATAATGCACTTCGCCACGCCCTTACAATCTGCAATGGCGTGGTCGAGTGCTCCGCATTTTCTACAAACCTCCTTGCCTCTCTGCGCCGTGGTACACGCGGCCGCCAGGTGGCCCAGCCGATGGCAGGCAAAACACCTAACCGACCTGGCCAGGGCCCTGGTCCGCACCACGGTCAGGCCCGTCCTAAAACGGACGGAGTCTGAGCCCTTCGGGAGGAGGGTGGTGGGGACCTCCACCACCGCTGTTTGGGTCCCACTCGGGGTGGACCTGAGTGTACGGACCCGTAGCACGCTCTCTTCAACCTTAAGGGCTGCAGCTAGGTCCCTGAGGAGGCCTGGTGGGTCGACCATGGGGTCTATATCCCTTATTTCAAGGGCCGTCCTATCCTGAAGCGGAACCACCGTGATCTTACCGGCGGTCAGCCTGCCAAGCTGACCCGCCACCTCCGCGGCGCTGACCTTCGGGCCCAGTTCGAGGAGGACGTGACCAAGGCGGGTGCGCTTTACGGTCTTGACCGCCTCCAACGCCGCCCGCCCCATGGTCACCGTGGTCCGGTACGTATCTATATACGTCCCACCCTCCGGAACCCTGATCAGGACCGCCTCAGGTCTCGATCTCGGAGGCCTCTTCTTTTTCCGTGGCCGGGCCTGCTGGCCCTTCTGGGCCTGCTGGGCCTGTTGAGCCTGTTGGGCCTGTTGAACCTGGGCCTGCGTCACCTGCGGGGCCTTCGGAGCCTGCGAGGGCAATGGCCCGCGGCGCGGGGTGCCCTTCTTGGGCTGGTTGGGAGTATCCCCCGACTTCGCCCTAGAGATCCCCTGGGTCCGCGGAGAGGGGCGGGGTACACCCTTTGTCGGTTTCCCCGCCGTCATCGAGGGAGGGGCCTGCATCACCAGATCCACCTCTTGGGGGGGGGGGGAGGTGGTTTATCCTGCCCCTTCCCCTTCTTCTTCTTCTCCCTCTTTCGGGCCTCCTGGAGGGGCTGCTCCGCAGGGGGTGCCACAGTAGGGGCCTCCTTCCCACCATGGGGGGCTTGGGGTCCCGCTGTCGCCATAGGGACGGCTACCACCTCTGCGAACAACCTCTTCTTCGTCGAGGCTATCGGGACCTCCTCCATAGGGGAGGACCGCAACCTCTTCCCTGCCATCCTCCTGCCCTTAGAGGGGGGGGGGTATTCCCCACCATCTTCTTCCCCACCCTCCCCGGGCTTCCCGGGGAATCGGAGGGTCCTAGGTCATTGGGGGAAGACGGGAGTGACCTTGTCTCCCTCTCTACCTGCGTTTGTGTAGCGACCTCCGCCGTCCTCACCGGGGGCTTCGAGGACACCACCTGGAGGGGGGACATCCCCTCCAGGGATCCCCTGGGTTTCCTCTTCGCGTCCTTGGACTGGGCCCTCCACATGCCAATATCATGGCATGCGAGGGCCTCAGTCACGGCCGTAGTCGCGGCGTCGCAAACCCCGGACATACCCTCGGTGAGTGTGATAACACTACCCTTCGTTATCCGTCCCGTTGCGACCGCACTAGTAAGGGCCCTGCAATCCTCGGAGAGGGCCCTCAAGAGGGAGACAACCTCCCCCAGGAGCCTCGCCGTCTTAACCTCCAGAGACTCCTTACTCGCCCGGATTCCCTTAGGGGCTGGGGAGGACGGGGTCAAAAACCCTGTCCGGGTTCCCCCACCCTTCACCTCCACCCTGGATGCCGAGCTGCCCCTAATCCGTGGGGTCCCACGCGGGGTCTGCTGCCGTTTCACCGCATCCTGCTTCAACTCCTGATGGTGGGCCGGATCACGCAGACTCGGCTTAGCAGGAATCTGCTCCCTAGCCCCACCAACAGAGTTCATACGCCGTTCTGGGGGCGTTCTTTTAAGGGTCCTACCCCTTATGATGCCCGTCTGCGGCGTTGGGGGGGTCTCCGGGATAACCACGCTCTCTGGGTCGTTCGAGCCCACTGCCAACTTCTCAAAGAAGGCTCCCATTATCCCCGGCCTCGGCTTGTTCTTCAGGGAGGGAGGAGGGGGGGTCTCTACGGACACCTCCCCCAATCTCTCCAATTTCTCCACTGACTGGCGCCAGTTCGCGAATCTTTCCGCTAGAGCCCTATCGCTGTGCACCTGCCCCGAAGTGTCAGCCTCATCAACCGTGACGGGGTGACCCAGCTCCTCGTGGGGTGCACAACTCCTCTCCATTCCCGAACTCATGTCCTTGGACAGGCCAATATTCATGGGCGCTGTGGCTCTTTGCAGGGGGTGCAGTGGCGCCGAAGCGCCTCCCCCGCTGACACCGGCCCGCAGCCTCAGCTCGGTGTCATCGGTCTTATTGCTCCGTACTCCCTCCTCGCTGCCGACAGGGCGAGGGAGGGAGGCTGGTCCTATGATACCAGCAATCGCCTTGTTTTCATCCGAGGCATGGCGATTGTTGTTTATATTTCCATGTGTTGTCTTTAAGGGCGACGGCCCTACCGCCCAGCGGATTTCACCCAACTTACACCCCGCTGTTCTGGGTACGTCCCTTGGCTGCCAAAGGCAGGGGGACCCATTCGGACGTGGGTCCAGAGTGCCAGGGCACCCAACACCGCCCCCTAGAGCCCGCTGTCATCGCCCGGGGCATGCACTTCCCAGAGGGCCCCACCCGTCCCCGCGCCAAAGCGCAGGGGGGGGGAGGGAACCACCGGAGACGGAGTCGACGTTCCCCGGCACCCACCCATCCACCACCAATCCCAAGATGTTACGTTTGTTTTCAGGACAATCCCAGGCCCGAGCCGGGGACCACATAAGCCGCCCCACGGGGAAACCACGGGATGACACTGGGGTGGACAAGCGGGGGGCCAGAGAGTTAAACCCCATAGGCTCCATACCAATTCTTACCTCCGGTGTTACCGCGAGCCGAGAGGAGGCGCCGGTGGCAACCGAGCGCCCCAACCCTCGCGCCAAAGGCCCTGCGACCACGCAGTCTCATACGCGGTCACCTCCTTAAATTTTCAGGTGAGTACCCTCTGCACCACATTGATCGACCCTTAGCCAGGAGGGCAGCATCCCGCCACGGCCGCCGGGCGGAGGATAAGTCCCCCGCCAAACGCCCGAGGAAGGACATCGCCGCTCTCCCAGAACCCCCTCGCCGCGCTCAAGGCGGTCGACCATGGAGGGGGAGGTCATGCACATGTAAGTATGCAAATTATACAAAATGTTCAGAATATACATATAAAGACGCTGGAAGCCCAATAAGCCGTACAGAAAAACTCGCATACATAACTAGGGAAAGAAATTTTTTTAATTAAGTTATACTATTAATTCACAGTATTTCCCCGTTATGAGCCCGACGAACGGGGCTGGCGGCGGGCTCATAGTGGCTTGAGGACATGGTTTCGTACGGCCAGTGGCGCGAGTGAGAGAACCGAACAACGAGCGAGAGGACACGAAACCTTCGACAAGAAGGTGCCGTCGGGAACGAAAGAGAGAAAGCATGATACTTTTTATCTCGCTCCCTCTTTCAGCTCGAGCTTGACCCGCGTGCGGGCCCCTACAATGCATCGGCGCTTTCCGCATTTATGGTACATTTTGTAATTCGTTTCGCGACAGCCGAGTATGACAAATATTCACAGAACGTAAAATCTTCTGTAGTATTGAAACCTGACATTTTTAATTCTGTGCCGTATTACATATTCTCGGCAAAAGAAGAGCAATTCTAATAACATATGTACACATGCGCGTCCCTTATCCCCCTCCCATTCTTTCTTACTCGTATTTACACATATTTACAATAATAATTCTGTATTAATCAGTATTTACAATATTTACAGTATTTTACAATATTTACAGTATTTTACAATATTTACAGTATTTTACAATATTTACAGTATTTTACAATATTTACAGTATTTTACAATATTTACAGTATTTTACAATATTTACAGTATTTTACAATATTTACAGTATTCCATCATCCTCGCCGTTGGACCTGGAACGAAACGATAAAAAGTTTAAAAGCAACTCAGACCGTCATACATACTTAAAAAATATACCTTACCCTGTTTCCATCGATGATGTTAGGGATCTTCTCTAAAAAAATGTTCCTTTACATTTTTTAACGATCTTTGGACGTGTCGTGGCGCCTCTTTGCATTCCCTTCTCAATAACCTCAGAGCCTTTAATATTCTTCGTGCCCGGATGTCTTCTTGGTCTTCTTCTTCTTCTTCTTCTGTTTCAGCTTCTTCTCCTTCTGTTTCGGCTTCTCCTCCTCCTGTTTCGTCTTCTTCTGCTTCGCGTTCCAGTTCTCCTTCGTTTTCTGCGTCACCGGCTTCCGCTTCATCACAGCTCCTTAACCTTTATGTCAACAGCAACATACCCGGGTATATTTTGCGTTTTCAAATCGCTATATCTTGAAAACTAGCAATCGGATCGACCTGAAATTTCATGATATCCTCAACAAAAGTGTTTTACACCATATTCCCAAGTCTGAGTGGGATTGGACAATCTGGACCATAGTTATGGCCATTTTTCTATTTCTACCTCTTACGTCAACAGCTGCATACCCGGGTATGTATATGAAAACGCATGCAAATATGTTGATATAATTGAAAAGTAAACTTTATTTTTCATCAAATTCTTAATATAGTACAAGAATGTAATAATATAATAAAATAATACATATAAAATAAAAAATTATGAATAAATTGGAAATTATTAAGTTTTTAGCTACATCTATTGCATTGCGGCATATTAGTAGATGTTCGTCTCCGATTGTTTTGGGTTTTGGATATGTTTTAGAGGACAGAAGAATAAGATATACGTGTTTTTTTATTTTGGCCTGTTTGCATCTTTAGGCGGTGCAACCACCCCTCAAAGGTTTTCAGGTGTTCGTCTCCGACTGTTCTAGTTTTTCGACATGTTTTAGAGGACAGAAGAACAAGATATACGTGTTTTTTTATTTTGGCCTGTTTGCATCTTTGGGGGTGAAACCACCCCTCAAAGGTTTTCAGGTGTTCGTCTCCGATTGTTCTGGTTTCTGGATATGTTTTAGAGGACCGAAAAATAAGATATACGTGTCTTTTTATAGCGGCTCATTTTCATATTTAGGGGGTGGAACCACCCATCAAGTTTATAAGATTTTCAGGTGTTCGTTCCCGATTGCTTTGGTTTTTGGATATGTTTTTGAGGACCGAAAAATAAGAAATGCGTGTCTTTCTATTTTGGCCCATTTGCATGTTTAGGGGGTGAAACAACCGCTCATAGTTCATTTAGAGGTACAAAGTTGTGTTGAATAAAACGTTATATGAATTTGATTTTGCGTCATAACTTGCTTTATGGATGAGGTTCTTGTCGCCAGTGACCGTTATTAGGGGGTAAACTACCCAGGAGGTGGTTCACCCCTCATTGTAAGTAGCGATGGGAAGCCATAAAACCACTAATGTGTCATCCTGAAATAAACTATGTCTAAGGCTTTTTTTAAGAATTTTATGAATTTTTTTACTGGTTTCAAGTCTCTAAAATGCGCAGTTAACCGATTACGGCTAGTTTAGGGATAGTTTCACCCCCTAAACATGCAAATGGGCCAAAATAGAAAGACAGGCATTTCTTATTTTTCGGTCTTCTAAAACATATCCAAAAACCAAAGCACTCGGAGACGAACACCTGAAAATCTTATAAAATTGAGGGGTGGTTTCACCCCCTAAGTATGAAAATAGGCCGCTATAAAAAAACACGTATATCTTATTCTTCTGTCCCCTAAAACATATCCAAAAACCAGAACAATCGGAGGCGTACACCTGGGAAACTTGAGTACACGGGCGCGCTCACCGGCAGGATACGCGGCATACTTTCGTTTTCATTCAAGCAGAGACACTTTCAAACCGAATTTGAACCTGACAAGTACGTAGAATTATGCAGAAATGTCCGCTGGAAGAAAACATAGGGGTGCTGAGTACAATACATCAGGGTAAAACGGTTTTTCAGCCAAAACAAACCCCCGTGTACGGAGTACACGACGCGCCCGCTCGTGTAAAACTTTTAGGCGCGCCCGCTGGCGGGTTAAAATAAAGATATTTTTCAAGAACATAACAATAAAAAGTTAGCCAGATTAAAAGAAATGTGTTAATTATTCACATTTTTGTCACAACGCCATGCCATTTCCGATACAAAATGTATGTGCATACCCGGGTATGCTGCTGTTGACGTACGTATAATTTTTCTGCTGTTGACATAAAGGTTAAATACTCAGCAACACTGTTTTCAGTAAGTTCTTCCCCAGTGATCGCGGCTATTATCTCTGCGAACTGGGGTTCTGGTGGATCCGTTGAGTCTTCCTCTGAAGTTCTTTCACCGGCTCTCTTCATTAGATTATTCCATGAATTTTCAATATTGGAGGCGGTTATTTGTTTCCATGATTCATCCAAAAAATTAATACAATCTTTAAGATCGTATTTTTTATAAAATTCTTTAACGTTCCCGGGACTGTTTACTACCTGTGTCAACATTCGGTGGCGAAAAACTTTTTTGAATTTTGAGATAACTCACTGATCCATAGGCTGAATAATGGAGGTAGTATTCGGGGGCATGAACATAATTTCAAATTGTTCATCCTCCACAAATTTTCCTGGTGTTAATTTGTGCCCTGCACAATTATCTAGTAAAAGAATTACTTTTCCGGTCGTTCGACTCTCTAGTTGGAATTTTCTCACCGCTGGTTTGAAATGATTTTGGAACCAATCCGTGAAGACTGTTTGGTCCATCCAAGCATTTTTTGTGTTTTGTACACCACTGACAGCGTATGCATAATATTTTTTAGCGCCCTTGGTTTTTTGTATTTGTGAATGAATACGGGCGCCAGTTTGTGGGTTCCGTTCATATTGGCGCAGAAGCCCACACTCACTCGATCTTTTTTAATTTTGGTACCACCAACTTGTTTCTCCTGATGATGTATTAAAGTTTTCGACGGCAGAGCTTTCCACGTAAGACCACTTTCGTCCATATTATAAATATTGGTGTGTTTGATCCCTTCCTCGTTTATGTGACGATTGAAATCCAATATAAATTTTTCTGCAGCTGCTGCATCCGCACTTCCTTTCTCTCCGTGTAGTTTGACCAAGCGTATAGCGTATCGGTTTTTAAATCTGTGCAACCAGCCTGCACTTGCCTTAAAAGTTGATTGGCCTTCCATTTCCTTCATTAATTCCAGGGCCTTATGGCGCAATATTAAATCGGATACTGGGTCTCCCAGCGCCCTTCGTTCCGTAAACCACAGGAATAATAGGTATTCCAAATCTTCATACGTTGCCTTCCGTATCTTCTTATGTCTTAATATGAAACGTCCTCCATCCGTGGTTTGATTTATTTTGGCGTTATTGTTACGAATACGCCGCACGGTAGTAGGATTAATTTTATATTCAGACGCTATTGCCCGAACTGGTATCTGGTTATCCAACTTCTGCAGGATTTCCAGCTTCTGCCCCATTGAAAGTTCTGTATTCTTCCTCTTGTTGCTCGCCATGATACACGTCACTGCACGGATTGCACTTCTTTACTAGTCAAAATTCGAAATGAGACTACTGTTCCGTCTTCCGGGACAAAAGAAGGCACAGAGGGAGTTGGAAATTCCAGGATCTTTTATTACTAGGCAACTGAGTATTTTCGAACCGTTTTGGAAAACATTTACCTGCCAGATGTCTAATCCGGGGCAATCGACATCGTGCCATTTTTTTGAACACCTCGACTGTCCTCGCCCTGAGTAAATCCGTTGATTGCTCCGTCAGCGGGTGGTATACGGTAATTTCAGACCGCCATATAATTACCGTCACCTACCGCCGACTTTCGGGACAATACGGTCATAAACCGCGACCCTCTCGAGACACTCAAGCCGATCAACCTGGCTAAATTTGTTAGCCAGGTATGTACATATCGTTAGTACACAATAAGGATAAAAACGTTAGTGGTACAAAAATTAAGAAAGATTAACTGAAGAAGAAGAAGAAGATAAAAGGAATGAAGAAGTCATCCGGACACGGAGAATGTTGAGCACTTTGAGAGTATATATTGAAAAGGGAGTGCAAAGAGAGGCTGCGACACGTCCAACGATCTTTAAAAAATGTGAAGGAACATTTTTCCAAAGAAGACCTCTAAAGTTACCGGTGGAAACACGGTATGGTATATTTTTTAAATATGTATGACGGTCTGATTTGCTTTTAAACTTTTTATTGTTTCGTTCCAGGTCCAACGGCGAAAGCATGACGGAACACTGCATTGTAAATACTGATTAATACAGAATTATTATTGTCAATATGTGTAAAACGAGTAAGAAAGAATGGGAGGGGATAAGGGACGCGCATGTGTACATATGTTATTAGAATTGCTCTTCTTTTACCGAGAATATGTAATACGGCACAGAATTAAAAATGTCAGGTTTCAATCCCAGTCAGCCACGTCCATTTGAGCAGATTTTGCTCAACGCCTGACTACAAATGTTTGTGACAGAAAGACTACAGATTTGATACAGGATTTGTTATATTCGATTATGAAAGCAGACTGACAGCAGAAAGCCGACAGATTGTGCTGCCTTAACCTGCGAGCAGATTGGCGGCAGGGTCTGCTGTACAATTTAATGTCAGAAATCGAGCAGACCCTGCGCACCGCGATCTGACGGCAGATAGGCTGCAGAAATCGAGCAGATCCTGTTGACATAGCCTGCGAGCAGTTTGGCGGCAGACACTGCGGAGAATCTGCTAGTACAATTTAATGTCAGAAATCGAGCAGACCCTGCGCACCGCGATCTGACAGCAGAATGGCGGCAGAAAGTAAGGAGAGTCTGCTGATACAATTTAATAGCAGGAATCGAGCAGACTCTGCGCAGCGCGATCTGACGGCAGATAGGCAGCAGAAATCGAGCAGATTCTGATGTCAGGATCTGACGGCAGAATGGCGGCAGAAAGTAAGGAGAGTCTGCTGATACAATTTAATGGCAGGAATCGGGCAGATCTTGCGTACCGCGATCTGACGGCAGATAGGCAGCAGGAATTGGGCAGATTCTGCTGACATAGTTCACGACGCGAACAACGTCAGGCGGCGATCGGGCGAGCGCTTCTCGCTTGCGAAATAGCACCGTGGCGGGAATAAGTGGCCGAGGGCTCGATCATTCAGGGCTCTCGAGTACCACTCGCATTTGCCGGCATTTCACTGCGGAGTATATATTTGGTATACCCGTCTCCAAGGGCAGTATTATCAGTCGTTGCTTAAGACTAAGATCGTCTTAAGCATCCGGCATCCTTTACTAATCTACTAGACTAGTAGAGGATGCCGCGTGCTAAAAACTAAAAAACGATTGATGATAATACCGCCCTAAGATGACTGAATGAATAGTAGTTATCATTAATTCTTTTATATTTGGAAGAACTGCCTTTAAAAGTTTATATAATTATTTTGAGCCTCCCTGGCATTCAATTGACTAACAACCTGCTAAGTAAAATATTAAAAATGTTATAATACTCGTCTAAATACATGGTTTTCCAACTTTTCTTTCTTCCATAAAATATGGTAGGAATCAGATCTTTCAAGTCGGTCTTATAAACGTGTTCTATATATTATTTACGCTTAAGACTTTCGCACTGTTTTTAAATCTATACTATTATATAAAATTGCCTACTATGTCCGCATTAAATTATGGTTTTGCGGTCAGATTCTGACATCAGGATCTGCTTGATTTCTGCCGCCAATCTGCGGGCGGTTTTTGTCAGCAAGATCTGATCGAAATCTGACATCAATCTGCGGTCAGATCCTGATGTCAGGCTCTGACCGCAGAACCATAGTTTAATGCGGACATAGTAGGCATCGAATCTGATGTCAGGATCTGCTCGCTATCTGCCGCCAATCTGCCGTCAGATCGCGCTGCGCAGAATCTGCTCGGTATCTGCCGCCAATCTGTCGTCAGATCGCGCTGCGCAGGATCCCGCTCGATTTCTGCTCCCAATCTGCGGTCAGACCACGGCAGCAGGATCTGCTCGGTATCTGCCGTCAATCTGATGTCAGATCCTGAGAAGCGCCGATGCATTGTAGGGGCCCGCACGCGGGTCAAGCTCGAGCTGAGAGAGGAAGCGAGACAAAGTATCATGCTTTCTCCAGGGGGGCCAAGCTTCCCTCTTGGAAAGTTGAAGCAGAGTTTGTAGCGCCTCCTACCTATAAAGTGCGTACTAAACTGTGAATGGGTGAATCAGTGTGAATCGGGACGTATGTGTATGTGTATACGTGTAATGCACCGCTTACTTTATAACCTGCAATAACCTGTCCACGGACCGTCGCGCCAGCGCCACGTATGCAGCAGATAGAAGGATAACCATTGAAATTGAATATTTCTTCTCTTCTTAGGAAAATAAAATATATTCAATTTCTTTGTATATCCTTCTATCTGCTGCATACGCGTCACTGACGCGACGATCCATGGTCAGACGGCCTTAGAAAAGGTAAACCAGGAAAAGTGAGGACGCCATTTGAAGGATTTCTGGTCATTCCAAAATTTAATCTTTTAAATTTTATTTTAGAAATGACAGGGGTCTCTTATGTGATGACTGATCCACGTGGGTGCACGTGGGTTACACTTCCTCGTGTCTGCGCCAAACATTTACAAATGGCGATGGCGACGGTCGTCATGGTAACATTTCACCAACGTCGAAAGGTTGTGTGTCGTGCTCACTGATACACCTAGGTATGTGTGTGTGATGTACCTAGCGCCTCCTACCTATAAAGTGCTAACTAAACAGGAACTTCGGCCAAACAAAGACGGCTTGGCCCCCCTGGCTTTCTCTCTTTCGTACCCGACGGCACCTTCGTGTCGAAGGTTTCGTGTCCTCTCGCTCGTTGTCCGGTTCTCTCACTCTCGTCCGTGGGCTTCCAGGAAATGGTGGGGATGGTCGCCGGGCTCTCAACGGGGGAAAAAAAAACGGGCTCATAACGGGGAAATACTGTATGTGTTACAAACGAGTAGGTTGCATTTTTAAACAATTAAAGCTTCTTTAAGTATAAAGGCACGGTAATAGGTACAGGGCACGGTAATTGGGACATCTACCCTAGTATTCCTTCCTTTACAGAGTAGAATTGCCGCATCAACATTGGATTTTGGATGTCAGACTATATAGAGACACTATAATCAACTCTTACGTTTATGGCAACATTTTACTTCTGTTTACTTCGCATTTAAATCAGTATAATAAAATAACATATATCAAATAGAACACAAGATTTGGTTTTATGCTTTGTATCTTCATTATCTTGGTATAATTGACACATTTAAAAATTAGCGGGAATAGATGAAAAATGACGGGCCAATCAAAAACCCAAATGCACATTTTCAGATTAATAGATAGTAAAATACCGCCATAAACGTAAGAGTTGTTAAGAGTGGTTAAGCGTGAAATGATGTATATCCCTTTCTCTCTCGCAGGATTTCGGTCAAAAATGGTGGACCAATCAAAAAGTGGCCTTCTCGTGACCAGACTCTTATTATAGTGTCTCTATGTCAGACGGGCAGCAGGATCCGCTGCGGATCTGCCGTTCATCTGCCGGCAGAACCGTAGTTGAATGCGGACACATACGGCACCGGATCTGCCGGCAGACTTGGTTATGGTACATTTATTTTTGCGCCGCTTTCCTGTCGCACGCCCGCTTTAGCCACTTCTGTATGGAGGACTCCGCTTCCTTCTTCGTTAAACATATTTTCCCCTTGTCCGCAGCATCTTAAACAAGAATTTCAATAAGATGTTACATATATATATATATTGAATTCTACATTAATCAGTATTAGCTATGGTGACATTTGGGTGATAATTACATACCTATAACGACTTGTGCTAATTTTAGTTTATTGAAGGGCTGCTTCCCCTGCCTCCCCAGCCAACTGAACAGCAGGGCCAAATCATTCGTGATGACGGAGCTCAAAACCCTTTTAATATGATCGTATATATTTGCTCCCCCAAATTTTGCAAATTCATTTACCTATAATTGAAAAATTATTAGCTTGGCTAAATTAAAATGGCTTATCCTACAGGTTGGAGTACAGAGAGAGAGAGAGAGTCTATAATGATATTTTACTTACTGCATCTTGAAAATTGCTGTCGTCTTTTAATACGTCTTCCAACTCTTTAATCCTTTCTAAAGTGTTGAGAGGAAACTGCAAATGATTAAATTTTGCCATAAAGGACTGTTTCCGTTCCAGTACTGGAGTTGTTTGGGTTACAACTTTTGTCTCCAGGTTCTTCACCCGTTCCAACGTTTCGAGGAGAAGTATCCTGTGTAAATTATTTTGTCCCATCATTGCGCGGTTGAGTTCGATTAAATTTTTTAATTCGGCAGCGTTGTTGTTGCAGTTGCAGTTGCAGTTGCTGCTGCTGCTGGTGCTCGTGCTGCAACTGAGGCCTGCATCTATGTTTTCTGAAAATTATTTATTACATTTTATATTTTTTCACTGTAACTTTCCATGATAAAAAACTATCTCCGCGTAGAGTACAATTATCATTATACACATATATTGACTTACCAATTTCGATGTTGTCTCCTGAAAACCTCCCCTGGCTTCCATAGCTGGTGCTGGGGGATGCTGTTTCGTCTAAAAACAAAAATTATTTTTGTTAAAGTATGCACCACTATTTGCGGTCCCATGTCATGGGAATCCATTGGCGCAGACTAAAAATCAAATAATCAATACACAAGCAAAACATATTGATATCTACCAGCACTTCGATATAGAAAACGTGCATAATAGGAATATTAAAGTTAATCGTTTACTCAGAATAACAAAAAGAATTAAATAGCTTCAGATATTATAATTTTTATGTAGCATATTTTCACACCTGATAGTATCAACGCTTTCCCCATTTTTGGAGGTGGGGGTAGCCGCAATGTTGGTTGCTCAACGATTTCCTCCATTTGTGGAGGTGTGTATAGCAGCGGCGTTAATTCCTGCCCCGGCTCCTCACTGGTGGAATATCTCCTGGGGCTGATTTTCCTTTTTCCGATATCTGCGTGATATATAAATATGTGTTAAGATAGGCATGCAAAATACCAGAATATTAACACATTAGCATATTTTCCCACCTGATACTGCAATGGTTCGAGCCATTCTTGATGGTCGGGACAATGATTTTTTTAGGGGCGGCTCCTCGTCCCCGTCCTCGTCCTCGCTGGTCGAAAATGTCCGGGGGATGATTCGGCGCTTCTGGCCACTTACTGCATCTGATTGCAGATCGCTGGTGTTGTTGCGGCGCAACCGAACCTGTTTGTTTCGAGCACCAGGTAGTGCCGTGTATTGCGACTATTTCTGGACGAGGACAATAGTGTCGCGGCTGCCGGCTGTTCTTCCGCCATTTCATAAACATTGTAAGCCTACGTGCGAAGGCATTCTCCTACCATCGACATTCCTGATGTACGTTAGGCCAAACCATCCAATCAGATTGGACTAGCGGCAGCATTTTTCGGTGGAACGACACCGACGGCAGATAGCTTTGAGCGCTCGAGCCAGAAACACGAATTCAATTTAATTATCTATTAAAATCATACATAGTTCAAATTTGGTTTTTATTTCCGGAAGTTGATTGTTGTACACCACCACGACACTCTCAGATCAATTACCATAGAGAGTGAGTTAAGATATCGCTCCTAAGGCAAATGCGAGCATATCCGTGACGAAACATTTTGGTCCTTCGAGCCGGATTCTTTGGGCCCGGCTGTTGCCGTGGTCTAATTCAACCAGTACTTCCGGAATGGCCCTTTGAACTGTGCCAAATCAACCAATCTACGTTGGTGAGAGGCATCCAGAGCCAATAATTGGATGCTGTGATCTAACGTCAACCGACGCTGATCATTCGGATCGGACAGGAAGCTTGGGAGGTGCGGATCAATTACATCAACCCACTACGGAATCGCAGACTGGAGCCCTTGGATGTTCCCAGGGCAGAAGTCAAGGATTCGCCAGTCAGTCTCCAGCACCCAGAGTTTGGTGCTACTACGTTCTACTCCGAGGATCGCACCACGAGAAACGCATCAGGTCAACCAAATCATCGACCAGGTAGCTGTGACTCACCCTCCTTTCTAACTGCTACACGTGCTCTTGTCCGGGCTTCAATTTCGTATTAGAATGGCTACCGATTTGAAAGCCCTCGTTAAGAAACGTGCCACTGTTAAAGGTCAAGTGTCACGTCTAAATAGTTATGTTAGGACCTCGGACGAATTAGACATACCAGCATTAGAAAGGCGACAGCGCAATCTCGAAGAATATATCGAGAAATATACTACCATTCAGGAGGAAATAGAAGAATTAGACGATAGCGATCAACAAGAACAAGAACGTATGGAATTCGAAGCATTATGTTATGACTGTGGAGATTTTATTGATAGAGTGCTTTATAATTTAAAACATCCTGCAGTTACTACCGCGGAGAATACTAGCCACGATACTACTCTATCTACATCTTCTTCGCAGTCCATAATACCAAAAATTCATATTAAGCCATTTGACGGCAATTACGCCCAGTGGTAGAGCTTCTTTGATACATTCCGGTCACTAGTTCATGAAAGCACTACGATAAAAACTGTTCATAAATTCCATTTATTGAAATCCTATTTAACGGGTAGTGCAGCGGCGGTGACTGACGTATTAGCGGCTACCGACGAAAACTATTCGGTCGCATGGGAATTAGTTCAGAAGCGTTTTAACAAACCGAGAAAAATAATCCAAAGCCATATACGGGCTTTGTTTGAGTTACCACAAATAATTAAGGATTCCCCATCCTCATTGCAAGCTCTAGCAGAAGGAGCGGAAATGCATGTAAAGGCGCTGAGGTCACTCCAGCAACCGGTAGATTGGGAAGAGATGCTTATTTATATAGTATCGGCAAAATTAGACAAAGTGACTCGCACTGCTTGGGAGCGCACAACTGAGGATGGCGATCAGCCCAAGTTTGCCGAATTTTTGGCATTTTTGAATAAATATTCACGAGATGACGAGCCGGTACAGTTGATCAGTCAATCTCGCGGTCCGAAGCCTAAAGGGCAATCAGATAAACATACCAAAGCAAGCTATAAGACCAATACCTTTGTTAGTACGAGTTCAGACGTATCCTGTGCCTTGTGCAAGCAGAGCCATTATCTTAATCAATGCGAACAATTACTAAGTTTAAGCCCACGTGAGCGACTTAAATCAGTCAAATCTCTCAACCGTTGCATTAATTGTTTACGAGATTGTAACGTCCCACGGGGACTCAAACCGGTAAAAACCGACTGTCGGTAAAGTAGAACCGATCTCCATTACCATATAAATGTATTCCATTACCACGCAAACGCATCGTAAAGACTTTTGTACATAATTTATCATTTAAGCAAATATTAGAGAAACAAATATTATAGAAATGTTAAGAATAATTAATTATAAGTATTAGCAAAAGCGCAAGACAAAATAATAAGTAATAAGCGAACAAACATGAAATAACAAACAGCGACTCACTGCGCATGCGCCAGCCCGCCAATTCTCGGGTATAAAAGGTGACGCGCGCAACACAGGGCGCGCTCATTCGAATACGTTCTTGCGACCAACGAATGCTAGTGCCTGGAGGCAGCTTAAGTACCATCCAGCAGAATTTCAGCACGCTCCGGAAACGGTAGCGACTGGTTCTCAGTGTTAAAAAGGTACGGGTGCTCCTCTTTGGACCTACCATTTGAAGGTTGAGAACTTTGTCTTCACGGAGGTTTCAAGCGTTGCTCCTATTAGTAGGTAGCAGCTTAGCCGCTTAGCGAAGGCAAAGTCTACAGAACCCTAGAATAAAACTCTGCCAAAAGAATTGGGACCCGCTCCGGAAACGGCAGCAGACCGATCTTACTGCAGAAGCCTAGACTAAAACTCTGCCAAAAGAATTGGGACCCGCTCCGGAAACGGCAGCAGACCGATCTTACTGCAGAAGTACATAACACAATACATATATTACATATTAACTAGCGTATTAAACATAAAAACACATAAAATCCAAAAATAAGAATATTACTCATAGTTGTAAGCAATATTAATTTATCGTTATTGTTATTAGAGTAAGATTTATTAAATAAATAAGTAATTGTTGAGTTTTAAAAGCCTTAGATTTTAATCTTTTACTATAGAGTAGAACCCCACCTATCCTACACTTGAGGGGACGCCGCTCTCCCCTCAGGGACCTTGCGACGCTCAGTTGTTCCCGGACAGCCGAACGTTACAAGATAATCACAAAACGGTTCAGTGCCGTGCCGGCACTTGTAGACAATGCAAGGGTAAACACCATACACTGTTACATTTCCCTGACAGTGCATCTGCCGTTAGGGAAATTCCAATTCCGGAGCCACCAAAGGATTCAGCTCCATCGTTATCCTGTATCTCAGTAGGAAATTCGGAAATCTTATTGGCCACCGCCCGTGTGAAAATCCTAGACAGTTTGGGAAGACCCCACGAATGCAGGGTGCTTCTGGATCCCGGTTCCCAACGTAATTTTATTACGGAAGGGATGGCTAACAAGTTACAATTAAAAAGGATTGAAATTAATCTACCAATATTAGGTTTAGGTCAACTTAAAAACTGCAGTCATTATTATGCGCGTTCGCGTATTATTTCTAGAGTCACTAGTTTTTCATGCGAGACGGAATTCCTCATGTTACCTACCATCACCAGTCGATTACCCGCACAAACGGTTAATAACAATTTGCTAAACATCCCTTCGAATGTAGCTCTAGCCGATCCAGAATTCAATAGATCAGCGAATATCGATGCGTTATTCGGAGAGTATCGGTACTACAAATTACTATGTGCAGGACAAATTAGATTATCAAACGAAACTACAATACTGCAAGAGACCCTTTTAGGATGGGTTGTTTCCGGCAGGGTAGGAATAAACCAAAATTCGCATATAGGATCGAAGTGTTTTCTTGCCACAACGCAGCTAGATTCCATTTTGATAAAATTTTGGGAATTAGAAGAGTGCCCTGATAAAAGGGCTTTCTCAATGGAAGAGGAAGAGTGTGAGAAAATATTTCAAGACACCACGCGTCGAACGAGTACGGGTCGCTACTTGGTAAGGTTGCCCTTTAACGACAAGACGAGCCAATTAGGCGGCTCCTTTGGAGTAGCTTTAAATAGATTTTACTCGCTGGAACGCAAACTAAAAAATAATCCCGATTTATATTCTCAGTACTCGTCATTTTTAGAAGAATATGAAAGATTAGGGCATATGACCGACATAACCGACACGGGACAGGTAGACGAAGGGTGCTATCTACCCCACCATGCCGTAATAAAGACGGGCAGTATTACTACAAAGCTCCGAGTCGTTTTTGACGGATCGGCTAAAACTAATAGCGGAATTAGCCTAAATGATTGTCTTATGGTAGGCCCGACTATTCAAGAAGACATTTTTTCTCTAATAACGCGATTCAGATCTCATACTTACGTTTTAACTGCTGATGTGGAAAAAATGTTCCGCCAGATAATAGTAGATCCGAAGGATGCAATATATCACAAAATATTATGGCGCAAGGATCCATCAGAAGCCATAAGAAGCTATCGATTAGATACCGTCACTTATGGCACAGCTTCGGCTCCATTCTTAGCAGTTCGTTGTTTGCACCAATTGGCCAGTGATGAATCTAACGAATTTCCGGTGGCAGCCGAGGCTATTAAAACCGATTTTTATATGGACGACTTATTAACCGGAACGTCCACATTAGAGGAATCAGTAATACTTCGAGACCAATTAATAAGTGCCCTTAAGGCAGGAGGTTTTAATTTGAGGCAGTGGGCGTCGAATGAGCCAACATTAATTGAACATTTAATGGAACGTAGATCCGAAGAATATTTATACTTAGATTCGGATAGTATTAAAAAAACTCTGGGAATTGCTTGGCGTTCTCGCGAGGATAGTATTTGTTATGAAGTAACGGTAGATAACTCCGAGGTGCGCACAACGAAAAGAAATATCCTTTCTAGAATAGCAAGACTGTTCGATCCATTAGGACTACTGGGTCCGGTTCTAATTAAGGCAAAGCTAATACTGCAACAGTTATGGAAATCGGGTATAGGTTGGGACGAGATCATTCCCTCGCACCTATCCTCCGTATGGAAAACCTATCAGGAACAACTTCCACTATTAAACAGTTTTACCTTAGAACGTAACCTCTTAATAAGGAAACCAGTGGATATACAAATTCACGGTTTCTGCGATGCGAGTGAAATAGCTTATGGGGCTTGCATCTATATGAGATCCATGGATGTTCAGAATAGGGTTGTGATACGTCTAGTTGCGGCTAAATCTAGAGTAGCACCACTCAAGATGATATCATTGCCCAGGTTGGAGCTATGCGCAGCTGCTCTACTTAGCAATTTGTTTCAGGCAGTTTGTAATGCATTGAAGCTTTCGGTCAATTCAGTTCACTTTTGGTCCGACTCAACCATAGTATTACACTGGATACGTACACCGCCACATACCCTGAAAACGTTTGTGGCGAATCGAGTGTCGAAAATCCAAAAACGTACAAATTCCTGGGAATGGAATCATGTAACTTCCGCTAATAATCCTGCGGATTGTATATCGCGCGGGCAATTACCGGAAGAATTTCTGCAGAATAAATTGTGGACTCAAGGCCCTGGCTGGCTATCTCAAGCACCTGCAACCTGGCCAATGACACCTATAACGGACATTGAAATTCCAGAACGACGGTCGGTCATAACGTTGGTAGGACGTAGCGACTCCTTGCCGCTTTTCGAAAGGTACTCTTCGATAAGTTATCTTGAACGAGTAGTAGCCTATTGCGTTCGATTTTGTAAAAATGCTTTGCAACTAGAAAGGAATGCTGGTCCTTTGTCAATCAACGAGATCCAGAGAGCCAACAAGGTCATAATCCGATATATACAAGCCAAACATTTTATTCAGGAAGTGCAAGACTTAGGGGAACTGGGATTCGTGCGCAAGGAGAGCAGAATTTTTAGCTTGACGCCCTTTATGGATCAGGATAAAATTATTCGCGTGGGCGGTCGGTTAAAGAACTCGAATGTCCCGTATTCCCAAAGACACCCTATCCTTCTTCCGCGATCAGAGCACATAACTCGTCTCATAATTCAAAATGAGCACTATACGCACCTGCATGCAGGGGTACTCGGAACCTTTCATGCAGTAAGACAAAGGTATTGGCCCATAGATGGGAAAAATATAACCAGGGGCGTAGTACGTAAGTGCATCCGATGTTTTAGAACGAATCCCAGAGAGGCACCGGATTATCTAATGGGCAATTTACCTAAAGACCGCGTGACCTCCGCCAGGCCGTTTCAGGTAGTCGGTATTGACTACTGCGGTCCCTTTTTCATCAAGGAAAAGAAATATCGAAATACAAGGAAGCTAAAGGTGTATGTCTCTGTATTTATCGGTTTTGTTATAAAGGCGGTTCACTTGGAAATCGTTAGCGACCTTTCTACCGAGGCGTTTCTGGCTAGTTTGAAAAGATTTTTTGCGCGGCGAGGGTACGCACACACAATCTACTCTGATAACGCTACTAATTTCGTAGGGGCTAAAAATGTTTTGGAGGAGCTGCAAACCTTAGTCGCGTCGTCTAAGCATAATGAACTGGTGACCGGGGAGCTGACTGCGAAGGGCGTCCGTTGGCACTTCTCCCCTCCAAGATCGCCACATTTTGGAGGGTTATGGGAAGCAGCGGTAAAGAGTTTTAAACATCATTTGAATCGTACAGTAGGCGATACATTGTTTACCTACGAGGAACTAAATACTTATGTCATTGAAATTGAAGCCATACTAAACTCCAGGCCACTAACTTCCTTATCCACCGATCCGAACGATCTCACAGCCCTCACTCCTGCTCATTACCTTATTGGTGAGACATTCACAAGCCTACCTGAGTCTGATCTGACCGACGTTCCCATCAATCGACTCTCCGTCTGGCAACACATACAAAGGGTTAAACAACATTTTTGGTCTAGATGGAGTAAGGAGTATCTTAACGAGCTAAATCTTCGAAGTAAATGGCGGAACAACCCAAGGGTGTATTTGAAATTAGGCACTTTGGTGTTACTCAAGGAAGAGAATCTGCCACCTATGCGTTGGTGCCTCGGCCGTATCGTAGGTGTGTATCCTGGTAACGACAATATAATTAGAGTAGTTACTGTCAAAACGATCCAGGGCACCTACAAAAGAAGTGTAAAAAATATTTGTCCGCTACCGATAGACGAAGGCTCGGAACAACAAGACAATGCGTAGTGTTGTTCGATAACTCCAATAATTATAAGACACTTTACCTGTACTATTGTTACTCTTACACTTAAGTATAACTTATTGCTAGCGCAGTTGAGCAAGGATGGACAGTTGTTTGGTTAATTATATGCAATACCAGGCATAGTTGAGAATGGTGACCCAACGCTTTAGGACTATAGCCATGTTAGATTGATGTTCTAACATTCGAACCAGTCTCTAATAACCAAGCGATATCATCGTACCAGCTCACTATAATTTAACCTTCCATTATATATAATATCTAGACTAGGATTAGTTATAAGCTTCAAGGGGAAGCTCCTTAGGACCTTCCTCAACCTTGTTTTCTTTTGTTTGAACGCAACCGTTCAAGGCGGCGGCATGTTGCGGCGCAACCGAACCTGTTTGTTTCGAGCACCAGGTAGTGCCGTGTATTGCGACTATTTCTGGACGAGGACAATAGTGTCGCGGCTGCCGGCTGTTCTTCCGCCATTTCATAAACATTGTAAGCCTACGTGCGAAGGCATTTTCCTACCATCGACATTCCTGATGTACGTTAGGCCAAACCATCCAATCAGATTGGACTAGCGGCAGCATTTTTCGGTGGAACGACACCGACGGCAGATAGCTTTGAGCGCTCGAGCCAGAAACACGAATTCAATTTAATTATCTATTAAAATCATACATAGTTCAAATTTGGTTTTTATTTCCGGAAGTTGATTGTTGTACACCACCACGACACTCTCAGATCAATTACCATAGAGAGTGAGTTAAGATATCGCTCCTAAGGCAAATGCGAGCATATCCGTGACGAAACAGGTGTCTTCGGCTTTTTTTGCCTTGCGCCTGGCTTCAGCATAGTCGTCTGGAAGAGCACATTAGTAATTAATTGGTATAATAATTAGTCACTGATTAGTACAATAATCAATAAGTAAATATTACAATAATTTCAACCTACCGTAAATTGCACTGCCAAACGTGGATATGGCGAACTTCTTCCACGATTTATCGAGCGCCTCGCACTTCTTCAATGCACTTCTCAGGCGATTCGCTTCATAGCCCGGCCAGTAGCATGAATTTCCCTCCACCCAATTCGAGGGCACTGCTTCCACCGTATCATCCCCGAGGAACTTGACAATAATCCAAGTTTTCCGCGCCATTTCTAATGCTGTATACACAAGTATTCATGAAACAAAACATGTTTGGAAATTTTGTTAGCGTGTATTCTTAGCTTAAAATGTATAGACGATGAGACTAGAAAAACTCGAAACCTGAATCATTAATGTTATCGTCAGAAAGACATTCTAAAGACAGTACTAACATTGAATGAGTATCTTATTCGTACGTAGGAAAGGAGCACAGCGAAGCAAAGGGAAAGTTATAATTCTGTCAGAAATTTCTAATTTCACGCATTTACATGCTATTTCCGCGACATTAAACATTTGAGAAGGACCCAAATTGCATTCTTCTGAAAGGAAATTACCTAATTGTGAAGATTTATACGGAGATACTCCTACAGATTTAATGAGTTTTAAAATGCTATTTTGTAATCCAAAATGATGATAATTGTCTGGTTTGATACGATTAATTCTACATTTCTGGCCGTTTTGAAACCGATGTTTATAAAACGGGGAATATATCATTTATTGCTCGATGTGAAATTTTATGTGTTACAGCCCACTCTGCCAATGAAGAGGCTAAATTAGGACTATTCAATTCAGTTGCTCATTCTTCAGAAGTCTGTGAATTTTCGAAGGAGGCAAAATTCTGAATTTCTTCTAAATTCGGAGAAAATTCTACATTACTTTCGGTAATATTGGAAGAAGATTGCGAAATTGTGCCAGGTGAAACATATAAGTGTATTGGTAATGAGAAGATAAAGACAAGATGTTGAATGTGAAAATGATTGTGAACTAATTCCAGGTTAAACTTCACTAGTGGGGTGCTAACAAAATGGATTGCAGATGTTAAATGTGGAGAACTAGCATCTAATGATGTCGTGATGGCTTCGTGTAGGGAATCATATTAAGTGATCTGTTGGCGCGCATATAGTACTTATTCAATTTCAATTTGCCAGTCATTATTAAAGTAATGAAAAAAATAGAAATAAGCTGACTGTAATGTAGAAAAAAAAAAACAAAATGCAACACTGGTTTCAGAAATATAGATATTTAGAACTAACTTACCTGGAGAATATACGGATGTGGTCCAAAACCAAACACCAAAGTTACACACTAAAGACTACTAACTTCTAACACGTTGACTAATACTTGAAAAAAAAAAACACACAATACAAATACTATAAAAACACGATAAAAAAACACTAAAAATACGATAAAAACACAATGAATGACACTATAAAAATACGATAAAGATACAATACAAATAAGATAAAAATACGAAAAATGACACTATAAAAATACGATAAAAACACGATAAATAACACTATAAAAATACGATAAAACACACTGTAAAAATAATATAAAATTACTAAAACTAACTATGTAAAGTAATAAGAAAAAAAATAGGAATAAACTACAGACTAACAATAAAATGAAACAAATATTTGAAAAACGTAAGAAAAATAGCGGAAATTAGCGTGCGTCCCCGGCGATGGTTCTGCGATAACTGCTGCCAGGGGGGTGACACAGAGGTGTAAGATGCGAAGATTTCCGACTGCAGCGCCGCTTGCGGTAGAGTGAGGAAGTTTTGATAGTTTTCATTCGGTCCGTACTCTATTCAGTGATGCTAAAGCTAATGGTCGGAGTATCGATAATTTCCCCCACCATGCACATACACAACTCCACGATCCGCGCGTACGTGAGCCCAGCGCTTCGGATGACTTCGGACAGTTTCGGGAGTTGAGAGGGACGGTGAATATGAGCCTTTCTCTCTCGCTCTTGAAACGTTGAGATTCTAGTGCCGGCAAGGTTGCCGTTCGGGGATCTTTCGTCTTACTTACTCATGCTGTACCTATCACGGACTCCTTCACTCTTACAGGCCTCGGACGGTAAACGGCAACCCTGGTCGCTGGCAAGCGGCACGAGCCACCGTAATGCGATTTTGGCTTCCCGGATATTTTCACTTTCCGACTCAGATATTCTTGTAAGGAAAAAAAATTTCGAAAAAAATTTTATTGCGGAAATACACGTTTTAGGATCTCCTGATCACACTGAGACTATTAAAAAAATAGATTTTTTCAAAATCTCGAATGTTTGTTAACACAATTGCCTTTATATTTAGATTTCATATTTTCGTCTTAAAATCTGGTTAATTTTTTAACCCAATCGATTCATGAATAATGATAGTTACCTCTTATAGTTCTATAATTTTTCGTATTATTTAGTATAAATATTCGTTATTCGTAAAAATTAAAAAGATTCTCTAAATGAATCTCACACGGAATCAAATACTACGTAAAAAAGTTAAATAAATTTTTTCCCTATTTTCGCTCATAAAGGATTTTCGTTCACGATACACGTAGGATTTTGCAATATCCGAATTGCAATAAACCGTTGACATTGACGATAGACGCTTTAGCTTACGCTATGGGCACCGATACTTACTTGTACAGTTACAATTATTACAGAGAACAATTTATTAAAATTGAATAAAATTTATTTTCTTATAATTTTCGTATAAAATAATTGACATAATTAATAATTAATGCACATCTGTGTTGTTTTTTGTTTCCTTTCTATATTTATTAAACATCTATAGAAGACAAAAAATCAATAAATATATACATATAAAGGTATGTTAAAAGTTATTAAATTTATACGTGCAGTATGTATACTCTTAAATTATTTTGTAATGTCATTTGTATAAATTATGTTTAATTATGGGATAATCAGCTTGACAATAATTTTTTCGATGTATTATGTATGTATGTGTCTATATGTATAGTTATATGTATACAATATGTGATGCAAAAGTAAATAACAGTATGATAGGATGAAGCGATAGGGCTTATGAAGTGAAGGTTTAGTTTTATATATCACATTTATAACATACATATGTACTATATCTATTTTTTAGGGAAAGACGTGAACGCGAGTTAGAGGAAACGGGAATGAGTGAGAAAGCCAAACGTCTTTCACTTTGTTTTTCACGCACCGCAACGTGGTGTGAGTGCGACAACACACTCAATTTACCGAGATGTTAACAATTTAATAGCTCCGAAACGGTACATTTCCGGCACATGGTTTCTATCAGACTTTTTCTCTACGCGTCGAGTAGAATACGTTGATGTAAACAAAAATTAACGTTAATTTTCAAATTTGTAAACAATTTTGCGGCCCGCTTTTTTTTACAAATGTTCACTGATGGCACCGATCCAAAGGTCTAGTTTCATCTCTATAAGCGATGACCATTACTTTTTTAACAGCCTGTGCATTGAGGAAAGCAGAAAATGCTCTGTAATACTTGTCTTAATGTAGGGAATTCGTAATCATTGTTTGTGTTCTTCTTTGAACAAATTTCTTTCCACATTTTATCGCAATGTAAACGCTTATATTTCGCTTTTTCACTTTCATCGAAATAAGAATATAGTTGTCGCCATTCAATTTCTAGCAAGCTCAAATTAATTTTTTTAAAATTAGAAGCAAATTCAAGAATTGGATATCCACATTTTCTATCTGTTTCATATAAAACTTTTTCAACGCTTAGTGCAATAAATAAATCAGAAATATCTGCATTGTGGTGTAATTTACAAGACTTTTGGAAACAAATGTTCATTACGTTCGTTGGATGATTCGGGTATATTGTACGCAACTGTTCTGACATACACGTATTATTTAGTACTAATAACCCAACAACGTTTTCCCATAAAAGATTATGTCCATATAAACATTTCAAAATTTGTTGCAATGTATCGTTCGAAATGCAATCGTCGTTTATATCACAAATACCAATTACGATTTCGTACCTAACAAATGAATGTAATGAAAGAGTTGTAGCATTGATAAAATATTTTGTTTTATGGACGTCATTGCAAATACGTTGTATAGTTATATGAAAGTAATTATTTCTAATCAGTTCAAATAATTTGTCGTATAAAACTATTCCATACATATTTTTAATGCTATTTGCATCCAATATATCAAATTTTTGAGGTTTTGACTATCAACAATCTGCTAAACTTTTTTTTATACGATTCAGTGATTTTTTCAAATTTTTGTCTTCGATACATTTTGATATGTAATCAGGTAAATGCAAATTCACTTTTCCAATATTCAATAATTTACGCATATGATTTTTGGATTTTGAGTGCCGCGGAATGTTATTAAGTTTAAAATTACTTTTACAAATTGTACAATATGCTTTTCCATTGCATTTTCGTAACCATTTATTGTGCTCGGTTTTTATTCTGTTAAGCGGTCTGTAGACGCTCAATATTATTGCACAATATTCAATATTGCACAATATTATTGACCGTCTGTGGATTATATTGGAAGGTTGCACAATAAAATTGAAAAGTGGCGCAATAATATTGAAAGGTTGTACAATAAATTGCGTGAATGAAGAAGATAATCGGCCCCTAGACGCTCAATATATTGTGCAATATATTGTCATATTCATATTGGACAATAATATTGAACGTCTGTGGATCATATTGGATGATTGCACAATATATTGCGTGAATCAAAACGGTTTTGATATTTTTTGTGCAATATTGAATATTGCACAATAATATTGACCGTCTGTGGATCATATTGGAAGATTGTACAATATATTGTGTGAATCGCGTGGGGGAAAAAGTGACGTGAGATACCTAGACCTACATTTTAATTAACATCGTAGCGTAGCTGATTAAGTGGTTACCTTCTCCGACATATATTTTATATTTTATTTCATTATACAGGGTGTCCGCGGGAACAGTAAACAGCTGGATATTTCCTAGCGTATTGGAGATAAATAAATTGTTTATATCCAATTGCATGGTTCGAGGGGACAAATTTATAGCAAATTTATTAAATTTATTATTTTAAGAGATACGATGGTCAAGTCCGGTTTTTTAGATGAAAATATTTTTTTAGAGATCACTTTACAGTGCGTTTCAAGACAAATTCAATAACCTCGAATGTATATACCTTATTTCAACTGGTTTTGCACATTTACTGATTATTACTGGTACAGGTTGATTCTCTCCGCATTTGACTTCCGCATTTCTCATCAGATCTTTGCGAAAACGACGCCAATTGATTCCTTATATTTCGCCGATGATACTGACACCAAGAACGACGTAAATCGGAAAGTAATGAAGGAAATTTCATGAAAAATTCATTTTCATAACCTGAAGTTAATTTCGTTAGTAATAGCCTAATTTACATGAAATTTGGTATGATTTTCATCGGAAAAACATAAGGAATCCATCGGCATCACTTCCATATCGATAGGATAAAGCAGGGGTGTCGAACTAGCGGCTCGCGAGCCGCAGTGGCTCCTTCTCCTCTTCGCTTGCTTCGTAGAGCAGCCGTAGGCCGCGTCCAGATCTGAAGCTGAACCGAACCCCGAACCGAACGCCACTTGAGACTCCCAAATGCCCCGTTCCGACGTGTGTAATAACCTGTACCACGGATTTATCCGAGTTTACCCTATGTTTGTTTTAACATGATACCGATTTCACGACCTTTCTACTTTCCAAACTGGCAAGATGTCTTGCGGTCAGGAAGAAAAATCAAAGACATTCAGGTAAAAACTGTACGGGCTGCCTTGTCTGCCATACCTGGTTCCCAAAAATTAATCACGGTGATCGGCCAAAGCGTGTTCCGCGAGCCAGCGGTAGAAAACGGTACGTGTGGGTCCTGGTACTACCTACCTACAGAGCAATATATGGATTAGCTTGAATTGAACAATGTCACCCATTTTTTTATTGGCCTTTAGAAATTTGGGAAACAGATGTTTTCGAAACGTTCTTGGAAAAATAATGAATTATCGATTGTAAAGATCGAATAAATCATTTTCAGCAGTTCGTCAAATAATGGGCCGTCGCGTAGCAGAAAGTTTCGGAAATCATTCGGTTCACTTAGTCGTAGGTCATTTAATAAGTTCTCATGAGTGTACTCAGTTCTTCTTGTGTACCACTCCTTCATCCATCTGCGCTTTTTCTTCGACGTCTTCATTTTCAAACTCGTAGCCAGTGCAATGGCCACACAGGCAGCTTCCGTGTCACTCGACATGTTCACTCCACAAGAATCAAACGTCAACTGAACGCGGGCCGCATACAATATATTGCACAATAATATTGACCGTGTGGGGCATTCAGCATAAATATTGTGCAATATATAGCAGAATAATATTGACCGTAAGTAGCCCCTAGACGCTCAATATATTGTGCAATATTCAATATTGCACAATATTATTGACCGTGTGGGGCACACAGAAAAAATATTGTGCAATATATTGCACAATAATATTGAGCGTCTACAGACCGCTTTACTGCTGTTGTGGATATGAGCCATACCAGGACTATTTCGTAACTAAAAAAAATTATTACAATATAATCTAATATAATATGTAATACTTGTACATACTGTTAAAATAATTGCAAACGTGCGTCATCTTTTAGTTAAGTACGTCCATGCATTTCACAAAATACATATCTAACTGCAATAACTTGAATAAAACATCTCTGAGAGAGTCATTGCATGCCCATGATGCATCACACAACATTACCAAAAATTATAAGGTAATATGTAAAATATAAGGCGTACCGTAAGCCCACCCACCACGACAAGGTAGAGACGCATAGGGAGGGAACAAATGGTGTCACATGCATTGTCCACAATATCACAGTAGGGAGGAAGGAAAAGTTCACGCAGCATCAATAGTTGGGACACAATTTTAGAAACATTCATTTAAAATTCCATGTACTTGGGGAGAAATCAAAAAGAATGACTAAAAGTAATATCTTGAATTCAAAAAGAGTTCATAAGGTATGAGAAGAAATGAAATGAAATAATATTCAAAAAATTATGGAATGCAAAAATATGAGAAGTAACGAACATATAGAAACAGTATTTATACATATATAAGATTCTGAGAAGAGTTTACGAATTTTACTTGAATAATATATTAAAGACATTTTATTGAAGAAACTTTTAAGATATCTAAAGTCAAACAAAATTAAACATTATAAAGATGAAAAACTTGTCCCTAAGTGATTAAGCATGTCACACGTCTTTGAAAAGAGGAAAAAATCGCTTGAGAAATATTAAATGAATAGATATCAAGCAAGATTGAAAAAAAGATAACGTTTAGATAGAAAGCGAAACGATTGCAAATATAAATCACAAACATAAATTTAATTCCAAAATATTATTAAAAATTTGAATAAAAACGAAACTAATGGCTACGAATATAAATTATTACTTGACATTAATGTACAATGATTTGGGCCAATCGAAATTGTGGAACTAGTTTCTCCGCGGGCTTTAAAAGCTGTTTTAATCACGGCAATGGAATTTACAGAATCATGACTATAAGTTTACTTCTTTTACAAGTTTTGACATCGGTCAGAATAGAGAAAATTCTTTCTGCTTCTGCATTTGAGTGAGGAAGACTCCTTATAACATTCACGAGTTGTTTCAAGACTGGGAACAGAAGATTGTTATCTTTATCACTCGCAGAATTAATTTGGACCTATATGTCATCAAAGCACAGCTGTGACAATTCTTGACATTGCACTTTGTCGAAAGTATAATACAACTTATTCCATTCTTCTTTTAATTTTAAGTGGTCAAAAGATCCTAATTTTTGTGCAACGTAAATTAAATTTTTCAAGGTATAGTCTCTATTACTATCAAAAAGTGCTAATTTCAAATCAAAAACTTGCAAACTGCCTAAAAATGTATGTTTTAAAGGGAAACGTTTTATTATCTCGGTAATGGCTCTAATGTAAAAAGCTAAGCAAAATTTTTTAATTTCAAGAAACGTTTCTTGGGGCAAAGTATTATCATCGACATGATCCTTCAAATAATGTTCACACTCAAAACCGAGGCAAATGTCCTTCAAGTCTAACAAATTGTTACCGGAAAAAAATCTATGTGAAACATCGAGTCGTTTATTGTTGAATATTCTGGTTTTAAAATATATCCGCACAAATCTTGAAACAAAAGTCTAGATTTAGAATATAATAAATGAACGGCTGTCCTGCGGGTTTGAAAAAACGCGTTGAAGGAATTGAAATAATTTAAAATATATTTAAGAAACAAAAGATAAGCTTTTGTTTCTATTTATTTTATATCACAAAGTAGATTATCAGCCGTATCGTTTTTTTGATTTTCAAATACTTCCGAAATTAAAAAAAGATTTAACGCATCCCAACATTCCGGAATGCGTGCTACGCAAGCGTGCATGGCTAGCCAACGCGTATCGCACAATTTTAAAATTTTTTTGAACATATTATTAACAAATTCTTGAAAATTACCAAAATTCGCCGACTGTTTGGCGCTAATATTAATATAAACTGTTAAATTTCGAATAAATTTTTCAATATAACTTGGGATTTCTGAACATGCTGTACTAGATACTAATGCCGCGGAATGGCAAATACAATTGATTGTTATTAATGAAGGACACCTCGTTTTAAGTTTTGAACAAAATGAGGAAAAGCGCCCGATCATCACTGATGCATTTTCACATGTGAGTCCAATTATATTCTGCACAGGAATTTGCTTTTTGTGCAATGCTTTCTCAAATGCTGAAAATAAACCTTCTGCAGAGCAATCTGTGGCGTCTAATTTTAATAATTTTAATAATTCTAATAATTCTGTAAAAGCTGCAGAAGTTTCCGAATTTACGTATTTAATTGAAAAAGTGAGCCATTTTACGTTAGAAATATCTGTGCTTTCGTCAACAAATATAGAAAATTTATGATGTCGAGCACTTTCAATAATTCTACTTACTTCTACTTTAGAAAGCACGTTTGTAATAATTTTGTTGCATTTTAAGCGGCTCAAGGTTAATTTACTGGCTATATATGAATCTGGAAATATAACCTTCAGAAGGCCAATTAAATAAGCACTAATGTGAAATGGAATATTGTGCTCGACAAAAAAAGCGCACAAAGCAATTTCAGCAATCTGAATCTTCTCGTGAATATTTTCGGGACTATCACTCACATCAAAATCATCAAAAGTAGCACTGATACGTTCGGATAATTTAGAAACGTTCTCGGCGTGTGATTTTGTACCAAAATGATTTTTTATTTTTGATAACTCGCTATTAATCATATAATTTTTACACCACGCGGAACAATGAAATTTGGAGTCGTCGTTAAAAACGCGTTGTAGCCAAGGTTTAAAATCATCGCGCTCTAACCATTGTCGAAGAAAAGTTCTCGGAATATATTTGCATTTCGCTGTAGGAGAATTCATGCCAAAAACCAGAAAAACAGACAGAGGAAATAGATAAATAAAAAAAAGAAGAGGAAAGTATATAAATTAATGAAAAAAAATACTTACTTGTTTAGTTGGTGCCTTCAAAAGATGGACGATCACCAGCTGAAATATTAAATATTTATAACAAACCACACACACTGTACACAGCACTACGAATGACGGTTACTCTACGTTCGCGTATGTCCGTTACGGTATCCCGCCAAAAAAAGCCCGCGTAATGTAGTACCAACAATGTACAAGCGGAGCGCTGAAGTAGAAAATCTTCAATTCTTCGCATCTTGCATATGTTGCGCGATTCTGTGGGAATTTCTAAATAGGCGGCTGGTCCGTGCCCGTGGAGCGCTGAAGCACTCAGCTCACGAGTTGCGCGGGAATTTCAATGATGGAAAAATAATATTCTTCACTTTTGAATGGATTCTATGTTTGGAATTTTATTAAACTGATTAGATGTTGCCTGTTCTGCTAACAAGTTGGATCTGATGTTTTACAAAATGAACTTCTCGCTTGTAACCTCCGAGCGCCCTACTCCTCTAATTTTGGCGTGTTCTTCCGTCTCCTTCCCTGGATCCTTTCGTCCAATCAAGGTGGTGATGTCCCTCAAGCTTCGTCAGGGGGTTGTCCTTCAACCCTCTCTTCGTCCTTGGCCCTTCCTCCGCGCTTCCCTCCACTCTCGGCTGGTGGTCGAGGCACGCTTTCCGATTACATATATTCTACATAGGCTGCGTACAGTACATACATTTCTTACAGGTAGGTAAGCGCAACCCTCGGGGTCAAGACGGCGTCGCCAGCGCAAGGTTTATGATTTTATGACTTTCAGCCTCTCCCAAGCTGAGTTTTTACCCTAACGGGACATCGGTAATTATCGCAAGGGAGGACAGACTTTTAAATGGTTTTACGAGACGTGCAGCTGCCCGCTCGACTAAATTTGGCACGCAGATGTTTAAGGAGAAGTTAAGCTATTTACTATCCTCCTTGTCCCCTATTTCAAACTTGCTTAAGACCTTCCAGATGTGCCGATCGCTTCAAATCTTATTACAATATATCTGTCTTTCAATCAAAAGGGTTTTGAATTTCGCTCTACATCTAACCTCGATATTTCTATGTCTTATAGCTAACTTCACATAATACATGGATTAACACCAGCGGATAACGCAACACATAGCACGAAACTACCAAAGAATATTATTCTATAGAGCGGAGATATCACAAGCTGAGATTCCTTACTCCACCGCAGGCGGCGCTGCAGTCGGAAATCTTCGCATCTTACACCTCTGGCTTCCACTCTATCTTATCCTCTTTGCATTACCCACATTGACCGCCTTCAACTGCATTCTATTCGTTCCGTTCGCTTTACGTTTCTTATATCTTTAAAAGAAAATTGTAAGTATTTTGCTATTTTTCATCAATTAGACCTTCATCTCTTGATCTGACGTTTCTTATTTCCACCTGCATATGCTTGTTTCAATTTTGCACTCGACGAGTCAGACTTCTGTAAAACTAGACTTGGCCTAACCGGCCACGTCGCATCATTTGGAAAGATTATTCCAGAAAATCGAAACTATTGGATTTTTAAATAATTAATCACATTATGTACTTTGAGAAATGCTTATATTCGATGTTTTTTAATTACAAAATTTTTATGTTTATCTAATAATAGTACAAAATTGCTAATGGGGAGACATTTATAGCGTTATAAAAAGATTGCATATTCAAAAATGCCTTCGAACAATTATTAGTGTTGATTCATACACATAGCTATATTCAAGCGCATCTTAGGTATTTAGAATTTTTATACCTTTTAGACTTTCAATTGGGTTGATAAGTAAGTAATGTTCTAAATTTGTCACATTCGAAGTAATTTACCTCGATTTAAATAACAGTGTTTTATTTCGTTTTTCCAGAGTTTTTAGAATGGACCTAACTTGTGTAATTATATTTCGTATAATACAACTTTCAATTGTATAAGTTTGAAGTTTTCCTCGGTCTGTCAAGCAGTGTGTACTGCGATAACTAGAATATATGGTTTTCTGTTATAGCAAGATGCCCAACTATAAACTAACTTACTTTCCACTTAAAGCATTGGGAGAGCCAATTCGCTTTCTTCTCAGTTATGGTGGAGTTGAATTCGAAGACATCCGTTTTAACAGAGACGAATGGCCGAAACTAAAGCCTGGTAAATACTTATGTATTTCAAGTAAAATCTGTTCTTTGAATTTTGGTCATCGCTTTTTGCCACTCGCCTCATTGCTAACCAATGAAACTTCATTTTATATTTCTGAAATATGTAAAGATATTACACGATAGAACTTGTTTGTGCCGATTACAATGATTTTTATTTATTCTTCCTTAAAACATCTTACAGTTGGTAGAGAATAGGCTTTGTTAGGAAAACAATATTCTTTGTTCTCTGGTAGACTATGAATAAAGTAAACTTACATGTGTTTCCATGTAGAAAATAGTAGAAGTTTGAAAATGTGTAAGAAATGAGATATTCACATGATAGAAATTGGGTAAATTAAAAAGAAACGAATGCGTTTCTGTTAAATTTGTTTTATCGATTGATATCGAAGTGTTAACTATATTCGAATTGACATAGATTTTGTTTCACATGTTTTTAACATTGTTGATTCAGTTCAGTTTAAAGGAAGAGATCCAGCAGAAGTAGTTTGCAATCATTGGAGGTTAACCCTTGCACACCGAATGCCGGTTCATTTTGATCCAGCCCGTAGCTCGCTTGTTGCAACAGTGGACGTTCGTCTTGTCACTCTAACATGAATAATGACAAATCGACACTGTCATTATTTTATTATTCAATAAAATAATGGCAAGAAATAATCATAGAAAAATTTATTACAAAAACTCCTTTCAAAATGTACAAATATGTCTGAACTTTCACAATGGGCCAACATGACCCGGCATTCCGACTCTGTGTCTCTGCTCGAGTATTTGGTGTCCGAGGTTTAATCAGTTGTAACTCTATGGACATGTTTCAAATCACTTATTGCTTTCAGATATGCCATTTGGTCAGGTGCCTGTTCTCGAAGTCGATGGGAAGAAAGTTTGTCAATCTGTGGCCATTTCCCGATATTTGGCCAAACAATTTGGCCTTGCAGGAAAGAATGATTGGGAGGCACTAGAAATCGATGTCACTGTTGACACCATTCACGATCTTCGTGCAAGTAAGCGTTCCAAATGTTTGGTATAATATACACCTCACATTGATTAAAGCAGGCATCGGAATTAAGTGATCTTTTCGGCCGAGTTTCAGAGGCGACGCCTCCTTTCTCCCGCCGCGCGTCTTGGCCCCCGCGGCGGCCCAGAAGCCTCGAGCGCCTCAGGCCCGTGCCGTATGAACCGCGCGTGGCGCATTGGGGCGACACCCGTATCAATAGGTTTCCACATCACCCATGGGGTACTATTATCGATGCGTTTTTTTTTGTCAGTGGTATCCCCTGTAGGCCTATTCCACTGTGCCGCGTGATAAAAAATAGAGTGGAAAAGCGCGTTTTATTATCAAAATTTTAAACATGATTGGGAAAACTAGATTTTCGCGCACGATTCGACAATTTAGATTTAGATTTACCCAGCACATCGAAACGTACGCGAAAATCTAGTTTTCCCAAACATGTTTAAAATTTTGATAATAAAACGCGCTTTTCCACTCTATTTTTTATCACGCGGCACAGTGGAATAGGCCTACAGGGGATACCACTGACAAAAAAAAAACGCATCGATAATAGTACCCCATGGGTGATGTGGAAACCTATTGATACGGGTGTCGCCCCAATGCGCCACGCGCGGTTCATACGGCACGGGCCTGAGGCGCTCGAGGCCTCTGGGCCGCCGCGGGGACCAAGACGCGCGGCGGGAGAAAGGAGGCGTCGCCTCTGAAACTCGGCCGAAGAGATCACTTAATTCCGATGCCTGAATTGAAGGTTGAGCTCTAGGAGCCCGCAAAATAGGGGCAAGTTCATATGGTCATAACTCCGGCAAAAATAGTCGCATCGATACTTTGAAAATATCGTTTGAAAGCGTGGAATCTCTACTTTCACCTGCTTTTTCCAGATTTTAACTGTATTACTTTTCGGCAAAGTTTTTGCGATATAAAGAGCACTTGGTCAATTTTAAAAAATTTTCTTCAACTTTGCGGTGTTCCACGGCGGGTATGAAATTTTCTACGCAGATTCCATTTACACCAGTCGAAAGCGACCACTTTCCTGTGTAAAAACAGAGTAATCATTTTCTTGTGCGACTTTTTTTGGCCGAGTTATTCAACTTTGAAGCAAAAATCGTTTTTTTTTACTTTAGTTGCTTCTTGCAAGCGATGCAATCATCGTAGAACGTTCATGAAAAAAGCAATAGAAAGATCAGTCTTTCCTCTTTAAGACGCATCTGTTGCTTTTTCGATTCGGTTAACATTTCGGTGTACCGTGTCCTTTAAGTTCATGACTCAGGCACAGCAACAAGTTTATAGTGAGAGAATACTGTATATTTCAATATAATCGGATGTGACAGATAATATATGTATTTGGGTTGTAATATACATCAGTGAGACAGGTGTCTACATTTTGATTGGATGTGTAATATATGTATACTACTGGATAATGTATTAGGATAGGCGGTTTGTTACAAATGAAGCCATCTTGTACACTTATCAACACTTATGCAGTACTTGTGTATTATATACATGAACATAAGTAGATATATAGATACAGGAAGTTTCTCAAGTGTGACGTCACTCAACGCTCGAAAGCGGCGAAAGGTTGTATATTAATTACTTTTAGGTAGTAAAAGTGGTTATGACGTGTGTATTTTGTGGCGAAGAAGAATTTGGTGAAGACTTGACATCACAGGTAATAGAAATAAAATTTATATGCTACTTGTATACAAATTATTTTAAAGTTTAAGTTTAATGTAAATTATATCATTGTTGAAAAGTTTAGCAATCAATTTCATATCTGCATTGCAACGAAGAAAATGTCACATATATTTATATTCATATTTATAACTTTAAAATTAATACTTTTATTAGAAAACTGTGACGTGAGTATGAAATTCAATTCAAATAATAGTGTACAAATAACTAATAATATATTATATGCAGATGAGAGGCAATGTCAGGTAGATGAAGTACCTTGTAGAGCTGTTCAAGTACCCGGTTAAAGCAAGCCGAGTCTGACTCGGCTCGAAAAACCGAGCCGAGCCAGGTACTCGAAAGAACCGAGCGGCTCGGATCGAACCAAGTACTTGAATTTTTTTCAAGC
This sequence comes from Andrena praecox, assembly GCA_963932275.1. NCBI lineage: Eukaryota > Metazoa > Arthropoda > Insecta > Hymenoptera > Andrenidae > Andrena > Andrena praecox. The sequence goes on along the minus strand of OZ010729.1, from coordinate 17,580,243 downwards.
GGCCCGAAAGAACCGGGCAGATTGGTTAGAACCGAGCGGATTGGATAGAACCGAGCGGCTCGGATAGAACCGAGTACTTGAATTTTTCCAAGCGGCCCGAAAGAAACCGGGCGGATTGGATATAACCAAGCGGATTGAATTTTTCCAAGCGGCCCGAAAGAAACCGGGCGGATTGGATAGAACCAAGCGGCCCGCAAGAAACCGGGCGGCTTGGAAAGAAACGAGCGGTCCGAAAGAAGTTCGAGCAGATCGAAAACTATTTGTCCGATTTATTTCAAACTTGGTACACATATTCTTAATGGTATTATCTAAACTGTATGATATCATTTTTTATGCGATAACCCATTCGTATATAATAAACGTTTTAAGTTTGCCTTGTTAGGTAAAAAATGAATAGTGATATTTACCTTGCTCTCATTTGTACAATAAATTTTTTCTTCTCAAATCCGTATACTACCTTGTAGATATTTGATTAATGAACACTAGAATCATGGTCTTTCTGATGTTAGATAAACCTGGGCATCATAATTTGATACATCGCTCGCGCGCGTAATATTTATACAACATATGCCTTAATACATGCTCTACACATAAGAATTAACGAAATAATTTCCAACCTCATACTATCTGTAAAAAGAATTCGTCTAACCCCTTAATAAAGGGTGTTGCCTGTTAATGGCTAAATAAGTATAAATGAATAAATAAAGAAATAGGTATAATATAGACTGCGGAATTTAGTCGGAATTTACTCTGTCTAATTTACACAGAGCGTAGCCAAGCGGTCATTTAGCTGTCGTCAAGGAGCGCCTCGCGCTTGGGGGTGTAATAAACCGGGTTTTTCCGGGGACTTTGTTGGGGCCTAAAGAGTCAGAAGCTCGAAGCGACTGCGTTGCCTTGGGGCATTCGCGAATGTATCGCCGACAACGACACTTCGCTGCATTCTCGTATTTTTTCCTGTGTCGTAATTATGTTAGCTTTGTTAAACTATTATAATTCCACAAAAAGTGGGGTAGATGTTTTAGATAAATTAGTAAGGGAATACTCTTGTAGGCGTTGCACCCGCCGTTGGCCATTATCATTATTTATGCACTATATCGACATCGCCGCATATAATGCTTTTGTTATATGGCATACTAAGAATCCTACATGGGAACTTAGACATTCGTCAAAAATGAGGCGAAAGTTATTTTTAGAAGAATTAGCAAAAAAAATATTGATAGACGGGCTAGTAAATTTGAAAATGAAAAAGGAGGGCTACATGCAAATGTTGCAATCGCGATAGAAGCGACGGGAAGAAAAATTGTAAAGAAGAAAAAACTAGCAGGTCACAAGCGTAGTAGATGTTGTTTCTGTATGGGGAACAATAATAAATATCACACTGTATGTGATTCTTGTAAAAAATATGTGTGTAAAAACCACTGTACAGAAAACCGCACACTTTTATGCAATACGCGTACTAATATAAATGTTGAATAAACATAATTTTTTTATAATTCACAAATCGCAACCCAAGTATCCAAACGTAATCCGAAACCCTCTTCCACCACGTTCCGTAGTATTTCGGCGAGGATCTCGAGCTTGAGCGACCATCCCCACCTGAGTACTGTATCGGTGAGGGTCTCGACTCTCGAGCGACCGTGAATATGTATTAGTGAACTATCGGTGTGGGTCTGCAAAGACCCAGCCTCAGGACTCGAAGTCCAGTACTCGGAGGGTTAAATATAATTATTTCATTTCTTGTAATTTCATACGCTCTTGCAGAAGTATTCCCCATCCTCATTCAAACGGATTGGTACTGCGTTCTTGCATTAATTAAATAAAAAAAATTGTACGCACTTCCGTGGGGATTAGAAAATTCATATAATCTTGTTTCATCAATATACAATCTATCAGTACATTCGCATGATATGTGCATTATACAAACTATTACAAGTATCACTGTACCTGCTATTAAATTACTAAACTTTTGAATATAATGTAACTATTACACTTACATAAACTTTTTAACATAGGTATGAAGCTATTAAATTTTAAAGTCGAGGTTCAGCAACTTCTAACAATTACTCGAGCTAATTTGTAAACAAATTCCGTATATGCAAGAACCATGAAAAATACCCAAAATATGCAAAATTACAAATATATTTTTTAAGTCCTCTCAATGATGAAACATAGATCGGTCAAAGTCCCACTTGTTTAATCCATTACTACAAAAACATGCATTTGCACTAAATTCCGCAGTCTATATTATACCTATTTCTTTATTTATTCATTTATACTTATTTAGCCATTAACAGGCAACACCCTTTATTAAGGGATTAGACGAATTCTTTTTACAGATAGTATGAGGTTGGAAATTATTTCGTTAATTCTTATGTGCAGAGCATGTATTAAGGCATATGTTGTATAAATATTACGCGCGCGAGCGATGTATCAAATTATGATGCCCAGGTTTATCTAACATCAGAAAGACCATGATTCTAGTGTTCATTAACCCTCTAGGGACGACTGGGACTCCAGAGTCCCATTCAGATTAACACATTTTTATTTACGTTCCATCAATAAGATCGAGATTTGATAGGTATAGTGACCTTTAGTAGGCAGAGAAGAAACTGTTGTACCATCAGAACCCGAAATTAAACTTTTTTTGTTGTATTGTTATAAACAAATTAAAAAAAAAATTTAAAAAAAAAACTAACGAGTAGTTTCCAAATCCGAAGTATAAAATAGACTATTTTAACGCTCAAAAAAATTCTACGTTAAGTTTGAAACATCCCCGTCCCTAGAGGGTTAATCAAATATCTACAAGGTAGCATACGGATTTGAGAAGAAAAAATTTATTGTACAAATGAGAGCAAGGTAAATATCACTATTCATTTTTTACCTAACAAGGCAAACTTAAAACATTTATTATATACGAATGGGTTATCGCATAAAAAATGATATCATACAGTTTAGATAATACCATTAAGAATATGTGTACCAAGTTTGAAATAAATCGGACAAATAGTTTTCGATCTGCTCGAACTTCTTTCGGACCGCTCGTTTCTTTCCAAGCCGCCCGGTTTCTTTCGGGCCGCTTGGTTCTATCCAATCCGCCCGGTTTCTTTCGGGTCGCTTGGAAAAATTCAATCCGCCCGGTTTCTTTCGGGCCGCTTGGAAAAATTCAAGTACTCGGTTCTATCCGAGCCGCTCGGTTCTATCCAATCCGCTCGGTTCTAACCAATCCGCCCGGTTCTTTCGGGCCGCTTGAAAAAAAATTCAAGTACTTGGTTCGATCCGAGCCGCTCGGTTCTTTCGGGTACCTGGCTCGGCTCGGAAACCGAGTCTCTTGTTTCCATGCCGCAAAACGACTCTGTATATTTTTCTTTCTATTTCGTACGAATAGTTAACTAACGTTATATAAATTAATTATTATAAACTGCCTCTTACTTATTTAGTTACTTAGTTATATGTTTCGCTGTAACTAAAGAGTACTCCTCGTTAAATAAAAGTAAAATAAAGTACGTTTTCGTTAATAAAATTATATTAATAAAAAAGAATTCTGTTATACTAATTTTCATTCGATACAAGTAAGTATCGATACTTTTGCTTCGATACTGAGTAGATACCGATACTTTTTTTCGATACAAGTAATGAGTAAAAGTATCGATACCTTGATGGTATCGGTTCATCCCTATGTGCGTCAGCACGAGACCGCCGCTCATCTACTGTTTCTGCATGTACGTCGCGGTGACCAGCAGGCAACGTGTATACCGGGTAAACTAAAAGGTTCGAGTTATCTCTGATCTGTCAACAAGTTTGGTGATAAATGAAAGGACAATTTTAATCACTTTCCAACTTGTACCGGGTATTAGTATTGGTTGGGGCTAGATTAGCGCGGCAGGCGCGCGGCGCCGGCTTGCGGGCGCGTAAAGCATGATAGCGAACTGATGTAAGTTTAGAGATTTGAATCGGAAACTTGCGGATGCCCGTCAACACACCGACTCATATTGGTTCGATATCATGCTTTACGCGCCCGCGAGCGGGCGCCCGCCCCCCGCGCTAATCTAGCCCCAACCAATACTAATAACCGGGACAAGTTGTTGGTAAGTGAAATTCGTTACGTCGGAATAAGTCAAAAGAAGTTTTTCGCAAATATCTCGGAAACAAAGGTCAGCTTCGTCATTTGTTTTGTCCCATGCTGGCGCATACGCTGCCATGGACGCGTACTATAGGTAGGTTAAGGGATCGAAAAAGTTCTGAAACTTTTCAATAGGTTCCATTTAAAACAAATGCCGCGGAACTTTTTTAAAAATATTTTCACATTATAAGTTCTCAGAAGAACCGATAAAATAAAAGTTCTTGAAAATAAAAGTTCTAGTTGGAATGGAACTTATAAAATATAAGAATAAAAATTTCTGTATAACAGGAACAGATATTTTGTTCACCGATATTAAAAAAGTTCTCAATCGTTGTAACAAACACTAAATACTATTCAATGGATAGTACTACAAGAATATTAAATAATTCATACAGTTGAATTGATATTTTGAATTTGTTATTTATATGTCATACTTACCTACGTAGATGTTTTAGAATCGTTATAATAAAAGTTCCATGAAAACAAGTTATATTAGAACGTTTATTAAAAAAGTTTTCATAAGATAAAGAAAAGTACTAAACTATTAGGTACGAGTTTTATTTAACAATATAATATCATATTCTTCAAATGTTTATTTAATAAAAGGTATAAAAATCATAATATAATTAATGGTTTCATAACAAGTATTGAACAGAAGAGATCTTGTCAAGAATATTTAATTTAATTTTACAAGCAAAATATTGTCTAGGTTTGTAGAACTTAAATTACATCTATGGTCGTTTAATATAAACTTCAATGTTGAAAATGCACGTTCAACGCTAACTTGAGTAGCAGGGACACCATGAATTACTTTTGCTGCTTTGTAAAGGTGTGGGAATTTGTATTTCATTTCTTCCCAATAATCTAACAAATTACTTTCTAACGAAATCAGTTTTGGTTTGTACTCGTCAATATTTCTGAAGGCCGAAAATAATTCGATGTCCTCAACGTCCGAGTCTGATTCATCGGTTCCAATTTCTTGCAAATAATTCTCTAAAAGTTTGTAACTTGTTGATGATTTACGTAACTCAGTATCACGAACGGATTGAGTACTTGAATTGCCTGAGGTACTTAAATCGAAGGAAGATAATAGTGAATTCGAACTTGGAGACATCGGAGGAATGCAGTCTGAAAGTGAGTCTGAAGGTGGAGATACCAATGCGTTATCTTCTAAACATTTAACATTTCTTTTGACTTGTAAGATTTTAGAAATAACTTTTTTCAAATGATTCCTTGCTAAATCTTTTTGTTTGCTATTCAAACACCTTGAAATCCTTGGATCTAAAAATATCGCAGTTGTAGCTGTAGTAGTATTTAACAATGCAGGTTCTCTGTTTTTTACTGCCAGTTATAATTTTCTTGCTAAGCAACCCTTCTGTTTCTCCAGTATTAATTTAAGAGTCATAAAGTGTTTGCAAAATCTCCTAGAAGTAGCTGACTATTTTGCAGTTTTACAGTCATTTCTTTTATCGGCACAAAGGTGTCAATAATTTCAAGGACGGTTTTCCAATATTCGTCGCTCATTTTCAGTTTCGGATGCTTACGTTCATTTTGTAGACAATGTATTATGACTATAATACTATCACGCTGAACTGCAAAACATAAATAGTATAATAATACGTAGATGTATACCTATTCATATATTCTATTACTGAAATATAAATATTGTATATTATATTAGAGATTTTCTATGTATTTCGGTTCATGTAAGTTAAAAAAAATATTATTTAGGTATTATTCTTGACAAGTTCTCTTTTCCGTTCAATACATCTTATGAAACCATTAATTACTTATGTTATGATTTTCATACCCTTTATTAAATAAACAGATGAAGAATATTATAACATATTGTTAAATAAAACTTGTACCTAATAGTTGAGTACTTTTCTTTATCTTTTGAAAACTTTTTTAATAAATGTTCTAATGTAACTTTTATTATATAGGTTCTAAAATATCTGTTCCATGAGAACACTTTTTAAAGAAGTTCCTGAAGGTAGCATTTGTTTCATTAAAAATTCCACAGAAACAGATATTTTCCGAATCGAAACAAATAAGTTCTAACAGAATTTTTAAAAAACGAGGGTCCGAGAACTTTTTCGATCCCTGGGTAGGTATACGGCACAATACATTGTAGTAGTAGCAGCAGTTTTTCGCGAATATCTCGGAAATGAAGGTCGAGCGGCGGTAACATGTATAGGAAAAAGTTGTTTAGAATCGTGTCCTCGACAACATATCCAAAAATCATTGAAATCGGTGAGGACGGAAAATTTCTAAATAATTACCAAAATTTCAATACAAAATTCTAATAGTTGATCATTTAAGTGCGTATACCTAACCTAAATATCTTAGAGAATTTAATAACCATACCTTTTAATTTTCAACACATTGTTACGTACGCAGATCTATCTTTGACTTTTTAACCCTTTCGGGTGTCCGGAATGCACGTGACCCGGCAGGGTCACCATTTCCTGCGGTGGTGTGATGCAACCGAGTTTTCCCCGAAAACCTAATATTTAGAGATGTACCGACTAGTGGCCGACTAGTCGGTTAAGCCGACTATCCGGCCAGTTTTGTAGTCGGCAAAAAAGGCCGATTGATCGGCTCCCTTTTTGTGAATATTTACCCATTTTTCGTTCTCCTTTTCTAACAAATTTTATAACTTTGCTATTAGAGATGTACTGAATAGTGGCCGACTAGTCGGTTAAACCGACTATCCGGCTACTTTTGTAATCGGTGACTAGTCAGCGACTAGTCGGCTTCTTGGGGGCCGATTAATCAACTAGTCGGCTAGTCGGCCAAAACCCTACTCGGTACATCTCTACTAATATTCAATGAAGGCACTCATATCCCCACTACTTTCTAGCCGAATTTCACTGTATAAAAAGGGCCACGAATCCACACTCGGGGGCTCATTTCAAGTTTAGTACGTTTAGACGAAAGAGTCTTACGGGATCGAGTAACATTCTCCTACAAGTATTATTTCAACTTTAACCATACAGTACGTAGAGTTGCTGATAGGTGTTGTAATCATTAAACTCTTTGAGACCCCCGCATTTCTCAGTGCGTCAAAACCGAGAGGTGGACTTAGGTACCGCGACAAACAAACACTGAAACAATTGTAAAAGACTGAACTTATAGAATATAATTAGTTATTTCTAATTCAGAGTTCTTTTATTTGAATCAATCATCATCTGAATTTCCTCTTCGAGACCAACCCATCTAGATACTCCTTTACCGCTCAAGGTGTATCATATTATAAAGTTACGAGGCTAATTAACATTCCTAGTGGCTCCCGGGGATACCAGACCCCGGTTCGTCCACAATATCCACCATCCTAGCGGCTCCCGGGGATACCAGACCCCGGTTCGTCCACGACATCCAACCTCCTTATAGCGGCTCCCGGGGATACCAGACCCCAGTTCGTCCACGACATCCAACCTCCTTATAGCGGCTCCCGGGGATACCAGACCCCGGTTCGTCCGCTACTAACAAACTCTAACAAACAAATTCAATCCTCGGCCTCGCAGCCGCCATTCTCATTGCCCTCAGCCTCGGCTCGTAACAACATAACCCTGATCAGAAATTACTCAATTTAAAGTATTATATATTGTTTTGATAATACCAAAAAAATGGGGTAGTAAATTTCAAGTCTGTAATTAAACTTTGGGTTTCAAAATTCTCGCTTAAATAACCTATTTGCTGATCAGATGATCAGGATTTGCGAAAGCATATAAAAACCGTACTCAATACCTAATCACCAGTTTTTTCTATAAAAATAATGCAAAATATTCATAAATTAGTTATTTAGTATCACACAAGTTAACTAAATATATATTACGTAAAAATCTTTGCAAGTATCACAGAAAATAACTAAATTTCACAACGTGCACTCTTATACTGAATTACAGCAAAATGGCGACAAACCAGACGTAGCTACTATTGCACGATGAGAAGAAGAACGACTACCCACAAGCTGAAATGTCACAGGGGCAAGGGGAATCGTCCACTCGCGTCAACCTATCCCCTCCAACACAGTTCGTCCCGTGACGAAGAACGTAAACAAAACCAATCGCGACAATCCGCGGATATGGACAGTAGGGTGGTCCTTATTTTTTTACCATAAAATTTTTTGCACGCCGCCCCCTAATTTTGTTCCATTTCATGAAAAAATAATTTGTGCAAAATTTGAGATCGATTGAACGTCGGGAAGACGTGGCACATCGCATGCGAAGTTTTGAAATAGAAGTAACCGCGCGCTAAGCGTAAGGAGTGGCGTGTTTCTGAAAATTTCAATGAAATATTTCATATTTTAAGGACTATAACATAATTCTTTACTTATTTAGTATTGTTCTATTCGTACGTGCATTAAAACCCAAGTTCCATTTGTACAATATAAGACTATTTTACACCGAAATATGACATACAACGTTCGACACTGAATAGACGTTGAATAGACGCCAAACTTGTAGCGACCATGGACAAATGTAAAGTGAGTGATCGTGACGCAGTCCGAATTATAATAGCAACAGCTCAAGCTCTGATCCATAATGTCGATGATTTGATAGTAAATAAAACAACTATTCGTCGCTGTCGTACACGTTTGCGCGCTGAGAGAGCTACGTTATTACACACTACATTCAAACAACAAGAATTCAATACAATTACTGTACATTGGGATGGAAAGATGTTACCATCATTAATGGGTAAAGAACAAGTAGATCGATTACCGATAATAATATCTTTCAATGGAAATGAACAGTTGCTTCGAATTCCAGCGATTTCTTCAGGCACTGGAAAATAACAGGCCAATGCTGTCTATGATTTACTTTATGAATGGGACCTTATTGATAAACTAGAAGCACTTTCTTGCGATACAACAGCGTCAAATATGGGACGATTGCAAGGCGCATGCGTAATTTTGGAGCAAAAAATCGAGAGGGATCTTTTATATTTGCCTTGACACCATATTTATGAGATAGTTTTACGGGGCGTTTTTGAGGAAACATTGTCTAAATCGACTAGACCTAATATTACCTTAGTTAAGCGTTTTCAAGGATCCTGGTCTTAAATCAATAAATTAAATTTTAAATCGGGAATTGACGATAAGATAGTTCAACAGTCACTCGACAATGAACTTTGCCTCATATAGTTTGGAATTTAAGCAACCACTAGAAGACTATCGCGAATTCCTTGAATTATCAATAATTTTTCTTAATGGAATAGTTCCAAAGTTTTCTTTCCGTGTACCAGAAGCATTCCACCATGCTCAATGGATGGCCAAGGCTATATATTCTTTAAAAATATTTTTATTTCGGAACGAATTTGTTTTAACAAAGAATGAAGAAAATGGAATCCGCGACATTTGTATTTTTCTGATTAAACTGTAAGCATGGATCCAAGCTCCAGTTGCTGCAAAAGCTCCTAGGCAAGATTTCGAGTTTTTAAAAAACTTATATGCATATAGTGCAATTAATAAAAATGTAAGTCGCGTAGCATGGCGCAAATTTTGTAATCATTTATGGTACTTAACACCAAAAGCGGCAGCGCTGGCCTTTTTTGACTCCAACATTACGCATGACACAAAAAAACAGATGGTAGTAGCTTTAGATACTCTTAATGATACTGACGTCAAAAAATTAATAATTAGTCCGAATAGTGTAACTCAGTACATCGACAACGATATTGAAGGGTTTGTTTCCCAAACAAAGTTACAGTTTTTTAAAAGATTGGCAATTCCCAAAGATTTTATAAATAAGGATCCTTCAGAATGGGAAAATGATCCAAATTATAATATTGGATTAAATATAGTTAATACTTTAAGAGTAGTTAACGATTCGGCCGAACGAGGAGTGAAACTCATGCAAGAGTTTAATAATGTATTATCGCGAAATGAAGAGAAAAAACAAATTATAATGCAAATAGTTTCCGACTACTGAAAGCGCTACCCAGGCATAGAAAAAACTACGCTAATGAAAAATTTGTAAATTGTTTTTAAATGCGAGTATTAAAAAGTGTGTAAATTCAATAACCGTATTTTCTTTTTTTCGCCTACTTATGATATAATATTATGATATAATATTCACCATTTCATATTAAAAATATTATCTTATTAAATATAAAATATTAATGGCGACCATTCCTCCATTTTTAAAATTAATATTATTATTAACTTGCAAATAATATAAGAAAGAAATTAAAAGAATGGTCACTTTCAGTAAAATACGTAAAATTTAATATAATTAATTAAAAAGATATAAATATTAATTAGTTATTATGTTGAAAAAATCATACTGTAGCACTATTATTGTAAATATTTGGGCACAAAAAGAACGCTTAACCATCATTATAATATTTTTCTTCATACCTTTCCGTTCATACAAAATTTCACATTTATTGTAACTTTAACGCGAATGTGCCACGCCTTCGTCTTATCCAATCAACTTCATCATTTACGGGAATTATTTTCTTATCCAATGGAACAATTTTAGGGAGCGACGTGAAAAAAATTTTGCAAAAAAATTTTCACCAAGAGTAGGTAAGGACCACCCTAGTACTACAAACAAGCAAGTCGGCATGCATCCAAGGAAACCGCGTAAAATAACTAATGAAAAAAACGTAACATATAAAATTGAACTTTCCGTCATCTTTTTGTTGTCATTTAAAGTGAATAACGAATAAAGGATAAATCGAGAAAAATTATGTTAAGCGTAAAAAGACGAATGCACAGGTTTTTTAAAGCGGAATCGAAAATAATAATTATTTGAAGTGAGAGGATAAGGAGTGCGCAAATTTCCTTTTGTTAATATTGTACAGATGAAAATGTAATGTAACAGGAAATGAACGAAAAGCGATCCCAGATCGTTATTGTGATAAAAATCCCTAATTCAGTAACGGCCAACATTGTTGCTGATAATGAATAAGTAGGGTCACATGTCCAGCGAATGAACACTTAAGCTGCATTAGTATTCAAAAGTCGTTATTTAATCACTTGAATGTTATTTCTGTAATAGAGCTGTTTTATTACTAAAGTCAGACATCCCGGAACACAATTCTAGCAATGTTTGATAGTTATAACTTTAATTAAAAGTCTGCCAGAGTCCCATTAATTAAAAAATGGGCCAATGACCAGTGAATGAACGTGAAGTGAGCGCGATGGGCGTTAATTTTTCGTATTATATGAGCAACGTTCATTCACAGGGGGGGGGGGGGGGGTATTCATTCACTGGACATGTCACCCTATGTTTAAAAATTCCGAAGAAAAATTTACGTACGGAAATATTGAGAATTGTCGCCGGAAATAAGCCATAGTCTGCGTTAAATTTAAAAAATTATAATTGCCAATAAAGTAACTAAAACTTACCCTTTCGAAAATTCACCTGCGGCTTGAAAACCTGTGTCACTAGGTCTGGGTTAAGTCCCAGGTATACGACACCACCCCAAGTTAATGGTCGCAATGTCAATTGCGTCCGGGTTAAGGGGGGAAGCCACTGTGACCGGTCGAAAATAAAGGCTATTTTCAAGACATTCTTTTATAATGGAATGTAACTTTCTACGAAAAATCTTTATTACCAACTGAAAATACATATATTTGACTAATATTTTATGCTCGCAGATTGACAAAATTTTCGGTTGTATGGCCACAGCATACGATAACGTTAGGCTCTGCAAAAAAAAATTACAAAACGGATGCACGTGTAACTTTCCAACATTTGATCCGAATTGAAAAATTCGAACGGTTTCTTAAAGTATATTACAATAGCTTCAGTTGCACGTACGGATTTAAAAAAATATTAATTTTTGAACAAATGGCGGACTTGAGAAAAAATCTTGACCCAATAGTATAAAAAATCAACATGTTTTTTCAATGTTACTATTGAATGAATTATTCGATCAAAAAACTGGTACGTGCAACTGAAGCTATTGTAATATACTTTAAGAAACCGTTCGAATTTTTCAATTCGGATCAAATGTTGGAAAGTTACACGTGCATCCGTTTTGTAATTTTTTTTTGCAGAGCCTAACGTTATCGTATGCTGTGGCCATACAACCGAAAATTTTGTCAATCTGCGAGCATAAAATATTAGTCAAATATATGTATTTTCAGTTGGTAATAAAGATTTTTCGTAGAAAGTTACATTCCATTATAAAAGAATGTCTTGAAAATAGCCTTTATTTTCGACCGGTCACAGTGGCTTCCCCCCTTAATGTACCGAATATTCACTTCACTGTACGTCTACTAACACTGATCACTTAATTTATTTTTCAAAGCACGCGTTAATGTATTCCGTGCGAGGGAAGGTGGGCTTGAAGTCCGATTGGGCCTAACCTAACCAATCTGCCCTGCATCCCTCCCAAACGGCCATTGTCTTGAAGAGGCCCTCTTCGCAGGAATATCTCCTCCCCAAGACCCACCTTCTCTCGCACGGAATACGTCAAAGCGTGCTTTTGTTTTGAAATTCAAACGTGTCTTTATATTAACGTTGCCGTTTGGGAGGAATGCATGTTCGATTGATTAGGTTAGGACCAATCGTACTTCTCTAGCATGGAATACGTCAAAGCGTGCTTTTGTTTTGAAATTCAAGCGCGTGTTTATACGCGAGGGATAAGGGATTAGTCTTTAATTCGATGGGAGGACGAAGAAGGCAGGACTACGCGCAGCCAGCGAACTACATGGGTACTCTCTTTCTTCCTGTGTCTCTCCGTGAGGCCTATTGATGATGGCTAATACTTTTTAATTGCTATATTGTTGGCATTTTTCTCATCTCTGGCATATTTAAGTTTAAAACGTAACAGGCTGACTTGCACACCACACCTAGTTCCCAAAAATTAATCAGGTTGATCGGCCAGAGCATTTCGCCGGGGTCGCGGTTTATGACCGTATCGTCCCGCAAGTCGGTGCGGCGGTAGAGAACGGTTTCCAACAGTTTTGAGTAATTTATGGCTTAATTGGTTCCGCCTCGTAGCAAACGTAAACCCGGGGTATCGGAAAAGGGAAATAGGAAGCGTTTCGAACCGAAACACGTGGTGTCAGCTGTCTATCTCGAAGCAATAGGTACATTGGCAGTAAAACGACGGAGCGCAGGCTTTTGTAAAAGTTCGTTGCACTTCTGCGAAGCACGTGTGTTTCGAAAATGTGCTGGCTTCTTTTTACTTAAAACCTGTTATTCTGGTGGGAGTTACCTCATAATGGAACGAGGGAAACTACTTTGGGATAGAGATTCATTTCCACCAATTTTTATAACGTAGGAACAGCACGTTCCATGAAAAATAAATTAAGTTATCAGTGTTAGTAGCCGTGCAGTGAAGTGAATATTCGGTTCATTAATCCGAACGCACTTGATATGCGACCCTGGGTGCTGTTGTATGTACCTGCGATTTGCTGATCACTGGGTGCTACCCCACCATAAATCTTTTCGTCCACCGATGACCAGGATCGGTACAACGACCATGTGACACAGGTTCCCAAAAAGGAAGCAAAGGAAGGAAAGGAATGTCCGAAAGAGTGATATGTATTTAATTTATTGGTGATTATTAGGTGTAGGAATAAATTCTTTCCGATTTTTGGGTACAATAACAGTTCGATTTAAAAAATATGAAAACAACTCAATCATCGAAATAATTCCCATTATTGTTAATTACCTTTTGCCATTTTTCTGGCAGCTTATGAATACCACCGCGATAGAAATTCGGTAGCTTTGTACTTATTATGTAAATCCAGTCGGAAAGAATTTATTCATACACCTAATATTATTTTTTAAATTTAGTTGTGTTGGCCGTTATTAAACTGCTGATTTTTACCTCAATAACGAATTACGAATCACTTGTCGTACATTTTCTGTTACAGTACCTTTTCGTTTATGCCTTATTTAAAAACGAAATTTACGTACTTCTTGTCCTCTCACTTCAAATTATTCTTATTTAAGATTCTGCTTTAAAAAAAACTGTGTAACGCGGTTTCCTTCGATGCATGCCGACTTGCTTGTTCGTACGTTCGTAGTACAAGCGCGGTCGCCTACCGCGTAGCCAACGCTACCGCGGGAGCTCGGGCGGGAAGCGCGCGCCCTGATTCGTCTGGGTTTTTGTTAATATCTCCTTAACGAAGCTTCGGACAATATTTTCGCTAAGGAAAAAGTTGTTTCAAATCACCCCCTGAGTCACCCCTTTCAAGGAAATCCGACATTTTTGGGACACCTGTACGCATCCGTAGGAGGGGGGGGGGGGGGCAAGCGGAAGAATCGCTAGTTTGATCCCGCACGAGTCCTCCCCCGCGGCTGCATGCACCCCGCGCCAGGAGGTCACCTTGGTGGTTTTAGTGGGTTCGAGAACCACATAACCGTGGAGTATCCGTGGGGATTTCCACCAAGTCAAAAAAAAAGTCTGATATATTGTTGCGAGATCTGATAGCGAGACACGGTCCGAAATGGGCGGTCACCACCCGCCCCTAGCGGCACTCCGCACTCCTGAAGACGTGTGTAAAAGCCGGTGAGCCGGTATCGCTAAGCGCTTTGAGCGCTGAATCCATTCTTTCTTTCTGTTGTCTCCGCTACCCTTCCGCAGTCCCGGACCGAACGTGCCAAGGTTCGATCACCACCGAACTTTTTTCACACCGAACAATCACACCGTAAATTTTTCTTCGGGCTTTTTAAAGAGACTTATTTATTACACAGGACCACAAATTTTTTTTTCTAATATACACAAAGTCGACCACCTGTCCTATACGTATTTTGGGTCGCTGAATTCGAATCCGTTGCCCGTTTTGGCCCATCACGTCTAGTTTTTCGGTAAATTGCAAAAAACTGTTGTAAACCCGCAAAATGCCATATAAACACAACATATCCTATTTCCACAAACTTATAACGTCAAACTCTCTAATCTACTAACCCCAAGACCACAAAACATCTAATCCTACATTTCTTTAACCCTCTAAACCCAAAAACCGTATTTACACATATCCCCACAACCCACTACGGGGCGTTTGTATCTCAAACGCGGAAATAAATATTTTCAAATTTGCTCAATCTTCAAACTCGCATAACTTCGCTAAAATTCATCCAACATTTATGAAACAAAGACCATTTTAAAGAGTGAACTTTCTACTTTTCGATGGTTTAAACCACTTTTATCGAAATGGGTATTCAGGGGGTAAAATCCGCTCTTAAAGAGAAGTGTGCCAAACTGCAAAAATTTCTTCATGTTTGTCAAGTGGTACGGAGTGCAGACAATATTTTTGGCAGTTTCTATGTATTCTGTCGGAAAGTGTGATCCTTTGTCTTTAAGATAAGCCAAACCTCGCCGAAAAAGGGTGGTTTTTAAGAAAGATAGAGCCATTTAAAGAAAACCTGCTAAAATCATACGACCTAAAATCATAGAACGTCTTTAGGGCGGACCATCCGGTCAACCAAAAAGTTACAAGAAGTTATCTTCTTTTTCCTATGTAAAAATACTTCAATACCTTGAATTCTACTTGCAAAAAAGTCGTTTTCCCAAAAAGAAGTTTGGTCGTTTTGTTCTTACAGGTCCCGCATGAATTTTTCGTTTCCAGAAGTGGACCAAAAGTGGTCTATGTAAAAGCTAAGGCCGCATGCTTTAAAATGCGACTATAAAGATCACTGAGAAATACTGAGAACTTTTTGTAACAACGAATCAAAATGGAACATTTTCAAAAAGCCATAAGTCCGAAATGCCGGGAATCCACCGGGAAGCTAAGCTATGCTATGCGATGTTATTACGCTATGCGGTGCTATGCCATGCTACGTTTCACAAAAAATTAGTTTCAATACATTCTTAGTCGATTTAGTCGATTTAGTTGCGACATACAGCGGGGGGAGCATACGACACGTGCCGAGGTCCCGGGCGTCACTCGGCCCATGTAGCCAATGAGTGTTCAACATTCGGAGAGCGGGAGTTCCCCCAGAGCTGATCATGCCGTCCGGTGTGACCGCATCTCTTTCCCCTGCGCTGCCTCGGAGTTAGAGAGCCTCCCTTCAACGGCCGAGACCGAGGAGGAAGGGACGACTTGCCACCTGATCCAGAGGACCACACCCTCCGAAGGCTTTTAGCGGGCACGTGAGGCGGACCCGGCAACTCCGGGTTCAGGACGACGAGTAAAAGCGAGCTTACAGGGTTGATAGGAGATCTGGTAGAGCGGCGTCGAGACATGGGTTCTATACACCGCGTATTCATTTAGCGACGGGCTGGTACCGTCAAGGCCGTAGAGGGTGACTTGCGCAGCGCATAATGACTCCGGCTCACCTACGCGTGCGTTAGGGTGGAGTGAAAATTTTTTTTGACAATTTCGCCAACACTGTATGTTTAATTTTTGACCCTATACTAAAGCATTATTCGTACCAAAAATTAATAAGTTATTACATCATCCTCAGGTGGCGCATGGTAAATTAAAAAAAACTTATAGAGACTTTATACATTTTTTACAAATCAAGTATTCTGCGCTTTCCTTAGTGTCCTCTCTCGCTCTAGCAATTGTTCATTATTCGTTCTACTGACTCAAGGTCGAGATCAGATACATTGTCCGGTCCGAACTTGTCCCGCGAACAGCGATCGAGGGGAAACTGGCCCCCTCCAGTGAGCCTCCACTGTAATATCTAATTTTAGTTGTAACAGTAATTAAAAATTATTTTTAGAAATTTTGTGATTACTTATTTATAACCCTGTTTTCCCAATTTTTACGAAAACTTTAAGTCACCTGCGCCACCTGAAAATAATAACGCAGGCGGCTGAAATTTTACAGTTACACACTTCCAGACACGGGTCAAAAAATAGTAATACAGGAATACGAGAATATGTATTAAACATTTTTTTCACCTGTTTCGCTCCATCCTAGCGTGCGTCTCAGGTAGGGATCGCCAGCCCTCGTTGGTGACCACCCCCGTGAGTACGGTCCATCCGCAAGCTGGCCCGGGCCTGTAAAAAGCGGACGCTTACCCGAGAAACGGGGTAGAATCCTGGCGGGTTAATGCGTATCATGAGGAGGTGGCCATCCAAAGCCATTCCCTCCCCCTTTGGGAGGAGGCCCGTCTTCCCGGGCCGTGCAGGGTAGATGGTGTGGTCCCCCGGACCAGGTGGCAAGTCGTCCCTCCCTGCTCGGTCCCGACCGTTGAAAAGAGGCTCTCTGACCCCTGGGGGAACTCCCGCTCTCCGAATGTTTGCATACTCATTGGCTAAATGGCCCGACTGACGCCCGGGACCACGGCACGTGCCGCATGCTCCCCCCGCTGTAAATCACAACTAAATCGACTACACCCTGTATACGGCTACCATTAGTGATAAATAGTTACACTTTATGATAATCGCATTAAATATGACAATTATACATTAATTCATTATAACATGAAATATTTTATGATTATGCAGTCTTTAAGAGCGAAATATGAACGAAAGTTTGCTGTGGGTAATCGGTGGCCCATGGGGCACGGATCAACATGTTAACAATGAAATTGAATGTGCAAAATCTTTATCGTACGCCGGAGTTCGAAACGCGTCCGCTCGTCTAACGGCAAGAAACACGTCCGTCGGAGAGATAATAACAATTTTTATTTTTTAGAAATCGGCGCCTTCCATTATGAAACCAATGCAGAAGCCAAGGCTGCGAAACTCGAAGTCGCCAATCAGCTGGTTCCATTTTACGTGGAACGTCTGGATGCTCAAGTGAAGAAAAACGGTGACTATTTCGTTGGCGGTGCTCTCACGTGGGCTGATTTGTCATTCGTCGCCCTTCTGGATTACTTGAATTTCATGATGCAGTCCGACATCATCGAAAAGGCTGAGAATCTGAAGCAGCTGAGAAACAAGGTCCTCGCTCTGCCCACGATCAAGAGCTGGGTTGAGAAACGTCCACAGTCTGAGTGCTAAATTATTACTGCACAATTTATATCGCTGTTGTTTATTATATCGCTAAAGCCGGGTCCAGACCTGAATGCGTATACGCTGAGCGGACTGAGCGCGCACGAATGACGCATGCGGAGGGGTCGAAAGTGCCATGTGTCTTTCTTCACCAACTGCTGTGCTTTGCTTAGCCCAGGCTTGCGAATTAAGTGAACTTCGCGGCCGATTTGCAGAGGCGACGCCTCCTTTCTCCCGCCGCGCGTCTTGGCCCCCGCGGCAGCCCAGCAGCTTGGAGCGCCTCAGGCCCGTACCACGCGAACCGCGCGGGGCGTATTAGGGCGACATGGTATCAATAGCTTTCCACATCGTCCCAGAGAGCACGATTGTTGATGCGTTTTTGCTTTGTCGACGAAAGTCGGCCGCGAAGTTCACTTAATTCCCAAGCCTGGCTTAGCCCAATCCGCAGTCGTAAAGATGCCATCGAAGGAACTCTCCCTCGTGGGGAGACACAGGAAGAAAAGGCTTAGTCCGCTGACTACGTGGTTCCGCCTGCGTCGTCCTCCTTTCAAATTAAACACGGATCCCTTATCTCTCGAGTATAAACACGCGTTCGAATTTCAAAACAGAAGCACGCGTCAACGTATTCCGTGCGAGAGAAGGTGGGCCTCAGGGAGGAGGTATTGCTGTGAAGAGGGCCTCTTCAAGAGAATGACCGTTTGGGAGGGATGCAGGGCAGATTGGTTAGGTTAGGACCAATCGGACTTGAAGCTCACCTTCTCTCGCACGGAATACGTCAACGCGTGCTTTTGTTTTGATATTGGAGTGTATGTATATACCGAAGCGATAAGGGATCCGTCTTTAATTTGAAGGGGAGAATTACCGTAATGAGCGAATTACCCTTTTTCTTCCTGTGCCCCTCGACGGAGCGTATTGCCGCCACCGCGAATAATCTCATGTTATTTTTTAATACAGCAGCAATAACAAGAAGTATATTCACCTTATGGTTCAGACGTAACCCAGACTCCAATAATCCCCTTTTATGGAATATAATATAGTACGACTGCGTTAATACAGTTTATTGTGGACCGAACATTGGGGTTTTTTATTGCACCACTAGTCAGTCAAGCGCTTCCACCTACCTGAAACCAGGAGCATCGCGCGACGTTTGTCGCCGTGCCCCCAATTACATACAGTTTTTCAATTTCCGCCAAATAAAGAAGCTTAATGGATAGGGAATAGACCACAGAGTAAGAATAAGGACGTCTTTTTTCAAATTCTTTTACACTTTAACCCGACATCAAATTTGCAATCGAAAAACATTTCTATTATGTTTATGTTGCAAACACCTCTCTCGGAATACAAGAACAATTCATTCCCACAGATCCATCCCTCGTGATTAAAAGAAAAAGTCACAAGTCCGTACCTTCAATAATTTAGAAGATTAAAATTGATTTCCGAAGCCGTTTCTTAAAAATCGTCGAAAACAGAGAGCTTTGATGATTTGTATTTTTTAAACAATTTCGAATCTGGAAAAATGAGGATTTAGCCCTCTCTAATTTCATATGGACTACAACATATTTCAATAGTATCGTGAAAATCAGAAAAGGAACACATTTGCTTCTATCTTCCACGCTGAGCGCAATGCACTCCAAACTCCCTTTGATGTGTGGAAGAAAACCGACAACGGTCGGCTCAGACCATGTGCCTTCCCCGGCATTCGCGAGGTGGGTCGCATGCGTCGAGTCACCACGAATGACATGTCCACAGTGGTGGGTCCGTATTTTACCTGATGTAGAAAAGTGAATTCTCTACGTGTAGAATAAGACGTAGTAAATAGCTTAACTTTATTACGTTGATGTATTTTACTGTATAAAATCATATTGTTTGAAAAAACCGTTGCAGACTGTGGAACGCCATAACCTGCATGGACATACATATCGTATTCATTAAATTCAGAATTGCAACAACATACTTATTGTTGGATGATAAATTTTTTCAACCATCTAAAAAACAGAACTGCATCTTCGGATTCCGCACCGATTATTGATTTTTTGTAATCTTTAAATTTTGCGTTGAGTAAATTATTCGACAATGTCTTTCGAGTTGGAATTTTATAAGCTGGATTCAATTTATGAACAATGTTCCTGAAGTGGTCAGATTCAATAATACTAAATGGAATGTTACATCCAAAGAAATAAATTGCTAAAGCTTTATCAATTTCTTCAGAATCCATGTTGATATATGTATGTAAAAATTCGAGTATCTTTTGCACACCAAAGATATGAAATTTACTAAAAAATTTCAAATTACCTATAATTTTTATAATTACATTCCAATCTTTCTTTTTAAAGTAATTTAAAATAGTGTGCAGTAAAATTCAATGCAATAGGTAGAGGTTAATAATTTGTATTTGAATTTTTGACATTGAATACATTTTATACATTTTATACAATTATTTACATTTTTTACGCGTGTCACGTAGTAAATTCGATGTAACGTAGTAAACCCACCACTGCATGTCCACACTCACCCTTTCTGACGTAGAAGAATGCGGATCTAGCTACCGTTTCACCCGTCCATATTAGAATATTCGTGCGTGCTCAGCCTTAATCAACGTATACTCATTCAGGTCTGGACCCGGCTTAATGTGTATTTGATACACCGACTACCAACACTTGAAAGACGTAGATTCATTTATTTTTTAGTTATAAGATTATAAATCACGTTATTAAGTGCCCTCAATTTCTACAACTCTATAGATTACATATTCCTGCTAAAAAACTTAGGCACTGGTCGCTCCTTTATGTTGAGCATTATCGAACTCTAATGGGTAAATACAATCCGATAAACCGTATGTGTATCAATGTTAACACCGTATCTAATGTTTTCGATTTCTTCGACTGCTCATTTCATACATTTAGAACTAGAGTTATTAGTCATATATGTAACGAGCTGCTATTTCGGTTCACATTGGCTGTTTTGTGTTTTATCTCTATCCGTTTATACTGCCACTATATTGCGTATTACGTGTGTAATTTTTCTAATCTGTGCTTCATTGCTCAGTGTATCTACTGTTGTATATTGTATTTATCAAAGGGCTTCCGTTTAAATAAATAATTAAAATAAATAAATCAGATTATATAAAGAGATTATACTCGTACAAAGAGACAGATAGAGATTGTGGAAATAGTATTATACCTTTATATTACAATAAAAAGTTCATCTTCATAAGTGTCTTTGGTTATTGTCTATTTGTGATTGAGTTGGAAAGGTGCGTTAGAAAACATTAGCTAATAGATTTATTATACAGGTATATGCGTTGTTTTAACAACAGTTACGTGATTATTAGATATGTACCGACTAGGGTTTTGGCCGACTAGCCGACTAGCTGATTAATCGGCCCCCAAGAAGCCGACTAGTCGCCGATTACAAAAGTAGCCGGATAGTCGGCTTAACCGACTAGTCGGCCACTATTCAGTACATTTCTAATAGCAAAGTTATAAAACTTGTTAGAAAAGGAGAACGAAAAATGGGTAAATATTCACAAAAAGGGGGCCGATCAATTGGCCTTTTTGTGCCGACTACAAAAGTGGCCGGATAGTCGGCTTAACCGACTAGTCGGCCACTAGTCGGTACATCTCTAGTGATTATTGTATTTTAGTAATTCTGTGGACGTAACCAAGTGCCAGGAATGAAAGGGACCCCCTCACATTTAACATAATTTTATCAAGTGTCTAACTTACACAGTATATTCTAGTGTTCAGAGTATTAGATGCGTCCCTTATTCAGTGTTAAAACCTATTTCGACAGCTGACTCGCTTTGAGCAATGAGTTCAGAAATTGTGAAAATTGTTGTAACCAGGAGAGTCTCCAGTTACAATACCGCGCAACCAGGATTTCGCACAGGTCTAGACACCACCGGATGTACGCGCTGCCCTCGGAATTCAGCAGAAATCGGCAAGCAGAATTCGAGAAGCGAAGCGCGTGCGACGAAAACGGCGGGCGACGCCGACGGCACCGGGCTCCCGCCTTTGCCCCTGCTCAAGATATGCACTGGATGTAGAGTGTATAATTTCGTCAATATTCTAAGAAGCAACCCAGTCTGCGCATTCCCGATGTAGCCGTTACTGATTACGTTACAATATTTAGCGCGACGGTCAGAGGTGTTCTCAACAAGGGTTGTCCCACAATGCTGCAAGGCATTGTTGAAACGCACCCCTGCCGCTTACACAGAACGGATTCAGCACATCAACAGAACCACTGGGTCTTTTCGAGCGCGACTCTCTGGTAAGAACGCCGCTGCGTCAGCACCGCCTTATCCTTATCGCGGGACGGCAATATGTCGAGGCGACGACGCTACAAAGAAAGGGGTTCTTGTTGTACTAAATTATTATTAATTACTAGGCAGGAGTATGATCAACAAAGGATTTCCCATAACGCTAGGCGTTGTTGATGCATACCCCAGCCAAAAGAAAATTTTTACGTTCCGAACGTAACAAGTACATGTTGAAATATCTTGACGTAAGGCCTGCGTTACAATTAATAAATACTGTAGATTTGCTTCAGACTTGACTTGTTCCAAATACTCCTTTGTCAATGCCACACCCCTCTCTGACACGTCATTTGTTACATTCCTTTTCGAAAAAAACATACAAGCAGCTGTGTAATCTTGCAGCGAATGCGAGGTTGTAGGATCATGACGTATGAATTTGTATTCCAATCCAAATCTTTCAAAGAGTTTAATAGTATTTGGGGTTACAAAATCACTAAAAACTTTTTTAAAGCCAACCGATAACATCTTTCGGTCTTAATACTTGGCGTTGTAATCCGAAACGCTTAAGAGCACATGATGAGGTAGAGCTGCTACTGGTTAAATCTTTTGGAAAAATCTTTTCCACCAATGATGAAGAACTCATTGTTATCAAACCTCTTTTTTCTCTGTACGTCATTTTCACTTGATCTTTGGACAGGACCATTTTAATCGAATAAATCGCTCTTGACATGAAACGTGCGTTATGGATCGCGCCCGGTTTGTAAACTTTGATTCCGTGTGGTGGAGCAACTCTCTGTAGTCGTCGCGATAATGGTTTTCAGTTAACTTTTGCTCCACAAATTGTAGTAATTCGTCTAATTTTCCTCTTAGTATCGGGGCAATCTCGTCGTCTTCTATTCCAGTTGAAAATTTCTTCTGGTCAATATTGGGCCACTGAGTTTGTAATCTTTTAAAAATATAAATGTCTGGTCCCGACGAAACACAGACCGCAGCTTCAAACAAACTCTTCAGAACTATCTCTGCCATGTGATGTCTGCACGCAAGATATAGAAGTGTCTTCCCAAGTTGTTCCTCAATTAAAACGCATGCCCCTTTCTTCCGTCCAGTATTTGAACTTGTATCTGTGCAAACAGCTTGTACCATGTCACATAGTCCCCATTTTTTTTAGTAGAAACACTACTGCATTCGCCTGCTCAGTGCCTGTTCTATCGAGCAGTGCCGGGAGCCAAGTAGTTGCTCATGCATGCCAGGACTGGTAATCAGCACGGATAACCGTTCCACTATAGTACCACCGTTTAGTGTCATTCTTTTGCCGTCAAAATGTACAACTAACATTGATTTATTATCCAGTTTTTTTTTAGAAAATCGGTTTTGATTTGTTTAGCATACTGATTTCTATATTTTGTACTCGTACGGTGCATAGAGCTCTTATTCACATTTATTTCAGATGGACTGACGTTGAAATTTTCAGCAGAATAAAATACAATTTTTGGCGCTGAACTAATGCTAACTTTATCAGCGTCAAGTGTGGCTGCTAATTTTGATGAGATAGCATTTTTGCGTCCTCTTTTCTTCCTTGCAGGTTCTGTTTCCAGTGTGTTCTTAGTACTCGGCGTTGGTGACAGGAGCATCTCACCTTTAGCCGAATGCGACTGGTCATCTACGCTCACATTGGTACTATCTGAGCCAAAAGAGCTAATGGCCACTGTACGCCATTCATTGAATTTTGTAGGGGCACCAGTGTAATATATATTATAATGAAATAACTATGCATTTGTTTATATTGAAATTAAATTAATTCCACTTACACATTTTCATTTCTTGTTGACAACGGTTCTTCCTTTTAAATAACTCTTTCTCCCTCTCTGCTGCTCTTTTCTCTTATGTTTTATGAAGGTTCATATCAAGAGAACCCATACAACCGACACGTCCCTTCTCTCGTTGTAACATTAATGTACCAAAACCGGCAGCTTAACGCCATCTGCTGGGCGCGAGTCTTGCGCTGGCTTGCCTGCTCACTCATGCGGAGCGTCGATCACGGCCCCTTCCATCGATAAAGGATCGATGGAAGGGGGAGAGAGCGCTTCCCGGAAATCGCGAGAAGATTCCTCGATCACTCTGTTTCTGGATTCGAGTATCGCAAATACTTTGGTTGCTAAACGGTCCTTTTGCTTAACTGCTAATAACTACTTAATCTCGGGAGTGCTTAATTGCTTATAGTGATTAATTGCTTATATTGATCATTGATTACATTGCTAATTGCTTATATCGCTTAATTGCAAAAATAGCTCTGTGCGCTAGGATAAACTCTCTGTAGTAAATACACGTAATTAGTCATTTATTAGGCGTATAATTTTAAATTAAGACAAAGTGTAAACCGAATAAAGTAACGTAAGCTCAAGTTGTGGTGTTCCGCGAGCCTATCTATCCAACGGTCTGTATCCTGCAAAACTCTTTAAACAATTAAAAACTGCCTGTCCTCTTGATTCTTCATCAAACGACTTTTGGAAAGCAGCTTCTCTTGTTATTTGAGTAGAATCACGCCGCTTCGCTGTTTTTGAAGTGATCTCCATTCGTCATACACATTTTTTTAGCTGAGTCACAATTGTCGGAGCCGGAAAGAGAGAGCCACCGGCGCGGGGAATCGAACCCGGGCCGCCCGCGTGCTGACCACCACGGTTACGCCGACTCTCCGTGGTCCCCGGTTCTGAACTCCTATTCTAACCGACGCCACCTATGGGCCACTCCGCACCATAGGCCGTCTTTCTCCGAGCGCCCAGCGCCTACACAATACAACTTTTTGATCGGGTAGGAATACGCGCCTTCCCCCAAACTTGCATTACCTGTTGTGCTGTGACAGAGCGTGCTTTAGTTCGAGAGCCTTTTCCTGGCTTAGTACGTAGGTGATAAATTAAAAGCCTCAACACCTCTAAATTCGATGGTAATCTTGCTCCACTCAATTTATCTTCTGTATGATTTATTAAATAAATACTCTGTCTCAATTTTCTTTTCGTTGTACTGCTCTTTTCAATATTTAAATCTATTTTAAGCGAAATTTTACTTATGTAGGAGGGAAGATAACCACAGAGGCGAGGGAAAAGTATAAGAAAAGTACAACATTCGTGTTCACGTCTCGGGACGATCTCTGCGGCCGGTGACGCCGCACCGATCCCCATTCTTTTAAAAAATGCGGCAACGCCGAATGTCATCGACCGTTGGCGAAAACATCATAAGAATTGGGCTGCGCGGTCCTACACTTATTTTGCACGTTCCGAGGATCTTGTGGCAGGGTCAAAACTCAACGTATCGAGGTCAATTTTTGAAACAGTGCTCTACAACTGAAAAGGAACAAATTATAAAAACTTGTCGCAGTCAATTAAAAAGTCGAATTTTAAGGGACACCCTAGCACCCCCCCCCCCCCCCCGGAACGGCCGAATATAGAACCGTTCCCAGTTATGCGATCGAGGCGCGAAGGGCGAGTTTGGCGGTCGGGTTGCCTTTGCGGCGTATCGCCAACCGTTCGTCCGGAAGCTGGCTGGGTTCCGACCACTAGGTCCCCGGCCGCCGTAAAGCCGCCCTCCGGGGGTTCGCGGTATTCGGGGCAGCCCCTTAAGGCTGGCCAACCGCCCTCGAGAAAGCTCGATCGCGGGGTTAGTTGGGGGAGGTAGTTCACACTCCCCCAGGGAAGACCCCGTAGCGGGGCTGTCGCGTGCGGAGCTGCATATGCACAGGGGGGGGGGGGGGGGCAAGCGGATGAAATCGCTAGCTTGATCCCGCGCCAAATACCGCCCCTCAGGCGCGCAGCTTCGTACCAGGGTTGGGGGTATCCGTGGGGATTTCCTCCAAGTAAAAAAAAAAAGCTGGGCATAATGAACTGGGACACATTTTGTGACCCCAGAGTATACCGTTCGAAAGTCTTTAGGCGACAGACAAATACATAAACACTTTCTGCTTTGTATATTAAGATTAAATGAACTAACAGAAAGTAGGTTTTGTTTCATTCTATTTGCCATTAGAGAAACTGGTGACAGCCAGTGTAATCAAGAACTGAGTTTTCAGTTCTCAATTACAGATAAATGCTCAACTTTGCTTGACTATAGGATTGTTACGAGCAGGGACTTAATACCGGTATGATTTTGATACCGGTATTACGCCAAGGACTTCATAACGGTATGATTTGGATACCGGTATTGTCGAAAACCGAAATAAATACCGGTATTTTTTCGGTTTTCCTCTTGTAGAAATGGTAGGTCAAGATTAAGACAGGTACCGATTATAAACTAAAAGTACATTAATGAATTATCACTAGTGAATTAAAAAGTAAAAATAATGTAATAAATAAAAGAGAGCGAGAACCCCAAGCTTCCGCGGGAGCGACGTTGGAGAGCCCTGACGTATACAGGGTGTCCCAAAAATGTCGCGTTTCGTTGAAAGGGGTGACTCATGGGGTGATTTGAAACAACTTTTTCCTTAGCGAAAATATTGTCCGAAGCTTCGTTAAGGAGATATTAACCAAAAACCCCGACCAATGAGAGCGCGCGCCTTCTGCCCGAGCTCCCGCGGTAGCGTTGGCTACGCGGTAGGCGATCGCGCTTGTACTACGAACGTACGAACAAGCAAGTCGGCATGCATCGAAGGAAACCGTGTTACACAGTTTTTTTTTTAAAGCAGAATCTTAAATAAGAATAATTTGAAGTGAGAGGACAAGAAATACGTAAATTTCGTTTTTAAATAAGGCATAAACGAAAAGGTAACGTAACAAAAAATGTACGACAAGTGATCGTAATTCGTTATTGAGGTAAAAATCCGTAGTTTAACAACGGCCAACACAACTAAATTTAAAAAATAATATTAGGTGTATGAATAAATTCTTTCCGTCTGGAATTTCTATCGCGGTGGTATTCAGAAGCTGCCAGAAAAATGGCAAAAGGTAATTAACAATAATGGAAATTATTTCGATGATCGAGTTGTTTTCATATTTTTTAAATCGAACTGTTATTGTACCCTAAAATCGGAAAGAATTTATTTCTACACCTAATAATCACCAATAAATTAAACGAAACTCTCCCTTTCGGACATTCCTTTCCTTGCTTTCCTTCCCTTTTCGGAAACCTGTGTCACTAGGCCACTGTACCGATCCTGGTCATCGGCGTCCAGTGCTCAGCTGATCGCAGGGTCAATGTACCGAATATTCACTTCACTGCACGGCTACTAACACTGTTCACTTAATTTATGTTTCACGGAACGTGTTGTTCTTACGTTACAAAAATTGGTGGCCCCGAAAGGGGCCGATTACTATTAATTTACTGGGACGAGATTACTACTATTACCCGGCGAAAAGAAGACTCGTGGCAGACGGTGGCACACGTATTTTGGTTATTGGCTGAAGTTGCCACATACATTGTCGCACCTCGAAGGGTTTGGAATATCATTAAGAAGTGAAAAATGTACAGGATTATAATTAAGGAATCCATTGGCATCACTTCCTTCTCGATACGATGAAGAAAAGAAGCAAACATTTGAAATCCTGTACATTTTTCACTTCTTAATGATATTCCAAACCCTTCGAGGGTCGAAACCCTTCAATTCGCTACGTTCGGCCCAGGATTCGTACCTTTTTCCGGAAAAAGCCATAAAATTCGATGGGTACTGCGGGGTGTGATCCTCGCCACGGGGTGACGGGCGTACCTCCAGAATTATCTTTATCAAAATTCTTTATTCTTTATCGTATCGATATGGAAGTGTTGCTGATGGATTCCTTGGAGTTTTCCGATGAAAATCATGCCAAATGTCGTGTAAATCGGACAACTTTTGCATAGGGAATACAAATAGCTTGTGTCAAAGTAGTCCGATTTGCGTGATATTTGGTATGGTTTTCATCAGAAAAACATAAGGAATCCATTGGCGTTACTTCCCTTTCGACACGATGAAGAAAAGAATTTCTTAATACGTTGTAATGAATATTTCACCCTCGACTGCGGGGGCTGGACCCCAATTCGTTACGCTCGGCCCAGGATTCCTACCTTTTTTTCCGGAAAAAGCCATAAAATTCGATGCGCACTGCGAGGTGTTGTCCTCGTCACGGGGTACCAGGCCGCATCTCCTTGACGGGTGTAACGTCCCACGCGGACTCGAACCTGGCATTACCGACAGTCGGTAAAACAGCGATACATTACGATACGCGTAGAATCACTGTACAATTATAATTAAGCGAATATATAAAAGACAAATATTACGAAACACATTAGGAATAGTTGATTATAAGCGTTGTTAAGAATATAAGATAAAATATAAGATAATAAGCGAGAAAACCACTGCGCGTGCGCCAATCCGCCAAAATCATGGTATAAAAGGAGGTTCACGTAGCACAGTGATTCAGTCAAGACTCTGCTTGCGAGTGCACAAGCGTAGAGGTAGCTAAGGTCTGACCAGTAAGATTAAGCTCGCTCCGGAGACGGTAGCGGCTGGTCTTCAGTGGATAGATACAGGTGCTCCTTTATCGGTTGTGCATTCAAAGGTTATAGAACCTCGCTCTTGCAAAGCCATTTAGCTCGCTCCGGAGACGGTAGCGGCTGGTGCACTTGGTAAAAGCAAGGTCATAAGAGTATAGAACTCAAACTCTGCCACGAGTAACTAGCTCGCTCCGGAAACGGTAGCGGCTGTTCTTACTGCAGACGTTGCCAAGAGTATTAGCTCGCTCCGGAGACGGTAGCGGCTGTACACTGCAACACATACATATCTTGTACATAAAACGACACATATATATATATATATATATATATATATACATAGATACATAACATATAAAAAAAACCAAAAATATTGTAATCATAGTTGTATTTGATATTAATTTGTTACCTTAAAGTATAATTATTTGTTGAATAAACAAGCCATTGTTAATGTTTAAGTTGGATTTTACTCCTTTACTCTATTATAACGAAACCCCACCTATCCTATACTCGAGGGGACGCCGCTCTCCTCTCGAGAACCAGTAACGCTCAGTTGTCCCTGGCAATCGGACGTTACACGGGCGTTGCTCCAGAATTACCCTGTATCATTTGTGCAGTGTGTGACACCCGAATACCCTCCGCGTAATCGGTCTGTGCGAAGTGGGGCGCAAGTTCGATTATTATCAGTACTCCTGCCCGAGAGGAATACGATTTACTTTAATTATAGTACATGTGTGTTTTGTAATAAAGTGTTTCTATCGTTTCCTGAATTCAATAACTGGCATCCAGACATCTACGCTCCTACAATCCACCGGCAATACTCCTCGTGGAGAGACACAGGAAGAAAAGGGCTAGCCCGCTGTCGACGCGTGGTCCTCTCGATTATAAACACGAGCTTCAATATCAAAACCTAAAGCATGCGTTGACGTATTCCGCGCGTGACAAGGTGGGCATTGGGGAGGGGATATTGCCGTGAAGAGGGCCTCTTCAAGAGAGCAGCCGTTTGTTAGGGATGCAAATCCGATTGGTTCTAATACAATCTGCTCCCTATGGTTGAAATTTAGTCTAGCAACTTTCACACCTCCTAACCTAACCAATCGAACTTGCATCCCTCCCAAAATAACCGGCCATCCGAGCGTAGAAGCAAGTGCGAAATAAAAGTAACGGTGCGCTTCTCGATTCCGCAGATGTACCTACCAAAGTAGCATTTCTGACGGAAAAGAATTGTCCAGCCTTTGGGTCTGCGTAGACCTTTGGCAGGTAGGTATCTATTTCAGCAGGCACTGCCACCCGTGGTGCCAGCAAGGCCGACCCCGGTCCTTGCTCGTTCAGCGGGTTTTCTTCCAGTGAAAATCAGTATATTTGCAAGCGCAATATCTCAAAAACCAGTGGAAATCAAGTGTATACATTAAAGCTTATTGAATTCGTCTTGGAACGCACTATCAACTCAGGACTTCAAAAAAGTTAGTGCCATTTGAAAAACCGAACTTGACCATCGTATCTTTTAAAATAATAATCGAAAAAAAAAATCCGTCGCGGCTAATTAAGTAGCCCCATCGAACCATTAATTTACATATTTTTTTTATTTTTTTATCTCCAATAGTTTAGGAGATATCCCGCTGTCCACTCTACGGTGGGACACCCTGTATACTCCGCGAAAGTTACATGTAAAACTTTTGTTCGTTTTTCAGGATAAAGTTTTATAAGGATCTATTAATTAGTTTTCAATTCCCCTTTTTGTTTTTAATGTAAAATTGATAAAATATAAGTATAAACAACGTAATTTTTTATTCTTTTTTTATCTAATACTTAAGTATTTTTAGTATACAAGGTGATTCACCTAAGCGTGTCATATAAATTAGTTGTAAACTATGAATCCACAAAAGAAAAAGAAGTCTGGGCATGAGAACCGACAATTAGCAAAGGAAAAAGACACCAAAGAAAATATGTTATTAAAAAAAAATACCATCTTTAAATAAATATTTTCAAGTTTTACCCAGTGGGTCGTCAGATTCAAATAAAAATGAAGAGGAGGAATTTGTGGCAAAACAAATTCAAAAAATAAAAGATGGAACACAGAATTTAAAATCGTTAGATACCGATCATAGCATGAAGAAAAAGAAACTGTTAAAGAGGAAGGAGATGAAAGTATAACAACCAATAACTTTGATTACCGTGATGCTGCAAAATGGGGGAAGTTAACCGATATACAAATCAATGATATTATAAAGAATATGGCAGAAATTCAAGTAGACGTTTATCATGTAGATTTCTGTGCATCAAAAGTTGTTTATAAAGCGCAAAATAGATATGCAACTCCAGCAATTTTTTATAGAAATTTAAAGGGTGGCAGAAGAGAGAAACGTAATTGGCTTCTATATTCTAATTCAACCGGGAAAGTTTTTTGCTGTGTATGCAAACTGTTTGAAGCAATATCAACATGGAATATTTTTATTAATGGTTTTAATGATTCGAAACATAGCGAGATAATTTCACAACACGAAAACTCTGTTCAACATCAACGAAATACGCGGATTTATGTGAATCGACTAAATAGTCAACGTGACTATTTTACGAATGTTTTTACAATAGAGATGAACAAAGATATAAGTTATTGGAAAAGTATTTTGCAACGAATTGTTGAGGTAATTAAATTTTTAGCGTCTAGAGGATTAGCTTTTAGAGGCGGAAATCAAATTATCGGGAATAAAAGCAATGGAAATTACTTGGGATGTATAGAGCTACTAGCAAAATTCGATCCATTGTTACAACAACATTTACTGGATTACGCAAATAAAGGAAAAGGAACAGTTTCTTATTTGTCAGCAGGAGTTTGCGATGAATTTATTCATATCCTAGGTAACAATGTCCGAAGTTTCATTATTTCTGAATTAAAGAAAGCAAAATATTTTTCCATCATAGTTGATTCTACTCCCGATATTTCACATTCCGATCAGCTAACAATTGTTGTTAGATATGTAAACACCGCAGGAAAACCAGTAGAAAGATTCCTAACTTTTATGGAAAATGTAGGACATAAGGCCGAAGAAATGGAAAAATGTATAATGAACATGTTTACAAATTTTGACATTGACCTACAAGATTGTAGAGGACAATCTTATGACAACGCTTCTAATATGGCAGGAATTTATAGTGGTCTTTAGGCAAGAATTAAATTAAAAAATAATTTAGCTATATATGTACCATGTGCGACACATTCTCTGAATTTGAATTATCTACTAGACTTGAAGCAGATAGTTTAAAAAAACAATTTAATTCACTCGAAACCGGTTTAATGCTTGCACTTTGGAATGATATTTTGAATACTATTGATAAAACAAATATAAGCCTGCAAAAGATTGAAATCGAAATTGAAACAGTCGTTAACTTATATAATTCTTTGAAAAAATTTATTGAAAATCGTCGGAATATGCAAACATTTAATTATTATAAACAGGAAGGAGAAAGATTATCGGGAAATTGTGAATTTAAAACACAGGATTTGAGAAGAGTGCAGATTTTCGTATCAATACTTTTTACGTAATTATCGATACACTTTTAACAGAAATAAACAAAAGAAAATCTGCATATGAACATATAGCTTCCAAGTTTGGATTTCTAATCAATTTAGAAAATTGCGACGAAGAGGTCATTCGAGAAAAGGCAGCTTCCTTATGTAATGAATATTCAGTAGATATCGAGAACGGATTAGTTGAAGAATGTTTGCATTTTAAGCATATCAATTTATTAACAGATGAAAAATTATCAAAAGCTGAATGGATTTTAAAAACAATTATAGATTCGCAAATCGAATGTACATTTCCCAATATAGCAACAGCTGTACGAGTATATTTAAGTATTGCCTGTACTAATTGTAGTGGAGAAAGATCATTTTCAACATTAAAACAGATTAAAAATTATCAGCGGTCATCATTAGGACAATGTAAATTCAATAATTTAAGTATTCTGTCCATAGAAAACGATTTATTAAATAAAATAGATCATACTGACATCATAAATAAATTTGCAGAAATTAAATGCCGCAAGAAATATATTAAGTAGAATTTGTTTATGTCTCTCCATAGTGTGTAATTTTATAAATATCTAGAAATGAACTATCTTTATTATATTATTAATATATTATTGAGCTAAATAAAAATGTGCAATAATATATTTTAAAATAATTTTTTTTACCATAAGTTATGAATTACATGCATTATTTATTTATTGCTCAATCCAATGTGATTCACCCCGCACGTATCGAGGGGTGAAGCCCTTTTCTACCATCACGCCGGAGCTGATTTTCTATGGCCGACCTTTGATTATTTATGTACCTCGGTGTTTTAGACTTCCATTCAGAGACCAGCTCTATACATCGTATGGAGTGACAAGTGTTTTCGTGTAGACTACAAATGTATTTTTTTATGAGAGGAGAGATACGACAACCATTAAGTGTATTGCCCCGGGTCTTCACTAGGGCGAGTACGAGCGGGGGCATTGTTCGCGGGCGTTCTTGTCTTTTCGTGCCGTGTCCACACCGCCGCAAACGGAACAAGGCGTTCACATACGATTCGTTCGTTGAGTTTTGTTCATGTTTGCGGCCGTGTGGAAGTGGCGGGGGCAGGCGGGGGGCGCATTTGACTTGGTGGAGACTCGGGGTTGTAATGTACTTCCTTGCACCGATTTCGAAGAAATTGCACCCTTGGGAACTAGGCCGCCAAAATTTTTTAGCCCAGGGCGCTCAAATTTGTTAAGACGGCCCTGAGCGTGTTTATTCGAGCCGCCGAGGGTCGAGCACGGCCGAGCGGCGACTTGGGGTCTTGTATGGTGACTAACGCAAGCGTTATCTTACAATGTAGTATCGTGCAATGACGAAACTCTCAATTTACATAATTTTCATCCTATCTTTTTGAAAATAATACCAATGGACTGGTGAGGTTTTTCCGCCGAAAATAAGCCAAAACATGACACAATTTCAATATATTATCCTGAATAAACTAATCCGATTTACAGACAATTACAAAAGTCTACATACATTACGTGAATTTACAATGCTTCAGAAAATACAGGAATGTCTTTTGTGATGCTGTACTTTATATTTATCAATATTTTATTATTAACGACTTAAGTGTATTATCGTTTCAAAATATTTGTTACTTTAATTATTAAACGATTTAATAACTTCATTATTTTTTAAACTTGTGTGCTTCTATAAAAGTATAAACACTACAGACGTATGGGAGTGTTTTATTGCGATTTATTCAAGAATTAAAAGAATTAAAATCTCCTGGCAAGAATTAAATGGTCCACGAAATTCCGCGAGCAGATCGAATGGGGGGGACCCAGCCAGAGCGGACAATTCGGCATGCGACACCGTGCGATATGCACGGCTCATATAGGCGCGCCATACAGCGCCATGGACCGAACGACCGTCACATAGAGTCGCCGAACTCCCTCGTGTGGTCCACCCAGGTTGGGCATGATTCGCCCGAAGGCGAATACCTGCTTCTCCAACCTGGGGGCGAGGGTCATCCATGGTCAGACCGAGATACTTCATCGGTACCAGGATCGGTACAGTGACCCAGTGACACAGGTTTCCGAAAAGGGAAGGAAAGCAAGGAAAGGAATGTCCGAAAGGGTGAGTTTTATTTAATTTATTGGTGAATATTAGGTGTGAAAATAAATTCTTTCCGATTTTAGGGTACAAAAACAGTTCGATTTAAAAAATATGAAAACAACTCAATCATCGAAACAATTTCCATTATTGTTAATTACCTTTTGCCATTTTTCTGGCAGCTTCTGAATACCACCGCGATAGAAATTGCAGTCGGAAAGAATTTATTCATACACCTAATATTATTTTTTAATTTTAGTTGTGTTGGCCGTTATTAAACTACGGATTTTTTCCTCAATAACGAATTACGATCACCTGTCGTACATTTTCTGTTACGTTACCTTTTCGTTTATGCCTTATTTAAAAACGAAATTTACGTACTTCTTGTCCTCTCACTTCAAATTATTCTTATTTAAGATTCTGCTTTAAAAAAAAACTGTGTAACGCGGTTTCCTTCGATGCATGCCGACTTGCTTGTTCGTACGTTCGTAGTACAAGTGCGGTCGCCTACCGCGTAGCCAACGCTACCGCGTGAGCACGGGCGGAAGGCGCGCGCTCTGATTGGTCGGGGTTTTTGGTTAATATCTCCTTAACGAAGCTTCGGACAATATTTTCGCTAAGGAAAAAGTTGTTTCAAATCACCCCCTGAGTCACCCCTTTCAAGGAAACCCGACATTTTTGGGACACCCTGTATTAGTCCACAAGCCATTCATGAAACATGTGTTGCCCCGCCACATTAGATGCACTGTGCATACATTAAATTTATGCATAACGACAGATATGATGCGCACGATCCGTAAAAATGAATTGTTATCTGAGATTCACACAGAAACAATAGAAAAATGTAATATTCTGTTGAAAGCCGCTATGAGGCCAAAATCTGCAGAAGAAATACAAAGAATACTTGGCCACACGTTAAGTAGACCTGGCGAGACTAGGTTGAATTCTCTCTACGATTCTTTGAAACAAATTTTAAAAAGTAGAGACAAAATCGCAGAAATAGGGAGAGTCTTGGGAATCAAGAACATTTTAAAACCCAATGAATTCCAATACATAGAAGAACATTTACAGTGTACCTCACCGATAGCGGGTTCAATAGACATTTTACAAGGTGAAAGCAACGTCTTTTACGGGACATTATTACCGTATGTGCTATCTCTTCAACGGAAGTTGCAGATTTTGAAAGACAAAACATGGACATTTTGTGAACCCTTAATTGCACCCCTCCTTACTAGTTTACAAACTAGATTTGTAAATTATTTGACTTTTACAACACCGGAGGCTTGGAATGTTGCGCTTGCGGCTTTATCACAACGGACCAAGTTATCGACTATTCATCAAAAGCATTATTGCAGGTCAGTATATTTTTACCTAATGAGTAAATATATTTTTTCTAATTAATAAATATATAATGCCGCATGCATATTGTTATTTTACAGATATAACATTTCTTCGACGAGACAAATAAAGATTGGACAGTCTTAGACAAATATCCGGAAATAAAGAAGATCTTCTTCAAATATAATACACCATTACCGTCGTCAGCACCAGTTGAAAGACTATTTTCGTATGCAAGCATTACAAACTCGCCAAAGTGTAATAGACTCTCGGACAACAACTTTCAAAAAAGAGTTATTTTGAAAGCGAATTTGGACCGACAAAAAAGGAAAGAGTGAAGTTGTGGAACTCAGAAAAGTCTACAAACTC
Organism: Andrena praecox; assembly: GCA_963932275.1. Classification (NCBI taxonomy): domain Eukaryota; kingdom Metazoa; phylum Arthropoda; class Insecta; order Hymenoptera; family Andrenidae; genus Andrena; species Andrena praecox. Next base: position 17,544,237 of record OZ010729.1, on the reverse strand, counting down.
TACAAATCGTCAATTTACACTATTCTGAGCTATATTGTAAATTGTATATTGTATTGGCACCCGACTGCAATCAAAATACATATTTTTTAAACCTCCCTTTGTAAGAGTTAATCGGGAAAGGTTAATAAAAGACGTGTCGTCCGTTCGGCTGGTTAGCAACAACCAGGGGGTGGACACTCCAATGCTGAAGAGTGAAGAAGGATAGACGCCAGTGACGCCATCTAGTGTATACTCAGAACCCCAAGATAAGATAATAGATGGCCGTTCAGATGATGGAGATATTATTCAGATAATGTGATGATATATAATTAAAGAACTTAATAAAATGAAGAGACCAATAGAAAAACATACAGAAATACATAATTAGTTGTTACAGTAACTATTTGTAATAACTAATTATGTATTTCTGCATATTTTTCTATTGGTCTCTTCATTTTATTAAGTTCTTATTCATAAAAGTGTGTTTTATGAATAAGAAAAAGAAAATGAAATTGTTTTAAAGAATTTTTTTATTATATATCAAGATTACAGTCCATCTGTTATTCCTTTTTGAAAAATTGAAGGGAAAATACATGTTTCATATGACTTGCTGTCATAACCTCGTGGATTTCCAAACCGCGCCTCATATATAGGTTATCATAGGTTATGAGGCGTTACGAGGTATTGGGTTTTCAATTAATTATTTGTTACAAAGTAAAAAAATACCGTACTTGATAATTACATGAGATTTACAATGAATACAATTTACTGCACTTTACCGACAAAAATATCACTGACAATTGCTGATGATTGCTGACAATCAGATACAATGGCAGTGAATGGCGGCCACGTGCAACGTGCAACTGATTTGAACTGATTACTGAGTGCAGCGAAGACAGACGCAACCTAGCGCCAGCGGAGTGAGGGACGTGGGAGGCGAAACAACGCCATCTAGTGTATACTCAAAACGGGATGAACTATGTTTCTTCACGGCGCCTATACTACTGTCCACCCCCTGGCAACAACTATTTTATTCAGCGAGTCGGCTGCGGACGGAGGCCCACACCGATCGTCCTCTGTTTTCGGCCAGACGCTCTACGGCGACCGCCATATCGATTGGCGCGTTTTGTAAATAATACTCTCCTTACAATTCGGCCAGACCTGAGAATCGTCCGACCTCGGACGCCGGACTAAGACGAAAGAATTAACGCTGTAAATTGACAATAACTGAAAATATTAAAATGAACATTTTCCAATGCTAAATACTAAGTAAAAATAAAAAGATATTTACATATATATATAATCACTCCGTTGGTAGCCAAGGTCTCATATTTCTGGCCTCCTAAACGCCTTGGTACTTTTTTTGAGTTTGCTGGAATCCGTCTATATCCGAAATCAAGTACCTATCATTACGCAGTTCTTTTCCGACGAGGTAAGGACCCTTAAACTGGGGAATCAGTTTACGCGCAGCCCCCGGGGTGCTGTCAAAATTCCGCAGCATAACGTACTCTCCCTCACAATACTTGTGTGGAGGCTTATGTTTCGCATTAAAATGATTTTCGTTATATTTTTGGGTTACGATAATTTTCTCGGCAGCCCCTGCCCGCACAGCGTCTAAATCGCGTTCCCTTGGCATAGTGCCTTTAAAATAATCTTTTATTTTGTCGTCAACTTGACCGCGCTGATCTTGTCCGAATAATAAATTGTTCGGCGTTTCCCCGGTTGATTTATTGATGGTGTTATTTAAACAGTACTCAATATTTCCTAGCGTCTTGTACCAGTAAAGACCAATGTCGTCGTCAGTGAGTTTAGATAACATGGACGTCAATACCCTATTCACCCTTTCGACCTGGCCGTTTGCTTGGGGTGAGCCCGTGGCTACCATGACATGTTTTACAGAGTTTTCCGCGAGAAACGTTGCAAATTCCTGTGACGTAAAACACGATCCTCGATCCGAAATTATAGTGTTGCGGTTTGCTGAATTTCCTAAAATAATCACTTAAGGGGACCTTCCGGTCTAGAGCCCCAAAAAATAGGTGATTTTTAGGAATTAATTAAAGGAAAACTACTATATATAATTTAATGGGACTTTTTGCATTGTATTAAGGATGTCTTAAGTTATAGAAATATATTTTTTGTTTTATAATTAATTATTGCAGACGGCCCTGGGGAGTCGTTAAAGTCAAGGCGTAAAAAAATTGATCCAAATCGGTGGGACCTGTATCTCCAAAAGTTATTATCCGATTCGACTGAAACTTATTTTATTTTGAAGATTATACTTCTGGCTAGGGGGGGAACCAGAAAAAAGTAAAAAAATGACATTATTTTTAGAAAATAACGACACTTGATGTTTGAAATCACTTTTCCCTGTACTTTTCGTCCTTTCAACGCCTTTGAAAATTATAAATTATAAATTTTCAATTGTTTGTAATTTTTTCTAGTTCCCCACCTAGCCAGAAGTATATTCTTCAAAATAAAAAAAGGTTCAGTCGAATCGGATAATAACTTTTGGAGATACAGGTCCCACCGTTTTGAGAACACTGTTTCGAGAAAAACGCGTTTAAAGGTTTACGTGAGCGCCGAGTGCCCGGTTGTTGCCCATGCATTTTCCGCTACTCAAATGCCTATAACTTCTGGAATTTTACGAATTTCAACAAATCCTTTTAAACACGTATTCCTAAAAGGTTGAACATTCGAAAAATGAAATAAAAAAAAATCGACTTTTAGACCGGAAGGTCCCCTTAAACAACTAATTGCTTCCTTACTCGACGTAGTCTTAGTACTATACAATCTAACGTATTTCGTAAATAGCTAGAAGTACATATCGTTTTATCAATCGTTTTTTGTCAATAGGACCATAATGATCTATGTGTAATGTGGAGAACGGGGTGTTACCCTTCGGTATGCTATGTAACACTCCTTCAGGCTTTCCTGTGTGCGGAGAAAACGCAATGCACTTCAGACAGTTTTGAATGTGCTCGCTTACCTTTGTACCCATTTTGGGGAACCAATAATTCTGCGAAATTGTGGTCAAAATTAGCAATTAACCCAGACATCATCATTGTAAATACAGAAATAAAAATTAAACCTCTTATATTAAAAATTCTTAAAACTTCATTATAACGAATCATCAAATAAACACCAGCCGTAACTAAAGTCGAAGAATGCACAAGTGAAGACACAGGAGTAGGTGCAGTCATAGCAGCAGGTAATCATGAAGAAAAAGGTATTTGAGCACTCTTTGTAAATATAGCTATAAAAATAAATATAACCATGTATCTATCAAACATATATAATATTAAATTTCACGATCCCACAAATGAACCAAAACAAATCAACATTAATAATCCGATATCCCCAAAACGATTACATAAAATCGTCAATATCCCAGAATTATAGGCCACATCACTTTGATAATAAACAACTAAACAATAAGAAATCAGTCCCAACCCATCTCACCCTAAAAGCATTCTAAGAATATTTGGACTTAAAATCATCAAACATATAGATAAAACAAATAAAAAAATTAAGTATTTTAATCAATCAATAGTCTTATCCCCTGACATATACTCAATTCTATAAAGTAAAACTATTGAAGAAATAATTAAAACCACACTCAAAAAAATTAATCTAACATAATCAACATGAATTAATATACTAAAATTTATTACACCAACTACATAAATAGTTCATTCAAATATATATATATATAAATAAATATATATATATAAATAAATTTATATACATAAATAAACCTAAAATCATAAAAACTAATCCACCTAAAAATATAAAAACCACAAAAATCATCATTCTAAAAATTATTTAAAGTAACATATAATTACATTATTGACACTGTCACGTCCCGGGTGAGGTTTTTGGGACGGTGACTATGGGGAAGGAAAAGATCAGGCGCGAATCTATCATCCAGCACTCTGAAGGTTTTGAGGGAAAGCCAGGCGCGAATCTATCATCCGGCACACTGAGGGTTCTGAGGGAGGACCAGGCGCGAATATTAAATCCGTCACACTGAGGGTTTGAGAGGAGATCAGGCGCGAATCTATCATCCGGCACACTGTGGGTTCGTAAGGAAGGTCAGGCGTGAATCTGTCATCCAGCACTCTGAAGGTTTTAAGGGAAAGCCAGGCGCGAATCTATCATCCGTCACACTGAGAGTTTGAGAGGAGATCAGGCGCGAATCTATCATCCGTCACACTGAAGGTTCTGAGGGAGGACCAGGCGCGAATATTAAATCCGTCACACTGAGGGTTTTTGTAACGAGGGACTTGTTTGAATTCGTTTTAAAGGGAAGGATTCGTGCCTCATATGGCAAATAGGCGAAGGAGTTTTGTAACGATCATCTCGTGATGGGGATCTCTCAGATACATCATCGAGGTGGAGTTTCGTATAGGTCATCTTGTGTTGGTGACCGCTAAGGTACAACATCAAGGTGATCAGGAATCTGGATTGACCATTTAGAGACAGGGACCACTAAGGTATATCGTCTAAGTGATCGGTTGGGTTTGAAAAAGGGGTATGGCTTGAGTTCGATGGTTTTTGATGGAGTTGTGGATGGATTTGTGGAGAAGTGGCGTTAAAATACTGCGCGAAAAATTGTGGGACGTCACAACACCACAAATCAAAGTTTTAATTAAACTATATAAATAATAAAATATAAATAAATTTAGAAACAAAAAATTTAAGGGAATTCAATGTATAAGTAAAATAAAATCTACTATCAACCCCCTACTTATATTAAGTCAAAAGTTAGAATTTCCATGACAAATATATCTATATATATATATACAAAGAATAAACAAAACTAAAAAATGCATAAAGAATCAAAAAAAGAAAAAGAAATTTCATTCAAATAACTAAACTCAATATCACAATAAGTGGTTTCGGCGCACTGGTTCGGTCAGTTAAACAATCTAGAAGCTAATTTGCAATTTTAATAATTATAAATTTCCGACGTTTCGGTCTGCGATTTAGACCTTTTTCAAGGAAGGATATTTAAAAATACATACTGCGTTTGCTTTAGAGTCACACGTTTGGTATGCCGTGTAACACACGAGTCGGTTGTAGCATGACTGAGGTAATAAATTGATTAGAATTTCGACCGTATATATGAGATAATTCAAAATTCAATTAGTTTCGGCGCACTGGTTCGGTCAATTTAAAAAAAGAAAATTAATATAAAGGCTGTTTTGCGATTTTTTTTAATATATTTCCGACGTTTCGGTCATTGATTGTGACCCTTATCAAGGAAAGAAGAATAGAATGACTGAGGTAAACATAACTTGGAGGACTATTTAAAGGTGAAACAAAACTGTGGCTAGAAACGGAGTCAAAAGAAAGACCATTAAATATTACGAACGAATTTAACAATTATTGACAGAACGGACATTTTCAACCTCACAACTACTGTCAAAATACCACTAATTGATGTTCATGTGGTAAAGGCCAAACGCATTAGGATATATGACCAATTGATTACATAATATAATTTTATTATGTATAGATGAACTGGTTATACTGGTCACAATTGAAGTGAAGACTATATTGGAGGAATTACATCATAAAGCCTTATTGCTTTAATAAAGTTGCGTAGTACTCTTGTATTTTAGGTGTTTCATACCTAAGGTTTACGCTTGGTTGTTTAATCATATGCAACGTCTCCAACAAAATTCTGCGACTCCAATTGGCCTCTCTATCAATAATTTTAACATTATCGAAGTCAAATCTGTGATCAAATTCCAATGCGTGTTTCGTTAGGGCAGTATGTTGTGGGGGTGGTAGGAAAATGTTCCTTTTGTGTTCGTAGATCCGTCTTTCTAAAAGTCTAGACGTTTGCCCAATGTAACGTCCCACGGGGACTTAAACCGTTAGATACCGACAGTCGGTAATGTAGGAACCGAACTCCGTTACCATGTAACCTATTTTCTATTACCGCGTAAATGTATTATAAGACTTTTATATATAATTTATAATTTAGATGAATGTTAGAAGAATAATTATTATAAGAATATTAGAAATAATTAATTATAAGTATTAGCAAAAGCGCAAGACAAAATATTAAGTAATAAGCAAGCAAAACACGAAATAACAAACTGCGACTCACTGCGCATGCGCCAGCCCGCCAATTTTCCAGTATAAATAGAGGCGCACGCAGCACAGCGGGACATTCAAGCTACGAATACGCTCAAGTGACGAACGAATGCTCAAACCTAGAGGCAGCTTAAGTTTCAACCAGTGGGATTCAGCTTCGCTCCGGAAACGGCAGCGGCGGATCTCCAGTGTATAAAAGTTACTGGTGCTCCTCTTTGGTTTGCTCATTTGAAGTCATAGAACCTCGTTCTTGCAAAGCCATCGAGCTTCGCTCCGGAAACGGTAGCGGCCGAAGTGCTTGGTAAAAACAAGGTCTGTAGAGCATAGAACAGAACTCTGTCAAAAGAATCGAGCTTCGCTCCGGAAACGGCAGCGGCCGATCTTACTACAGAAATTGCCAAGAGTACTCTAGCTTCGCTCCGGAAACGGCAGCGGCCGAGCTCTGCAATATACATATATTTTAAAATACGTAGCGTTAGAGTCAGAAAAACATAAAACCCAAAAAGAGTATATATAGTCGTAGATCTTAAGCTATATTAATTATTATTTCATTGTTGTAACTATATTAATTATTGTTTTATTAAATAAATAAGCATTATTAACTTTAAAAGCCGTAGATATTACTCTTTAGTCTGTAGAATAGAATCCCACCTTTCCTACACTCGAGGGGACGCCGCTCTCCTCTCGGGGATCTGTCGACGCTCAGTTGTCCCCGGACAGCCGAACGTTACACCAATGTAAACTTGGTTGCAACCCATGCAAGGGATTGAGTAAATGATGTATAATTTTTAAATATCTTTCCTTGAAAAAGGTCTAAATCGCAGACCGAAACGTCGGAAATTTATAATTATTAAAATTGCAAATTAGCTTCTAGATTGTTTAACTGACCGAACCAGTGCGCCGAAACCACTTATTGTTATATTCTAAAAATACGGTCGATAGCTCAACTACTTTATTTAAACTCAATATCAATAAAATCTCTCTCACCAAATTTAAATAAATAGGAGAAGCCATATTTGATGAACATATAAAAAATCAAAATATTGAAACTGTCGGTATACAAATTAATAAACGCTTATTAACCACTATTAAACGCCTATTAGTTTCACTATAAAAAATATTAACTAAATAAAACAACCCAGATGAACATAAACCATGAGAGATTATTAAAATATAAGACCCCAAGAATCCCAGCTTTATTAAAGTAAATATACCCCTTAATAAAAGTCTTATATGAACAACTGATGAATAAGCCACCAAAATCTTTAGATCAACCTGCCGTAAACACACACATCTAATAACTACCCCACCAACAACTCTAAAAATAAGAATATACTTAGAAAAATATACAGAATTTAAATAAAAAATTATTAAAAATCGTAATATACCATAAGTTCCTAACTTTAATAAAATTGAAGCTAACACTATTGAACCAAATACAGGAGCTTCCACATGAGCTTTTAAAAGTCACCCATGAAACAAATATATAGGAATTTTTAATAAAAATCATATACATATATAAATATACATATAATCATTAATTAACACATCCATCAGCTCTAAAATCATCAACATAGAACTATTTACTCTATACACAACAAATAAAATAAAAACAAGCAATGGTAAAGAAAAAAATAAAGTATAAAACATAAAATAATATCTTGAAATTAAACGCATTATACCTATTCCCCACTTCAAAATAATAATATAAACAACAATTAATCTAACTTCAAAGAAAAAATAAAACATCAAAAACCTAATAGAACTAAAAGCTAAAAATAAAACTATAGTTAAAAATAAATTAAAAAAAATACAAAACACCTCACTTTCATCAATAATCTTTAAAATAACCCCTATTATAAAGAAAACTAACAAAATTAAATAATAAGAATATAAATTCAGTCCCAAATTATAACCAATAAAATATCAATCCAATAAAAATCCACATTGAATCAAAAAATACAACGTAATACAAAAAAAAATTTCTCAAAAAAATACTTACAACCAAAATTATAAAAAAAACAATCAATCCAACCAAAAATGTAAAAACTGCTATCATATTAAATTCACCATACTAACATTCTGATTATTTATATAAAAAATCATATTAATTATAATTGATAAACCTAGAACTCTATCACAAACAGAAAAAATTAAATAATATAAAAAAAACCCATTCATTAAAATTATTCATTTCAAAACAAAAAACAAGCCTCAGCACGGTTAAAACTATAAATTCCATCCTAATCAAAATCATTAAAAATCTATCCTTACATGCATAAATCAAAATAAAAATTAATAAAATCAGTATACTCAAATAGTTAAATAAATTTAAATAAATAAAATTACCAATAAATATCTATATAGTTTATCCAAAACTTTAATCTTGTAAATTAATAATAGAATTGTACTTCTTATAGGTAAAATTCAAAAAAATCTATACAGATATTATTAATACCCAAAATTAACGTTTTAATTTAAACTACCTTTTGAAAAATATGACAATTTCAATAAACATTAAACTATTCAAGACATTAATAATCTTCATAATAATAATTATCATTATCTCATCAATTCTAGTAAACTTTATTCACCCATTAATACTTATTTTATTACTAGTAATTTACTCAATTTTCAACCTAATATTAATATTTATTATAACAATGGTATCAATTTATATATATATAATTTTTATCTCAATTATTGGAGGAATAATAATTATATTTCTCTATTTTACTAGAATAGTTAACAATCATCCCTCAAAAATTAAAATAAACGAACTATTCATAGTTGGATACTTATTTATTATTATACTAATTTCAATAATAGCATCAATTATATCCTCTTCAGACCCATTAGAAAGCAACGTAATCAATAGACTTAATTTTAATAATATCTTTATTTATAAAATTTATCTATTTCCCCTAAACTTAATAACAATAATCACAATCTTAAATCTTCTATACTGTCTAGTCCTAACAATTAAAATATGTTCATCAAAGTATTCCCCATTACGAAAAATTACCTATGAAAAAATCTAAATTTATTAGAATTATAAAGCACAATCCAACATTAAAAATTACAAATAACTCCTTAATTAATCTACCCTCTCCAGTAAATATTAGCTCTTGATGAAATTTTGGTTCAATACTTGGAGTTTATTTAATAATTCAAATTATCTCTGGTATCTTTCTTTCTCTTCATTACTGCCCAAATGTCAACATAGCCTTTGAAAGAATTATTCATATTATAAAAGATGTAAACCTAGGATGATTAATCCGGTTAACTCACATAAATGGTGCTTCCTTATATTTTATTGCTATATATTTACACGTATGTAACGTCCCACGGGGACTTAAACCGTTAGATACCGACAGTCGGTAATATAGGAACCGATCTCCGTTACCATATAACCATATTCTGTTACCGCGTAAATATATTATAAGACTTTTATATATAATTAATGATTTAGATAAATATTAAAGGAACAATTATTATAAGAATATTAGGAATAATTAGTTATAAGTATTAGTAAAAGCGCAAGACAAAATAATATGTAATAAGCAAGAAAAACGTAAAATAACAGATAGCGATTCACTGCGCATGCGCCAGCCCGCCAATTTCTCAGTATAAATAGAGGCGCACGCAGCACAGCGGGACATTCAAGCTACGAATACGCTCAAGTGACTAACGAATGCTCAAACCTAGAGGCAGCTTAAGTTTCAACCAGTGGGATTCAGCTTCGCTCCGGAAACGGCAGCGGCGGATCTCCAGTGTATAAAAGTTACTGGTGCTCCTCTTTGGTTTGCTCATTTGAAGTCATAGAACCTCGTTCTTGCAAAGCCATCGAGCTTCGCTCCGGAAACGGTAGCGGCCGAAGTGCTTGGTAAAAACAAGGTCTGTAGAGCATAGAAAAGAACTCTGTCACAAGAATCGAGCTTCGCTCCGGAAACGGCAGCGGCCGATCTTACTACAGAGATTGCCAAGAGTACTCGAGCTTCGCTCCGGAAACGGCAGCGGCCGAGCTCTGCAATATACATATATCTATATATTTTAAAATACGTAGCGTTAGAGTCAGAAAAACATAAAAACCCAAAAAGAGCATATTTAATCGTAGATTGTAAGCTATATTAATTATTATTTCATTGTTGTAATTATATTAATTATTGATTTATTAAATAAATAAGCATTATTAAGTTTAAAAGCCTTAGATTTAAATCTTTAATGTGTAGAATAGAACCCCCACCATCCTATACTTGAGGGGACGCCGCTCTCCCCTCAGGGACCTCAACCTTCAGTTGTTCTCGAACAGCCGAACGTTACAGGTCGGATATTTTTTGGTGACAGCGGTGGGATTTCTCATTCATTTAGAGGATAAAATTCAATTTGATGAATTATTTCGTTAGTGAAATCACTCCATAAGTGAGTATTTTCCAAGAAATTTTTTCTTTCTCTAAAATTTACAGAGGCTTTAAAACTTCACAATGCCTAATACAATTGGAGAAGCAATGGCTAACCTCACAATAAATACAGAAACTCAATCTCAGGAGACTACAGAAACTCCAGGAAATATTACAGTAGACGCTCCAGGACCTTCAAATCCACAGATTAATATGAATACATCTACGAGTACATATTCTCAACTACCACATATTAGCTTACGCGATACCGCGGACACAGTCCCTTCTTTCGACGGTAGAAACATACCGATACACCAGTTTATAAAGAGCTGCCGACATGCACGGCGCATGGTTAATCCGAACGCAGAGTATGGATTAGTCCAACTTATAAAGAATAAGCTTTTCGGACAAGCTTCTAGAGTAGTATTAAGCGGAGACTATAATTCAATCGATGATCTCATTTCGGTATTAGAGTCACGATTTGCTCCATTACATACGTCTATTCAATTATATGGCGAATTATCAAAAATAGCACAGCTACATAACGAAACAACGGTAGATTTCAGCAGTCGAGTATCCAATCTCTTACTTCAGATTAAACATTGCAATGCAGTAGAGGTACCGACACATGTAATACAATTCAATACAACCGCAGAACAGAACGCCATTAAAGCCTTTCTAACGGGATTAAGAACAGAAATACATAATAGAATACACGAATACACCTTCAGCAATCTTGATCGCGCTATCAACGTCGCCATTAAAGCTGAAGCAGAATATAATGAAAACCAGATACGAGCAAGAGAAGCAGCAGGAATAACACAGGCTAACCAGTGTACGAATTGCCTTGGATACGGCCATATTGCCACCGCTTGCAGCAGCCGAATATCACGAACCAACTGGCAACAAAAAACCTGTCAACAATGTAATAGAACGGGACATACAACGCAAGAATGTAGGAGTCGAAGCGGAACACAAAACGGAGCACGAAACCAAGTGTGGAACGATACATTCTGTGACTTCTGCCGAAGGCCAGGTCACATGACGCAAGATTGTAGGAGCCGAAGTTACACGAATAGAGCCCCTCAATCTACCGTATACTGTGATAATTGCCGAAGGCCAGGTCACACAACACGAGATTGTAGAAGCCAAAGTTACACGAACAGAGCTCCTCAATCCAACGTGTACTGTGACTATTGTAAAAGACCAGGTCACACGATACAAGAATGCCGAAGCAAAAGTTATGCAGAAAGAGTACAAAGACCAGAAGTATTCTGCGAGTATTGCAAATTTAGAGGTCACACGATAGACCAATGCAGAAAGAAGATATACTTCGATAGGAAGGAAAAAGAAGAGAAACAACCCCGTATGGTACGTAGGCAGGCCATACTTCGATTAAAAACGGAACAAATAAGGAAACCTCCTAGCATCCTTCTTTCTGATGTAGGATTCAGCGAGAACCACGCAACGTTGATGATCGACACCGGATCCGATTTAAATGTCATCAAGAGAAGTGCTGTTTCACCGAATATACCAATCTATACGGATACTCTGTTCGACCTTAATGGTATTACGGACGGCCTACTCAGCACAATAGGATACATCAAGATAAGAACTTTAAACACGGAAATCATTATCCATGTTGTGGAGGATCTTCCTATCAAACAAGACGGAATACTTGGAACGGAATTTTTTCAAACAAACGGAGCAACCATCGATTATATGAAGTCAGAGATAATAATAGGAACGGAAATTATTCCATTTATCGATCCAGAAATGGTCACGATACCAGCAAGAGCACGAAGTCAAATATATGTGCGAGTGCTGAATACACAATCCAAAACGGGATATATTCCAAAAATCAATATTCACCCTAACATACACATGGGAAATGCACTGGTTTCAAATAACAACGGTGTAGCATTTCTTTTTGCTATAAATACATCCACAAAGGACATCAAAATACCAGTACCATCCGTTGAATTAGAAGAATTCGAAGAAATACCTGCAGAAGAAGAAACAACAACCACGTATAAAAGAACTGATAGAACACACCAATTATTACAATTATTACGGTTGGACCACCTAAACTCAGAGGAACGAGCCAGCGTGGAACAACTAATAAAGGAACATGCAGACAGATTTTATCTTCCAGGGGAAAAACTGGAAGCGACAAACAAAACATACCACAGGATAATTACAGAAAACAACGTTCCTGTTTTTACAAAGCAATACAGGTATCCACAAGCATATAAGGAAGAAGTTAGAGTACAGACTAAAGAATTGCTTGAAAAAGGAATCATACAGTCATCAACTTCACCTTATAATTCGCCAATTTGGATTGTACCCAAGAAAGAAGACGCTCAAGGAAATAAAAAGTCCAGAGTCGTAATCGACTTTAGAAAATTAAATGAACTAACAATTGGTGATGCTTATCCTCTGCCAAATATAACTGATATACTAGATCAGTTAGGAAGTGCAAAGTATTTTTCGGTATTTGATCTTGCATCTGGATTTCATCAAATTCCAATGCATCCAGACGACCGACATAAAACAGCATTCTCAACAATTTACGGGCACTACGAATTCACTAGAATGCCATTTGGACTTAAAAATGCACCAGCCACCTTCCAGAGACTAATGGACCAAGTCTTAACCGGGCTTCAAGGAATAGAGCTGTTCGTATACTTAGACGATATTGTCATATACGCCAGTACATTAAAAGAACATGCAACTAAATTTAAACGACTAATGGACAGACTAAGAGAAGCAGATCTTCACCTTCAACCGGATAAATGTGAATTTTTGAAGAAAGAAGTATCATACTTGGGACACATAATAGGAGAGGACGGAGTGAAGCCTGACCCGAAAAAAGTAATAGCTGTAAAGGAATTCCCAACACCTACTACGGTCAAAAACGTCAAACAATTCCTGGGATTGAGCGGTTATTATAGGCGATTCATAAAGGATTTTTCAAAAATTGCAAGACCACTTTCCAATCTCACTAGGAAGAATTACCAATTTGAATGGACCTACAAACAACAGAAGGCATTTGAAACCTTACGAGAAATTCTCTGCAAAGAACCTATATTACAATTCCCGGACTTCGACAAGGTATTCAACATCACGACAGATGCCTCAAGTATTGCTGTAGGTGCGGTTCTCAGTCAAGGAGAAATAGGCAAAGATTTACCGGTAGCTTACGCATCTCGCGTTTTGAATGATGCCGAAACGCGATATTCTCCTACAGAACGGGAATTATTGGCGATAATATATGCAGTTTTTCACTTCAGACCTTACATTTACGGACGAAAATTCTATCTAATAACAGACCACAAACCATTAGAATGGCTTCAAAATCTTTCCAATCCTACGACTCGGTTAATGCGCTGGAAAATTAGATTAGCAGAATACGATTACAAGATTTTATATAAACCCGGGAAATACAATACAAACGCGGACGCATTGTCTAGGAATCCGATTTCACTACCATTACACGCGAAAAGAGCTCACTCAGATACGAATTCACATGAGAACAAAAAATTAAAAGAATTTCACCAATTTCCAACCCGACAAAGGGAAACTACAGCATCAACCTCAGGAAATCCAGCTCCACATAAACAATTAATAGTTAACTCATCAGAAACCGATTCCTCTTCATATGACGAAAGCGATGCGTTAAATTTAATGCGAAAGAAATTAAAACGGAAAAAACAAAGTACAAACACCTCCTCCTCTCGTCCCGAGACTAAGAAACGGAATATTGAAGCGGAAACGCATACACCCCCTCGTTACGCGCCTCATCAAATTTCCGTTCCCGTACAAGTACACGCACCCCCGCAAGTCGTGACCCCCCAAGTCCAAGTACACGCACCCCCGCAAGTCGTGACCCCCCAAGTCCAAGTACACGCACCCCCCGCAAGTCGTGACCCCCCAAGTCCAAGTACATGCACCCCCGCAAGTCGTGATACCTCAAAAATATAAACCCCCTCACATCAAGAAACAGCAAGAGGACTTAATTGAGGAAATCGATGAAACGGTCATAGTACCAAGACATAATTATAAAAACCCTCCCAAAATTGATGCAAAGTCAAGCTCAAGCACTCACCACACACCTAAAAAGAAGAAATTAAAATCAAAATCCAGCACGGACACAGGTCCTATAACGCCAATAACAATAAGGAAAGGAAGGATACTTACTCCTCCTCCACCATCCTCTCATCCTCCACCATTACTATCTCTTCCCCCACATTCTCCACGGCACAAACAACCCACACCAGCCAAACCAAGGATAGTATCAAATATTCCTGTCAAAAACCAAAATACAGAGGTGGAAGATCACTTATGGATGGGCAAAGGATACGTAGTGACATTCATAAACACACAAGGCAGGCCAATCGGACCATCAGGAGGAAAATTATATAAGGAAAAAAATATAAAACCTCACAAAATTCCACAACCATTAAGAATCGGAGAGTTAGTCAAAATCAAGGAAGGGAAGCACACAATCCTTGGACTTATCACACCAGAACATCCAACGGAAGAAGACGTATACAATTCACTGAGGTCACTTCATACATACCTAGTATCTGAAAAAGCCACAAAAGTATACATCTCATCAGAAGAGGATAAAATTTTATTAAATCAATTACGAAATTTAATAGAACTAATATTCCTACAAGAAGATATCCAATTCATCTTCTGCAAGGGCACCCTTCTGACACCTCCTGTACAAGATAGACACCAGATCATCCAGGAGAATCACCAATCACCTATAGGCGGACACAAGGGAATTACAAAAACGTATCATCGAATAAGAAGCAAATACTACTGGAAAAATATGAAATACGAAATAACACAGTTTATTAAGACTTGCTTGGAATGCCAGAAGACTAAACTGGTACGAGTAAAAAATAAGGAACCCATGATACTAACAGACACACCTGTTGATGCTTTCGATAAGATTTCTATGGACATAGTAGGACCACTACCTTTCACAAACATAGGAAATAGTTATATACTTACTATCCAGGACAATTTGACTAAATACTCTCTCGCTATTCCATTGGCAAGTGTCACTTCAGAAGATATAGCTAAGGCATTTACAGAACATTTCATCTGTAAGTTTGGAAGTCCTAAAGCAATCCTTACTGACCAGGGACCAAATTTTATGAGTGCCCTCATGAAGAAATTTGCCAGAGCGTTTCACATTAAACAATATCGAACCTCTGCATTTCATCCTCAGTCTAATGGATCTTTGGAGAGAAGTCACCATGTCCTCGTCGAATACCTACGACATTACGTGTCAAAAGAAAAGCAATGGGATCAGTGGTTACCACAAGCAATGTTCTCGTATAATACAAGCACTCACGAAGGCACGAAATTTACGCCTCACGAACTTGTTTTCGGAAGAAAAGCACGTCTTCCTTCCAGTATTCCCTCAACGGACAACATTAAAACATATCCGGACTATGTCGACAAGTTGATAGATAAATTATATCATATTCGACAAATGGCGCGAAGAAATCTGGAAGAATCAAAAATTCGCCAAAAACATTATTACGACCGGAAGATTCAACCACAAAACTACAAAATAGGGGATTACGTATGGTTACTGCAACCAAGAAGAGAAAAACTGGGACCGGAATACAGCGGACCCTACCGGATCATTGAAATCCTGGAGAAAAGTAACTTAAAAATAGAAATTAATTCGAAACAAACTAGGATCGTCCATAAGAACCGCGTAAAACAGGCGAATTTACCATAAAGTTGCAACTCTGCATAGGAAGCCTATATAAAGAGAAGCAGACAAAGGATTTCTTCATTGTAGCAAAAGTATACACGAAATAAACATACATATATTCAACTATGTCAGACCAGACTTGTCTGAAGAAAATATACGATAACGACATATATTATTACAAAAACAGTATTATATGTGTAATGTGTACGCAGAGAGTTGAGTTATTGGACGAGGAACCTTTAGAGAAGCACCTCGTAGCAAAAAGGAATTTACGGCGGTGGCGGATATGCCATTTTTGTCGCCGTACATTATACATAGCGCAACCGGTGCAAAGTTGCAGAGAATGTACGAACATACTTAATCTTTAATCATTTTTATATATACTATACACTACACTTTACATATACACGCCTCACACACATCCACAATGTACTAAACACATACACTTTTTATATATTTTTTTTTTTACCTTTTTATATTATCATTCATCTCATCCTACATCACACTCTACAATTACACACTACACACACATACAGAATGTAGTAAATACTCACACCTCTCATCTTTCATTTTTTTAATAAACATTATATTTTTTCTACAAAAACAAAAAACGAAACTTAACCTAAAACAACCCATAGAAGTAAGAAAAAATAGACACTAAGTAGCAGACGACATGATCGTGTAGGCAACATAGTTGCAGAAAAAATTAATACCCGTAGAATCCGCTAGAGGGCACTAAAACATAAGCCCAACGAGTAAAATTTAAAACCCGCGCATGCGAAGTAGACCAGTCTGCCATTACAAAATGCCAAGACGCTCCGGCAATCGACACACAAAGCATAAGAAAGACGTACAGGAATTGGAGGACATATTCCATGAAATGGTCCCCATTCCTCCATTATTAACACCATTCCCAGACAGCCCAGAAAGAATGGTAAACAAACTGCTCTTTTATTACAAATTCTCCAAACTAACAAAACCTTCCTCTCTAGTCAAGACCTCATACTCCTCCGGATTTAATACTCCCAACAACTCCGGAGTATCCGACAACTCCGGATTTTATAACACCAAAGACCCCGGAATTTAAGGTCCCGGAACTCCCACCAAGACGGTGGCCAATATTAATTCCGGTGGATATTCCAGACCCAGACTGGGAAACCTATAGGGCCCTGCCGAAGGCAGACCCACGCAAGAAACTGTGGCGACTGCTCGCATTGTTTGGTTCAGGGGCAGCAATGCCATATAACCCCTCTAAATAAATAATCCTATAAATATATAAATACAATGTCCATTTCGTTCCCCACCTCCGTTCCAATCTCTCGAGGACGAGAGATCCCCCAGGGGGGGAGGTGTAACGTCCCACGGGGACTTAAACCGTTAGATACCGACAGTCGGTAATATAGGAACCGATCTCCGTTACCATATAACCATATTCTGTTACCGCGTAAATATATTATAAGACTTTTATATATAATTAATGATTTAGATAAATATTAAAGGAACAATTATTATAAGAATATTAGGAATAATTAGTTATAAGTATTAGTAAAAGCGCAAGACAAAATAATATGTAATAAGCAAGCAAAACGTAAAATAACAGATAGCGATTCACTGCGCATGCGCCAGCCCGCCAATTTCTCAGTATAAATAGAGGCGCACGCAGCACAGCGGGACATTCAAGCTACGAATACGCTCAAGTGACTAACGAATGCTCAAACCTAGAGGCAGCTTAAGTTTCAACCAGTGGGATTCAGCTTCGCTCCGGAAACGGCAGCGGCGGATCTCCAGTGTATAAAAGTTACTGGTGCTCCTCTTTGGTTTGCTCATTTGAAGTCATAGAACCTCGTTCTTGCAAAGCCATCGAGCTTCGCTCCGGAAACGGTAGCGGCCGAAGTGCTTGGTAAAAACAAGGTCTGTAGAGCATAGAAAAGAACTCTGTCACAAGAATCGAGCTTCGCTCCGGAAACGGCAGCGGCCGATCTTACTACAGAGATTGCCAAGAGTACTCGAGCTTCGCTCCGGAAACGGCAGCGGCCGAGCTCTGCAATATACATATATCTATATATTTTAAAATACGTAGCGTTAGAGTCAGAAAAACATAAAAACCCAAAAAGAGCATATTTAATCGTAGATTGTAAGCTATATTAATTATTATTTCATTGTTGTAATTATATTAATTATTGATTTATTAAATAAATAAGCATTATTAAGTTTAAAAGCCTTAGATTTAAATCTTTAATCTGTAGAATAGAACCCCCACCATCCTATACTTGAGGGGACGCCGCTCTCCCCTCAGGGACCTCAACCTTCAGTTGTTCTCGAACAGCCGAACGTTACAGGTCGGATATTTTTTGGTGACAGCGGTGGGATTTCTCATTCATTTAGAGGATAAAATTCAATTTGATGAATTATTTCGTTAGTGAAATACTCCATAAGTGAGTATTTTCCAAGAAATTTTTTCTTTCTCTAAAATTTACAGAGGCTTTAAAACTTCACAATGCCTAATACAATTGGAGAAGCAATGGCTAACCTCACAATAAATACAGAAACTCAATCTCAGGAGACTACAGAAACTCCAGGAAATATTACAGTAGACGCTCCAGGACCTTCAAATCCACAGATTAATATGAATACATCTACGAGTACATATTCTCAACTACCACATATTAGCTTACGCGATACCGCGGACACAGTCCCTTCTTTCGACGGTAGAAACATACCGATACACCAGTTTATAAAGAGCTGCCGACATGCACGGCGCATGGTTAATCCGAACGCAGAGTATGGATTAGTCCAACTTATAAAGAATAAGCTTTTCGGACAAGCTTCTAGAGTAGTATTAAGCGGAGACTATAATTCAATCGATGATCTCATTTCGGTATTAGAGTCACGATTTGCTCCATTACATACGTCTATTCAATTATATGGCGAATTATCAAAAATAGCACAGCTACATAACGAAACAACGGTAGATTACAGCAGTCGAGTATCCAATCTCTTACTTCAGATTAAACATTGCAATGCAGTAGAGGTACCGACACATGTAATACAATTCAATACAACCGCAGAACAGAACGCCATTAAAGCCTTTCTAACGGGATTAAGAACAGAAATACATAATAGAATACACGAATACACCTTCAGCAATCTTGATCGCGCTATCAACGTCGCCATTAAAGCTGAAGCAGAATATAATGAAAACCAGATACGAGCAAGAGAAGCAGCAGGAATAACACAGGCTAACCAGTGTACGAATTGCCTTGGATACGGCCATATTGCCACCGCTTGCAGCAGCCGAATATCACGAACCAACTGGCAACAAAAAACCTGTCAACAATGTAATAGAACGGGACATACAACGCAAGAATGTAGGAGTCGAAGCGGAACACAAAACGGAGCACGAAACCAAGTGTGGAACGATACATTCTGTGACTTCTGCCGAAGGCCAGGTCACATGACGCAAGATTGTAGGAGCCGAAGTTACACGAATAGAGCCCCTCAATCTACCGTATACTGTGATAATTGCCGAAGGCCAGGTCACACAACACGAGATTGTAGAAGCCAAAGTTACACGAACAGAGCTCCTCAATCCAACGTGTACTGTGACTATTGTAAAAGACCAGGTCACACGATACAAGAATGCCGAAGCAAAAGTTATGCAGAAAGAGTACAAAGACCAGAAGTATTCTGCGAGTATTGCAAATTTAGAGGTCACACGATAGACCAATGCAGAAAGAAGATATACTTCGATAGGAAGGAAAAAGAAGAGAAACAACCCCGTATGGTACGTAGGCAGGCCATACTTCGATTAAAAACGGAACAAATAAGGAAACCTCCTAGCATCCTTCTTTCTGATGTAGGATTCAGCGAGAACCACGCAACGTTGATGATCGACACCGGATCCGATTTAAATGTCATCAAGAGAAGTGCTGTTTCACCGAATATACCAATCTATACGGATACTCTGTTCGACCTTAATGGTATTACGGACGGCCTACTCAGCACAATAGGATACATCAAGATAAGAACTTTAAACACGGAAATCATTATCCATGTTGTGGAGGATCTTCCTATCAAACAAGACGGAATACTTGGAACGGAATTTTTTCAAACAAACGGAGCAACCATCGATTATATGAAGTCAGAGATAATAATAGGAACGGAAATTATTCCATTTATCGATCCAGAAATGGTCACGATACCAGCAAGAGCACGAAGTCAAATATATGTGCGAGTGCTGAATACACAATCCAAAACGGGATATATTCCAAAAATCAATATTCACCCTAACATACACATGGGAAATGCACTGGTTTCAAATAACAACGGTGTAGCATTTCTTTTTGCTATAAATACATCCACAAAGGACATCAAAATACCAGTACCATCCGTTGAATTAGAAGAATTCGAAGAAATACCTGCAGAAGAAGAAACAACAACCACGTATAAAAGAACTGATAGAACACACCAATTATTACAATTATTACGGTTGGACCACCTAAACTCAGAGGAACGAGCCAGCGTGGAACAACTAATAAAGGAACATGCAGACAGATTTTATCTTCCAGGGGAAAAACTGGAAGCGACAAACAAAACATACCACAGGATAATTACAGAAAACAACGTTCCTGTTTTTACAAAGCAATACAGGTATCCTCAAGCATATAAGGAAGAAGTTAGAGTACAGACTAAAGAATTGCTTGAAAAAGGAATCATACAGTCATCAACTTCACCTTATAATTCGCCAATTTGGATTGTATCCAAGAAAGAAGACGCTCAAGGAAATAAAAAGTCCAGAGTCGTAATCGACTTTAGAAAATTAAATGAACTAACAATTGGTGATGCTTATCCTCTGCCAAATATAACTGATATACTAGATCAGTTAGGAAGTGCAAAGTATTTTTCGGTATTTGATCTTGCATCTGGATTTCATCAAATTCCAATGCATCCAGACGACCGACATAAAACAGCATTCTCAACAATTTACGGGCACTACGAATTCACTAGAATGCCATTTGGACTTAAAAATGCACCAGCCACCTTCCAGAGACTAATGGACCAAGTCTTAACCGGGCTTCAAGGAATAGAGCTGTTCGTATACTTAGACGATATTGTCATATACGCCAGTACATTAAAAGAACATGCAACTAAATTTAAACGACTAATGGACAGACTAAGAGAAGCAGATCTTCACCTTCAACCGGATAAATGTGAATTTTTGAAGAAAGAAGTATCATACTTGGGACACATAATAGGAGAGGACGGAGTGAAGCCTGACCCGAAAAAAGTAATAGCTGTAAAGGAATTCCCAACACCTACTACGGTCAAAAACGTCAAACAATTCCTGGGATTGAGCGGTTATTATAGGCGATTCATAAAGGATTTTTCAAAAATTGCAAGACCACTTTCCAATCTCACTAGGAAGAATTACCAATTTGAATGGACCTACAAACAACAGAAGGCATTTGAAACCTTACGAGAAATTCTCTGCAAAGAACCTATATTACAATTCCCGGACTTCGACAAGGTATTCAACATCACGACAGATGCCTCAAGTATTGCTGTAGGTGCGGTTCTCAGTCAAGGAGAAATAGGCAAAGATTTACCGGTAGCTTACGCATCTCGCGTTTTGAATGATGCCGAAACGCGATATTCTCCTACAGAACGGGAATTATTGGCGATAATATATGCAGTTTTTCACTTCAGACCTTACATTTACGGACGAAAATTCTATCTAATAACAGACCACAAACCATTAGAATGGCTTCAAAATCTTTCCAATCCTACGTCTCGGTTAATGCGCTGGAAAATTAGATTAGCAGAATACGATTACAAGATTTTATATAAACCCGGGAAATACAATACAAACGCGGACGCATTGTCTAGGAATCCGATTTCACTACCATTACACGCGAAAAGAGCTCACTCAGATACGAATTCACATGAGAACAAAAAATTAAAAGAATTTCACCAATTTCCAACCCGACAAAGGGAAACTACAGCATCAACCTCAGGAAACCCAGCTCCACATAAACAATTAATAGTTAACTCATCAGAAACCGATTCCTCTTCATATGACGAAAGCGATGCGTTAAATTTAATGCGAAAGAAATTAAAACGGAAAAAACAAAGTACAAACACCTCCTCCTCTCGTCCCGAGACTAAGAAACGAAATATTGAAGCGGAAACGCATACACCCCCTCGTTACGCGCCTCATCAAATTTCCGTTCCCGTACAAGTACACGCACCCCCGCAAGTCGTGACCCCCCAAGTCCAAGTACACGCACCCCCGCAAGTCGTGACCCCCCAAGTCCAAGTACACGCACCCCCGCAAGTCGTGACCCCCCAAGTCCAAGTACATGCACCCCCGCAAGTCGTGATACCTCAAAAATATAAACCCCCTCACATCAAGAAACAGCAAGAGGACTTAATTGAGGAAATCGATGAAACGGTCATAGTACCAAGACATAATTATAAAAACCCTCCCAAAATTGATGCAAAGTCAAGCTCAAGCACTCACCACACACCTAAAAAGAAGAAATTAAAATCAAAATCCAGCACGGACACAGGTCCTATAACGCCAATAACAATAAGGAAAGGAAGGATACTTACTCCTCCTCCACCATCCTCTCATCCTCCACCATTACTATCTCTTCCCCCACATTCTCCACGGCACAAACAACCCACACCAGCCAAACCAAGGATAGTATCAAATATTCCTGTCAAAAACCAAAATACAGAGGTGGAAGATCACTTATGGATGGGCAAAGGATACGTAGTGACATTCATAAACACACAAGGCAGGCCAATCGGACCATCAGGAGGAAAATTATATAAGGAAAAAAATATAAAACCTCACAAAATTCCACAACCATTAAGAATCGGAGAGTTAGTCAAAATCAAGGAAGGGAAGCACACAATCCTTGGACTTATCACACCAGAACATCCAACGGAAGAAGACGTATACAATTCACTGAGGTCACTTCATACATACCTAGTATCTGAAAAAGCCACAAAAGTATACATCTCATCAGAAGAGGATAAAATTTTATTAAATCAATTACGAAATTTAATAGAACTAATATTCCTACAAGAAGATATCCAATTCATCTTCTGCAAGGGCACCCTTCTGACACCTCCTGTACAAGATAGACACCAGATCATCCAGGAGAATCACCAATCACCTATAGGCGGACACAAGGGAATTACAAAAACGTATCATCGAATAAGAAGCAAATACTACTGGAAAAATATGAAATACGAAATAACACAGTTTATTAAGACTTGCTTGGAATGCCAGAAGACTAAACTGGTACGAGTAAAAAATAAGGAACCCATGATACTAACAGACACACCTGTTGATGCTTTCGATAAGATTTCTATGGACATAGTAGGACCACTACCTTTCACAAACATAGGAAATAGTTATATACTTACTATCCAGAACAATTTGACTAAATACTCTCTCGCTATTCCATTGGCAAGTGTCACTTCAGAAGATATAGCTAAGGCATTTACAGAACATTTCATCTGTAAGTTTGGAAGTCCTAAAGCAATCCTTACTGACCAGGGACCAAATTTTATGAGTGCCCTCATGAAGAAATTTGCCAGAGCGTTTCACATTAAACAATTTCGAACCTCTGCATTTCATCCTCAGTCTAATGGATCTTTGGAGAGAAGTCACCATGTCCTCGTCGAATACCTACGACATTACGTGTCAAAAGAAAAGCAATGGGATCAGTGGTTACCACAAGCAATGTTCTCGTATAATACAAGCACTCACGAAGGCACGAAATTTACGCCTCACGAACTTGTTTTCGGAAGAAAAGCACGTCTTCCTTCCAGTATTCCCTCAACGGACAACATTAAAACATATCCGGACTATGTCGACAAGTTGATAGATAAATTATATCATATTCGACAAATGGCGCGAAGAAATCTGGAAGAATCAAAAATTCGCCAGAAACATTATTACGACCGGAAGATTCAACCACAAAACTACAAAATAGGGGATTACGTATGGTTACTGCAACCAAGAAGAGAAAAACTGGGACCGGAATACAGCGGACCCTACCGGATCATTGAAATCCTGGAGAAAAGTAACTTAAAAATAGAAATTAATTCGAAACAAACTAGGATCGTCCATAAGAACCGCGTAAAACAGGCGAATTTACCATAAAGTTGCAACCCTGCATAGGAAGCCTATATAAAGAGAAGCAGACAAAGGATTTCTTCATTGTAGCAAAAGTATACACGAAATAAACATACATATATTCAACTATGTCAGACCAGACTTGTCTGAAGAAAATATACGATAACGACATATATTATTACAAAAACTGTATTATATGTGTAATGTGTACGCAGAGAGTTGAGTTATTGGACGAGGAACCTTTAGAGAAGCACCTCGTAGCAAAAAGGAATTTACGGCGGTGGCGGATATGCCATTTTTGTCGCCGTACATTATACATAGCGCAACCGGTGCAAAGTTGCAGAGAATGTACGAACATACTTAGTCTTTAATCATTTTTATATATACTATACACTACACTTTACATATACACGCCTCACACACATCCACAATGTACTAAACACATACACTTTTTATATATTTTTTTTTTTTACCTTTTTATATTATCATTCATCTCATCCTACATCACACTCTACAATTACACACTACACACACATACAGAATGTAGTAAATACTCACACCTCTCATCTTTCATTTTTTTAATAAACATTATATTTTTTCTACAAAAACAAAAAACGAAACTTAACCTAAAACAACCCATAGAAGTAAGAAAAAATAGACACTAAGTAGCAGACGACATGATCGTGTAGGCAACAT
Source organism: Andrena praecox (assembly GCA_963932275.1). Lineage (NCBI taxonomy): Eukaryota > Metazoa > Arthropoda > Insecta > Hymenoptera > Andrenidae > Andrena > Andrena praecox. The sequence continues at coordinate 17,519,162 of OZ010729.1, read as the reverse complement.
AGTTGCAGAAAAAATTAATACCCGTAGAATCCGCTAGAGGGCACTAAAACATAAGCCCAACGAGTAAAATTTAAAACCCGCGCATGCGAAGTAGACCAGTCTGCCATTACAAAATGCCAAGACGCTCCGGCAATCGACACACAAAGCATAAGAAAGACGTACAGGAATTGGAGGACATATTCCATGAAATGGTCCCCATTCCTCCATTATTAACACCATTCCCAGACAGCCCAGAAAGAATGGTAAAAAAACTGCTCTTTTATTACAAATTCTCCAAACTAACAAAACCTTCCTCTCTAGTCAAGACCTCATACTCCTCCGGATTTAATACTCCCAACAACTCCGGAGTATCCGACAACTCCGGATTTTATAACACCAAAGACCCCGGAATTTAAGGTCCCGGAACTCCCACCAAGACGGTGGCCAATATTAATTCCGGTGGATATTCCAGACCCAGACTGGGAAACCTATAGGGCCCTGCCGAAGGCAGACCCACGCAAGAAACTGTGGCGACTGCTCGCATTGTTTGGTTCAGGGGCAGCAATGCCATATAACCCCTCTAAATAAATAATCCTATAAATATATAAATACAATGTCCATTTCGTTCCCCACCTCCGTTCCAATCTCTCGAGGACGAGAGATCCCCCAGGGGGGGAGGTGTAACGTCCCACGGGGACTTAAACCGTTAGATACCGACAGTCGGTAATATAGGAACCGATCTCCGTTACCATATAACCATATTCTGTTACCGCGTAAATATATTATAAGACTTATATATATAATTAATGATTTAGATAAATATTAAAGGAACAATTATTATAAGAATATTAGGAATAATTAGTTATAAGTATTAGTAAAAGCGCAAGACAAAATAATATGTAATAAGCAAGCAAAACGTAAAATAACAGATAGCGATTCACTGCGCATGCGCCAGCCCGCCAATTTCTCAGTATAAATAGAGGCGCACGCAGCACAGCGGGACATTCAAGCTACGAATACGCTCAAGTGACTAACGAATGCTCAAACCTAGAGGCAGCTTAAGTTTCAACCAGTGGGATTCAGCTTCGCTCCGGAAACGGCAGCGGCGGATCTCCAGTGTATAAAAGTTACTGGTGCTCCTCTTTGGTTTGCTCATTTGAAGTCATAGAACCTCGTTCTTGCAAAGCCATCGAGCTTCGCTCCGGAAACGGTAGCGGCCGAAGTGCTTGGTAAAAACAAGGTCTGTAGAGCATAGAAAAGAACTCTGTCACAAGAATCGAGCTTCGCTCCGGAAACGGCAGCGGCCGATCTTACTACAGAGATTGCCAAGAGTACTCGAGCTTCGCTCCGGAAACGGCAGCGGCCGAGCTCTGCAATATACATATATCTATATATTTTAAAATACGTAGCGTTAGAGTCAGAAAAACATAAAAACCCAAAAAGAGCATATTTAATCGTAGATTGTAAGCTATATTAATTATTATTTCATTGTTGTAATTATATTAATTATTGATTTATTAAATAAATAAGCATTATTAAGTTTAAAAGCCTTAGATTTAAATCTTTAATCTGTAGAATAGAACCCCCACCATCCTATACTTGAGGGGACGCCGCTCTCCCCTCAGGGACCTCAACCTTCAGTTGTTCTCGAACAGCCGAACGTTACACGTAGGACGAGGAATTTATTATCACTCTTTCAAATCAACTTCAGTATGAATTATAGGTGTTATTATTATACTAATATCAATAGCTACAGCATTCCTTGGGTATGTCTTACCATGAGGTCAAATATCTTTTTGAGGAGTAACAGTTATTACAAACTTATTATCAGCAATTCCATATATTGGACAAATAATAGTAGAATGAATTTGAGGGGGATTCTCCATTGATAATGCCACTTTAAACCGATTTTATTCATTTCATTTTATTCTTCCTCTAATTATTATAGTTCTAGTCATTATACATTTATTTTTTTTACACTTAAAAGGCTCAAACAATCCACTAGGAACAAATATAAATAAATACAAAATTCTATTCCACGTATACTTTACAATTAAAGACATCTTAGGATTTATTTTAATTATTATATTACATTTTTTAATTATTATACAATATCCATATATTCTAAGAGACCCTGATAATTTCATTTATGCAAATTCAATATCAACTGTACACATCAAACCTGAATGATACTTTCTATTTGCCTACTCAAATTTTACGAGCAATCCCAAATAAACTAGGTGGGGTTATTGGATTAGTTATATCAATTTTAATTTTAATAGTTCTCCCATTTACTAAAACTTATAATATTATATCAAGAAAATTCTACCCTACAAATCAATTTATATGCTGAAGATTTGTTTCTCTATTTATTTTATTAACTTGATCAGGCGGTAAACATATCGAATACCCCTATAAAGAATTAAGTCAAATCTTTACAACATTATACTTCTCCTACTTTCTTATTAATCCTAACCTAAATAAATATTGAGATAAATTAATTTATAAAATCTAGTTAATGAGTCTGATTAGACATATATTTTGAAAATATAAAATAGAATTAATATTTTCTATTAACTTAAATAAGTATAAGAACAATTAACTTCATACCAAAAATGAAAACTAAATAAATTAAAGCAAAAGAAAGAATCTTTTTTCAACACAAATATATTAACTCGTCATATCGAATCCGAGGTAACACACCTCGAATTCAAACAATGAAAATAATATGAAACAATCAAATAATTATAAATTTAATTGAAGATAGAGAAAAAACCGCAAATAAAAATGAAATTAAAAATCTTATAAAAATAATTCTTAGATATTCAGCCATAAAAATTAATACAAATCCACTTCTAAAATATTCAGTATTAAACCCAGATACCAATTCAGACTCCCCCTCTACTAAATCAAAAGGAGTACGATTTAATTCTATTAATAACCTAATTAAAAATACCAAATAAACTGGTATTAAAATTAAAATAAATTTAATAGATTGTTGATATTTATGTAACTCAATTAATGAGTAACTTTCAATTAACAAGATAACAGTAAATATTATTAAAAAAGAGCCTTACCTCATAAGAAACAGACCGTGCAATTGATCGAATCGCCCCTAATATTGAATAATTTGAATTTGAAGCTCATCCCCCAATCATCATGGGATACACTCCTTTTCTTAAAGCACTTAATAAATACAAGAGTCCAAATTTTATTGAACACCCATTTAAATAAAAAGGATAAATTAATCATAACGTTATAGCCAATAATAAAATCATTACAACTCTAAAATAATACAAATATAAGTTTATCTTATCAATATAAAAAAATTCCTTATTCAATAATTTAATTGCATCTCTAAAAGGCTGTAAAAGTCCTAAGAATCCCACTTTATTAGGACCCTTCCGATCTTGAATATACCCTAAAAATGTACGCTCAAATAAAGTTAAAAAAGATATACCAATTATTATCAACAAAATCAATATAATTACATAAATTATATTCAATAATAAATAAGTGAATAATGTATAAATTACTACCTATATTTATTTATACATATTTCAAATTCTAAATTTAACGCACTATTCTGCCAAGGAAGTTCCTTGTCTATAAATCTTAATATAAAATTAAAAACTAATTCATAAATTAAGTCCTCTCGTACAAAAATATATTAAATAAATATAGATAGAAACCGATCTGGCTCACACCGATCTGAACTCAAATCATGTAAGATTATAAAAGTCGAACAGACTTAAAATTTAAACTCCTGCATTTAAATTGTACCTTAATTCAACATCGAGGTCGCAATCATCTTTATAAATATGATCTTTCCAAAGATATTACGCTGTTATCCCTAAGGTAATTTAATCTAACAATTTTTAATAAACTATTTTTTAGTAAAAAATAATTGGTTAAAAAATTTTGAAGTTTAATTAATTTAAATATCCTCCCAACAAAATAACTTACTTTAATTATACTTAAGTGAATTAATGTAAATTATAAAATTCTATAGGGTCTTCTCGTCCCATATAAAAATTTAAGCATTTTGACTTAAAATTTAAATTAGTATATTAAAACAGAGACAGAAAATATTTCATCAACTCATTCATACAAGCCTTCAATAAAAAGACTAATTATTATGCTACCTTTGTACAGTCAGTATACTGCAGCTGTTTAGAAAATAACGGAACGCGCACGTCGCAAGGAACGGGAACTCGCGAGAGGGCTTCGTAAATTTATGACCCCTATGGTCTAAGCACTAGTTTAATAGTTAAGTCACTATTTACAGTTGTACAATAAAGGGGAACGCACGCACAAGTTTACAAAGAGACAATACAGTTTAAGACGTTTAGCGACACTGTTTCCTACGCCGTAGGCTTAATCTAATTTAGCAGTCGAAGCCCGCGGAATCGGCCCGATTCCGTAAGCAAGGCGAAATATAAAGTAGTTCTCCTACGCGGTAGGGTTTTGCGAATAAGTAGCGCGATGCACGTGGGCTCGGCCCGATGCCCTTTACAACGCGAAACCAGCGGATGAACCAAGCGCGTGGATTCGGCCCGAATCCAATAAAGCAAAGTAAAGCAGCGATAAGCAAGTGACTTTGAAGACGGCTCGTCGACAAGTGGCGCGTACAGATCGAGATCCAGGAAATCGGCCCGATTTCCTGGAAGGCAGAAGCAGTCCCCCTTCCATCGGTTGTAAGGCGATGGAAGGGGCCGTTTTCGGCGGTCCACATGAGTCAGCGGACCGGTGCCATTATCTAATTAGCGGTACGCCTGGGAGATGGCGTTAAGATGCAGAATTCTCGTAACAGCAGCCATTTAAAATAATTCATCGAGCAGAGTAGACTTTAAATTATAAAACAAAAAGACATGTTTTTGATAAACAGGTGAATATTTAATTTGCCGAATTCCTTAGATTCATTTATATTAAAAATAATTTTTTACAAATCTTAACTACTAATTCTATCATTATATTCATACATAACTTATTCATACGTATTATTTTTTAAAAATCATATCAAAAATTAAAATTTTAATTCAATTTAATATAAATTATTAAATTATCTTTAATGAAACTTAATTTTAAAATCACAAATACATAAACATCAATACACTGATAATAAAATAAATCCATAGTTTATCCCATAGATTCTTTATATTTAACAAATTTAAAAAACAATATTATTAATTAACTAAATATATGAATTAAATTCATTTAAAAAAAAACTAGATATCAATAAAATCGAATAGCATTTCTGTAAAAATGTTAGGTTAGGGTGAGCACGAGGAGGCTGGTGAGGTTATGACCGGTGATTTGCACCAAAACACTGTTTGCACAATAATGTGAGGTCTTTATTATAAAACAGTGTGCCAACGGATGAGCCGTTGTGCGCACTGGAAAACAGAAGGTTGAGCCCCCGTTCACTCTCTTGTACAACAATTCACGTATCAGAACGTGCACACGTGGACACGCACAATCGCGAATCCACGATAAATCGCTTTAGATTAACTGATTGTGACGCGAACACTGTGATGAGCTTACTCGTGTGAAACTAACGTGATTTGAGCACTGAGTTACTGGTTGAATAACGCGTTAAAAAACAATGAACAAGAATACGTGGTTCGTTGCGCACGGTTGTGAACAGAATGATACAATATGGATGCGCATTTCCGCCTCGGCGTCTTCTCGAACATTCTCGAGCGTCGATCGACAAGACGGACGCTGATTGGTCGATTGATCGCGGATCGACCGCGACTTCCGCTGCCCAGGAGGTGTTGCGGTGATCGAGAGTGCGGCGGCGCAGAGAACTATTCATTCCCAAACATGCTCCCGCCATCAACAGCTGATGGAAGATGTTGATGTAGAATCTGAAACAGGCAAAATTGCCAATTTTGCAATTGGTCTGATTAGTGTTGTAGTGGCGGTCTTGAGCGGGTGAGTCCATTCTTCCCTGGATGCAAGGTGATGACCCTCGCAAGTGGCGACTTGCTTGGTGGAAATCGCTCATCTGTGATGAGCACCAGGGATCCGATCTTCAAGTCGTTGGTTGGATGATGCCATTTGGTGATGGATAGTTGTCTCTGCAAATAGTGGGATGACCACTGAGTCCAGAATTGTTGCATCTTCTTTTGAATGAATTGCCACCTGGCTGATGGCAAAATTGATGAATTCTCCACTGACGGTTCCGGAAGCGCTGAGAGTGGTTGTCCAACAAGAAAGTGCGCTGGTGTAAGTGCTGTGATGTCATCTGGGTCGTCACTGAGGGGCTCAAGCGGTCGTGAGTTGAGCATCGCTTCTATTTGTGTAAGAAGTGTGCTGAACTCCTCATATGTGAGCACCGTCTCACTGACTGTGCGCCGGAGATGGTGTTTGATTGACTTCACGACCGCTTCCCACTTGCCTCCCACGTGTGGTGCGGCTGGTGGGTTGAAATGCCATTCTGTTTTGTCATTGACAAACAGCTGATTCAATCGTTGATGCGCCTCAGTCCCCTGGGTGAACATTCTCTTGAGGACGATGTCAGCTCCAACGTAGTTGGTTCCGCAATCGGAGTGAAGAGTGAGAGGAATCCCTCTCCTGGAGACAAATCTCCTGTAGGTGGTGATGAACCCTTCGGTTGTGTAGTCTGTCACCAGTTCTAGGTGAACAGCTGATGTTGTGAGGCACACGAAGACACAGATCCAGCCCTTTTGTGTCTTGGCACCTCTCCCTCTCCACGTCTTCAGTATGATTGGACCCGCATAATCGGTGCCAGTGTTGTTGAACGGTCGTGAGGGTGTAACTCTCGAAAGAGGTAGTTGGCCCATCAGTTGATGGGCACGGATCCCCCTTTGTCGAGCACACACAACACACCGCAGGATGTAGGATTTTACTGGCGCTCGCCCTCCAATGATCCAGTAGTTTTGTCGAATCTGGGCGAGGGTGAGCTGGGTCCCTCCATGGAGAGTTTGTCGATGCGCATGGTCTATAATCAATTTAGACAAATGTGAATGGCGAGGTAAAATTGCAGGGTGCTTACTTTCGTAGCTCGTGCAACCATTGTTGAGTCTGCCTCCAACTCTAATGACTCCACTCTCATCGATGAATGCGGTGAGTCGATTGAAGACATGAGCAGCTGGCAATGTTGAGCCTGAGCTGAGCATCTTCATCTCGCTGGAGAAATAAAGCACCTGCGTTGCTTTGATCCAGAAGATCCTGGCCCATTCTATGTCAATGGGCGATAAGGTGAAGAGCGGCAGCGTGACTGGAGCCTTCTTCAACCTTGATACAAATCTGAAACAAACTGATGTGATGCGAATAAGTTTGTTAAGGGATGAATATTTATAGATGAGGTCCCAGTGATATTCAATCTTTTGAATATTGAGTAGCTTTGAAATGCCTGGACGAGCCTCTAGTGCACTCAAGTCTTCGTCTAGCATTGGTTGTGATGGCCATGTTTCACTGGGCTGCGCAAGCCATGGTGGTCCCGTCCACCAAAGCTTGTGATGTTCAAGCTGCGATGTTGATAAGCCTCTTGATGCGCAATCAGCTGGATTTGAAGTCCGTAGTCCTTCCAGCGTGATGCGTGTGTTTTGATCCAGGTTAATGTCACTTGTGAGTCCGTCCACAGATGGGTTGTAGCAATGTTGAGCTTGAGCGTTGCTTGAACATATTTGGTGAGCTTCGCCAGCATCAATGCTGCAGTAAGCTCGAGTCTCGGGATTGTGAGCTTCTTTAGTGGTGCTACCTTAGTTTTGGAGCACACTAGTGTCGACACTTTGTGATTTGTGGACGGTGATGATACGGTAATGTAAATTACCGCTGCCATGGCGAGTTGTGAGGCATCAGAAAAGCCGTGTAGTTCCACTGTAGAGTTGCTGAAGGTGTTGAACCACCTTGGACATGATAGCTTGCTCAAGCTTATTAGATCTTCTCTGATGATGAGCCATTGTGACGTTACTTGGGAAGGCAGTGGATCATCCCAGTTGAGCTTGTGCAGCCACAACTCTTGCAACAGTGTTTTTGCCCGAATTATGACTGGCGCTAGAAAACCTAATGGATCAAATATTTGTGCTACTTCTGATAAGATGAGGCGTTTGGTGAGCCTTGAATTTGAACTTGGTTTTGAGGTGAAAGAAAATTCGTCGTTGATCACATTCCATTGTAGTCCGAGAATTTTGGTATTGCAGTCGTCTAGTGATATAATTGAGCCTTGGGCTCGTGTGGTTGGAGAAAATGCATCAAGCAACGGAGGAAAGGTTGAATGCCATTTGGCTAGTGGAAACCCTCCCGCGTTGCACAGATCTTTTAATTGGTGAGCTATTGTAATGAGCATCTCACCTGTGTCTGCACCTCCAAAGATGTCATCAACGTATCTGGCATGCGTGATTGATGGCACCGCCAAAGGAAAGCGATGACCTTCGTCTTCCGTCAATTGAAGCAAAGCTCTGACCGCCAAAAATGGAGCAGCCTTGGTTCCATATGTGACCGTTGTGAGCTTGTAGGGCACCTCCTTTGAATCGTCATCGATCCACAGTATTCGTTGAAGCTCCTGATCATCCTCGTGAATCTTGACTTGACGATACATTTTTGTCACGTCTGTGGCAAAAATGTACTTGTGCTGGCGTATCCACAGCAACACGTCGGTGATGTTAAGGAGTAGATTTGCACCCGTATGCATCAAATCGTTGACAGAATACCCAGTTGAAGTAGGGCTCGATCCATTGAAGACGACTCTCAACTTTGTCGTCTGGCTGTCAGGCTTCAATACTCCATGATGTGGAAGATAAAACACAGAGTGAGTATTAGGTGAAAGGGATGGTGCTCTTACCATGTGACGGAGCTCCTGGTACTCTTGCATGAAGCCTTGATAGAGGTTGCGATACTCGTTGTTCCTGTTGAGTTTGACGAGCGTACGCTTCAAGCAAGCGTGAGCTGCTTGATAAGAATTACCCAGCAGCTTTGGAGTCTCCTTCAGAGGGATGCGCACTGTGTATCGTCCTGTAGAATCACGAGTGTGTGTCGCTCGAAAGTGATCCTCACATTCTTGTTCCTCAGGTGTGAGCTTCATGGGTGCATCTGTTGGGAGCTCCTCTTGAATCCAAAATCGTGTCAGCATGTCTTGTAAAGAATTGTCGTCATGCTGCACGACTGCAGAGTGGTGTGCTGTGGCCTTGCGCAGGTCCACTGTAACTGGTCCAAGAATGAGCCACCCAAAAATGGACAGCTGTCCAATCGGCATTGAAGAGTCACCCTTCATAAGGGTGGGCTTTATCACTTGTCTGGTTGAAAAATCCTCGCTCTGTTGAGCACGTGGTTTGATTGTTTGTTGAGCATAGAGGTGAATGGACGACTGCACCTGCTTCTCAATGCGTTGAACTGCTTGGTGATGCTGCAGGAGTTTGAGCCTTCTTTCCTACCTTTTGTTGAGCCGCTGCTTCCAGTCGTTCCAACGCCACAACCTTGACAGCAATAAACGACTCCAGCAGCTTCAGCCGAGGATAGTCTGTCGAGGCGCCCACAGAAGTTTCCCAGGCTTCCCTGGTGGACTTGTCCATCCAGCTGGTCGCCTGGTGCACGAGCAGGATGTTGCACATATCCTCGACTGCGCCTAGGGTGGTCAGCGACTTGTGCACCTTGTTGATGTTGGACACTATCTCATTCAGCGATTTCGCGCTGCGCGTGGTGCTGGGCAAGAAGCTGAGCAGCTTGTCCAGTTGCTCTTCGATGAGCACGCGTTTGTTTGAGTATTTCTTACCCAGCTCGTCCCAGCACGACTGGAATGACGCCCCAGTGAGCGGGTAAGAGTTTGCGAGTCTCAATGGCTCGCCTTTGAGGCTGGATAGCAGATAATGCAGCCTATCTATCTCCATGAGCTGCTGGTCATTGATGATTAATGATGTAAACAGCTCGCTGTAGGCCGGCCACTCCGTGTATGGGCCAGAAAATGCTGCATCGCCTTCACATCTTCTCGAAGGCGGTTGATCTGGATCTTGGTTGAGAGGGCCAGTTGAGCCTCCTGCGCGGCCATATTTGCCTCAAAATATGGGTGGTCGATGCACTTTACCGGCCAGGTCTCTTCAAAGTGAGCATGTTCTTTTGTGAATGCTGAGTGCAGCTCATCCACGTGTGCTGCAAACAGCTCCACCTCGTCGACGGACGTTGTGTGGGCGAGAGTGGGCAGCTGCACCTTCAAGGCTGACAACGACTCGTAGCGACCCATCTGGGTCTTAACCTTGAAAACGAGCTGAGCGGGCAACGTGGTTGGTGATGTTGCCCTTGGTTTTTTCTTGTCCCCACTCGTCCCTAGAGCCTCTGTGGGGATAGTGAGCACAATCGGTGCTGGGGAGGTCGCCCTTGACGACCCCGCCGACTTGATGACCTTTTGCTCGTCTTGATCAGCCATCGAAAAGCACTCGAGGTGAGCTTGTGAGCCTTCTAAACTGAACTACACAGCACTGTGGTGCACAATCACCGATCCGGCTCGAAGGACCAAACTGTAAAAATGTTAGGTTAGGGTGAGCACGAGGAGGCTGGTGAGGTTATGACCGGTGATTTGCACCAAAACACTGTTTGCACAATAATGTGAGGTCTTTATTATAAAACAGTGTGCCAACGGATGAGCCGTTGTGCGCACTGGAAAACAGAAGGTTGAGCCCCCGTTCACTCTCTTGTACAACAATTCACGTATCAGAACGTGCACACGTGGACACGCACAATCGCGAATCCACGATAAATCGCTTTAGATTAACTGATTGTGACGCGAACACTGTGATGAGCTTACTCGTGTGAAACTAACGTGATTTGAGCACTGAGTTACTGGTTGAATAACGCGTTAAAAAACAATGAACAAGAATACGTGGTTCGTTGCGCACGGTTGTGAACAGAATGATACAATATGGATGCGCATTTCCGCCTCGGCGTCTTCTCGAACATTCTCGAGCGTCGATCGACAAGTCGGACGCTGATTGGTCGATTGATCGCGGATCGACCGCGACTTCCGCTGCCCAGGAGGTGCTGCGGTGATCGAGAGTGCGGCGGCGCAGAGAACTATTCATTCCCAAACAATTTCACTTCTAAACACAAATTTATAATTATTATTTCACATAAAAAATAACTTATAATTAGCTCTTTTAATTTCGAGATCAATTCAATTCCCATAAACTATTTAATAAACCCTGATACAAAAGGTAAAACAATAATTTACTTCAATACATACAAAATTACTCTCTCACAATACTAAAAATATAAAAAAATAAATTCACTCAAAATAAATACTAAAACACAATCAAATTAAACTTGTAGCCTTTGGGATTGTCAGGAACAAGGATATATTCTATACAGATAAAATTTATTCGGATCAGGAAGGAATACATGGTTTGGTAGGACGGGGCTACAAATTTCGAAAGGCAGACTTTATGTCTCGTTGAGTTTTACAATTTCAAAATTCTATTGTGCAGACGGCACTTGGCTTTATTCTAATGAGGCGTCCAGGAGTTACTCTGTACTCTCCCGTTCGGTTGGCGTCCAGGTATTATCGCCGAACTCTCCATACCGAACGGACGTCCAGGAATATTCTCCCGTACTCTCCTCTCTCAACGATCGGGTAATTAAGAAAGGGGCTTTGTACTATCGTGACTCTATTCTACTGAGGCGTCCAGGAGTTACTCTGTACTCTCCCGTTCGGTTGGCGTCCAGGTATTATCGCCGAACTCTCCATACCGAACGGGCGTCCAGGAATATTCTCCCGTACTCTCCTCTCTATTTAACGAGGCGTCCAGGAGTTACTCTGTGCTCTCCCGTTCGGTTGGCGTCCAGGTATTATCGCCGAACTCTCCTGCCGGAGTCCCTAAGCTGTCCGAGAGCGGCCGTGTGTGTACCTCGTCCTCTCTCTCAGATCAGCTAAGAAGGAAAATGCCTTTGCGGGCCTCTAATTTATACCCAATCGTTGCTATCCGCGGCCGCAGAAATCAACAGACGCGTCGTTAAGCGCGGGTCTCGCGAGCCGCGGCTTCCGCGCCCGCACGCCTCTCGTCACGGGCGGCCTACAAGCGTGTTCGAGAAACGTCTCGATGATCAGGGTTTCTCAAAGCTCCTTTTCTGCATGCTACAAACTACTTTTATTAAAATAAATAACCTCACACCTACACAAAAATATAAACATTAAATTAAAATTTCAAAAATTAATTTAATCCTTTCAGTGTAAAAGAAAAGTTTTACTTAAACTAAAATTTTTCACAAAATACACTTTCCACTACACTTACTATGTTACGACTTTCCTCACTTCTAATGAGAATGACGGGCAATTTGTACACTAAACAAAATTATCTTCAATAAACTTAATTCAATAAATTTACTTTTAAATCCAATTTCAAAACTATATTAAAATAATTCATCCAAAAATCAAATTTATTGTAATTCATATAACCTGTTACACAATCTACATTTTGACTTTGTTTGATGGGATCAGAAAGATCGTTTTAAAGGAATGATAACTGTAGTTTATTCGAACATGTCTTGAGAGTTTCACAGTAGGTGTTTGTCTGTAGGATATACAAAGAGTACTGGACGCCTGACGACTCTCTCCGAGAGCGCCTTACAGTTCGCTAAACGCGGAAAGAAAAGAGAGTAGGAGAAGCAAGAGAGAGAGAGCGTAGAGGAGAAGATAACATGAAAGAGATAGCAGAGAAAGAGAGAGAGAATGTACAATAACGGAGAGGGATGTTCGTCCCGCGACATTCCGCCCGCCTCGTCGTACGACGAAACCATAATGGCCTCGTCTCAGCGTTCTGTCATTTCTCCAGTGCTCGTGGGAGAATACACAGTTTTACCAAAGGACGTCTGATAGTCGAACTCTGGGTGCGGATGGTGACGACACGAACGAGCCCATCTGGTCCCGGGTGCGTCTCTAATATTCGTCCTAGCGCCCACTTGGAAGGTGGGAGAGTTTCATGCTTGATTGCACAAAGGTCTCCAATCCTGACGGGCACCTGCTTCGACTGCCATTTGGATCTAGCCTGTAATGATTGCAAATATTCAGATGACCAACGTCTCCAAAAATGGTCATACATTTGTCGAAGACGCTGCCAATGACCAAGTCGTGCAGGCTTAATGTCAGTTAGTGATGGTTCTGGAACTGTATTAAGTGCAGTCCCAATCAAAAAATGACCAGGAGTTAAGGCCTGAAGGTCCTCAGGATCATCTGAAAGAGCCTGTATGGGCCTTGAGTTCAAACAGGCCTCCACTTGAGTGAGCAACGTTGACATTGCTTCAAAGGTCAACAGCGAGTCTCCCACGACTCGTCTGAGATGATGCTTCGTCGCCTTGACTGCTGCCTCCCATAGGCCTCCAAAATGAGGAGCAGCTGGGGGGTGAAATTTCCACTGCGTGCCATCATTTGCGAGATAGCTTGCGAGAGTCTGTTGTTCATTGCTGGCTGCAGCAAACATCCTGCGCAGTTCGCGATCTGCTCCCACAAAATTAGTGCCACAGTCACTAGTGAGAGTGGCACAGATTCCTCGTCTTGCTGTAAATCGCTTGAAGGCAGCTAGAAAGGCTTCTGCGGTGTAGTCTGAAACAAGCTCTATATGGACGGCACGAGTGGAGAAACAAACAAAGATGGCCAAATAAGCCTTGTACGACTTATATCCTCGACCCTTCGAGGCTCGAATGTGGTATGGGCCTGCGTAGTCAATGCCTGAGTGAAGAAAGGGGCGTGTGGGTGTCACACGAGCAGCCGGTAGATCTCCCATCAGTTGAGATGCGTTCTTCGCTCTCCATTTGATGCATGGAACACAGCGAAGTATGACTGCTCGAACTGCTCTACGTGCTCCAATTATCCAAAATCTACGCCGTAACGATGACGTTACTAGCTGCACTCCGCCGTGCAGCGTGCGCTGGTGATAGCCTTCAATGAGAAGGCGAGTAAATGTGGAATCTTGTGGTAAAATTAGAGGATGCTTCTCATCGTAGTCCAACAGAGAGTGCTTCAATCTTCCACCGACTCGTAGTAAACCTGTCTTGTCCATGAATGGGGCAAGTCGTATCAACTTGCTTCTTTGGAGCCCTTTCTTGGAGCCCAAAACTGCAATGTCCTGTGCAAAGGCGCAGCGCTGCACTTGGCGTATCCACACTAACAGTGCCTTGTCCAGTTCTGACACCGTCACTGTTCCAACTAGAGTTTCTTCAGAAGCTCTGTTCCTGATCCTGACAACAAATTTCAGGCACCAGGCAGTTACTCGTAGAAGCTTAGACAATGAGGAGTAACGCTCCACGAGATCCCATGGTTGTTGTTCTGCCGTCGTGATCAGAGAGTGGGTTTTTCTTTCAAGATCTGTTTCCCTTTTGCAAATGTCTTTCGGCCATGAGGCCAAATCTCTTGATTGTAAGAACTCCGGTCCTTTCCACCACAGTTGATAAGTAATGAGCTGTGAAGGAAGCAATCCTCTCGACGCACAATCAGCTGGATTGTTGCACGAAGTGACATGGTGCCAGTGGGCATCTGGAACAAGCGTTTGAATCCGTGATACTCTGTTTGCCACATATGTTTTCCACTTTGTTGGATGGGCCTGTAGCCAACTTAGCACAACAGATGAATCAGACCACAGGTGCACAGGTGATGTCTCGAGACCGAGAACAGATCTCACCTGGCTAGCCAGAGAGGCCACCAAGTCTGCTGCACACAGCTCCAATCTGGGTAGCGAAATTTGCTTAAGAGGTGCTACTCTTGACTTTGAAGTTACCAAGGATATCTGAATGTCACCATCAGATGCTGTTGTGCGCACGTAAATCACCGCTGCATACGCCTTTTCTGACGCGTCTCCAAAGCCATGAATTTCAGAAGGTCGTGAGTGTGTGAACATTCCCAACCAACGAGAGATCCTCACTGACATGAGAAGTGGAAGTTCCGAGTAAAATCGGGTCCAATGGGAAATTATTTCTGACGGCAGGGGGTCGTCCCACCCCACCTGCAAGAGCCAAAGCGACTGAATTAAGATTTTTGCAATGATAATGCAAGGAGCCAACCAACCCAAGGGATCGTAGAGTCTTGCAATACGTGATAGAATAGAACGTTTTGAGGGTTGCTCTAATACTCGGTCCAGTTTCACCTGAAACAAGAACGAGTCAGAAGATTGTTGCCAGGTAAGGCCCAAGAGACTATGCAAATCTGAGTTCCACGAGACATCCGTGGAAACTTCACAGTTGTGACTTGATTGTGTTAATAGTTCTCTTGAGTTAGAGGTCCATCGACTCAAAGGGAATCCGCCCGCCTTGAGAAGATCCGTTAATTGTTGTTGCTTGATTATTGCTTCCTCTTCGTTATCAGCGCCAGAAAGTATATCATCGACGTAGGAGTCATTGAGCAATGCCTCCGCACCGATGGGGTAATTCTTGCCTTCATCTTCGATCAATTGTTTCAAGGTACGAACTGCCAAAAAGGGAGCGCACGCGAGCCCGTAAGTCACCGTGTTCAGAAAGTAAGCACGAACAGGCTGATCCTCACTGGCTCTCCAGAGAATGCACTGAAGACTTCTGTCTTCCTTATGTACCCAAATTTGTCTGTACATTTTTTTAATGTCGCTTGAGAAGACTACAGCGTGACGTCGCCAACGAAGCAGGATTGACGATAGGTCAGGCAGCAGATTTGGTCCGATCATAAGACATTCATTTAACGAAAGACCTTGGTTGGTTGTGAACCATTAAAGACAACACGAATTTTGGAGTTCTCACCTGATTGCTTGAAGACTCCATGATGTGGGAGAAACAAGTGTTGCTTTCGTGACTCGTTGACAACAGGAGTCATGTGTTCCATTTCCAGATATTCTTGCATGAAGCTCTTATAGGCAGTGTAGAAGCTGTTGTCTTTCTTAAACCTACGCTCCATTTGTTTCAACATCTTGAAGGCCGTTCCATAGGAGTCACCCAGATCAGACACGCATGACCTGGTTGGTAGTCGAACAATGTACCTTCCTTCTTCGCTCCGAGAATGAGTTTGCGAAAAGTGTCTTTCACATTGCTGTTCCTCTTCAGTTACAAGAGGCTTGGCAGACACAATCTCTTCTTGTGTCCAAAAACGCTGCAAGATATCACAAAGTGATAGATCAGTAGTACAGTGAAGTGTGGTAACTCCACAGTTAGTCGAAGGTGATCTTCCTTCCGATCCAGTAAGGATCCAACCCAAGGCAGTTTTCTGAGCAATTGGTGCACCTAGAGGACCACAGCACAACCCTGCACGTATGATGAAGGGAAAAATGTCTGCTCCTAACAGTAAGTCTATTGACTCAGTGGAGCTTAGATATGGATCTGCAAGCTGCAGCCCCGCTAAGTGGCTCCAGCTGATTATGTTGCGTCCTTGGGGCACATATGCAGTTACCTTCGGCAATATGAAAGCTAGAACCTGCACGCGATAATCTGATTCAAAGTATGGTGTTATCACCACGGTTGCCACACTTCGAGAGCGGCTCAAAGTTTTGGCACCAATTCCATCCACTGGCACGTAAGCAGCCTTACGTGATAGACGCAGTGTTTGCATTGCTCTTTCTGAGATGAACGACACTTCGGAGCAAGGATCCACCAACGCTCTTACTGTCACATAATCACCAGAGGCAGCGCATGCTCGCACCAGAGCGGTGGCAAGAATGCGATTCGTCGGTGACGTTTGTGGCACGTGTGAGCGCTCACCCTTTGTGCATGCTGCAACATTAGTAAAAACAGTATTGACTTGTTGAGCTGAACTCTCACCTCCTGTGTTTGGTGTAGTATTTGTCTCTGCCACAGCATCATGGATTGACGAGTGATGCCTTTCATTGCATCTTTGACACACCTTAGACGACGTACAATCACGCACAAAGTGCGGACCGAGACAATTTAGGCACAGATTGTGCTGCATCACCATCTTTTTCCTCTCTTGAGGACTGCGCTCGTGATAGCCGCTGCAATGCAGAATGAAATGGTTGCGAAAACACAATGAGCAGCGATTGTGTCTTGCTTCCTTCTTCGTTGTCACATGGGCCTTTATCCTGGAAGAAGAAGTTCCTGCAACTGGTAGTTTCGTTGCTTTATTAGTTTGTCCTAATCCAGCTTTGGATTGACGCTCAGAATGAGGAAAGGCATCCTCGAGAGCCTTTAGGGCATGTATGCGCCCTGTCAAGAACGTCTTCAGCTCCTTGAAAGTTGGAGGAACGGTCGTTGGTCCGATTGCGGTTTCCCAGTCTCGTCTGGAAATGACATCCAATCTTTCCACTGTGTTATGCACAAACCAATCGTCCCAATGTTGTACAGGACGTTTCAGCGATTCAAGACCTTGTGCGGCTTGAATTGTACGATTGAGGAGTTGTTTGATCGCTAAAGAGGATTCAACCTTGACTACTAGCAAGGAACCCAAGGCGTACAGACGTGCGTTTACTAACAGACGCTCATTTTCATAGAGCTCCGTCAGCTTGTCCCATGCCTTCGTGAAGTTTTCCGTCGTGATTTCGATGGTATCCAAAAGTTCCAGCGGTTCATCACTGAGGCTCGTTTTAAGATAATGTAAACGATCAACATCACAAATGGAAAAATTATTGATCACCAATGATTTAAACAAATCTCTAAAACTCCGCCACTGAACATAATCCCCAGAGAACGTTGGTAGATTTATTTTTGGTAATGGATGAAAGTATTGAGAAGTGTGAGGAGTCACCTGATCTGAAGGAGGTCTCACCATTTCCGTAGAGGTGGATGCCGAGAATTTATCAATAGCGTCTAGCAGCAGACCCTTCTGCGTTAGGTATTCCTCCTCTGTTGAGGCAAACCGATCATCCTTAAAGTATGAAAGAGATTTGTCCTTTTCCTCCGCAATGTCCAAGAGCTGAGCATGTTGTTCTTGGAACGTGGACCAGTTGGTCGCTAATGCTTCCAGTCGTGCTTGAATAGCACCTTTCGTGATTTTTGCTGCTCCCATTTTCCGGAGATTTTCCACAGTTCGACTAATACGAATAGCCAAGTCAATCTGTTGCTTCACACACTTTTCCATTTCCAGGAAAAACTGAGCACTTCGTGCTCACAGGCTCGTGAAAACACTGGTGACCACGATTCAACTCACACACGTGAATTTACAGTCACCCGTACTGAGGCGTTCACAACAAAGTATATCGTCACTGAAAGATCTAGAAGCTTCTAGCAAGTTCAAAGGACAGAGATTTCCGCTAGGCAACAATCGTCTGTTGTCATGAAAAACTGAGCCCGGAAGTCGGGAGTGCGACTGTAATTGGAGAAATACCACAGCACTCCGGTTCACTATGCAACCTTATGGTTATTGCGCAGAGATTGTTATAAGTGATATTAGATAAACGTCCAATGTTTAATCACTGCACTGATTCTCACTTATTTCTTGAGAAAGCGTGCTAATGTTCGCACAAATGCACTTCACCAGTTCGATTCTCTCGATTCAGCGTCCAGAAGGGAATTCCGCGACTCGAGAACTCCGGCTCGAAGGACCATTTAATGTTTGATGGGATCAGAAAGATCGTTTTAAAGGAATGATAACTGTAGTTTATTCGAACATGTCTTGAGAGTTTCACAGTAGGTGTTTGTCTGTAGGATATACAAAGAGTACTGGACGCCTGACGACTCTCTCCGAGAGCGCCTTACAGTTCGCTAAACGCGGAAAGAAAAGAGAGTAGGAGAAGCAAGAGAGAGAGCGTAGAGGAGAAGATAACATGAAAGAGATAGCAGAGAAAGAGAGAGAGAATGTACAATAACGGAGAGGGATGTTCGTCCCGCGACAGACTTGAATTCAGATTTTAATTAAATATTTCAAAAATAATATATAAATAAATTCTTCAAACAGCAATACATAAAATAAACAACAGTTAATCCTATCGTGGTTCATCAATTAATACACAAATTCCTCTAAATAAATTATAAAGCCGCCATATTTGTTAATTTTAATGATCTACATTTAATAATCAATTCAAAACAAATCACTTTTATAATAGGGTATCTAATCCTAGTTTATTCAAAATTTTAATAAACATTAGTCAAATTAAATTTAATTCATACTAAAAAAAATATTTCACCATACTTCAATAAATTCAATTAAACATTCTTATAAATAACTTCATCAATTTAAAAATTAAATAAATTAAAAGTTATTTATAAATTTTATTTCGAACCGTAATAATTAATATATGTGATTTCGGCGCACAGGTCGGTCAATTTAACAAACTAAAAACAAACTATTTAGCAATAATAAATATATAAGCTTTCGACGTTTCGATCTCCGTTTAGATCTTCTTCAGGAAAGTTAAAAATATTGCTTTTGCTCTTAGAATTGAGTCACAGTGCTATGGCACAGTCTTATTCCAACCGACTCGCCTGTCGTACGCAGTGCCATAGCACTGTGACTCAATTCTAAGAGCAAAAGCAATATTTTTTAATTTCTTGAAGAAGATCTAAACGGAGATCGAAACGTCGAAAGCTTATATGTTTATTATTGCTAAATAGTTTGTTTTTAGTTTGTTAAATTGACCGAACCTGTGCGCCGAAATCACATATATTAAATAAATTAACATACAAATTTAGTCTAACCGCTGTTGCTGGCACTAAAATTACCTTTATTAAATTCAATAACTAAATCAAACTTTCATTTATTTTTAAATTAATCTTTACGCAAAAACAATTACTATTTAAATAACTACTATTTTAAATCTATATTTATAGATCAATTAATACAATTAATCAATTAACTGAAACTAAATTAAAAACACAAAATTTACTAAATTTGACCACCCCCACTTAAGAATACCTTCATAATCTTAAATGTCAGCTAAAATCCAATTAATTTTACTCTTTCGAGTGAGACCTCACCCAGCTCAAAATCTGCTCATATAAGGACAAACAATGTATTCTCCCAAACCCATTTTTCGGGCCACATTGTCAGATCGCTGTTTTACCCCGCGCGGAGAAATCCTCCCCCCCCCCCCCCAGCCGGAGCCGTGATCGCCACCGCCGCGGATCTGGGGGCGCGCGGGATCGCAACCGGGGCTCTCCCGGGAGCGCCCGACCACTGGGGAGCCGACGCCACTGCGCCCCTCCACCGCACCAGCATCTCGGCGCTGCCACCTGCAGCCGCCTTCGCCACCCTCTTAGCCTTGCGGCCTACAACCTGGGCCCACGTGCCCTGCGGGGCCGCGGGCAGGGGGGCCAAGCCGTCTTTGTTTGGCCGAAGTTCCCATTTAGTTTGCGCCTTATCGGTAGGAGGCGCTAGGTACATCACACACACATACCTAGGTGTATCAGTGAGCACGCACACAA
Organism: Andrena praecox; assembly: GCA_963932275.1. Lineage (NCBI taxonomy): Eukaryota > Metazoa > Arthropoda > Insecta > Hymenoptera > Andrenidae > Andrena > Andrena praecox. Next base: position 17,498,906 of record OZ010729.1, on the reverse strand, counting down.
CCTTTCGACGTTGGTGAAATGTTACCATCAGTTACCATGACGACCGTCGCCATTTTTAAATGTTTCAAATTGGCGCGGACACGAGGAAGTCTAACCCACGTGCACCCACGTGGATCCATCATCGCATGAGTTAAGTAATTTTTGTAATATAGCGTCTTTGAGATAGTGTAAGTTTTTTTATTAATTCCATTAATTTAAGTTTTAGATTATGTCCAGGCCTAAGAAGTGCGAAGTGAAAGGTTGCAAATCGGGAAATGCACTACTGAGGACATTTCCCGATATTCTTAAAGACCGAGAGAGGTGCTTAAAATGGATTGCTGCCTGCGGCAATCCATTGTTAATGCACCAATCTCTTCGCAACAGGAAGATCTGCGATGCGCACTTCTTAGGCATCTACAAATTACAAACGCAACTTTGTAAGACTGCTGTTCCAACGCTTCAACTTCCAGGTATGTTTAATATATAGAGTGTACGTTTCTTAAAACGTCCTGAAAATATTGTAAGGGGTGATTCCAGAGGTAAAAATAAGTAAAAAATTAATAATAACGATTTCGCGTTTGGGCCTTCATTTTGCAGTAATAATGGTTTAAAGTTAAATTTCTATCTCCTGAACTAATAGTCGGAGGACACTGCGCTTTTATAGTTACATTATCGACTAGCAATAGAACAAAAAAGTATTGATACATTTTTCTGTATCTCTTAGGGTTTAACATTTATAAAGTTTATAATATTTGAGATTCATTCCTTACCGACATCTCGGATTTTAAAAGCTTTATAAATGTTAAACCCGCAGAGATACAGAAAAATGTATGAATACTTTTTTGTTCTATTGCTAGTCGACAATGTAACTACAAAAGCCCAGAGTCCTCCGACTACTAGTTTAGGAGACAGAAATTTAAATTTAACCCATTATTACTGCAAAATGGAAGCTCAAACGCGAAATCGTTATTCTTGATTTTCGTCTTATTTTGACCTCTAGAATCATTTGCATGGTTTACATATAATTTACTTTACTAAACACTATTTTAATATTTTGTAGCACCAATTGATGTAAGCTGCTTGCTACAGCATGCAGTTGACCATCAGGAGGTACCGGAAGTAAGGGAACCGTTGGATGTACATATTGGTAAGGAAATACAAATATATACTTACTAGCTAAGTACCCGCGCTTCGCTACGGTTTGCTTAGTTCTTTTATATATATAGCTTCAATTCCGGGCTTAAACGTTATTTTACAAAATATCTTTATAAACCACGTTCCTGGTTTCATGTTGAGGGCAATGTATGTAAAGGTTAGAGGAATCCCCTGTTCTTGATAGCGCTACATAGGTACAGTTGTCCATGAGAAAATACATCATTTTCCAAATCTACGCCGACAACATTAAGGGTTTGCCCCTGAGTTTTATTAATAGTCATAGCAAAAGCTGCTTTTATCGAAAATTGAAGTCGTTTAAATTGAATTGGAAAGTCAGACGGCATTAGAGGAATTCTTGGAATAAATACTGTTTCGCCTTCAGTAATGCCTGTAATAATCTTGGCCTCGATAGTGAACTTTTTCAAGGCTGTAACTTGAACCAGTCCACAGAATTATGGTAATATACTGCCATACCTGGTTTCGGTTATGGTACCGAACCTATAGTATTATAGGTAGGGAAGTTACCATAGCCTACCATAACTTCAATTTTATATAATATTATTTAAAAATCATTATTTAAAAAAAATAAAAACGTTAAAACCTTCCTTTCGTCAAGACGAACAAAGTGATGTAACACACTTGTGGTTGCAGTTCATATTTACTGAGAAACCGCATTTCAAAGTATGCAACTTCACTTTTATATAATAGTATAGATATAGATTATAAAATTTAGAATGCGTGTGTTTGTTTTTATTTAAACTTAGAATTTAACTAGTTTATACAATATGAATATTTGTAATTTTCGTTACAGATAATAATAATAATGGACCCTGTGGAGGGATTGGCCGCCTGGAGGTTCAGCAAGCAGCTGAACGTATGGAGGTCCATACTGGTAAGATATTTTTCAATAATAATGAATAGTAGTGTAGTAGTACAAATTGAATTTTTCTATCTTTATGCCATTCCGATCAGCAAATTATTAATTTACCCCATAACTTCGATAAGTCAAAACCTCTATAACTCGAAGATTTTAGTTGTTCCCTTCAGATTCGAGTTAACGAATTAATCATTTGTAATAAATTTTGCAGATACTGGATATGCTGTTGCTGGTACCTCTGGACAATCATTGCGGACAAGGAAAGGTACTGTGACGTTTTATATTATAAACTATTCTTAAGGTTGTTTTATCCAAAATCCAGTTCCTCTAAAAACTCCCTTAAACTTGTTATTTGTACTGTTTATTAGTATTCCCCAAATCCTCCTTTTAATATATCTGTGGTTGTAAGGAAAAACGACCCATGTCACATGTTTTCACTTTCGAGATATTGTCATTGAAAGATACGTCGTATTCTCAAATTTTTGTGGACTTACGTTGTTTTGCCAAATGCGTATTAATTGAATATTGGACTTCGGATAAATTGCATTATTTTTCAACGTATAAAATTCGTTTTCATGCATTTTTTTCTGATAAAAACATACATCCAATATTCTACAGTTGAATTAATGCATAAACTCAAATTTTTTGAAATTGTGACATGGGTCGTTTTTCCTTACAACCACAGATATATTCTTTATGCTGAGCATGTGCTAACAGCTTGTTTTTTATTATAATCCGGAGCATGGGGTGTTGATAAAACCACCTTAAATTTTATACAGTTTTCTGGGTACTGAAAATTCAGTTTTTTTTGCATGCCTAAATTGTTTTACTTTGCATTATTTAGCATCTGTGCTGAAATTGTTCAGTGCAACCAGGACGTCCAGCCTTTCTCCGGACGAGATGCGGCAGTATAACGTAATTGTCTCCTTGATGAAAACAAGGAGACAAATGCGTAACCGCCATGTAGAATGTAAGGAACGTTTGCAACATACCGAAATGTTGTTAAAACGTGGGTTTGCGGAACGCATTGAAAGTCTGCCATCCACTGTACGAGAGTTTTTTGCATTACAAGTCCGTAACATGGGACGACCCAAGTTCAGTAGAAATTACAGTTTAGATGATAAAATTTTTGCGCTTTCATTGCTGAAGCAAAGCCCAAAGGTTTATCGATACCTTTCAAATATTTTCCTCTTACCTAGTACAGAGACCTTAAGAAAAATGGTCACTAAAATCATTGTATCTCCCGGTATTAGTAAGTCTGTCTTCCACAGCATCGAAAATATACTCGACAATTTCGAGGATTCGCGGTATAGACATTGCATTTTATTATTTGACGAAATGAAGCTTAGTCCCCGGCTTCATTATAATGTCAAATCCGATATTGTAGAGGGACTAGTAGATTTCGGGTTTTCGCGTAATAGAGACATTGCAGACCATGTTCAGGTCTTTATGTTAAGAGGAATATTTGGAGATAAACCGTGGAAGCAAACAGTGTCGTACTCCTTTTGTAGGGGCACCGCTTCATGGGAGTCGATAGCGCGTACATTTAAGGCCATAGTACAGGAATGCACTTTTATACGTTTAAAAGTTGTTGCTTCGGTTTGTGATCAAGGGTCAACAAATGTACGCGCGATTAAGCAATTACTTTTCGACACGAAAAGAGATTGCGAGTCGGCTGAAGAGGGGCTCATCATGGTACATGAGCAAAAGATAGTACCACTGTTTGATCCGCCTCACTTATTAAAATGTATCAGGAATAATTTGTTAACGAAGGATCTTCGTTATACCCTGGACGGTGTAGAGAAAACAGCAAAATGGTCCCACTTCGAGGACACTTATTTCATTGATCGGTGTAGAGGTGATTTTAGAACTTTAATTAATATTACGGAACAGCATGTCGTTCCAAGTAAAATTAAGAAGATGCGTGTCAAATATTGTACACAAGTTTTCTCGCGTAAAGTTGCATCTCTTATGGAACTTATGAGCACTACTGAGGCGGAAAGTGCTTGTAAATCCAGAAAGATGGCAGCTTCGGGAATAGATACGGCGATTTTATTTCTAAATTTAAATTCACTTTTCGATAGTGTCAATAGTAGGGCCATTTTGGATAACAAAAGCAACGCCACAGATATTTGGAATAAGTGTATAAACTTATTCCAAAGTATGCGATTTATCAAACGCAAAGCGGGAGATAAAGAGCATCCTGCGGTGTTGCAAAATTGGATACATACCCTGAAAGGGTTCAAAATTCTTAATTCGTATTTGCTGGATCTTGGGTTTGCAGGATTCAGAACCAGGGATTTTAACCAAGATCCTTTGGAAAATTTTTTCTCGCTAGTACGACAACATGGTGGAAGAAATACAAATCCGACTTGTTCAGTATTTACTGAATACTACAAGTCATTGCTTATAAATTCATTGTTTTCCAACTCAGGAAGACAAAACTGTGAGGCAGATTGTAGTGAAAATTTGTTAAATGTTAAAGAGATTTTCGAATTTTCCTCTCGCAATTCAAATTCATACTTTTCCAATACTGCACTACCAGTAGTAGCTGTAGAATCAGTAGAGTCAATTTTGCAAAATTATGATGCTACTACTGTCAATTTAGATTACTTAGAACCGTTTATTCAAGCTTGTGCTACGTGTTGCCAAGCTTTTTTAACACAAAAAGAAGAAATAAGACAATTTATGCGAGAGGTTTATGTTTTATGTAAACATTGTTTTGATCAATTCGCGGAACATTGCAATTTAAAACTTATAATTCAAACTTGTTTAAGCCTTTCAGTTGATGTCAACCTGAGCGATTGCCCTTTAGGGCATCTCAAAGTGTATTTGACCGACAACTATGTCGATCATGTATTAAAAAAATGTATTTCTTCCACCAATATGCTACTAAATTGTTCCGAAGAACCTATGATTCCAATGTCTGGTTTGTCATTATGTGCTTTGACGTATGGCAAATCACATAGGAAACATAAGTCCTAATTGTGCTTTTATTGGGTTGGCGAATAAGTTCGTAGCGTTTTATGTTTTCTTGTATCCTAGAACGATTTGTTTGCTGTTTGGCAAAGTGTTTATATGCATTCGAAAGAGCTTTTTCTGTTCTACAAAACTGTGATAATCGTTGTTTTGAATAATTTATTTTTTTTTTATTATTTTTCAAGCTCAGAAATGGAATTTCCAGGAGACAAAAATCGACATTTTCGCGCAGTTGACTTGCCTATGACACCTTCTCCGTACACGTCGCAAAGCTCCCGAGCGGCTGCGGCAGCTTTTTGACTTTGATCGAAATTCCATTTCTAAGCTTGAAAAATAATAAAAAATTAAATTATTCAAAACGATTATCACAGTTTTGTAGAGCAGAAAGAGCTCTTTCGAATGCATATAAACACTTTGGCAAACAGAAAACTAATCGTTCTAGGATAAAAGAAAGCATAAAACGCTACGAACTTATTCGCCAACCCAATATATATCCGAATCTCCTTTTAAGTTTGTTTTGCATGTATGCGATTGCAGTATGAGTGTGCAATGTGTTTTTTACTATGTACATATGTTTGGCTGTGGGACTGCTGCATGAGTGTGTAATGCGTTTTTTATTATGTACATATGTTTGGCTGTGGGACTGCTGCATGAGTGTGTAATGCGTTTTTTATTATGTACATATGTTTGGCTGTGGGACTGCTGCATGAGTGTGTAATGCGTTTTTTATTATGTACATATGTTTGGCTGTGGGACTGCTGCATGAGTGTGTAATGCGTTTTTTATTATGTATATATGTTTGGCTGTGGGACTGCTGCATGAGTGTGTAATGCGTTTTTTATTATGTACATATGTTTGGCTGTGGGACTGCTGCATGAGTGTGTAATGCGTTTTTTATTATGTACATATGTTTGGCTGTGGGACTGCTGCATGAGTGTGTAATGCGTTTTTTATTATGTATATATGTTTGGCTGTGGGACTGCTGCATGAGTGTGTAATGCGTTTTTTATTATGTATATATGTTTGGCTGTGGGACTGCTGCATGAGTGTTTAACTTTTTATATTGCATGAGTGTTTGACTTTTTATATTGCATGTAGGAGTGGAAATGAGTGCTTGGTATGCGCATGGGGTTAGCGGTTTTAGTCGGTATAAATCCGACACTGCCTAGTAGTGCGGATCCTACTAGGCGTCTTTTGAAGATTCCCGCTGTTTTCCCTCGTTAAAACAACTGAAAGAAAAAAAAAATTTGTAACCTATTTAATTATTTTGCAGATTCTATTGATGTCAACAAATTGAAGCAATATCGGAAATAAAATGAAATATTTTACGAGTTGTATAAATTTTGTAATATTATTGTTGAATTTAATATGTTCATTGTTATTGTAATAATTGTAATGATTAATATGATTTAAAATTAATAAAGAATTTGTATATTATTTAACATGTATTTATGTATTTAATTATACTTTTAATTATATTTATATTTTCAGAAGGTAAATCGGAGAAAGTACGGACGTGATTCAAAGGACCCCTGTCATTTCTAAAATAAAATTTAAAAGATTAAATTTTGGAATGACCAGAAATCCTTCAAATGGCGTCCTCACTTTCCCTGGTTTACCTTTTCTAAGGCCGTCTGACCATGGATCGTCGCGTCAGTGACGCGTATGCAGCAGATAGAAGGATATACAAAGAAATTAAATATATTTTATTTTCTATGAAAAGAAGAAATATTCAATTTCAATGTTTATCCTTCTATCTGCTGCATACGTGTCGCTGGCGCGACGATCCGTGGACAGGTTTTAAAGTAAGCGGTGCATTACACGTATACACATACACATACGTCCCGATTCACACCAATTCACACATTCACAGTTTAGTTTGCGCCTTTTCGGTAGGAGGCGCTACGAACTCTGCTTCAACGTTCGTAAGAGGGAGGCTTGGCCCCCCTGGCCGCGGGTGCACCAGGCGCCCGGGTCGGAGCGACCGACACCGGCGCCGGCGTAACCGCCACCGCTTTCTTTTTCTTGACGGCCCTTACAGCGGGGCCGCGTTGCCGGAGGGGGAGCACCAACTCCCCCCCCCCCCGCGGCTCCCGCCACCATGCTCCCCGACGCTGCGAGGGCGGTCGGCGCCGCCCTCCGCTTCTTGCGCCCCTTATTGGGCGCGGTCTTCCCCACGCCGGGGAAGGCAGATGCGGGGGGAGGGGGCACACCTCCCCCGGTCCGCCCGCGGGCAAGCTCGCCGGACTGCCGGCGAGACGTCGCTCCCGTCCCCCCTTCTTGGGGGCGGAGCCGCGGCAGCCGCCACAAAAGACCGCCCGCCGCCGCTCTTGCCCAGAAATGGCGGGTCGGCCGGTCTCGGTGCCGGTGCCGGTCCTCCTCGACCGAGCACCTTGCGTAGGTGGAGGAGGCGGCCATCCACCCTCTTCTCCAACTCCTCCATCCGGCGCAACACGGCGTCCCAGGGCTGCTCAGCGGCCCCGGAGCTGGCGTCACGGGAGGAGTCCACAGGGGGAGGACGGGGGGACACCACCCTCCTCCTCTTCTTCCCCTTCGCCCCCGCCGACGCCTCGCGCACGGGGGAGGGTCTCGCCGCCGAAGAGAGGCCCGGCGCAGGAGCCGACTCTATCTGCACAAGAAAGGTCTATCAAACCAATTGTAAATGGTTTACATAGTGGTGTTTTTTTTTTACCGGAATATGACTTTCTTTGGTATTCATTATTTGAGCTTTTTCCGTGTCGAATATACGTGCCGTCGAAAATCAAAGCCAACTGATCGATTATATTGTGCAAGGTTTTAGCAATAGTTGATGTTTCTGTTTTAATTAAATGTTCTCGAGGAAAAGCAGTGAATCCAAATTGGGTAGGCAATATGTCCTTTTCATAAGAATTTATAATTGATGCACATGTAACGTACCTGTTGCGGCCGAACTCCAGCGATCAGCTGGTGCGCGAATTTAAATGTGCGTGCGAGAGCGTGTCAACACGGTGACGCACCGTTCGTCAAGACGGTTACGCGCGTCACCCGTTTTTGCACGGTACTAACGTTGGCTTCCCGGAATCCGACCGTTAGTTCCTCGAACAACTTCGAACTACACGATACGCTCTCGCACGCACGATTACGCACAATCTTTGTCATTCAGCGACCCACCGGTTGTGAACCCTTTCAACACGGCCCTTCGAGCCATTGCGCCCAGCGCCCTGTATATAGTGTACATATTCCTGTTTGTGACAATTGCGTGTAGTGTGAGTAGTGTTTATTCGTGTTATATCTCCGCGTGTTGTATATCTATTGTTACAACGACGCCCCTTCGGCCAATAAACGTGCCGTCACCAATTCCTTGGAGTGCATCTCTTCTCTGGCCAGTCCCAGCGATCCACACCGCCTCCCCTAGGCAACCGCTTAAACAGTACCGCTCATACCGATACACATTTTTTCTTTTCTATTTCTCTCTATCAGTTATTATTGACACTTTATAAACTAATAGTATTAAGGATATATGCGAGCGACACACAATATAGCGGGAATCAGCGAATCAAGCGACGCGCAGCGCATGCGCATGACCGCCTAACTAACCGCGAATACAGTGCCGCGAACGACACAAGCGCGCGTGCGCAGCCCGCGCGATAAACCGGACGCGGAATAAACTAAGTGCAGAGCGTGAACCGGCGGGAACCGGATGTTAATTATAATTGGTACGCGAGACCGGGCGACTAGCGATTGGCGAGAGTAAGGTATCGCCAAACTGTATAAATATGGGCCTGCCAGCAGCAGAGAGCAGACTTGGTTCTGCCACCGAACCAAGCACTGAGGCCGCTTTAGTTAGCCCCTCAGCTAGACGAAGTTTATCTAAGACTCATTCCTGACACCAAACTAAACCTTCCATTTCGAGGCCGCTTTAATTAGCCCCTCAAACTTCCATTCCGAGGCCGCTTTAATTAGCCCCTAAACCTTCCATTTCGAGGCCGCTTTAATTAGCCCCTCAACCTTCCATTCCGAGGCCGCTTTAATTAGCCCCTCAACCTTCCATTCCGAGGCCGCTTTAATTAGCCCCTCAAACTTCCATTCCGAGGCCGCTTTAATTAGCCCCTCAAACTTCCATTCCGAGGCCGCTTTAATTAGCCCCTCAAATTTCTATCCTAACCCTAGAAAGCGTGGGCCAGCTAATAGGCACCATAAGACACTGCCTAAATTCTACTTCCATCCTAGAAAGCGTGGGCCAGCTGATAGGCAACAGGAAGCCAAATCTGAGAGAAGGAACTCTCCCGATATTCAACTAAACATTCAAATACCGACCTAGCGTCATTCTTATTGTTGCGAGCACCCTATAGAGAGGATCCATGGCCCGCTGGTGCTCGCGACGAAGACAAGGGACAGCGAGAAGAAGGCGATCGGATTGATCGCCTGTCAAGCTGTCATTCGAAAGTCAGCCACCATTACTAGCAGACGTCTCGATATTACATTACATAACAGATTGTATTCGTTACCGGTTCCTGTATAGTTCTGTATTACTCTTGTTAACCCCTTATTACATGTTCTACTACCGTTGGCGTTCAGTTAACTTATATTATGCCGAACCAAATTCGTAACATTATAATACACACCGACTTAGCGTCGTGACTTACGATTTAGCATCGTACCTTTATATCTTTAATATTAATTAACGTTTTAAGTACTATTATACCGACTTAGCGTCGCGCTCCTATGTTCAATTAGAGATTAAGCATAATTTTCGTTACACAACTATACGTTCTTCAATACCGACTTAGCGTCGAAACCCAAACGATATATTTACCGACCGACACGTCGTTATACAGGGTGTCCCAAAAATGCTGCGGTTCCTTAAAGGGGGTGATTCGGGGGGTGATTGCAAACAACTTTTTCCTTTGCGAAAATGCCCTCCGAGGTTTCGTTAACGAGATATTAATAAAAAGCACCGACCAATCAGAGCGCGAGCCTTCCGCTGGAGGTCCCGCGCTAGCGTGGCCGCGCGCCGGGCCGCGCTGCGACTACGAACAAGCAAGGCGGCATGCATCGAAGGAAATTGCGTAGAATGGCAAATGAAAAAGACGTAACAAAAAAATCCAACCTTTTGCCATGGTTTGTTTGCCATTTAAAGTGAATAATGAATAAAGGATAAATGGATGAAAATCACGTGTAACGTAAAAAGACGAATACACATTTTTTTTAGAAGATTCGAAAATAATAATTATTTGAAGTGGGAGGATAAGGAATACGTAAAATTCCTTGTGTTAATAACATATCCACGAAAAGGTAATGTAACAGGAAATTAACGAAAAGTTATCGTAGTTCGTTATTGTGATAAAAATCCGTAGTTCAATAACGGCCAACACTGTTGTTGATAATGAATAAGTTGGTTTAAAAACTCGGAAGAAAAATTTACGTACGGAAATTTAGAGAATTATCTCCGGAAATAAGCCGTTAACCTGCGTTAAATTTAAAAAATAATAGTCGCCAATAATGTAACTAAAACTCACCCTTTCGGAAATTCACCTGCAGCTTAAAAACCTGTGTCCACTAGGTCACTGAACCGACCCTGGTCATCGCCGAGTGCACAGCTGATCTCAGGTACACGACACCATCCAAAGTTAAGGGTCGCAACGTCAAGTGCGTCCGGGTTAATGTACCGAATATTCACTTCACTGCACGGCTACTAACACTGTTCACTTAATTTATTTTTCATGGAACGTGTTGTTGCTACGTTATAAAAATTGGTGGAAATGAATTTTTACTTGGCGTTCGGAGCCGTGGGTAATTCCCGCGCAAATTCTCACGCTGCAGCACTTGCGTCCTCGTTGTTCGGGGGGTACACACAGAACATCGCATAATACTCTTGAGCAGAGAACATTTGTCTGCGACGCGATTGCTGACTGCTGACTGACAAGATTTTTTCCAAGAGACTTCTTCTACCCCCAAATAGTTTCTCTCGTTCCATTATGAGTTGACCCCCACCAGGCCAAGAGGCTTCAGGTAAAAAGAAGCCAGCACATTTTCGGAACACACGTGTTTTGCAGAAGTGCAACGAAAACTTTCACAAAAGCCCGCGCTCCGTCCTTCTACTGCCAATGTACCCATTGCTTCGAGATAGAAAACAGACACCACGTGTATCGGTTCGAAAGGGTCCGAAGGGAAGAGACGCAGAAAGTCTTCGAGTTGCTATAAAGAAGAAAATGCATACCATTCCTGTTTCCCCTTTCTGACACCCTGAGTTCACGTCTGCTACGAGGCGGAACCAAGTAAGTCATAAATTATCCGAAACTGTAGGAAACCGTTCTCTACCGCCGACTTGCGGGACAGTACGGTCATAAACCGCGACCCTGGCGAAATGCTCTGGCTGATCAGCCTGATTAATTTTGGAGAACTAGAAATTACAGAGTATTATCCAGCATCAATACGTCTCGCGGAGAGACACAGGAAAAGAAGGGATAGTGCGCTGACTGCGCGTAGACGTCGCGCTGCAACATTTGGAACATTGCTCAAAATGTTCCCGAAACGTTTCAAGCAAATTCCTATGTCCGCCTTGTGTAACATTGCAGGAGATATCTCTGGAACTTTGTTTCGGAATTTTACAGGAATTTTTCGTGGAACGTTTCGGAGATCTTAGAGGAATTTTTTGGGGAACGTTTCGAAGATTTTACAGGAATTTTTCGTGGAACGTTTCGGAGATCTTAGAGGAATTTTTCGTGGAACGTTTCGGAGATCTTAGAGGAAAGGTTACGCAACGTTTCGGGCAGTAGGGCCAAAAATAAAAATAACGATATTCTATTAATTATATATATCGGACGTGTTTCCGAGGGGGCCGACGACATGAATGTGGGCAGAACCATAGTAGTATAACGTCCGTGTATCTGTATTAAATAGAAAATTATTTTACCCCAGGGAGGATTCGAACCCGAGACCCGTAGCACCGTAGACGAACACTATACCGCTGCAGCTGGAACTGTTGATTGATAATGTTACTTACGTATTCGAACTTATACTCCTACCGTGCAACACTTTAAACTCAAATTATTTAAAAACAAAGATTTGTTTTGACAAACTCCATTACATCTCCCTAATCGTGGAGTCGGATATTTCACAACAAATTAATTTCGACGTTTGATGTTGTATTAAGTTGATGCATATTCTGTTATGAAAGATCCTGCGTAGTACAAGAAAATAATGTTTTTTTTAGTTTTAGCGCATTTTTAATACAATCGTTTAACATCATTTATTTTATTTTCTAGTATTTAGTGTTTGTGGATTTACATTTCACAGCTCAGACTTCTTTGCAAATATCATTTATTGCTGTCTACAGTTTAACAGTTTGCTTAAACCTTATAGTGCTAATTAACTAATTGTATTAATTACTTATATCACATATTGTCCGTGTTTACATATATTCCTTCGGAGGATGCCTGTGAAATGTAACACTGTATTCCGTTTTTCGACATATGTGATATAAGTAATTAATACAATTACTTAGTTAACACTATAAAGTTTCAACAAACTCATAAACTATATATAGCAACAAAGGATATTTGTAAAAAAGAAATATTAGATGTCCCAAGTACTGCCAGTGTCTCTACTATTGCCATTTAATCTATTGTTCATAACAAAAACGTCCCGCGATGTCGAGTGTAAATTTAGAAGTCCGTATTATTGGCGAACGCTGTAGGAACGGCCCGGTGGGACGTTCAGGCAACATTCGTACATAAAACGGATTGACGCGGAGCGTTCCTGAAATACAAACACGCGGAATATAGTCTTAAACGGCAATAGTAAAGACACTGGCAGTAGGTACTTGGGACATCTAATATTTCTTTTTTACAAATATCCTTTGTCGCTGTTTACAGTTTCACACTTTGCTTCTACCGTATATAGTTATAATTAACTAATGTTATTAATTATTAATATCACATACTTTCCATGGTCGCCTATGTTCCCCCGGAGGTTTCCTGTGGTATTTAAGAATATATTCCGCGTGTTTGTATTTCAGGAACGCTCCGCGTCAATCCGTTTTATGTACGAATGTTGCCTGAACGTCCCACCGGGCCGCTCCTACAGCGTTCGCCAATAATACGGACTTCTAAATTTACACTCGACATCGCGGGACGTTTTTGTTATGAACAATAGATTAAATGGCAATAGTAAAGACACTGGCAGTACTGGGGACATCTAATATTTCTTTTTTACAAATATCTTTTGTCGCTATTTACAGTTTCACACTTTGCTTCAACCGTATGTAGTTATAATTAAGTAATGTTATTAATTATTAATATTACATACTTTCCATGTCGCCTATGTTCCCCCGGAGGTTTCCTGTGGTATTTAAGAATATATTCCGCGTGTTTGTATTTCAGGAACGCTCCGCGTCAATCCGTTTTATGTACGAATGTTGCCTGAACGTCCCACCGGGCCGTTCCTACAGCGTTCGCCAATAATACGGACTTCTAAATTTACACTCGACATCGCGGGACGTTTTTGTTATGAACAATAGATTAAATGGCAATAGTAGGCACAGTGGCAGTGATTGGTACATGAAACACTTTTTTACAAATATCTTTTGTTGCTATATATAGTTTATGATTTTGTTTAAACTTTATACTTTTAACTAAGTAATTGTATTAATTACTTATGTCAGATATTGTTCACGGTCGCATATATTCCCCCGGAGGTTTCCTGTGGTATTTAAGACTGTATTCCGTGTGTTCGCATTTCACGAACGCTTTGCGTAGGCGAGGAGTGAAAATATGTAAGTCCATATTCCACGGCAATGTGTGCGCAATATTTCGGGAGTATTGTACTGCAGTATGTGCGCAATATTCCACGCCAATGTGTGCGCAGTATTCCGGGAGTATTGTACTGCAGTATGTGCGCAATATTCTACGGCAATGTGTGCGCAATATTCCGGGAATATTGTGCGGAAGTATGTACGCAATATTCCACGGCAGTATGTACGCAATATTCCACGGCAATGTGTGCGCAATATTCCAGAAACATTGCACAAACGCGGCCATTGCAATATTCCACGGCAATGTGTGCGCAATATTCCTGGATTATTGTAACGCAGTATGTGCGCAATATTCCACGGCAATGTGTGCGCAATATTCCAGAAACATTGCACAAACGTGGCCATTGCAATATTGCACGGCAATGTTTCCACAATGTTGTAGGAATATTGCAATGCAACCTGCAACCAAACGGCAACATTGCAATGTACTGCAACGGCTGTGCAACGTTCCTGCAACGAAGTGTGCTGTAGGGGTTATCTCTCGAGTATACACACGTGCTCGAATTTCAAAACACAAGCACGCATCGACGTATTCGGTGCGAGAGACTGTGGGCTTGAGGTCCGATTGGCCCCAAACTAACCAATCTGCCCTGCATCCCTCCCAAACGGCCACTGTCCTGAAGAGGCCCTCTTCACAGCGATATCTCCTCCACAAGGCCCACCTTTTCTCGCACGGAATACGTCGACGCGCGCTTTTGTTTGGAAATTCGAGCGCGTGTTTAGACACGAAAGATAAGCAGGCCCGATTGGTTAGTTCAGGACCAATCGAACTTCAAACCCGCCTTCTCTCCAACGGAATACGTCGACGCGTGCTTTTGTTTGAAAATTCGAGCGCGTGTTTAGACACGAGAGATAAGTAGGCCCAAATGGTTAGTTCAGGACCAATCGAACTTCAAGCCCGCCTTCTCTCGCACCGAATACGTCGATGCGTGCTTGTGTTTTGAAATTCGAGCACGTGTTTATACTCGAGAGATAAGGGATCCGTCTTTAATTTGAGGGTAGGACGAAGCAGGCGGGCTACGCGCAGTCAGCGGACTATCCCTCCTTTTCCTGTGTCTCTCCGCGAGACGCATTGATGCTGGATAATACTCTGTAATTTCTAGTTCTCCAAAATTAATCAGGCTGATCAGCCAGAGCATTTCGCCAGGGTCGCGGTTTATGACCGTATTGTCCCGCAAGTCGGCGGTAGAGAACGGTTTCCTACAGTTTCGGATAATTTATGACTTAATTGGTTCCGCCTCGTAGCAGACGTGAACTCAGGGTGTCAGAAAGGGGAAACAGGAATGGTATGCATTTTCTTCTTTATAGCAACTCGAAGACTTTCTGCGTCTCTTCCCTTCGGACCCTTTCGAACCGATACACGTGGTGTCTGTTTTCTATCTCGAAGCAATGGGTACATTGGCAGTAGAAGGACGGAGCGCGGGCTTTTGTGAAAGTTTTCGTTGCACTTCTGCAAAACACGTGTGTTCCGAAAATGTGCTGGCTTCTTTTTACCTAAAGCCTCTTGGCTTGGTGGGAGTTAACTCATAATGGAACCAGAGAAGCTACTTGGGGGTAGCGGAAGTTGCTTGGAAAAAATCCTGTCAGTCAGCTAGAAATCGCGTTGCAGAAATGTTCACAGCCCAGGAATACTACCGTATGTTCTGGGTCTACGCCCGGAACGACGGGAACGCAAGTGCTGCTGCGCGAGCATTTGCGCTAGAATATCCCAATATCGAAACACCAAGCGAGGATACGTTTCGTCGGTTAGCGTCGCGGCTTTAAAACGTAGGAACAACACGTTCCATAAAAAGTAAATAAAGTGATCAGTGTTAGTAGCCGTACAGTGAAGTGAATATTTCGGTACGTTGACCTGGACGCACCTGACATTGCGACCCTTAACTTTGGGTAGTGTCGTATACCTGGGATCAGCTGTGCACTGGGCTCGTCCATCGATGACCAGGATCGGTTCAGTGACCCAGTGACACAAGTTTTCAAATTGCAGGTGAATTTTCGACAAGGGTGAGTTTTAGTTACTTTAATGGTGATCATTCATTTTTAAATTTAACGCAAGCTATGGCTTATTTCCGGCGATAATTCTCCAAATTCTCGTACGAAAATATTTATTCGGGCTTTTTAAACAGACTTATTCGTTATCAGCAACAGTGCTGGCCGTTATTGAGTTACGGATTTTTATCACAATAACGAACTACAATCACTTTTCGTTAATTTCCTGTTACATTACCTTTTCGTGGATATGTTATTAACGCAAGGAATTTTACGTATTCCTTATCCTCCCACTTCAAATAATTATTATTTTCGAATCTTCTAAAAAAAATGTGTATTCGTCTTTTTACGTTACACGCGATTTTCATCCATTTATCCTTTATTCATTATTCACTTTAAATGGCAAACAAACCATGGCAAAAGTTTCGATTTTTTGTTACGTCTTTTTCATTTGCCATTCTACGCAATTTCCTTCGATGCATGCCGCCTTGCTTGTTCGTAGTCGCAGCGCGGCCCGGCGCGCGGCCACGCTAGCGCGGGACCTCCAGCGGAAGGCTCGCGCTCTGATTGGTCGGTGCTTTTTATTAATATCTCGTTAACGAAACCTCGGAGGGCATTTTCGCAAAGGAAAAAGTTGTTTGCAATCCCTTTAAGGAACCGCAGCATTTTTGGGACACCCTGTATAATTATCTACCGTTCTGTTAACTATCGACTCCGTGTCATATTCTATCGATCATTTCGACCTAGCGTCAAAAACCTTTACTTGAATAAATGATCTTTGTTATTTACTGTTAAAAGAAGGACGCTCGTTTTCTTGAAATTCATTTCTTTATCGCACGCCACCCGAACCAATCCCACAATTCCACGAGTAAACCGCTCTATTCGTGGAATCACCTGTAACTCACGGCACAGTCTCGTTTGAGAACGTTACACACAGAAATCAGAAACTTGTTGTTCTCGTTCCACTCCCAGAATTGCCGCTATTGTTTTATTTGAATTGCCAGTTCGTAGTTTAAATAGAAAAACTATAATAGCCTGCGATACAGTTCGACACTTAGTTTCTCTCATTGAAACCATCATTTCCCGCAATTGTATTATGTTTTCTCAAGTTAATCCCGTAAAAACTTGAAGACGTTCCTCTGAGAGTGTAAAATCGCCTATCTTATCTTTAATATTAGAGTCACAGTTAATGGACATGAATTCGAAATATTTTCTTAATTCATTAATTTCTATTAATGCACTATTTGAATGCACCCGGAAATTCGTTAAGTCTTCTCCATATAACCGTCCCTTTATTAAATGCGTCGGACAGCAACGATGTCCGTTCGGTATATATAATCTTCTAAAAACGAATGCCTGTTTCCTTGCTTCATATGGTGCATTAATTATACTTTTCGTAGAACCACAATCAAAACAGTATTTGTGTGTTGAAACAACTCTTTGAAATTGCATCTTAACATATTCAGTTTCCGATGTCCAATTATCACTTACATGTAATACAAATGACGAGTCTTCACTTGAGGAACAGGAAGGACCTGATCCAGAAGTTTTTTCCGGTGACGATGAAGATTCGTGAGGTTGCGGAAGTTCAGAACTTGGTTGGTAATGGGAAGTACTAGCGATTGATACATCCCGTTCTTCTACATTCACATCACTCTCCTTTTGATAAATAATCATACGGCACTTCCCACATAATACATCGCCAACAGTAACCACATTTTCCAAAATTCTGGACCACTTCTCAGCTTCAAATACCGTATTAATCTTCTTCTGCCAACCGACTGATTTCCTCAATGGAATATTACAATTAAAACACTTAACACGACTAATATTCGACTTAACAGTGTTTATTTGTCTATCCGACATATTGTATATGGACACTATTTTATATTATATTATATTAATTTGTTATATAGTATATTATATTATATTATTTATATATTATATATTATATATTATAATACTTATGGGACTTCCATTTCCGGTTTGAAAGAGTCGAGACGTGTGAGAGAAAGAAGTAGAAAAGGTGCTAGTAGGGCGAGCAGGGAGTGAAAAGAAGGAGTGGAGGGAAAAGGGGGAGCAAGGAGTGAAGGGAGAGAAAGGGCGAGGAAAAGGGGCGTGAGGGAGAAGAGGAAAACAGGCAGGAGGCGCGGTGTTTCGAGGTTAGGACAAGGCAGGAAACAATTGAGCGGGAGAGTAGAGAAAGAGAGGAAGGTAGCGACATCGGGCGGCGAAAAAGGGAGTAAGGAGATAGCGGAGACAGTGGATAAATAAGGGAGTGAAGGAATAGAAAAGAGGCAAGAGGCCAACGAAGATAGGGTGAGAGGGAAAGAGGGGGAAAAGGGAGAGGCAAAGGGGAGCGAAAGGGTAGTAGCAGAGAAGAGGGAAGAAGAAAAGGAGGAAGAGGCGAAAAAGAAGGTAGGAAACCGAATGCAGAGAGACTGGCAAGACGAAGGAGCATGAGTGGAGGAAGTGGAGGGGAAATTGCAGAGATGTGGAAGAGAAAGAGGAAGAGAGGCAAGGGGAGGAGAGAGAAGGAGAATAAGCATTTCAAAAGAGTAGAAAGGTACAGAGATCGCCGGAGGAGAAAAGGGCAGGGGAAGGTATAGAGAGAGGTTAATAAGGGAAATGAGGGAGGAGGTGAGAAAAGATCTAAAGGAAGTAAAAGAACAAGGAAGGGAGGCAAAAGAAGATATGACAAAACTAAGAGAGAAGATGGAAGAATGGGAGGAGAAGTGGAGAAGAGAAAAGGAAGAGCTGGGAAAGAGAATGGATAGGATGGAAAAAAGATTAGAGGAGGTGGAGAGAGAGGAGGAGAAGCTAAAGGAAATGGAGGAGAGGTTAAAGAATATGGAACTGCGAAGAGAAAGGAATGGGGGAAGCGGAGAGGAGGGAGGGAGAGGAGAAAGGGTAGAGAAGGGGACAGGACGGGAGGAATGGGAAACAAGGTTACAGGGGATGGAAAGGAAACTGGAAATGAAAGAGAGAGAAGAGAAAAGGAAGAACATAATAATAAAAGGAGTAGGTAAGGAGGGAACGGCGGCGAGGAGGGCAAAGGAAGTGTTGGAGATAGTAG
This sequence comes from Andrena praecox, assembly GCA_963932275.1. NCBI lineage: Eukaryota > Metazoa > Arthropoda > Insecta > Hymenoptera > Andrenidae > Andrena > Andrena praecox. The sequence continues at coordinate 17,480,060 of OZ010729.1, read as the reverse complement.
GAGTGCAGGGGAGAATAGAGGGAGTGAGGGAGCTGGGAGGAAGAAGGCAAGGGAGGGAGGGAGTGATGCTCGAGGTGAGAATGGAGAGTGTGGAGGCTAAGAAAGAAATAATGAAGAACAAAGGAAGACTAAAGGGGAGAAAGGAAAGGATAGAAGGCGATATGACCTGGAGAGAAAGAAAGATGCAATGGTTGATAAGGGAGATAGGTGAAAAGGAGTTCGAGAAGGGAATGGATGGGGTGAGTATAGAGAAGGGAGAGATTCAGGAGGTAGTGAAGAAGGTGGAGGGGAGGATAAAGGAGTTGATGCGGAAGGGGGAAGAAAGAAGAGGAGAAGAGGGGAAGGGTGGTGGGACGGAGAATGCAGAGATAAGAAAAAGGAGGTGAGAAGGGAGTTGAGGAGATGGAGAGGAGATAAGAGCAGGAGGGAGGAGTACAAGAGCAGGAGGAGGGAATACAAAGAGTTGTGCGAAAAGAAGAAAGAGGAGGAGAGAGAGAGAGGGTGGTAAGGGAGGTGGCGGAAGCAAGGACGGGGAATAAGGTATGGGAGATAGTAAATAGGGGAAGAAAGACATAGAGGCGGGGGGGGGGGGTGAATGAAGGAATAAAGATGGAAGAGTGGAAGGAGTGTTTTACGGGCCTGCTAGGAGGAGTGGAAAATAGGGTACGGATGGGAGAGGAGAAGGATAGGAGGAAAGGAAAGGAAAGGAAGAAGGAATAAGCAAGGATGAGATAAGGAGGGTAGTGAAGAAACTGAAGGAAGGGAAGGCGATGGGAGGAGACGATATCCCGAATGAGGTATGGAAGTATGGGGGAGAGAAAGCGGTAGAAATAGCGTGGGAAATATGCGGAAGGGTGTGGGAAGGAGAAGGATGGCCACAGGGATGGAAAGAGGGGATTATAGTGCTGCTGGTGAAAAAAGGGGGAGGAGCGGGGGTGCAGGACTACAGGGGAGTAACGTTGATGCCATCACTTTATAAGATCTATGCAGCGGTATTGGCGGGGCTCTGGAACAAGAGGTAGAAGGGCAGAGGATGATCCCGGATAATCAGGTAGGATTCAGGAAAAGGGTAGGGACAATGGACAACATATATGTACTAAACTACATAGTAGGAAGGCAGGTAAGTAGAAAGAAGGGAAAATTGATAGCGCTATTTGTAGATCTGAAAGCGGCATTTGATTCGGTAGATAGGAGGACTCTATGGGAAGCGATGGAAAAAAGGGGAGTGAGGGCAGGGTTGTTGGAAAGGGTGAAAGAGATATATGGGGAGACGACGAATAGGGTGAAGGTGGGAGGGGAAGTAGGGGGGAGTTTCTGGACAACAAAAGCATTGAGGTAAGGGTGTCCGTTAAGCACGATATTGTTTAATATACTAACAGCAGATCTGGAGGAAGAACTAGAGAAAGGAAAGTGGGGAGGAGTAGTAGTAGGGAAAAGGAGGGTATGTTCGTTGGCATACGCCGACGATGTGGTGGTATTAGCGGAAACGGAGGAAGAAATGGAAAGTATGATTAGGCGGATGGAGAATATATGGAAAAGAACAGGCTGGAAGTAAATGTAGGAAAAACGAAGTTAATAAGGTTCAGGAAAGGGGGAGGGAGAGAAAAGAGAGCGGAATGGAGGTGGAAGGGAAAAAGGATAGAAGAGGTGAAGGAATTCAAGTATCTGGGCTACGTATTTAAGAAGAGTGGAGGGCAAGAGGTACACATCAGGGACAGAGTGAAGAAGGCGGGGGTAGTGATGCGACAGATCTGGGGAATTGGAAAGAGGAAGTTTGGGAAGGACTGGAGCAGGAGGATGTGGTTTGGGCCCCGATCTCTCGCTGCCGACGGTCGTGCGTCGGATGACGGGAGACCGGGAGTGTTGGAGGGCCGTCTCCGCTTTTGCGGAGGCGGTGATGGAAGAGAAGGAGGAGGCCGAGCGGGACCGGATCCGCACCGGGCATCCGTCCCGCATAGCCGCCCCTCGGAGTGCCGGAAGGAGGAGGGGAAGGAGATGACCCGGGGCCGGGGGAGGTAGGGCGGTGACGTAGTTTCGTGCGTCACCCCCGCTCCCCGTCGGCATTACCGCGGGTCGGAAGCGCCCTTTTCAGGGCGCCTCGGGAAGGAGGCGGCCTTAGCCGCGAGTTGCCGTCGGCGTCGCGTCGTGGCAGGGCGCGACGCGCGACGGCGGACATACGATCAGGGGGGGTCCTCGTGTCAAAGGGCCCCCCTTGCGGTCGAGCAGGTAAAGGGTGAGTGCGGCGGTCAATTGACCATATCACCAAGTGCCGCCTCCCCGCCCGGCCGCGACCCTTCGGGCCGCGTCCGGGTCACTGCTCGACCGCGGGGGGTCGCGGGGTGGGGGTGCCGGGGGGCACGCTCACCCCTCCACCACATCGTGCGACCCCCCCCAGAAGTGGCGACGCGGCCGCGTGGTCCGTCTCGCGTCGCCGGAGTTTTGGGAAGACCCCGCGCGTTGCCGCGCGGAGTTGTTGAGCGCGGAGCCAGCATTTGCGCTGAGGGGGGGGGGGGGGCAAGCGAATGTATCGCTAGTTTGCTCTCGCAGAAGTCCTCCCCCTCGAGCGTGCGACTCCGCGCCCGAGGACGACCACCGTGGAGTTTTAGTGGGTGCAAGCCCCACATAACCCCGTCCCTCCCCCGGGGGCGGGGTATCCGTTAGGGATTTCTCCACGTTAAAAAAAAAAAAAGGTGCTGGGGTAAGCAGCTGAGATCTGGGGATGGAAGGAAAGAGAGGAGGTTGAGAGGGTACAGGAGAGGTATATAAGGTGGACGTTGGGGGTGGATTGGAGAACACCCGGGTATATGATAAGGAAGGAGACGAAAAGGATGAAGTTGAGGACGTGGGCGGAGTGAAGAGCGTGTAGGTACGAAGAGAAGCTGGGCAGAGGGGAGAGGGGTGAGCTAGCTAGAATATTGTTGCGAGCACCGGGTATAGGCATAGGCATGGCCTGCTAGTGCTCGCAGCAGAAGACAGAAGAAGGTCGACCTCCGTCAAGAGGACGATCAGGAGGCCGACAAGAAGAGTCGGTTACCGTACGTCCTACCGTTCGGACGTACGCGTACTATAATCGGGACACATAATTGTATCGCCAATAAAGCAACCGGTCGTTTAGTGTGTACCCGTGTAGTTATTCTGCCCGTTGCGTCGGGGTGGCCTGCGGTAGAAGCGCCCCGACGCAACAATATGTTGGGAATGGTAGGGGAAAGGAAAAAGGAAGGAGTGTCCGCATGGGAAAAAGAGAGGAAAGGGTTTAAGAGAGAAAGGGGTTGGCGGGAGGAAGGGGAAGGAGCAAGGGGGAGCGAGGAATATGAGGAAATAGAGAAGGATGATTGGAAGAAACAGGAAGAAGAAAGAAGATAGAAGATAAGGGCTCAAGGTATAACAGCTGGTACAGGGAAATAAGGACGAGAGGGCTGCCGAAGTATTTAGGAGCAGGATGGAATGAGGAGAGGTACCGAAGAATAGCCAGATTTAGGTTGGGGAACGAAATGAGGGGAGGAAGGTATTGGGAGGGGGGGCAGGAGAAGAGATGCAGGATATGTGGAGGAGAGATAGAGACGTGGGAGCATGTGCTAAAGAGGTGTACAGGGGGGGGGGAGGAGAGGGGAGGGGTATAGGGGAAAAGATAAGGAAAATATTGGATGGAAGGGGCAAGGGAGAGGAATGGATGAAGAGGCTGGAGGGAAGGAGGAGGGAGAGGGAAGAAGGAACGTGGGAGAGAGGCGAGGGAGGGAGAAAGGGTGAAGGGGGAAGGACAGAATGAAGGAATGGAATGAATGAAAGGAAATGGAAGTCGAAGGCAGAGGAAAGCAGCGGTAATAAGGGCGGTAAAAGCGTTGAACTAACTGTAAGAAAGCGTTAGGTTAAGATTAAGTTAAGGCGTGTAAAGTAGGAGAAAGAGAAGCGGCGAGGGCGAGCGAGCGGCGAGAGAGAGAGAGAGATCGGAGAGGCGAGGGAGCGGGGGAGTAGGTTAAGATATAGAAATAAGTATAACTTAAGGAAAGATGTAAGAGAGATGCACGTAACCCTAAGGGGAAACATTAAAGCAATACATACATACATATTACTTATGTTGAATTTGTGAATTACACCAGTTTGTAGATTCCTTTTACATGTAATCACAAATGTTTACAAAATCACTCACACTCAGAAAAAATGTAAAATCAGTGCGTAAAGGATAAGTAAATGTTTTTAATTGTTTCAATAAATGTATAACTTTATAATATTACACTACTTCTGTAACACTAATTATAAATCACTAATTATAAATCACTTTTTTATTAGACTTTTACCACTCTGCGACATTTACGATTCGTTCTCCACGACTTTACTTCAGGAACTGAATACGCGTTGCATGCATTTTTCACACCATGCACATTTTCTCTTTCTCTATTCTGTTTCTTGTCTCATTTGTTTAGACTCTCCAAGTTGATTCTACAAAATGAACCCCCATTGGCATCCGATACTCTTAACATAACCTCTTCACCTCGCTCACTCGTGACTCGATGCGTTACGAACGCGTCATTCGTAACATAAATAGATAAGGGCAGATCGTGCGTTTCTAGAGACTGGCCTACTTTTAATTAAGCTTGACACATAATAAGAACCCCATCATATGATATTGTTTGCAGGAAGAGAATTCAAGAAACTACCAAGACGGTCGTAGTGAGACTTATTACATACTGACATCACTTATACACACAATTAGGTAAAACTTCACCCTTATCAACGGTAAAATGCTATCAGATTAATTGCATTGACTCATTTAAAACATGTGAAAGTATTTAGAATTGCATATAACACCCGTTTAATGAAAAAAATATATTCGTCGTACGAGTACGCCACAACTTTGCGTACGGGAAGGTAAGAAATATCATTTTTTGATTTTTGCGACTGCATTCCACCCTTTCGAAAAATCTGATAAAATTAGACATTAATGACCATACAAAGACGCCAAAACTGTAAAAATATAAATGTAATTTGAAATTTTGACTTTGAAATCGCCATTTTTAATATTTTTGAATTTTTTAAAATTCGGTTTTGCCACTGAAAATTCTGAAAAAATTCACAGACACGTGTATCAATGGGCAGAAGGCCTCTGATTTTTTGTATAAGTTTCTATTCGATAGAACAAAAGTAATGGAGCTTAAACTGTAAATTACGTTTCACCCTGTAACTACCATAGTAGTAGGGGTATCGGGTTGAACCTGGGCAGAAATAGTTTTCTTAGAGGAACCTATCGATTGCCGCACACAAAGTTCAATTTGGTTTGGGGGCACTTTTCACTATGCTTATCCGGCTACACCCTTTGAATTGCGTCATGTTTGTATATCATCCCAACTCTTTTTTATTTGTAACTAAACTGAGGATTTTATATATATGTAGATTATCGAAGCGTATAATGATGCTGTGACCTACGCCAGGCTATGTATCTACGCATAATTTTGTAGGAGGGATTTCGTATACATACTTATTCAGTTATTTTTATACATGGACACCTTCGATAATGCATGAATTTAATTAGTGTTTCTTGTTTCAATAAAGAATTATAAATTTTGTAAATAAATTCTATTTTATTACTGAAACTGGTAAAACTTGCAATTACTAATTACAATTGCAATTACATAAGCTGCTTCGAGCACCATGTACTATACACAAAGTACTACAATTATAATACATATAGATCGGCAATGCCGTGCAAATGGTTTGTTTTCGTAGTTGTTAAACTCGCGTAGAATTTATTCTTAATTCTGTCCTGTGATAAGACTGTTCATGGCTGTTGATGGTGAACCTGTGTAATTTATAATATTAAAAATTATCTGAAGTTATTGCCCACGCAAATTATCTTTGTAAAAAGAAGTGAGATCCCCATAAAAAAATTCAAAAAAGTACAAAAGTTACGCTAAGTACATAAAAAGTCGAGGACGGAAAAGAGTATTATCAAATAAATTTTTGTGAAACAACCACCGATTAGCATCGAGCCAGCAAGATATGCATCAATGCTAAGGAATCCGCAAACGACGCATGATCAACGAACGTTGCGCAGCCACGGGTCATCGGACGGCGACCATTAGGCCCCCACCGCGACCCAAAAAGACCATACAGGGTGTCCCAAAAATGTCGGTTTTCCTTGAAAGGGGTGACTCAGGGGGTGATTTGAAACAACTTTTTCCTTAGCGAAAATATTGTCCGAAGCTTCGTTAAGGAGATATTAACAAAAAAAACCCGACCAATCAGAGCGCGCGCCTTCCGCCCGTGCTCCCGCGGTAGGCGACTGCGCTTGTGCTACGAACGTACAAACAAGTCGCGATTGGTCGCGTCACCTATTTGGGCACACTTTTACAAACGGGGCAGACGTATTTTGGTTATTGGCTGAAGTTGCCACATACATTGTCGCACCGCGCGGCGAAGAGATCGAACGAAACACGAGATCGAGTAGGATAGAGCCATCTGACCGACGATCGTCAAAACAAAACAATAGCGTAGGCTACAGATCGCTCTATCCCACTCGGTCTCGATGTGTTTCGTTCGATCTCTTCGCCGCGCGGTGCGACAATGCATGTGGCAACTTCAGCCAATAACCAAAATACGTGTGCCTCGTCTGTAAAAGTGTGCCCAAATAGGTGACGCGACCAATCGTCACAGCAGCGGACTGCACAGCCCGAGACCGTCTGCCATGAATCTTCTTTTCGCCGGGTAATAGTAGTAATCTCGTCCCAGTAATTAACAGTAATCGGCCCCTTTCGGGGCCACCAATTTTTATAACGTAAGAACAACACGTTCTGTGAAACATAAATTAAGTGAACAGTGTTAGTAGCCGTGCAGTGAAGTGAATATTCGGTACATTGACCCTGCGATCAGCTGAGCACTGGACGCCGATGACCAGGATCGGTACAGTGGCCTAGTGACACAGGTTTCCGAAAAGGGAAGGAAAGCAAGGAAAGGAATATCCGAAAGGGTGAGTTTTGTTTAATTTATTGGTGATTATTAGGTGTAGAAATAAATTCTTTCCGATTTTAGGGTACAATAATAGTTCGATTTAAAAAATATGAAAACAACTCGATCATCGAAATAATTTCCATTATTGTTAATTACCTTTTGCCATTTTTCTGGCAGCTTCTGAATACCACCACGATAGAAATTCCAGTCGGAAAGAATTTATTCATACACCTAATATTATTTTTTAAATTTAGTTGTGTTGGCCGTTGTTAAACTACGGATTTTTACCTCAATAACGAATTACGATCACTTGTCTTACATTTTCTGTTACGTTACCTTTTCGTTTATGCCTTATTTAAAAACGAAATTTACGTACTTCTTGTCCTCTCACTTCAAATTATTCTTATTTAAGATTCTGCTTTAAAAAAAAAATGTGTAACGCGGTTTCCTTCGATGCATGCCGACTTGCTTGTTCGTACGTTCGTAGCACAAGCGCGGTCGCCTACCTCGTAGCCAACGCTACCGCGGGAACTCAGGCGGAAGGCGCGCGCTCTGATTGGTCGGGGTTTTTGCTTAATATCTCCTTAACGATGCTTCGGACAATATTTTCGCTAAGGAAAATGTTGTTTCAAATCACCCCCTGAGTCACCCCTTTCAAGGAAAACCGACATTTTTGGGACACCCTGTATATAACCACCGCCCAAAACGGGGCGCGCTCTCTCTCTTTTTCCGAATCGATTAGCGATCACTACAGTGATCGCCGCGCCAGTGTCAGTACAAGCTCAATAAATCCATTATTCGCTCTACGGTGAGTTCCAACTCTTAAACCGGCCAAGGATCCACTACCTTCGGTTCAACCCGAATCCCCATTCCCGGCACCTACACCCGAATTATCGGAGCCTGGAGGACGACCCTTCCGAGGACAGCCCCACGGCAACCGACGAGATTCTCAGGGAGAATCCCAGTCCCGGCAACCTCGCAACAAAATCACAAAAAAGTAGGAGAAAATGGACAATATAAAAAAATATGTGAAATCAAAATGAGCTGCAAGCACATAAAGGTGCTTTCCAACTGCGCTAAAGATGGATACAACTACATATACACAGCTAAAATGCTTTTTTTTCTTTTTTTTAACGTGGAGAAATCCCTAACGGATACCCCGCCCCCAGGGGAGGGACGGAGTTATGTGGGGCTTGCACCCACTAAAACTCCACGGTGGTCGTCCTCGGACGCGGAGTTGCACGCTCGAGGGGGAGGACTTGTGCGAGAGCAAACTAGCGATACATTCGCTTGCCCCCCCCCCCCCCCGCGCAAATGCTGAGAGTCTTCCCAAAACTCCGGCGACGCGAGACGGACCACGCGTCCGCGACGCCACTTCTGGGGAGGTCGGATGATGGTGTAAGGGGATGAGGGTGCCCCCCGGCACCCACCCCGCGACCCCCCGCGGTCGAGCAGTGACCCGGACGCGGCCCGACGGGTCGCGGCCGGGCGGGGACGCAGCACTAGGTCATATGGTCAATTGACCGCCGCACTCACCCTTTACCTGCTTGACCGCCTTCCTCGGGAGCGTGCAAAAAACGGCGTCAATGGCGCGGCTCCCGGGGGAGTAGCAGATGGTCGGCTGCTCCCGGGGGGGGGGGGCTCTGACACGAGGACCCCCCCTAATCGTAAGTCCGCCGTCGCGCGACGCGCCCTGCCACGACGCGACGCCGACGGCAACTCGCGGCTAAGGCCGCCTCCTTCCCGAGGCGCCCTGAAAAGGGCGCCTCCGACCCGGGGTAATGCCGACGGGGAGCGGGGGTGACGCACGAAACTACGCCACCGCCCTACCTCCCCCGGCCCCGGGTCATCTCCTCTTCCCGATCCTACCGGATCTCCGAGGGGCGGCTACGCGGGACGGATGCCCGATGCGGATCCTGTCCCGCTCCGCCTCCTCCTTCTTCAGCATTACCGCCTCCGCAAATGCGGAGACGGCCTTCCAGCACTCCCGATCTCCCGCCATCCGACGCACGACCGTCGGCAGCGAGAGATCGGGACCCAGCCGCGACTCGAGGACACGCCGCTCGTCCGACCACGACCGGCAAACCGCCAGCATGTGGTCGGCCGTGTCCTCATCGCCCAAGTCGCAGCTGAAACACTGCGACGACTCCTCCCGCCCTATGCGACGCAGATAATTGCCGAAGTATCCAACTCCGGTCAATATCTGCGTCAGGCGGAAAGTGAGCCTGCCGTACCCACGCCCCATCCATTCGTTCATGATGGGTAGGAGCGCCCCGACAACGCGGCCCTCCCGATGTCGCGGGAGGGCTAACCACTCGAGCCACTTGGCTCCCATGCGTTGTCGGGCCTGGCCCCGCACCACTTCTGGTCCGATGGCATTCGCGTCCCCAGCTTCGCGGAGATCATGGACGGTGGAATAAACCTCCGCCTCCATCTCCGCGAGCAGATGGAATGGGAGGGGGGGGGGGGGCAGTCAGAGCGGACAGTTCGGCATGCGACACCGTGCGATATGTAGTAGGGTAATGGGGATTCCAACCCAGGTCCCCTGAGGGGAGCGCGGGGGCGGGGGGAAGTGTGAGCGCGCGGGGGAGTGCGGTGGAGGGAAACATGGGCGCGGGGGGGTAGCGGGGGAAGTGCGGAATGGAAGACCGGTTGCGCGCGCATGAGCCGCGGAGACCTCTCCAGACCTGGCCCACCCCCGAAAATTTATTTTCAGAGGGTTGTCCCCTTCCTCTAAAAAATTTCTGGGGTCGGGTCTTGTATGAAAAAAATCTTTTTTCAGACTCGATCCAACCCCAGAAATTTTTTTCCCCCCAAATATTTTTTTTTCGAACCATTATAAAGCTGAAATTGCTTAATACTTTATCGGATGACGTCGGACAATGTCGGGGAAGATCGGCTTTTTCCAAACCACGCATTTGGAGGAGCGAAAGAGAGAGCAATACTTTAAAAGCTAAATTCGTAGGAGGGAAAGAGAGAGCAATATTCAGCGTCGCAGCGTCTCGCGCGATCGCGTGTAACTCATATCCTCTGCAGCAGCCGTGAAGGTGACGTCATTGGGCAGCGCGAATCATAGAAAGAATTATGCGGCGTCAGCAGAACCTTTTTTTTCCAGACCAATATATGATGGAAATTTTTCCCCAACACAGAGAAATAATAATTTTTTAATCATCAATATAGCGAACTATTACAGAACAAACAGAAATATTTTTCCGAACCATTATGTAGCAAGCATTCTAAAGCTAACAAGTTTTTAAAGCGTTCTGATTTAACGTCGCAGCGTATCGCGCGATCGTGTGTAATTTGACACCTCTGGAGCAGTCGTGAAGGCGGCATCATTTGGTAGCGCGAATCATAGAAAGAATTATGCGACGTCAGCAGAATTCAGAAACGTCGAATCTTAGAATTATGTGTCAGCAGAAACTGCGTCGTATGATTTTGCATGCTATTTCGTCATAAGCGTGAATCATAGAAAGAATTATGCTGTATCAGTGGAAATTTGAGGGTATAAGTATGCGCTCTAACTGCACAAAGCCTCAAATCGTTGCAACGTGTTGTGCGGAAAAGATATCACATTTACATTCCATTTACGATCATGGAAGAATTCATGCAAACAGAACGTCAATTGTTGGATCAATCCGAACGATTGATTTCGCGAGAAGAATACCTCGCGTGGGAAGAACGGTGCAACGAGTGTATTGAATCGTTGGAAGAACACAGTCGTGTGAAACGTCCTCGATTATCGATTGGGGTTCGACAATCGTTGGTTGCTCGAATCGCGCGACTCGAAGGACTAAAATATTCGCTGCGCGGACGTTTCGTGCGTGAAGGTGCCGGACATTCCAGCACAGGACTTTTGTGGCGCGAAATAGACACTGCGTTCGATAGCCGCGTATTAACTGGTGCCGTATTAAATTCAAACTACATCGAGCCGCGCAACTTCCTCCAAGATGCGGCGACCATTGTGCTGGAGCATGTGCGAGGCGCTTTGATAAAACATCGAAGCCTCAAAGTGAACACGGTGTTCAACGGCGAATTTGTGGCGGGTGACAAGCATGCTTGTAAAAGCATCAATACCCGAAACTGTGAACTCTTCCGCACATCCGATCTGCAGGAGTGGTACCAACGATGCGTTATCGAACCCACCCTGGCATCGTTGGAAGAGTTCCAGGAACGCGACAGTGGCTGGGCATTGACGAGAATTCTGAATCTGACAGTTAATGTTAACAAGTACAATCCGCTGCGTGCAGGGTGTCGCTACAAGTTACCACAGAAATTGTTGCTAAAAAATGCAACAATTAGTGTACAATCCACAGACAATGCGTGTTTCGCGTGGGCAGTGGTCGCCGCTCTCCATCCCGCTGAAAGACATACCGATCGCCAAAGTTCATACCCAGACTATGCTTCCGTGCTAAATCTCGAGGGTATTGAGTTTCCAATGTCCCTGGAGCAAATTGGGAAGTTTGAGCGGCAGAACGAAATCTCCATCAATGTGTACAGTTTCGAGGAGCGACTGGAGAAGAACAATGAGAAGATAACTGTTGCAGTCTTTCCGCTGCGCCTCGCCAGCCAAAAGAGGGATCGACACGTCAACCTGCTCTACACACCGAATCAAGAGCACGGCGATGTAGGACACTTTGTACTGATCAAGAACTTGTCCCGGCTGGTGAGCATGCAGCTGAGCAAGCACAAAGAAAAAAAATTCATCTGCGACCGGTACGTATATAAACTTATGAAATGTTGAAATGTCTCGCGGAAAAAAAAAAAAAAAATTTTCTGTTTTTACAGATGCTTGCACTACTTTGGATCCATCGATAAGTTGGAGGCCCATGCAGTGGACTGTGGGAATATGAACGATTGTGCCATTCTGCTACCCAGCGAAGGCAACAATTTCCTCAGTTTCAAAAACCACTGCATGAAGGAGCGACATCCATTCGTGGTGTATGCAGATCTCGAGTGCATCATCGAGAAAACGGAGGATCGCCTGATGAGTGATGCGGATTCTAAATTACACGCGTACCAGCAACATAAAGTGCACAGCATTGCATATTATATGCATTGTTCGTACGATACATCGCTATCGATATATCGATGTCGCCGCGACGTGGATTGTATTTCATGGTTCGTCGACGAACTAAAAAATTTTGCAGATTTTGCCAAACCCATTCTAGCCAATAATGCTTCTATGGAAAAGTTGACGAAAGACCAGTGGATAACATTTCGCAATGCAACAAATTGTCATATTTGCGAAGAGCCATTCGAGGCAGATGATGTACGAGTTCGCGATCATTGTCATATATCCGGGCGGTTTAGAGGACCCGCACATTCGAAATGCAATTTAAAATATAGAAATGCGTTTTACATCCCCATAGTTTTTCATAATTTATCCGGCTACGATTCACATTTCATTATCATGGAAATAGCTGCCGCTTTCAAAGGTCACGTTGATGTATTACCAATAACTAAGGAAAAATATATTTCTTTCACAAAAAATGTCGAAGATCCGGCTGAATCAGACTCGCGAAATCATATTAAATTGCGATTCATTGATTCATACAAATTTCTCAATACCAGTCTCGACAAATTAGCATCTTTTCTTAACACAGATCAATTAAAAATTTTACGATCCCAATTTGAAACATTATCCATTGAAGATTTTAATTTATTAACACGAAAGGGTGTCTTTCCATATGAATATCTTGATTGCGTGAACAAGCTGCAGGACCCGTGCTTACCACCGCGCGAGTCATTCTACAGTTCGTTAACGGGTGAGACTGTATCTGAAAGCGATTACGCGCACGCCGAGACTGTTTGGCAACGTTTCGGGATTAGAACCTTGGGCGAATACAGCGATTTGTATTTGAAAACAGATGTCTTGTTATTGGCAGATATTTTTGAAAATTTTCGCGAAAGTTGTATCAAGAGTTACGGATTAGATTCAGCGCATTATTATACATTACCTGGTTTCACGTGGGATGCTATGTTAAAACATACCAAAATTACATTCGAATTGCTCACCGACGTCGATATGGTCATGTTTATCGAACGTGGTATACGCGGGGGTTTAAGTCAATGTTCCGGAAGATACGCACATGCCAATAACAAGTACATGCCATCTTACGACACATCGGAACAGTCATCGTACTTGATGTATTTTGACGTAAACAATTTGTATGGATGGGCGATGTGTCAGCCCCTACCATATGCTAAATTTCAATGGGTCGAAAATGTTGCAAATTTTGACGTGTCTTCGATCGCTGTCGATTCGCCCACGGGATACATTCTCGAGGTAGATCTGGAATATCCGCAACGTCTGCACGACGCTCATGCTGATCTACCGTTCTGTCCAACGCGTGCCAAACCACCTGGTAGCAGACAGGATAAGTTACTCGCGACATTATACGATAAGCAGCGTTACGTTATCCATTATCGCAACCTGCAGCAGTGCACGCGACACGGTCTTCGTATTACAAAGATACACCGCGTGCTTCAATTCGCTCAATCTCCCTGGCTCCACGATTACATCGAACTAAATACACGGCTCAGAACAGCCGCGACAAACGATTTTGAAAAAAATTTATATAAATTGATGAACAACGCGGTATTTGGTAAAACTATGGAAAACGTGCGAAACCACGTGGATGTAAAACTTTTAACACATTGGGATGGACGTTTTGGTGCAGAGGCAATGATCGCGAAACCGAATTTTCACAGCCGAAGCGTTTTTTCGGAAAATTTAATAGCTGTTGAATTGCGCAAAGTCGAGGTGAAATTCAACAAACCGATATACGTGGGTATGTGCATTCTGGATATATCAAAAATTTGTTTGTATGAATTTCATCACGATTACATGTCTCCCCTGCTAGCTCAAAATTGTAAAATTCTGTATACCGACACTGACAGCCTCATTTATCACATTCAATGCGAAGATATCTACGAGACCATGAAACGCAATATCGATAGATTCGACACATCCGATTATCCCATCGACAATACATATAATATGCCGCGCCTAAATAAGAAGGTTCCAGGGTTGATGAAGGATGAAAATAATGGTGCGATAATGACCGAATTCGTAGGTCTTAGAGCGAAAATGTATGCACTCCGCGTAGATGGTAAAAAAGATACGAAAAAGGCAAAAGGCGTCAAGACCAACGTTATAGCCAGAACGATAACTTTCAACGACTACGCGGAGTGTTTGCAAAAGGAGATCGAAATGGTTCGCAGACAATCATGTATACGGTCTAAATTGCACAAAGTGTACACCATTTCCGAATCCAAAATCGCTCTAAGTCCATACGACGACAAGCGGTATATCGTACCCGATTCGATCGATACTCTGCCCTGGGGACATTATAAAATTCCGCTATAAAATTCCTTTGTAAAAACATCATTGTAAAAATAAATTATTATATTTATTAACAAGTCCTTATAAATAGTGGAATTATACCAAATAAATTGTACACATGTATTTATTTTATCAACACATTATTTTTATTTATTCGTGTATTATTATTTTACAATACATTATTTTTATTTATCCATGAATTGTGTGATTTATCAAACCCCAACCACTTGACGTATACCTTATCCCCCTTCCTACGCAACACTTTTTCCACTAAATATACATCAGGATCAGCGACGCGTTGCAGCTCGTGTTCGTAGAATCCTCCGGCAACAGGTTTTCCACAGGAATCGACCAGCAGATACGTCACGGGATTAGTTGCCTGTACTTTGTCTATCTTGAACACCTCCGTTGTCTAATTCGGTGTATAGCCTTTATCGAAGATGGTTTTAAATTTGCTCACGCGCACAAACTCGCCCAATTTGAATCTTGCTGGAGCAGCGATCTTTATGTTGCTGTATACGGTGGCTAGCAACTTATCGGCGATCGCAGGAGTAACATCGCGAGGACGCATTTTGATGGTTCTATGTTTTCGTGCGTTATACTCTGCAAGTAGATGCGGTAGCGCATCGGTCCATTTATAGGTTCCATTGAGCGTAAACATTTTCCACATATTGTTCTTCAAAGTTCGATTGAAACGTTCTACGACGGAGGCCTTCATCACCGAATACGTCGAATAATGATTAATGTCATGCTTTGTCAAGAGTTTCTGCACATCGGCGTTGTAAAATTCTTTTCCTTGATCGGTTTGCAAATTTTTCGGATATCGATCTTTAAATATCTTTGCAAACGCTTTAGTCACCTCAGCACCACTTTTAGTCTTGAGCGGTAACGCCCATGCATACTTGCTCAGCACATCGATAATGGTGAGTATGTAGTGGTAACCTTGGTTGAATCGTGAGTATGGACGCATTTCTACAACGTCAGCTTGCCACAGATCATCGTATCCATGCACTATGACGCGCCTCCGTGGGAAGTGTCTTCGAGCTGGAGCATGCAATTCTTCAACAAGTTGCTGCTTCTTGTGGCCGTGGTTTTCTTCTTTACTCTTGGATTTCGATAATGACAGCATGTTTGATCGCAGAGGTGTCTTTGACACGAATGGTGCGATAATTATCGTGCACATGCATTATGTGCTCCCCATTGGTCCCAGGAAATTCTGAATAAGTTGCTGCTCCGTAGCAAAAGCGGTTATAGCCTCTTTAACTTTTCGATTTTCGGTGTCCTGCTGCGGTATAGAATTTAACGCCTGTGATATCTTTTGAACGCTGTTTTGCAACGTCAGCATATCTCTCTGAAGCACGATCAGTTTCCTCTCTAATTCTTCCTGCTGCTCTCTCAAAAGTTTAATGCTCTTTTCCACGTATAGTTTATTGACGGCATCGGTATCGACCACCGGTTGAGCTACGCGTCGTATCTTGCGTGATTTTGCATCAAAGTCGGCACCAACCACGCAAAGAGCGTTATCCCGCATATAATTTCGAAGCAAACCGTTCCATTTGTAATAGTCCATTGTAGCTGCTCCACTCTTCTCGAGCGATACCCCAAATTTGTTGATCGGCATCTCGATGCATACAGTGCAAATCATTATTGCGCGGTTTAATTTATAATGAGGCCTACCTCGCGGAGTTCCTCGATAATCGATAGAATTTCGTTGTCGTGTGAGTTGTTACCAGCCTGACGCGACGCTTCCAGCAAACGGAATCGGTCCACCAGTTCGTTGGGATCGTCCCAGTGCACGTAATCGATCTTGTTATCGTTTACCACCATGACTCGCGGTGCAGTTAGACCTTTCCCTGTCCTACTAACCGATACACGTGGGAGTAGCGGTGCAATTACATGCTTGTACTTGTATCCCTTGTTACCCAAAATGGGATTTTTAGCGATATGATCGCGTCTGTGAGCATTCGTTGTCAGCAGTATACTTTTGTATTTTTGTTTATCCGCATCGGTGTATGTGGTATCGTCGGGAATTCTCTTGAAAATCAATTCGTAAAGACCAGGTGTTCCTCCGTATCTTACACCGTCGATGATTATATTGTCATCCTTGTCTATATCGAAAGCCTTATCCCCAAGCATCGTTCCACTATCGCCAAAGTATACGCCATACACATAGTCCATTGACGTATCCTTATCACTACTTAGGATTGCGTTCATATATTTTTGTCCCAGCGGACCGAAATGGTTGCGAAACGTTTCTTGTCCCTCGGATGTTTGGAGTTGTTGTCTAACAGATGTTGCCAACGACTCATCGGGACTAGTTTCGAAAACGTCATCATCAATGGTTGAGAGCGATTGTACATCGGGAAATGTATTTATTGGTGTGGAAGAAATCGTGGAATCGTTTGATGTGACATTCAGCCGTTTTCGTTTCGATTGAACTGGTGTTGAGGTTACGAGTGATTTTTCCAATGACGTGTATGATCGTTTCCTCTTTGTCTTGTGCAATGTATTCCCTTTCGGATAGATTTTTGTTTTAGACGTTAATGTTTCATTCCCTTCGATGTTTGTGCTCGTCATCGGTGATGCGTCAGCTTCTGTCGCTGCAATATTTTCCGCGATATGTTTTAAGGGTTCGACAACAGGTTTAAAGTATCTCTCCAACGCGATATCTTCCTCCATCTTGCCAGTCTTCAAAGCCTGATGTTTCTTGCGAATGGCGTCGCTGGTTTTTGCAATTTCCATCACTATTCTCTCACGATCCTTAATCTCCATATCGATATCAATTATCGTTGTACCGCAGACGTTGCTTTCCCACCGACGTGTCGACGACAATTGACAATCTCATGGTATTGCAAACTCGTTAAATCCCTTTCTATAACGTCCATTGGACATCGCGCTATCCTTGTCTATTACCATGAAACCATACTCCCGTTGCCAACAATTACGACACAACGCGCAGAAATCCTCGTAGGACATATCAGTGTTTACGTGATCGTTGTACACATGTTTCAAGTTGGTACCATCCTGTTTAAACAGAATCAATAGATTCGCATTGTCGCGTATAAGATGTTTGGGTATCTTTGCATACGTCTGACAGAGATAGAAGCAGTCAACGTTCGAGTGACGCCCCATTGCAAAGTATTCCCTTATCGTATCTTGCTTGTCACATGCCACGTCATCAAAGATAAAAATAGAATTCGGAAGTGATTCGCTCGGTGGGATGACGTCACTGTTATTCGAAAACGTAAAGTAGCCAATTTCATCTATCGGAGTCAATAAATTCTCCAAATACTGATATTTCGGCTGTTGCAACGACTTGGAATACACATACACGTTCTCGAAGCGAACACCGTGTGGACTTTCCAACAAGCTCATCAGCACGTTGGTCTTTCCACAATTTGATGGGCCGCAAATGAGGCAGCGGATAGTGTTTGGCAACATGTACCGTGTCTGCGCATTGTTTTCGGACACATCACTCGCGATTTATCGTCAAAATTTGTCACGCGTATCGTTACAGGCTGCCGTACGAATCGCATCCTCTCCGCGAACTGTGAAAAAAAATGATTTTGATACGTCGAAGCGGCGACGCGCCCTATTTATAGGTCCGCGCCGAAGCAAAACAGCGCAGTATTCAAAATGCTTCTGATCCCGTCGGATAATTGCGATATTCGAGACCTAACCTCTGAGCAGTTGAAATATATACCAAAGATTATTCTACTGCGAGAGTTTGGTAGACACATTGATCAGTTGTGGGACAGACTCCCCGAGCATATAAAAGCCGATCCTGAGGTTCAGCAGTATCGTCGGTGTCTTGAACATTATAATCGCCCTTGGCAGCGAACGCATATCGACGGTCCAGCACCATTGATTAAAAACTGTGACGAATGTCGCCAACGAGAGTAAAGAAAGGTCGTGGTTTGTTAAATCGGGCGATAAACGCGCTACCTATCGAATTACATATCCCAGGATACCAGTTTTGCGGTCCAGGAACTCATCTGGCAAAACGATTGGCTAGAGGGGATCAAGGCATCAATCCGTTGGACGCAGCGTGTCGCGAACACGATATTGCGTATTCACGTAGCAACGATCTCGGTGAAAGGCACGCGGCAGATAAGGTACTCGCTGACAAAGCGCGAAAACGCATCGTTGCGCGAGACTCGACTCTGGGTGAAAGAGGTGCTGCTACGGCTGTTTGGGCAGCTATGAAGGCCAAGACGAAAATCGGAATGGGAATGAAAACAAAAACCCGCAAAAGGACTCCAAAGAAAGCATCGCAAAAGCGGATTCTTCCTGTAGCAAAACGAGGTGGTATATTACCACTTCTCCCGCTGCTAGGTGTTCTCGGATCGTTAGCTGGTGGAGCGGCGGGGATCGCCAAGGCGGTAAACGATAATAAGGCGGCGCAACATCAGCTGCAGGAAATGCAACGCCATAATCGCTCCATGGAAGGTCGTGGACTTTATCTCGCACCGTACAAGCGCGGACAGGGAATATCAAAACGAAAAAAAAAAACGTCGAAAAGAAAATAAAAATGCCTATCGGCGTAACTACCGATGCGCAATTGGAGGAGTTGGCAAAACGTGTGCGTATTCCATTCTTTAGGGGTGTTTTCATGCGCAATGCACTACCTGTCGGAGGAGTACATCGAAACGAAAGTGGTATCGTAAATTTGGACAATGTCGAGGGACCGGGGACTCATTGGGTGGCATATGCGAAGAGAGGGTGTCGAGCTATATATTTCGACAGCTTCGGGAATCTTCGACCACCTAGGGAATTGGTACAATATCTGGATAAAGATGCTGTGAAAATTGAATACAATCGAACGTCGTATCAAAAGTACAATCAGAGCAATTGTGGACAACTATGTCTACGCTTTCTACAAACGATCGGCACCAAATTTAAGGATTGACTTCCACCGCTCTGATTCAGTACTAGTGGAGCAGTTTCAGCGGAATATGTCGTTAACATTCACTCTAACTGGCAAGAGTAGCACCCTCGCGGTGAGCTACTTTCCACCCATAGATTTGAGCGACGATGATTACGAGCTTGGCCTAACAACCTTTGAAACTTATCATACAATACCGAACATCGACTCGAGCAACGATAAATTCTACTTCGCTGTAAACTATAACATCAACAGCAGTGTCGACACCAGTCATGAATACATTGCGATTCCCCACGGCTCCTACGAACTAGACGCCATTGCCAAGTACCTGAAGCAGCGATTACTCGAACGATATCCTAAAAATCTCGATGACACCGATGACAACAACGATAGCGATGTGTATCCTATAGTGTTGCATCCCAACAACAACACCATGAAAAGTGAACTGTACTGCTCGTTCGCTGTAGATTTTACAAAATCCAACAACATTGGATCGCTACTGGGATTCTCGATGAATCGGATATTAGAACCTGGACGATGGTACGAATCGGACGATCCAATTAATATCATGAACGTGAACATTATTCGCATAGAATGTAGCGTGACCGCTGGCGCGTACAACAATGGGAAGCGCGTACATACGATACATGAATTTTCTCCGAGAGTCCCACTAGGATATAAGATATCGGAAACGCCCGCACAGATCATTTACCTTCCGATCACCGCACGGATCATTACGGATCTAACGATACGCGTTGTGGATCAAGACGGACGGTTGCTCGATTTTCGAGGTGAAGAGATTACCATCAGACTACACGTACGACGACGTCAACGATAATACATGTGGCGCGAATGAAAGAAATGCTTGTGTTGAACGACTTCGGAAACACATTTCTTCCAAGTGAAATTGTTTGCAATAACAACAACAACAACAACAACAACAACACCTGCAACAGCTCTGATTACGCTAAAAAGAAGAGACTCAGTGCTACGAACATTGCATTTTTGAAATCATTGGGATTCATTGTACGCATATAAGTTGAAAAAAAATGGCTGACATTCTAAGCCTTGGAGTGAAGCCGACGTTTGATAATCGCATCGTCAAGCTCGAGACTCACACGTACAACCCATACGTCAACACAACATTTGGATATAGTGATGAGATAAGAATACCTATACAACAGCAGGATTTATATACATTACCATGTGAAAGTTTCCTCTACGTGGAGGGGAAATTGGTGATAAATAAGCCAAACGAAGCATCAACGACGACGTTGGGAAATAATTGCATGGCGTTCTTATTTGATGAGATTCGATACGAGCTGAATGGTGTGGAGATTGACCGCAACAGAAACGTTGGAATAACTAGCACGCTTAAAAACTATGTATCGCTGACATCTGACGAAGACAAAAATATGGAGAATGCTGGATGGGGCGTGAAACGACACGATGGACTGATAGTGAAAAATCATTTCAATTTTTGCATCTCACTCAAATATTTGTTGGGATTTTGCGAGGACTACAAACGCATGATTATTAATGCACGTCACGAATTGATTTTAATACGATCGCGCAACGATAACAATTCTCTAATAGGATCGCCAATGTTGGAACCTGAAATTGAATTACTTAAAGTGCAATGGCGAATGCCTCATGTGACGCTGAACGACGTTAATAAGCTATCGTTGCTGCATGCTTTGGAAAGTGGACAAAACCTGAGCATTAGTTTTCGCTCGTGGGATCTGTACGAGTATCCTCTCTTACAGAGCACAACCAAGCATTCGTGGGCCGTGAAGGCAGCTGCACAGCTGGAGAAACCGCGATACGTTATCTTTGCTCTACAGACTGCTCGAAAGAATGTGATGACCGAAGATGTTACTAAGTTTAACAATTGCAAATTGACTAATGTAAAACTTTTTCTCAACTCGGATTTTTATCCATATGATGACTTGAACTTGGACTTTGACAAGAATAAGCACGCCATCTTGTTTCACATGTATACACATTTCCGTAAATCGTATTATGGACATAGTTGCAACGAGGCGTTATTCACTGTGGCTGAATTTTTACAATTTGGTCCTCTCGTGGTGATTGATTGCTCGCGACAAAATGAATCGATTAAAAATGGTACCGTGGACGTGCGCATAGAATTTGAGTGTAAAGAGAATGTACCTGCAAATACTACAGCCTACTGTCTGATTCTGCACGACCGGGTGGTTGAATACAATCCGCTAACAAATGTTGTGCGCAAAATAAATTAAATTGCCATACTACTTGCCCGCCCTCTCCTGTATCAAATTCGTACAACAATTTCATCGTAAAAATCGAGATGCTTTATGAGAAAGATTGCATTCTCTCATCTGTCTTGGAAGCGAGCAGACCTCTAAAATTATATCGACAATGGTTGTACCAACATTTGTTGACCTGCAAGGATTCATCGTCGACGGAAGATTTGTCGTCAAGGAAGTGGCTGTCCTACGAATGGGAACAATTCTCTCGCACTATATTTTTGGGAGTTCGATACCGCAATATCTTCTTACAAAATCCGACAAATCAAGCATCCGATGGTTGATTGCAAAACATCATGGACTACGGTGGGACGATGGAGACGTTCCGTACAGTATGGCTAAACAGCTGATTACCAAAGCTGTAGCTGATGCGATCGACGAAGAAGATGACGCATCCCATATCGTATACGTTAAAGGGTTGCAGAAACGCGATTGGCTTGCGGATTTCCTCGATGAAAATACGAGAGCGGATGTAATCATCGAGACGCTGGACATTGACTACGAGGATATCAAATCTCTAAATAAGCTAAATGTAGTTAATACTCTGCGATGTGGCAGACACGCGAAGCATTGCGCAATGCAAAATGTATTTAAAATATTCAACTGGTGGTCTAAACACCAGAGAGAATTGCATAAATAAAATATAATCAATTTTTAATGCATAAATGTTTTTTTCTTCACCCTCCCCAACCTCCTTAATTAATTATTATTATGTATATGTGGTTCGATACACGTTCAGAGTGGTATCATATACGTTCAATACATGTTCAATAGATGTTCAAAATGGTACGATAGATGTTCCATAGATGTTTAAAGTGGTACCATAGATGTTCGATAGATGTTCAAAGTGGTTCGATACACGTTCGATACATGTTCAAAGTGGTTCGATACACGTTCAAAGTGGTTCGATACACGTTCGATACACGTTCAAAGTGGTACGATACACGTTCGATACACGTTCAGAGTGGTTCGATACACGTTCGATACACGTTCAAAGTGGTATGATACACGTTCGATACACGTTCAAAGTGGTTCGATTCACGTTCAATACACGTTCAAAGTGGTTCGATACACGTTCGATACACGTTCAAAGTGGTACGATACATGTTCGATATATGTTGAAAGTGGTACGATTCACGTTTGATTTACGTTGAAAGTGGTATAATTTAGTCGAATGATTCAAACGAAGAAGAATATTGGAATGGTCAGTGAATAATTCGAAGAAGAAGATGGTCAGCGAAAATGCAGGTGGAGCACATAGAAGGAGAGGGTGGCTAGTGAAGAAGAAGGTGAAGAACAAATGCATCTTACTTTGCAACGTATGCAACTTTAGGCTTGGGTGACAAATTGTATGAACGCTGTGGGACCAGTTGCTCATCAAACTCGACGACTGCCAGTTGAGAAAAAGTTTTTGTTGCTAGTTGAGAAAAAGTTTTTTGTGTGTGTTTTGTCGCAAAAATGGGATTAGGGCGAATCGCGCCGGAGTGCGACCCAGAGGTATGTACAAAACAATATTTTTAACATTTATCGCGTTTAATTTTTTAAATCAAGTGAGCTCAAATCATACCGTTGCGTCAACGTGGGTTTTCTATGTCTAGCGTTCGCCACCATCACCCACCTGGTCATCAGATTGGGGAGACGCACCGTCGCCGCCGTCTCCATCTCCATCGCCGCAGCCGTCACCGCAGCCGTCACCGCCGTTGCTGCCGTTGCCGTCGTTGCCGCCGTTACCGCCGTTGCCTCCGTTGCCTCCGTTGCCAGCGCATGTGGTATGTAATACAGTGCATTGTTTTGTATGCTTCATGTTTAATATGCTTAATGTATTAGTGTTATATCAACGTTTGTGTTTGTGATCTAGAACATACCGCTGCGCGTCGCAATGGCTGAATTGGATGAGGTGCTTAATTTGAGGGTGCGGCAACGACGGCGACGTGATCCAAATGTTGGGCCACGGCGGGCTCCATATTGGATTCCACGGTCCCCATCACCATCCTCATCGCGGTCCCCATCACCACCAACACCCTCTCCTTAGAATTAGTTTTTTTATTTTTTTTACATTTTTTCTATTTTTTATTTTATTTTAATTTTTTATATTTTCTTTTTCATTTTTCTTTTATTTTATTTTATATTTTCTTTTTCATTTTTCTTTTATTTTATTTTATATTCTTTTATTTTTTCTTCTTTTATATTTTATATTCTTTTATTTATATTCTTTATTATTATATTCTATTTTTAATTTATATATTTTTATATATTGTATTGTATTTTATTTTATATTTTAATTGTATTTTTTATATTTTTATATTTGTATTTTATTTTCATTTTTATATTTATATTTTTCTTTTATATTTTAATTGTACTTTTTATATTTTTATTTTTTTATATTTGTATTTTATTTCATTTTTATATTTATATTTTTTCTTTTATATTTTATAATTATTCGCATTTTTTCATTGTAACAATATATATTCTTAATCCAATATTATTTTCTACATTTTATTTATCCGTCTTCCTCCTCACTATCTAATTTTAAGATTCTACGTTGATTAGAAATTATTTCTCTGCGTTGGGGGGAAGTATCTATTGGTTTGCAAAAAAATATTCCGGCGGGGCGATCTAGTTTATAAAAATATTTGGGGAAAAAACAATTTCTGGGGTCATCCGCTTCCTCGGGGGTCATTCCCCCTCTAAAAACAAATTTTTGGGGGTGGGTCCGATGTGGAGAGGTCTCCGCGGCGGTTCGGCCGGGACTGATCCCCTCCACGATTGCGGCTTCCCCCACTCCGCGGCTCGTGCGCGCGCAACCGGTCTTCCATTCCGCACTTCCCCCGCTACCCCCCCCCCCGCGCCCATGTTTCCCTCCACCGCACTCCCCCGCGCGCTCACACTTCCCCCCGCCCCCGCGCTCCCCTCAGGGGATCTGGGTTGGAATCCCCATTACCCTACTACTATATGTTCGCATGGCTGTAACGTTTTCACGCGTGGCGTAACGCGCTTTACAGGATTTCGGGATTGGTTCGAGTGGCGTGCGATAAAGAATTAAAATTCAAGAACCAGAATTAATCTTAATAGTGTTTATTCAATAAAACACTTCTAAATTATACAAACAAACAAAAATTAACGCTTTATAATATTAAAGAAATTAGGATAATTATGTTGCGACTCTCGGTCGGTACAAAAGGATATAGTTGATCGTCTTGGGTTGCGACTCTTGGTCGGTACAAAAGAACGCCCGTTTGATCGATCGATTTAGAGTAATATAACTTAAATAACTAATAGCGACGTCTTAGTCGATTGAAGGAATTAGCTTATGGATCTAGGAATTAGATTATAGATAGTGACTCTTTTGGTCGATGTAGAAAGATTTAGGAATTATGTAATAGCTTAGGATTTAGGATTGAATATGTTTAAGTCGAGACTTGTTCTTAATTGTTTCTCCGTTTCGTCAAGGGCGGATTTTGCCACTTGGAATAATCTTCCTCCCACGTTGCTCAGGAGTAATATTACTAACCTGAGAATAAGAATTAACAACTTTGCTTCTTCAAACTAAGGGGCCTACAAGGCGGCTTCCAAGGCTGGAACGTCTCATCAAACCTGGCGACAATGGCCTTGGTTGGAACGCTCAACAGAACCGAGAGGCCTACAAAGCGGCTTCCAAAGTTGGAGCATTAATTTACGTCGGGATCGGCTATTTGCCTTAAATGATCCTTTGGATTGTATCGATTTAATACCATTGAATGCTTGGAGTCGAATTGAATCTAATGAATCGAATGAATCTCTCTGGGCTATCGTGCCCGTATTTATACATATTCTGGATACTGGGAGCGCACCAATAGGAATGGAGCTCGACTATTACGCATTGACAATTCTGCTCTCGCATGGTCCGCTCTCCAGTCGGCCTACAGAGCGACTGACTAATGCGCAGGCGCGTGTTGAACGCTCGGTTCTCCCACTCATTGCTCTGCACACTTCTCTGCTCCCGATCCTTGCTCTCGCCGATCCGCCGATCGACTGAGGATCGCGCATGCGTTCAATTCTCCCCACTCATTAACATTCGATTCTCTCTCTCATTGCACTCTCGTCTCGCGGTATGTTAGCGAAGCAAACTCAGCGCGCGTCTCCGGAACCGGGATATCGAAAGAGGAATGTCTTAGATTTAGGATGCCTTATCTGTACGCACTATTTTTAATATTAGTCTTAATTTACACTATACACTATTTACAATAAAGAGTCTCTTGCGCAATTCTTGTCTAACAGCAATAATAGCGGTTCTCCTACGCGGTAGGGTTCTGGAACAATCAGCGCGTTGCACGTGGGCTCGGCCCGAAGCCCTTTTACAAAGCGAAGTAAAACGGTGAAGAAAGCAAGCGAACAAAGCAAACTAGCAAGCAAGCGATCAAAGCGATTTAGCAAGTTGAAACTCTTTAGCGCGTGTTACCTCTTAGACGGCTCGTCAACAAGTAGATCGAGGAAATCTGCGTCGATTTCCTCGAATCCACGGTCTCTCCCCCTTCCATCGATCGCCGATCGATGGAAGGGAGCGCATGATCGATGCTCCGCGCGAGCGAGGTGGGGCATACAAAGCATTTGTCACACCTGGGTCCGCTCGGGGGACGGGAGATGGCGCGCCAATTACTATTTTCTTAACACGGTACTATGAGCTAATATTAGTATTAATGCTAACGCGTTTATTAAAGTAAGAATAATAAGAATAAGTATTATAACAGTTACTAATTACGTTTATTAAGAAAGAAAAAAAAGAAAAGGGCATTTTGGGGGTTTGTTACACGGCTCACAGCTAAAGTGCTGTGTTCATACATTCCATTACTCATATCGCGGACATTTTAATCATGTGAAGATAAAATGTAACATCTAGACATTTGCCTAGATGTCCGCGGCCTAGAAGTCAAATACTTGGCGTGACCAGGCAAGGTAGCCTCAGATCATCAATACCCATACCATCCGTCTCGCAGGCTTTCAGATAATTTGTCAATTTAAAACTCTGACAATATGAGTACACTTTCATTATTTTGCGTTTTTAAATAATTCTTATTCATCGACACCTTGACCTTGCCTGGCCACGCCAAGTATTTGTCACGCAATTTGTCATAAACGGACGGCTGCGAAGAGGCAATGAAAATCAATACGCACTAATAAGCTTAAGTCAAATAGAGGAGTAAAGGGATTGATAAGGAAAGAATACTTTTACCCTTTTAACGTGTTCGTTTATTAGCTAATTATAATTATGACGGTGTCGTCGTCGCTCGGCGCGTTAACGGCTTTCTGTCCGTTTTCGAGGTGATCTTCGATGTTTATCTTATGGCCCGCGACCCGTGGTGGGGGCTAACCTCAGCTGTTCGCTTTGTTCGCGGGCCGTAACCGTATGCCGATTTGAAACTGTTATGTTCCAGCAATCGGCCATGTAGGTTTTTTTATTTTTCGCTTCGCGGCGGTTTGACCTTGCTTTTAGCCGTTGCGCGGTCGCTACATCACCCCCTCGCCAGTGTAAACGATACTTGCGGAAACTTTGGGTAGTGGTTAAACTTATTGTTACTTATTAGCTACTTACGACTAGGCTAACTCTACAACTATATACAACTTACAGCTAAATGACTATTTACAGCTAAATGACTATTTACAGATGCGCTTTCTTTTGGATTACATTCGGCCGACTTGCAAACGGGTAGGAAACCTCACGCGTCTACCGGAACGCGTACGTACCGATTCCTGTTCGTCCGCCGTTCTAACGTCGATAGGCTCGCGTCGCCCATCTATCCGCGGTGCCTGCGTGTGCGTTTCGAGCGGTTTATCGCATTCCTCGAACAAGTACGCTGGCTTCAGCCTATCTACGGATATCGTCGTATCTCTGCCTCTCCGCCGAATTACAAACGTCTTCGCGGAACGAGAAATGACGGGGAAAGGCCCTTCGTAAGGGTTCTGCAACGGGCCCTTTACGGAATCGACTCGCACAAAAACGTGAGAGGCGGTGGCAAGATCTTTGAACATAAAGATTTTTCTCTGCCCGTGTCGCGACCCCGTGGTCGGTCGAAGCTCTTTAAAGAACGCGCGAAGTTGTTTGACCATTTCCGCCGGTTCCGCGTCATTTCCCGTCGAGCTAGCGAAAAATTCTGCCGGAAGTCGCACGTTCTCGCCGTACACTAATTCCGCCACCGATGCCCGTAGGTCTTCTCGATACGCTGCCCGAATTCCTAGCAATACCACTGGTAATGCATCGGTCCAACGCTCGTCACCGTGGCATTTTATCGCTGCCTTTAACTGCCTGTGAAAACGTTCGACTAGGCCGTTTGCCGCTGGGTGATAGGCCGTCGTTCGTAAATGTTTTGTGCCTAATAACTCGTTAAGTCGTCTAAACAAATTCGACTCGAATTGTCTGCCCTGGTCTGTTGTCACTCGCAGGGGCGTGCCGAATCGCGCGATCCAGCCGGTAACGAAAGCTCTCGCGACGGTTTCCGCCTCTATATTTTCAATAGGGAAAACTTCCGGCCAGCGAGTGAAACGATCGACGCAGGTCAAACAATATCTGTTGTCTCTCGATATCGGCAACGGGCCCACTAAGTCGATGTGTACGTGTTCGAACCTAGTGGACGGCGGCGTAAAGTTACCGATTGGGCTTGACCCGTGTCTGCCCACCTTTGCTCGTTGGCACTCGATGCAGCTGCGGGACCATTCGCGACAATCCTTCTCGATTGCCGGCCACACGAAACGTTGTTTCACGAGTTTCACCGTCGCTTTGGCTCCCGGGTGTGAAAATCCGTGCACCGAAAGAAAGGCTTGCCGCCGAAAAGGTCTCGTGACGAATGGTCTCACGCTTTCCGTCGCGACGTCGCAGTAGAGATCGGCGCCGTCGTGTGCCGACTTGATTCGTTTCAACTGTAACGAGGTATCAGGTGCTACCAAAAAGGTCCTTAACTCCTCGTCATCTTCCTGCGAACGTGCTAACTCGCCGTAATCTAACGACTCGGTGATCGACTCTACTCTCGACAACGCGTCTGCTACCTCGTTATCTTTTCCGCTCACGTGCCTAATGTCGGTCGTGAATTGAGCGACGTAATCCAGATACCTGAATTGTCTCGGTGTGCATTTTTCCGGTTTTTGCTTAAACGCGTACATCAACGGTTTGTGGTCGGTATATACCGTGAACGTTCGGCCTTCTACCGCGTGTCGGAAATACTTTATCGCCGAATATATTGCCAACAGCTCTCGATCGTATGCGCTGTATTTCCGTTGCGCCGGCGACAAGGATTTCGTATGGAAAGCCAGCGGTTGCCACGAACCTTCTTCACGTTGTTGCAACGTCGCGCCCAACGCGAAATTCGAAGCGTCCACCATAATCGCGAGTTGCGCGCGGTCGGATGGATGCGCCAGTAACGCGGCATTCGCGAGTCCGTTTTTCAATTCCCGCAGTGCCGCCTCCGCTTCGCTTGTCCACTGGATCGGGGCATCACTTTTTAATTTTTGACCTTTTAATAGCTCATTTAGCGGCGCCTGCAGTGCCGCCGTTTTGGGTATGAACCTTCGGTAAAAATTGACCATTCCCAAGAACCTGCGGAGCTGTTTCACGGTGTTTGGTTTCGCGAATTCTAGTATCGCGCGGACTTTGTCCTCCAACGGTCTTACGCCTTTGTCGTCCACGGTATATCCGAGGAAATCGACCTGTTTCGCCCCGAACACACATTTTGTCGGATTGATTACCAAACCGTACTGGTTGAGACGCGCAAAGAGCTGTTCGACGTATTCGCGATGTTCCGTTTCGTTCTCTGAAGCGACCAAAATATCATCTAAATACGCGTAGCAAAAATCTAGGCCCCTCAAAACGGTGTCAATGAATCGTTGAAACGTCTGGGCGGCGTTTCTGAGGCCGAACGGCATGACAACGTACTCGAATAATCCGAAAGGTGTGGTTATCGCGGTCTTTTCTATGTCGTCCGGGTGGACGGGTATCTGATGATATGCCCGCACGAGGTCGATGGTCGAAAAAATCGTCTTACCGTACAAAAGACGCGAGAAATCCTCAATATGTGGAATTGGGTAGCGATCGGGTATCGTCCGTGCGTTCACGGGACGGTAATCTCCGCAGGGCCTCCAACCTTTTTTCTTTTTGTCCGCTTTACTCTTTTTCTTTTGAACTAGATGCAACCCTGAGGCCCACTGACTCTTGGACGGCCGAATGTGTCCCATTCTCATTAGATTCTCGAATTCTGTCTTCGCGATCTTATACATTTCCGACGACAAACGACGCGGTTTACAAAAGGTTGGCGGTCCGGCGGTTGTATTGATGTGATGCACTACATCGTGTTTTACCTCTCGGGCGACCGCTGTCGGCCGCGTGACGTCCGGGAACGCCGCCAGTAGTCGATGATACGGCGAATCCCCTGTGATGGTCTTCACGGATCCGATGTCCACGGCGACGACCTTTCCGGCTGAGAACAACGACGTCGTCCGGTCCAGTAGACGGCGGTTTTTCAAATCCACCAGCAGCCCGTAGTGGCTCAAAAAGTCTGCTCCGATTATCGGCTTCGAGACATCGGCGATCACAAATTTCCAGACGAATGCCCGTCGCAGTCCCAGGTTGAGGTTGAAAACCCGCACCCCGTAGGTGCTGATGGTAGAACCGTTTGCCGCGAACATCTCGTAGGGCGTCTTTTTCACTCTGCCCTTCACGTACGTCCGTGGGTACACGCAGAGGTCAGAGCCTGTGTCGACCAAGTACTCTGTCCTCGTGTCTCGGTCAGTCACGAAGAGGCGGCTGGTCTTCGGACCGTCACTGTTCGCCGCGTTCAGTGCCGGTTTTTGTCGTTTCCCGAATCGAACTTGCACGGGGCGCGACACTTTTTGGCCTTGGTGCCGAATGTCCAATGATACCAGCACTGTTCTGGATCAACCGGGGACTTCGAACGTCTCCCGCTACGCGAACGCGATTGGCGACGGCTTCTATCGCCGAACCGATCTCGCGAACGCGACCGCGCCAACTCCGAAATTCTGAGTTCTAACCCTTCTAGTCTTTTGACCAACGTTTCCGCGAGATCGTCCTTCGAAGCACTGGCCACTTGCGTCTGTTGAACGCTTTGCGAGGTGCCTTCATGGATTTGGTCCGCAATTTCCGCCAACTTATTTAACGGTAAATCCGCTTGTGCCGTAACGATGGCGCGGGTCATGGCGGGCAACCGGCCTGACCAAAGGGTCCGCAAAAAATCGTCCGATACGGTAGTCCCGGCTAAACTCCGCATGCGTCGGAGGAACTGGGATGGTGTCCTATCCCCGATTTCTTCTTGCTCTAAAAGCTGCCGTATCTGCTGGCTCTGCGACACTGATAGGCGATGAATCAGCTCCTTCTTTAACGTCCCGTACTTCTCTTTTTCCGGGGGGTTGATAAAAATGTCTTGCACCTCCAACGCATATTTCGGCTCCAGCTGCGACATGACGTAATAGAATTTGGTACTGTCCGTCGTGACACCATTTAGTGCAAACTGGGCTTCGACTTGGCTAAACCAAATCGCTGGTTGCTCCGGCCAGAATTTTGGAACACGTATGCCCACACGATGCACTTCCGGTACTGTGGCCACATTTTCCGTCGCGACGGCAGCGTTTGCAGTCGCGGTCGCGGTGTTCGCGGTCGCGGTCGCGGTGTTTTCCGTCTCGGAACTCGAGTCTTGTCCGTCTCTCATCTCTTACACTTTCGGTAACGCAACTGGCTTGCACCCGCGCACTCGTAAAAAAAGGGATCACGTCGGGGTCACCACTAAAGGGATTGATAAGGAAAGAATACTTTTACCCTTTTAACGTGTTCGTTTATTAGCTAATTATAATTATGACGGTGTCGTCGTCGCTCGGCGCGTTAACGGCTTTCTGTCCGTTTTCGAGGTGATCTTCGATGTTTATCTTATGGCCCGCGACCCGTGGTGGGGGCTAACCTCAGCTGTTCGCTTTGTTCGCGGGCCGTAACCGTATGCCGATTTGAAACTGTTATGTTCCAGCAATCGGCCATGTAGGTTTTTTTATTTTTCGCTTCGCGGCGGTTTGACCTTGCTTTTAGCCGTTGCGCGGTCGCTACATCACCCCCTCGCCAGTGTAAACGATACTTGCGGAAACTTTGGGTAGTGGTTAAACTTATTGTTACTTATTAGCTACTTACGACTAGGCTAACTCTACAACTATATACAACTTACAGCTAAATGACTATTTACAGCTAAATGACTATTTACAGATGCGCTTTCTTTTGGATTACATTCGGCCGACTTGCAAACGGGTAGGAAACCTCACGCGTCTACCGGAACGCGTACGTACCGATTCCTGTTCGTCCGCCGTTCTAACGTCGATAGGCTCGCGTCGCCCATCTATCCGCGGTGCCTGCGTGTGCGTTTCGAGCGGTTTATCGCATTCCTCGAACAAGTACGCTGGCTTCAGCCTATCTACGGATATCGTCGTATCTCTGCCTCTCCGCCGAATTACAAACGTCTTCGCGGAACGAGAAATGACGGGGAAAGGCCCTTCGTAAGGGTTCTGCAACGGGCCCTTTACGGAATCGACTCGCACAAAAACGTGAGAGGCGGTGGCAAGATCTTTGAACATAAAGATTTTTCTCTGCCCGTGTCGCGACCCCGTGGTCGGTCGAAGCTCTTTAAAGAACGCGCGAAGTTGTTTGACCATTTCCGCCGGTTCCGCGTCATTTCCCGTCGAGCTAGCGAAAAATTCTGCCGGAAGTCGCACGTTCTCGCCGTACACTAATTCCGCCACCGATGCCCGTAGGTCTTCTCGATACGCTGCCCGAATTCCTAGCAATACCACTGGTAATGCATCGGTCCAACGCTCGTCACCGTGGCATTTTATCGCTGCCTTTAACTGCCTGTGAAAACGTTCGACTAGGCCGTTTGCCGCTGGGTGATAGGCCGTCGTTCGTAAATGTTTTGTGCCTAATAACTCGTTAAGTCGTCTAAACAAATTCGACTCGAATTGTCTGCCCTGGTCTGTTGTCACTCGCAGGGGCGTGCCGAATCGCGCGATCCAGCCGGTAACGAAAGCTCTCGCGACGGTTTCCGCCTCTATATTTTCAATAGGGAAAACTTCCGGCCAGCGAGTGAAACGATCGACGCAGGTCAAACAATATCTGTTGTCTCTCGATATCGGCAACGGGCCCACTAAGTCGATGTGTACGTGTTCGAACCTAGTGGACGGCGGCGTAAAGTTACCGATTGGGCTTGACCCGTGTCTGCCCACCTTTGCTCGTTGGCACTCGATGCAGCTGCGGGACCATTCGCGACAATCCTTCTCGATTGCCGGCCACACGAAACGTTGTTTCACGAGTTTCACCGTCGCTTTGGCTCCCGGGTGTGAAAATCCGTGCACCGAAAGAAAGGCTTGCCGCCGAAAAGGTCTCGTGACGAATGGTCTCACGCTTTCCGTCGCGACGTCGCAGTAGAGATCGGCGCCGTCGTGTGCCGACTTGATTCGTTTCAACTGTAACGAGGTATCAGGTGCTACCAAAAAGGTCCTTAACTCCTCGTCATCTTCCTGCGAACGTGCTAACTCGCCGTAATCTAACGACTCGGTGATCGACTCTACTCTCGACAACGCGTCTGCTACCTCGTTATCTTTTCCGCTCACGTGCCTAATGTCGGTCGTGAATTGAGCGACGTAATCCAGATACCTGAATTGTCTCGGTGTGCATTTTTCCGGTTTTTGCTTAAACGCGTACAT
This sequence comes from Andrena praecox, assembly GCA_963932275.1. NCBI lineage: Eukaryota > Metazoa > Arthropoda > Insecta > Hymenoptera > Andrenidae > Andrena > Andrena praecox. The sequence continues at coordinate 17,446,882 of OZ010729.1, read as the reverse complement.
CAACGGTTTGTGGTCGGTATATACCGTGAACGTTCGGCCTTCTACCGCGTGTCGGAAATACTTTATCGCCGAATATATTGCCAACAGCTCTCGATCGTATGCGCTGTATTTCCGTTGCGCCGGCGACAAGGATTTCGTATGGAAAGCCAGCGGTTGCCACGAACCTTCTTCACGTTGTTGCAACGTCGCGCCCAACGCGAAATTCGAAGCGTCCACCATAATCGCGAGTTGCGCGCGGTCGGATGGATGCGCCAGTAACGCGGCATTCGCGAGTCCGTTTTTCAATTCCCGCAGTGCCGCCTCCGCTTCGCTTGTCCACTGGATCGGGGCATCACTTTTTAATTTTTGACCTTTTAATAGCTCATTTAGCGGCGCCTGCAGTGCCGCCGTTTTGGGTATGAACCTTCGGTAAAAATTGACCATTCCCAAGAACCTGCGGAGCTGTTTCACGGTGTTTGGTTTCGCGAATTCTAGTATCGCGCGGACTTTGTCCTCCAACGGTCTTACGCCTTTGTCGTCCACGGTATATCCGAGGAAATCGACCTGTTTCGCCCCGAACACACATTTTGTCGGATTGATTACCAAACCGTACTGGTTGAGACGCGCAAAGAGCTGTTCGACGTGTTCGCGATGTTCCGTTTCGTTCTCTGAAGCGACCAAAATATCATCTAAATACGCGTAGCAAAAATCTAGGCCCCTCAAAACGGTGTCAATGAATCGTTGAAACGTCTGGGCGGCGTTTCTGAGGCCGAACGGCATGACAACGTACTCGAATAATCCGAAAGGTGTGGTTATCGCGGTCTTTTCTATGTCGTCCGGGTGGACGGGTATCTGATGATATGCCCGCACGAGGTCGATGGTCGAAAAAATCGTCTTACCGTACAAAAGACGCGAGAAATCCTCAATATGTGGAATTGGGTAGCGATCGGGTATCGTCCGTGCGTTCACGGGACGGTAATCTCCGCAGGGCCTCCAACCTTTTTTCTTTTTGTCCGCTTTACTCTTTTTCTTTTGAACTAGATGCAACCCTGAGGCCCACTGACTCTTGGACGGCCGAATGTGTCCCAGTCTCATTAGATTCTCGAATTCTGTCTTCGCGATCTTATACATTTCCGACGACAAACGACGCGGTTTACAAAAGGTTGGCGGTCCGGCGGTTGTATTGATGTGATGCACTACATCGTGTTTTACCTCTCGGGCGACCGCTGTCGGCCGCGTGACGTCCGGGAACGCCGCCAGTAGTCGATGATACGGCGAATCCCCTGTGATGGTCTTCACGGATCCGATGTCCACGGCGACGACCTTTCCGGCTGAGAACAACGACGTCGTCCGGTCCAGTAGACGGCGGTTTTTCAAATCCACCAGCAGCCCGTAGTGGCTCAAAAAGTCTGCTCCGATTATCGGCTTCGAGACATCGGCGATCACAAATTTCCAGACGAATGCCCGTCGCAGTCCCAGGTTGAGGTTGAAAACCCGCACCCCGTAGGTGCTGATGGTAGAACCGTTTGCCGCGAACATCTCGTAGGGCGTCTTTTTCACTCTGCCCTTCACGTACGTCCGTGGGTACACGCAGAGGTCAGAGCCTGTGTCGACCAAGTACTCTGTCCTCGTGTCTCGGTCAGTCACGAAGAGGCGGCTGGTCTTCGGACCGTCACTGTTCGCCGCGTTCAGTGCCGGTTTTTGTCGTTTCCCGAATCGAACTTGCACGGGGCGCGACACTTTTTGGCCTTGGTGCCGAATGTCCAATGATACCAGCACTGTTCTGGATCAACCGGGGACTTCGAACGTCTCCCGCTACGCGAACGCGATTGGCGACGGCTTCTATCGCCGAACCGATCTCGCGAACGCGACCGCGCCAACTCCGAAATTCTGAGTTCTAACCCTTCTAGTCTTTTGACCAACGTTTCCGCGAGATCGTCCTTCGAAGCACTGGCCACTTGCGTCTGTTGAACGCTTTGCGAGGTGCCTTCATGGATTTGGTCCGCAATTTCCGCCAACTTATTTAACGGTAAATCCGCTTGTGCCGTAACGATGGCGCGGGTCATGGCGGGCAACCGGCCTGACCAAAGGGTCCGCAAAAAATCGTCCGATACGGTAGTCCCGGCTAAACTCCGCATGCGTCGGAGGAACTGGGATGGTGTCCTATCCCCGATTTCTTCTTGCTCTAAAAGCTGCCGTATCTGCTGGCTCTGCGACACTGATAGGCGATGAATCAGCTCCTTCTTTAACGTCCCGTACTTCTCTTTTTCCGGGGGGTTGATAAAAATGTCTTGCACCTCCAACGCATATTTCGGCTCCAGCTGCGACATGACGTAATAGAATTTGGTACTGTCCGTCGTGACACCATTTAGTGCAAACTGGGCTTCGACTTGGCTAAACCAAATCGCTGGTTGCTCCGGCCAGAATTTTGGAACACGTATGCCCACACGATGCACTTCCGGTACTGTGGCCACATTTTCCGTCGCGACGGCAGCGTTTGCAGTCGCGGTCGCGGTGTTCGCGGTCGCGGTCGCGGTGTTTTCCGTCTCGGAACTCGAGTCTTGTCCGTCTCTCATCTCTTACACTTTCGGTAACGCAACTGGCTTGCACCCGCGCACTCGTAAAAAAAGGGATCACGTCGGGGTCACCACTAAAGGGATTGATAAGGAAAGAATACTTTTACCCTTTTAACGTGTTCGTTTATTAGCTAATTATAATTATGACGGTGTCGTCGTCGCTCGGCGCGTTAACGGCTTTCTGTCCGTTTTCGAGGTGATCTTCGATGTTTATCTTATGGCCCGCGACCCGTGGTGGGGGCTAACCTCAGCTGTTCGCTTTGTTCGCGGGCCGTAACCGTATGCCGATTTGAAACTGTTATGTTCCAGCAATCGGCCATGTAGGTTTTTTTATTTTTCGCTTCGCGGCGGTTTGACCTTGCTTTTAGCCGTTGCGCGGTCGCTACAGGAGTACTAAGAAAACTATATTTACGCGTTTACGAGACACAGTTACAGTTATAATTTAAATGTTATGTACAAGGTCACCAATTAATAAACAACTATTGACAACAAATGTTTAGCGATTTAAGCAACGATTATTTTTAAGCGAAGCTTTAGGAAATAAGCAAGCGCTTAATGGATTTAGTAAGCACGAAAGCTTGTTACCAAGCAGAAAGTAACTTCGCAAAGCAAAGGCGCGATTAAGCGAAAGTGCGTAGAGTAAGCAGAGTACACGTGATAGTTGCAAGCAGGTCGCTAACACAGAGAGTGATCCAGGAAATCCCGGTCGATGGAAGGGGACGTGATCGCCGCTCCACATGAGCCAGCGTGCCGTTGCCATGTGCTTAATTAGCGGTGGTCCAAAGGAGTAGTAGGGTAAAGCGGGTTCCAACCCAGGTCCTCTGAGGGGCGGTGCGGGGCGGGGGGAAGTGAAGGCGCGCGGGGAGCGCGGTGGAGGGAAACATGGGCGCGGGGGGTAGCGGGGGAAGTGGGGAGTGAAAGACCGATTGCGCGCGCACGAGCTGCGGAGTGGGGGAAGCCACAATCGTGGAGGGGATCAGTCCGAACCGAACCGCCGCGGAGACATCTCAAGACCGGACCCACCCTCGGAAATTTCCACAGAGGGTCGTCCCCTCCCTCTAAAAATTTCTGGGGTCGGGTCATGTATGAAAAAAATCTTTTTTTCAGACTCGATCCGACCCCAAATATTTTTCTAAACCAAATCCACCACCGAAATATTTTTTTTTACAAAACCAATATGTGACAGAAATTCCCCCCAACGCAGAGAAATAATTTCAAATCAACGTAGAATCTTAAAATTAGATGGTGAGGAGGAAGACGGGTAAATAAAAGGAGAAATAAAATGGAGAAATAATATACGTTTAAGAAATTTATTTTAAAATATATATAGGAAATATATTACATAGGAAACATATTATATAGGAAAAAACATTGAGATGTATATACTATTCAGACGTATGACACGCATCACGAACGATCAATTCCAATCCTAATGCTAATAGTTCACAATCTATCACAGAGTTCGGTTCGTAGCAGTCGCTTTCGATAATGATTTTCTCATAGTCCGCGATCGCTGTAGTAGCGGTACGTATAATGTTGACAAAGGAGACGTACTTACTGGTTACGGAGCACAAAATTTCAGATAAAAATAAGAACATGTAGTCGATACAACCAGCATATTTAAACATTTGAATTATCGTAGGTTCAGACATGTATATAACTGAACTATTGTCAGAGATTTTAGCAATTCGTTCACTCTGTATTCGTGTGAAATCGATACGCAAATGATCGATCGCGATAGGGACTTGGTACGCTAATGAGGCATCGAAGCGGAAACGTCGAAGTATCTGTGATTCTTGCTGCAGTAGAAGCTTCCACGTAGACATGGAGAAGCAAACCTCGTGACATTTATTATCAGCTATGGCAATCTCGATGCGGCACGAATCCTGGCCGATGCGGTGTGGATCCTGACCGATGCAAATCCCGATTATGAGACGTTTGTAGGCAGTAGCGGTCAATGGATAATCACGCCCCATGATTCGTATGGCCGGTTTTTTCGATACTAATGCAGATGCAGCGGATGCATTGCTGTAAGAATCACAAACCCAAAGTTGATGATTCAGTTGGCTTCATATAAATCGAAAAAATACGTAGAGGAGTACTATGTACTATACAGGGTGTCCCAAAAATGTCGGACTTCCTTGAAAGGGGTTACTCAGGGGGTGATTTGAAACAACTTTTTCCTTAGCGAAAATATTGTCCGAAGCTTCGTTAAGGAGATATTAACCAAAAACCCCGACCAATCAGAGCGCGCGCCTTCCGCCTGAGTTCCCGCGGTAGCGTTGGCTACGAGGTAGGCGACCGCGCTTGTGCTACGAACGTACGAACAAGCAAGTCGGCATGCATCGAAGGAAACCGCGTTACACATTTTTTTTTTAAAGCAGAATCTTAAATAAGAATAATTTGAAGTGAGAGGATAAGAAGTACGTAAATTTCGTTTTTAAATAAGGCATAAACGAAAAGCTAACGTAACAGAAAATGTACGACAAGTGATCGTAATTCGTTATTGAGGTAAAAATCCGTAGTTTAACAACGGCCAACACAACTAAATTTAAATAATAATATTAGGTGTATGAATAAATTCTTTCCGACTGGAATTTCTATCGCGGTGGTATTCAGAAGCTGCCAGAAAAATGGCAAAAGGTAATGAACAATAATGGAAATTATTTCGATGATCGAGTTGTTTTCATATTTTTTAAATCGAACTGTTATTGTACCCTAAAATCGGAAAGAATTTATTTTCACACCTAATAATCACCAATAAATTAAATAAAACTCACCCTTTTGGACATTCCTTTCCTTGCTTTCCTTCCCTTTTCGGAAACCTGTGTCAGTAGGCCACCGTACCGATCCTGGTCATCGGCGTCCAGTGCTCAGCTGATCGCAGGGTCAATGTACCGAATATTCACTTCACTGCACGGCTACTAACACTGATCACTGAATTTATTTTTCACGGAACGTGTTGTTCCTACGTTATAAAAATTGGTGGCCGCGAAAGGGACCGATTACTGTTAATTACTGGGACGAGATTACTACTATTACCCGGCGAAAAGAAAACTCGTGGCAGACTGTCTCGGGCTGTGCAGTCCGCTGCTGTGACGATTGGTCGAGTCACCTATTTGGGCACACTTTTAAAGACGGGGCACACGTATTTTGGTTATTGGCTGAAGTTGCCACATACATTGTCGCACCGCGCGACGAAGAGATCGAACGAAACACGAGATCGAGTGGCATAGAGCGATTTGACCAAGCGTAGTATACGCTTTTGTTTTGACGATCGTCGGTCGGATCCGTATCTGATCGCTGCACAGCAGCGGACTGCACAGCCCGAGACAGTCTGCCACGAGTTTTCTTTTCGCCGGGTAATAGTAGTAATCTCGTCCCAGTAATTAACAGTAAGCGGTCCCTTTCGCGGCCACCAATTTTTATAACATAGGAACAACACGTTCCGTGAAAAATAAATTCAGTGATCAGTGTTAGTAGCCGTGCAGTGAAGTGAATATTCGGTACATTGACCCTGCGATCAGCTGAGCACTGGACGCCGATGACCAGGATCGGTACAGTGGCCTACTGACACAGGTTTCCGAAAAGGGAAGGAAAGCAAGGAAAGGAATGTCCAAAAGGGTGAGTTTTATTTAATTTATTGGTGATTATTAGGTGTGAAAATAAATTCTTTCCGATTTTAGGGTACAATAACAGTTCGATTTAAAAAATATGAAAACAACTCGATCATCGAAATAATTTCCATTATTGTTCATTACCTTTTGCCATTTTTCTGGCAGCTTCTGAATACCACCGCGATAGAAATTCCAGTCGGAAAGAATTTATTCATACACCTAATATTATTTTTTAAATTTAGTTGTGTTGGCCGTTCTTAAACTACGGATTTTTACCTCAATAACGAATTACGATCACTTGTCGTACATTTTCTGTTACGTTAGCTTTTCGTTTATGCCTTATTTAAAAACGAAATTTACGTACTTCTTGTCCTCTCACTTCAAATTATTCTTATTTAAGATTCTGCTTTAAAAAAAAAAATGTGTAACGCGGTTTCCTTCGATGCATGCCGACTTGCTTGTTCGTACGTTCGTAGCACAAGCGCGGTCGCCTACCTCGTAGCCAACGCTACCGCGGGAACTCAGGCGGAAGGCGCGCGCTCTGATTGGTCGGGGTTTTTGGTTAATATCTCCTTAACGAAGCTTCGGACAATATTTTCGCTAAGGAAAAAGTTGTTTCAAATCACCCCCTGAGTAACCCCTTTCAAGGAAGTCCGACATTTTTGGGACACCCTGTATAGTACATAGTACTCCTCTACGTATTTTTTCGATTTATATGAAGCCAACTGAATCATCAACTTTGGGTTTGTGATTCTTACAGCAATGCATCCGCTGCATCTGCATTAGTATCGAAAAAACCGGCCATACGAATCATGGGGCGTGATTATCCATTGACCGCTACTGCCTACAAACGTCTCATAATCGGGATTTGCATCGGTCAGGATCCACACCGCATCGGCCAGGATTCGTGCCGCATCGAGATTGCCATAGCTGATAATAAATGTCACGAGGTTTGCTTCTCCATGTCTACGTGGAAGCTTCTACTGCAGCAAGAATCACAGATACTTCGACGTTTCCGCTTCGATGCCTCATTAGCGTACCAAGTCCCTATCGCGATCGATCATTTGCGTATCGATTTCACACGAATACAGAGTGAACGAATTGCTAAAATCTCTGACAATAGTTCAGTTATATACATGTCTGAACCTACGATAATTCAAATGTTTAAATATGCTGGTTGTATCGACTACATGTTCTTATTTTTATCTGAAATTTTGTGCTCCGTAACCAGTAAGTACGTCTCCTTTGTCAACATTATACGTACCGCTACTACAGCGATCGCGGACTATGAGAAAATCATTATCGAAAGCGACTGCTACGAACCGAACTCTGTGATAGATTGTGAACTATTAGCATTAGGATTGGAATTGATCGTTCGTGATGCGTGTCATACGTCTGAATAGTATATACATCTCAATGTTTTTTCCTATATAATATGTTTCCTATGTAATATATTTCCTATATATATTTTAAAATAAATTTCTTAAACGTATATTATTTCTCCATTTTATTTCTCCTTTTATTTACCCGTCTTCCTCCTCACCATCTAATTTTAAGATTCTACGTTGATTTGAAATTATTTCTCTGCGTTGGGGGGAATTTCTGTCACATATTGGTTTTGTAAAAAAAAATATTTCGGTGGTGGATTTGGTTTAGAAAAATATTTGGGGTCGGATCGAGTCTGAAAAAAAGATTTTTTTCATACATGACCCGACCCCAGAAATTTTTAGAGGGAGGGGACGACCCTCTGTGGAAATTTCCGAGGGTGGGTCCGGTCTTGAGATGTCTCCGCGGCGGTTCGGTTCGGACTGATCCCCTCCACGATTGTGGCTTCCCCCACTCCGCAGCTCGTGCGCGCGCAATCGGTCTTTCACTCCCCACTTCCCCCGCTACCCCCCGCGCCCATGTTTCCCTCCACCGCGCTCCCCCGCGCGCCCTCACTTCCCCCCGCCCCGCACCCCCCCCTCAGAGGACCTGGGTTGGAACCCGCTTTACCCTACTACTCAAAGGAGATGGCGTTAGTATGCTGCTTTTCGTGTACACAATTCGAATGGGAAATTGGGTGGTCCTTAGTTATAGGGGTCAACATTTTTTATGAGTTTTTTTTGTCGCATTCCCCTAAATTGTTACACTTGATGAGAAACTGATATGTGCAAAATTTCAAAGTGATTGGACAATGGGAACCCGTGCCACATTTGAGTTGAAGTTTTGAAATTTTAGTAATTTCTCGTCAGTTTTGAACATAATTGTTTTCGGCTATTTTTTAAGTATCAGTGAATATTTTGTAATAAAAGCACAATTTATTAGATGTATAATAATAATATTTATGTATTATTTACAAAAATATATAAGAAATCTTCGAGTTTTATCTCATAAAACTAGTATATAACGCAGTGTATAAGCTACTGTACGCAGTCGGGTGATTGTTCGAATCAAATTATAGTTCTCTGTCGATGCACAGAAAGTTTATTATTTGTTTTTGTAATAATGATTATAGTATTAGTACTTGCGAATTAAATTTTTTTACATGGTTGTAAACAAAATACGCTCTATTGAAATTTAAGTTATATATTATAGATTGAAGGTAATAAAATGGCGTATTATTAAATTGTATGTATTTTTCATTATATATTCTGTGTTAAGGTGCATTTTTTCACATTAGGGTAATGTCTCCTATAGTCTTCAATTATTTGTAAAATATATTGTTTTTCTTCCTCGTTTTTGGTCAGCAGATTATTGTATTCTGATATAAGTTTGACACCACGTTCAGCGGTATCATTCACCACTTTTAAATGTGTTGCAATTTGTAAACCTTTCTGATATGAAATGTCGTTTGCCCACAATGAAGGGTCCTTTTCTAAAAAAGTCTGTCGGTATATTGTACCTATTAAAATATTTATTTCTACATAATGTTTTACGTTTTTCGGAAGTATTGAAACTTTCTTTACCGAATCTTTCGGCTTTTCCTTTTTTAGAGCCACAATCATACGCTTTTTTATGTCCAAAGGTATTATGTCATCGAAAAAGGATAATGCCACATTCTCTGGTGCAAGATACCATAAATGGCCGCAAATTTTGCGTATTGCTATTCTACTAATATTTTCGTCAATTGTAGAATACGAGTACAAATTTTGAAGGAATTTTAGATCTTGAAACGGTGGTTTTACGGAAATGGGTGCATTAATCCAGGCTTGAATGTATAAATTAGCTATCACTAATTCCTAGTATTTCGCTACTGTTGAATAAAAATTCTTGGCGGAATAAATATATTTTAAGTATGTAAATTGCCTTAGCCATCCATCTGGCATGATGGAAAGCTCCAGGAACACGGAAAGTATTTCCTCGTGGATGAGATCCACGAAGAAAAACTACCATCAGCTCTAGAAATTCTTTGTAATCTTCTCGTGGCTGCTTCTGCTCTATGTTGTACAAGCAGAAATCTATTTTTTCTTGTATATCCTGGAGCTTTCCACTAACATAATTGTCTTCTGTACTTGATTTAAATTTTGATTGATCAATATTAGTCCAAGCTTTCCGAAATTTTTTAAAAAGAGGTATTTCAGGACCGGTTGATTTAAAAAGTTTTTCCTCAAACACACTTTTTAAAATTATCTCGTATATGTGATGACGACAAGGAAGATATAATAAATCGCGACCTATCATTTGCTCTAACAGAACACAAGCTCCTTGTAATCGTCCTGTATTTGAAGATGTGGTGTCGCAGCACAGGGCTTGTATGTTGTCTGTTAGGTCCCAACTTGTAATAAATTGTAAATTGCTGACGCTTGTTCCTTGCCGCTACTGTTTGGGATTGCAGGAATCCCTAATAATTTTTCCATGTTGTCGTACGTAATTATAACAGGAAGTCTATCTATATGCTCCGTTTTTGTTGCGGATGGTAACATTTTCCCGTCCCAATGAACACTAGCCGTCACTGGTGGAGTTAGCTGAAATGCTTCGCATAGTTTTGTGGTGCGTTCTGCACGGATACGTTGTCGAGAACGATGGATCGAAGATCGATTAATTATAAGCTCATCTAAATTGTGATGCAGAGCTTCAGCAGTAGCAATTATAATTGGAACTGCATCACGATCGCTTATTTTCACTTATCTAGAACTGCAACTAGCTTGTCAGTAATCACTTCTTTCTTTCCTCTTCTTCGTTTTTTTGGATCACTTGGGCCAGGTTCATTAAAAGATTCAGGTACATAATCTATATAATCGCGTACAGTATTTTCCGTTCCACTACTTGATGAGGACTGTAGTTCTGTTTCTTCTACAATGCAAATACACAAACATTTAAACAAGAAATAGGATGCATAGATAAACATAAAAATTTGTTAAAAATATGTCATACCTTTTAGTTACACCATGGCTTCAAATCGTTCTCTTCGAAGCTCTTCTTTCTGGAGTCGAATTGCTTGTCGCTTTTCTTTCTGCACTAAATTTTGGTCGACTCCAATCATTAGTCCTGGTCGTCCCTTTTTTCTCTGGTTTAGTAAAAAAGTTTATCCTCTTGAATTTTAATTGTATTTAAGGCGTTACGATGAGCAATGTCGAAAAGGTCATCCAACGAATCAAGAAATTCTCTTTCCTTTATTTCTTGCATTTCACATCGGCGTTTTCCATTTTTTTGCAATATTCGCCACTTTTTATGTAGTTCTAATAGCTTGTCGATACTGTGATGTGTTTCTCTTATAGGTATTCGTGCTTTATCCCAGAAAACTTCCACTTCCTTTATCGTGATAGCAGCACTTGAACGGAGGTTGAGTTTCACTTTCCGTACATTATAAAATAGGACACGCAAAACTTGTCCATTACTTGGTAATTTGGAGCCAATAATTTGACATTCATCATGCCCCAACAAATATATTCTATCAGCATTTCTGGTTTCCATCTTCCTAATTTCACTGTATTCTCGAATTAAACTCCACGATACGAACACTTCGAACTCACAAAACAGACTGAAAAATCTCTGCTGTGACTAATAGTAGGTACATTTGGTCGTCAGAGACTTTACCAGGTAATATCATAAAACGCTACCCTCGAACGGTATAACGCGGTAATATTCACGACAGCTTCTTGAGTTTTCTGCCGGGATAAACCAGGCAATCAGCAATCCCTCAACCAGGTAAAGCGCCGTAATATTCAGGATTTCAAAATGAAAATTTTCAATTTGAAACTTTTCAGGGATCATTTTTCCGCCTAGTGTTACAATGTTGGGGGAGGGGGGGGGGTGTAACGAAAATAATCGGAAGTCGTAAAATAAGACTTCACGTAGCCGCGCATAATGGCTCAGGCGCTGTTTTGTACGCTATATTAATGGTAAAATTCAAAGATTTTGAGAATACTGTTTGAAGTCACACAGAAATGATACTATTATGCACCTAAGAAATTGTACTTTTATTAAAAAATATTCACTGATACTTCAAAAATAACCGAAAGCAATTATGTTCGAAATTGACGAGAAATCACTAAAATTTCAAAACTTTAACTCAAATGTGGCAAGGGTACAATCACTTACAAATTTTGCACATATCATTTTCTCACCAAGTGTCACAATTTAGGGGAGTGCGACCAAAAAAAAAAAGAAAGTCGAAAAATAAGGACCACCCTAATGGGAAAGTACCATTTTCACCGATGAAAAGGTATTTTCTACTGTAGGCGGTACATCTTTACACGTATGGAGACTCAGAGGGGATTCCCGTCTGGATCCCAGATATGTCTTGCCACGCACTGACAGTGGGCGCATCACGTGTGGTATGTGGGGGTGGGTTACTGTACGTGGTCCTGGTAGATTAATCGAAATATCACCGCATATGAACTCTGCGGAATATATTCGAATTTTAGAGAACGTACTTGTGCCCAGCGTTCGTGAAATATATTCTGTAGAGACCATACCGGTGATTAAATTGGTATAGGATAATAGTTCAGTACACACCTCTGCTGCCGTACGTGCATGGTTTGGAAGGCACCCCGACATCGAAGTTTTACAGTGGGCTGCGAAATCGTCAGATATAAATATATTGGAACATGTATGGGCATATATTGCTAAATCCTGGCGACCAGCTACCGATGTAAGAACTAGGGCTACTCTTATGGACAATGCGATGCACGCGTGGGCAAATTTAACAGCCAACCGACGCCTATTCGAAAACTTGGGGAAATCCATCCCGAAACGGTTAGATCAAGTAATTGATCGTAGCGGTTTCTGGACGGATTACTAGTGCGAACCTCCGAACGCATCGCTAGGCCTTTTTCAAGGCCGCAAATATTCTCGGCGGAACGACTCTTGGATCATCGACGAAGAACATATCGGTCTTTGTAAAGGCCACACGAGGAATCAGCATTTCGAGATCGTGCTCGTTTTAGTGGGTGCAAGCCCCACATAACCACATAAGCTCGGGGGAGAGCCGAGGTATCCGTTAGGGATTTCAACCTTTAGTTAAAAAAAAAAGATTCCAGCTATTAAAATTGAAGTAGAAACACTTGCATCAGTATTTTTATTTTTCTACTTATTTTGTATGTTACTGCATAATTTATTTTTTTTGTTTAGCGTGAAGTAAACGGATGATGTTTAATATGAGACACGTTCGCGCAATCCTGTCACAAAATTTAATTTACATTGCTTCGGTTATGATTATTTTCCCGTTGTTAACATAAAATAACTGATAGTAGATTTTGAAATTAATGCGTTTTTCTTTGATCTACACATTTTCACTAATAATGAGCGTCTTAGATTTTAATCTATGAAGACTGCTACGAATAAAATACCACAAGACTTTATTCATCTCAGTATTCTGGTTTCCTAACCCTTGCCATCTTTACGAAATACATAACATTCGTTTCCATTCTTTTCCTTATTACCCCACCATCCCGCTTTATTTATTTGTGTCTGACATTATAAATTCGTTGATTTATTTACTTTGGACATTACAAGTTTATCGTTTACAGTGTCAAAATTATTACGATTTTTCTTGAAGTTCAGTGCAATAAAAGTCATTTGACATTTATTCTTGGTATTATTTACGCTACAGCATCGCGAACAGAGCCGATCGCGCAGATTTATATAATTATGACAACCATAGGCAGATGACGCCACAGTGGTGTTTTAACATGAATTAGAAGTGTTCTAGGCGAGAACCTGTGGCTTGGCAGTGCCCTCACCACGTTCATGAAATATTGTAGAATGTTAGCGATGAAAAGTTTGAGCTGAGTGTACCGAGAGTCGGCGAACGAAACATGTGTTAGTTTCTTTTGGCTGAAGGTGTGCGTGTAACGCGTATACGTATTATTTCGACAAAATTTTGGCTGGAGAATCACAAGAAGAAGAAGAGGAAGAGGAAGGCGAAGGCGAAGGCGACGGCGAAGGCGAAGGCGAAGACGAAGACGGAGACGGAGACGGAGACGGAGAAGAAGAAGAAGAAGAAGAAGAATGCCTTTAAATTTATGAAATACTGCAGGCATGATGAGATATTAATGAAATAGGTTTCAGGTAAGGTTAGATTAGCCTAGAGACCCTTTAAGAAGAGTCACGCAATCACGTCTAACGTAAGTTAGGTCAGTTTGTTGCTATGTTTTGTCAAAGGTGTGAAAATACAAATGTCGGCATAGTGGAAGTATATACAACGATCCTTGGAAGCATTATAATTGCTAGTTTAGAACGAAATTGTATCAATTCATCACAGAAAAGCTATATTATAAAAGATTGAAAATTACGTTATACAATTCAATTTTAATTCAATTACACTGATGTTTCCAATAATTTGCAACTTAATTAGTTGAAAAGTTATTAATTATGTAGTTGAAGTATAGTGTAACCATAAAAAAAACTTCAAAAAAGTAAAAAAATTACGCCAAGTACATAAAACAAATAAATCACAAAAAATAGAAGAAAATATACAATTACAAAAAAATATGTGAAATCAAAATGAGCTACAAGTACATAAAGGTGCTTTCCAACTGCGCTTAAGATGACACAACTACATATACACAGCTAAAATGCTGTGTTCATACATTCCATTACTCATATCGCGGACATTTTAATTAACCTATCAAAAAGAATCCCATTTAAAAACATTGTCGTAAATTAATTAATAGCTTTACAAAATTAATATACAAAATTGGCTACTTATACAACAATCTCGTGTTTCGTTCGATCTCTTCGTCGCGCGGTGCGACAATGTAGGTGGCAACTTCAGCCAATAACCAAAATACATGTGCCCGTCGTTAAAAGTGTGCCCAAATAGGTGACTCGACCAATCGTCACAGCAGCGGACTGCACAGCCCGAGACCGTCTGCCAGGAGTCTTCTTTTCGCCGGGTAATAGTAGTAATCTCGTCCCAGTAATTAACAGTAACCGGCCCCTTTCGGGGCCACCAATTTTTATAACGTAGGAACAACACGTTCCGTGAAACATAAATTAAGTGATCAGTGTTAGTAGCCGTGCAGTGAAGTGAATATTCGATACATTACCCCGAACGCACTGGACGTTGCGATCCTTACCTTCGGGTGGTGTCGTATACCTGCGATCAGCTGAGCACTGGATGCCGATGACCAGGATCGGTACTGTGGCCTAGTGACACAGGTTTCCGAAAAGGGAAGGAAAGCAAGGAAAGGAATGTCCGAAAGGGTGAGTTTTATTTAATTTGTTGATGATTATTAGGTGTGGAAATAAATTCTTTTCGATTTTAGGGTACAATAACAGTTCGATTTAAATAATATGAAAACAACTCAATCATCGAAATAATTTCCATTATTGTTAATTACCTTTCGCCATTTTTCTGGCAGCTTCTGAATACCACCGCGATAGAAATTCCAGTCGGAAAGAATTTATTCATACACCTAATATTATTTTTTAATTTTAGTTGTGTTGGCCGTTATTAAACTACGGATTTTTACCTCAATAACGAATTACGATCACTTGTCGTACATTTTCTGTTACATTACCTTTTCGTTTATGCCTTATTTAAAAACGAAATTTACGTACTTCTTGTCCTCTCACTTGAAGTAATTCTTATTTAAGATTCTGCTTTAAAAAGAAACTGTGTAACGCGGTTTCCTTCGATGTATGCCGACTTGCTTGTTTGTACGTTCGTAGCACAAGCGCAGTCGCCTACCGCGGGAGCACGGGCGGAAGGCGCGCGCTCTGATTGGTCGGGTTTTTTTTGTTAATATCTCCTTAACGAAGCTTCGGACAATATTTTTTTGCTAAGGAAAAAGTTATTTCAAATCACCCCCTGAGTCACCCTTTCCAAGGAACTCCGACATTTTTGGGACACCCTGTATGACCCCTTAAAGTACACTCCTCACATTAATTAGCGGATCACTTCTAGGAGCCCGAAAAATAGGGCCAAGTTCACATGGTCATAACTCCGGTAAAAATAGTCGTATTGATATTTTGAAAACATGGTTTGAAAGCGTGGAACCTCTACTTTGAGCTGCTTTTTTCCAAATTTTAGATGCATTGATTTTCGGTAAAGATATAGGTATATAAAGAGCACTTGGTCAATTTTAAAAAATTTTCTTAAACTTTGCGATGTTCCACGGCGTGCACTAAATTTTTTACACACATTCCATTTACACCAATCGAAAGCGGCTACTTTCCTGTGTAAAAAGCGAGTAATAAATTGCTTGTGCGATTTTTTTGGCCGAGTTATTCAACTTTGAAACAAAAACCGTTTTTTTTACTTTAGTAGCTTCTAGCATGCGAAGAGATCATCGTAGAACGTTCCTTAAAAAACAAATAGAAAGATCAGACTTTCCTCTTTAAGACGCATCTTCGACTTTTTCGATTCGGTTAAAATTTCGGTCTCTGATGTCCTTTCCAAAATATGCTTAAAAATTGCACAAATTCCATTTTCTCTTCAACTCGCTGTATCTTCGCGAGGGATGATCGGAACATCAATGTCTTAAGCCCATTTTAAAGCGGAGGGTCTGCCGATTCTTTTGAGTGCCACCGGAACCCGCTTCGATAATTTTTTACCTGTGGCCTTTATGTTTGAAGTTACCGTTTCGGAAAAATAAAGCTACAATGGTAATGTGCCGGACTGTCGTTCCCGCGAGGGCGATCGGCTCTTGTTTCTATCACCACTCGCCTACTTACGTAGGCGAAAGCAAATCGAGCTACGGCGACTTGTAATCACATGTGCAGCTCACTGATGTTTCAACTTCTGCTACTGCCAGATACCACTGAATACGCTGTTAATATGCCACTGCGCTCGCTTACCGAAGTGGAAGTAATGCGTGTCATTACACTTTTAGAAAATGGTTCGAGTCAACGACAGGTTGCTCGTGAGATGGGCGTAAGCCAATCAGTTATTAGTCGAGCACATTCTCGATTTCAGCAGACTGGCCTGTTCGGTAGACAACGCGGGCAGGGCCGCAGACGCGAGACAACCGCGAGGGACGATAGAAGTATTGTAAGACACGTTCTTCGTCACCGTGACGTATCTGCAATAGATGTGGCTCGTAATACGATGAATCGTAGGTTGCAGCGTGCTGTTTCTACGCAGACCGTCCGAAATCGGCTTAAAGAGAGGTGTATTCGTTCCCGTCGACCAGTACGCGTTCCTATGCTAAACAGGACTCATAGGATGTTGCGTTTAGACTATGCTCGCCGTTATATGCGGTGGAGACTGATGCATTGGTCAAATGTTTTATTTACGGATGAATCCAGATTTTGTTTGCATGGTAACGATAGGCGTGTACGTATCTGGCGCCGTCGTGGGGAGCGGTTTCACCAGAACTGTAACCAGCCCATAGTTGCTTACAATGGCGGTTCGATAATGGTTTGGGCCGGCATATCCAGGTTTACTCGAACACCGTTGGTCGTGGTACCACCTCCTGGATTAACTTCTGAACGGTATGTGGCTGAGATAATTGAACCGCACGTCCTTCCAATACGCGCAAGAATTGGGAACCGATTCATAATAATGCAAGACAATGCTCGTTGTCACACAGCACTTTTTACACGACGGTTTCTTCGAGAAAACCGCATTGCCGTGTTACCTCATCCTCCTGTAAGCCCTGACTTGAATCCGATCGAGCATGTCTGGGACATGCTTGGTCGTCGACTGCGCCGATACAATCCTCGCCCCACAACTCTGCCACAGGTAGTGGCAGCATTACAGGAAATTTGGCGCAGATTACCTCAACGTCTAATACGTCGCTGTATTAACATGAGACAGCGATTGCGGGCTGTTATCCAAAATCGCGGTGGTAATACACCATATTAAGATTTTGAATTACCTGCGAATCCATCGATTCGCCCCCATCTCCAACACACAAACACACACTCAAACACACACACACACACACACTCACAAAAGAGGCATAGATCCGACCGAGCAACCTCCACGCGGTATGTCTTGGGTGACGCCAATGCCGGCGGTACTGCATTCACGGCTGTCACGCGGCCGCTGATGCCACAGCTTTATCCGAAACGGTAACTTCAAACATAAAGGCCACAGGTAAAAATTATCGTAGCGAGTTCCGGTGGCATATTAACAGCGTATTCAGTGGTATCTGGCAGTAGCAGAAGTTGAAACATCAGTGAGCTGCACATGTGCTTACAAGTCGCCGTAGCTCGATTTGCTTTCGCCTACGTAAGTAGGCGAGTGGTGATAGAAACAAGAGCCGATCGCCCTCGCGGGAACGGCAGTCCGGCACATTACCATTGTAGCCTTATTTTTCCGAAACGGTAACTTCAAACATAAAGGCCACAGGTAAAAAATTATCGAAGCGGGTTCCGGTGGCACTCAAAAGAATCGACAGGCCCTCCGCTTTAAAATGGGCTTAAGACATTGATGTTCCGATCATCCCTCGCGAAGATACAGCGAGTTGAAGAGAAAATGGAATTTGTGCAATTTTTAAGCATATTTTGGAAAGGACATCAGAGACCGAAATTTTAACCGAATCGAAAAAGTCGAAGATGCGTCTTAAAGAGGAAAGTCTGATCTTTCTATTTGTTTTTTAAGGGACGTTCTACGATGATCTCTTCGCATGCTAGAAGCAACTAAAGTAAACAAAAAACGGTTTTTGTTTCAAAGTTGAATAACTCGGCCAAAAAAAATCGCACAAGCAATTTATTACTCGCGTTTTACACAGGAAAGTAGCCGCTTTCGACTGGTGTAAATGGAATGCGTGTAAAAAATTTAATGCACGGCGTGGAACATCGCAAAGTTTAAGAAAATTTTTTAAAATTGACCAAGTGCTCTTTATATTCCTATAACTTTACCGAAAATCAATGCATCTAAAATTTGGAAAAAGCAGCTGAAAGTCGAGGTTCCACGCTTTCAAACCATGTTTTCAAAATATCAATGCGACTATTTTTACCGGAGTTATGACCATGTGAACTTGGCCCTATTTTTCGGGCTCCTAGAAGTGATCCGCTAATTAATGTGAGGAGTGTATTTCGAATGTCTTTCACAAAAGATTGAAAAGCATCAAGGGAGATGTGTTTTCAGCGTACTTTCTTCACTAATGTGACTTGCTCTACACTGCAAGCAGTCCACGATAATCTATTTTCTTAATAATAATTCTTAAGGCTGCCGTCTCATTTTTGTTATGGTCCGAATCGATCGAAGCGGCCCCAGTAAACAAACGGACCCTAATGAAACTACTGCGGTCGATGAAAAGAACTTGTACAGAGATGACATCTCCAGGTACTCTGGGTAGACGAACTTTTGACGCATAGTTGCCACATCGTCTGTTCTCTTTGTCTCTGCCGCGCTGTTGCCACAGAGTTCTCTCTTTCTATCGAGAAGTCTTGAAGCAATACGGCACGAGAGCTACGTCCAGCGTCAGAGCCTCGCTGAACGTAGCAATAATGAAAGATAGAGAGGTCCGGGAGTGTAAGAAGGAAAGATGGAAATATACCAAACTTGACACAATTTGAACTATCAGATTACACATAAAATTTATTTGCAGAATTGAAAGCCCGTTTCGTTCAAAGTAGTCCGATTTAAATTATTTTTTGTCAATTTAATCGGCAGAATCACTTTCATATTGATACGATGAAAAATAAAGAAATTCTGTTTCTGCATAATCGATGATACATCGCCGAGCAACTCCAGGCGACAGGTTAGACGGGTGAGCGATACAATGTCGCTCGGCTCGAGCATCGGGGGACCTCAAGAATAAAGGCCTTCGATTAAAAAAATTATTTGTGGCCGACGGATGAATTCCCGTCGAATAAACTGATTCATCCGTGGCGTTTCAAATAAAACTAACTCTGGGTTATTTTTACTCGACGACAAATAAAGATAAAGTCTCTTTAATTTGATAGTTTATTTCAATAATTTATGAAACAATACTAATTTGCGTATCAATATCCCTTCTGAACTTCGCATTTCTGTAAGGACACTGGGCATCGCTCGCCGTCTTGGAAGGCGAGGTCCAGTAGGATGCATAAGGGATACAATGTAAATTCCTGGCGTTCTCCCGCTTCAAATCGTGTCAAATGTCATGTAAATCGAACTATTTTTAACGATGTTAGCTTGGGGCCACTTTCATCGGGACGACGGAATCGGTTGAAGCCATTTTCGCAAAAATCTGATGCGAAATGTAGAACGTGAAATTCGTCACTTCCACGAAACTCAGCGAGGCGCGGCATATTCGCGGCATTGTCTTTAGGACTCTAGCGAGAGAATCACGCTGTACAAACAGCGTATTAGTCAAAAACATTTTTTTAATAAAAAGCTTATTATTTGTGACTGAAAATAAAAGTGTTAACTATTGGTACACTGTCAACAACGAGTACAGTTACCCTATATTTAATTACCAAGTACAGTTCTAGAAATAATCCGATTTATACCGTGCTTGAACTCATTTTAATCTGGACAATCTCAGCAGTATGTTAATAAATAGTGAAAATGTCACGTTTTACAATTTATTAATACATAATCCACCGCAAGCAACACTGTATGCCTCTCGAACCGAAATCAGAAGCTGCCGCCGAACAGCCCAAGTCTTCAGGCTCAAAGAGAGATCGCGCCGGATCGGGTAAACACGCTGCCGAAAGTTGTTTGAAGCCTTCAAATAAAAGTCGAATAAACTACGGTTAAAGATCGAATACACAAATTATTCTTCTTCGAATAAAAAAATTATCTTTCGTCGTCGAATGAATTCACTTTGGTTCAGAACGGATAAACATAAAGTATCTTTTATTGGAGTTTATCCAGATATTATCTTTGCCCATCTCTGTTCTCCAGCCGCTTCGCCGTGATTCATTCGCGCCTTCTTGACGACAAAATAGTAATAGGGGAAATGCGGCAACAGCGCGATCTGACTCTCGATACGTATCGGCAACTGTCTTTCCTACATTTATCGGCTAGCTTGGACTTCCACCGGTTCTGGTGGTACATGGCACGAATATACCATCAGCGCCGGTGACGGAGGAACCTTGAAACTTCATTCTGTCATTTTTCGGGCTGTCCTGAGTACACGATTCATAAATTCATTATTATTTCAACGTACGGTGCTTATTAGCATTCAAACGCACCGTTCCACCCTGCACTGATGTCTACTGGAGGCAACTATACCCGCAAAACCTTTCTTCTTGCCGATTCCAGGACGAAAGATGGTTGAAACGGTTTGTTTACTACATCGCGTATACGCAGGGTCGACGAAATCACTGTGCAAGTTATACGCCGCATAAGGGCGCCAGCCGAAAGTGGTGCTAAAAAACTATATCACACGCTTATAATAAAGGAATCCAACTCCCACATAAACAAAATGTAAATATATTTCTTTTTTTATTGCATCCAGTGCAAACAGGTGCAAAAATTTGGGGGCGCCAAAAATTTTCTTGCATACAGGCGCCAGCTAACCTCGCGTCGGCCCTGCGTACACGTCACGCTGGTGCTACGTGGCTCGACTATACCAGTGGCGCCACCAACGGAGAAGCCTTGAAGCCTCATTCTGTCAGTTTTCGAGTCATAAATTCATTATTATTTCAACGTGCGATGCTTATTAGCATTCAAACGCACCGTTCCACCCTGCACTGATGTCTACTGGAGGCAACTATACCCGCAAAAACTTAATTCTTGCCGATTCCAGGACGAATGATGGTTGAAAAGGTTTCGCGTATACGTACACGCTTTTCCTAGCTTGTGTGAGCGTACGCACACATTCAAGGCCCGCCGAGACGGCAGCCTTAATGCTATGTCTTTTGACAAAATTTGTGGATTTACTGGGTCTATCTATCTAATCTTCTGCGGACAACCTCCAAGCCTGTGCATCCCCTTCATTTCTATCCAAGCCTGTGCGTCCCCTTCATTTCTATCCAAGTCCGTGCGTCCCTTTCATTTATATAAGCTTCACGTAAAAACTCTAAAGTAAAAATAGTTTACTGGTATAAAAACAATATATTATTTTGTACATGCATGGTATAAATTTCTAGAAACTTGTTTAAAAGAAGATGCTTCTCTATCGAACCTTCTCCAGACAACTTCCAAGTCTGTGCGTCCCCTTCGTTTCTATAAGCTGTACATAAAAAGTGTATTAAAAAAATTTGGTGTCTTACCTTGTTAATTGAGACAATAATTCAGTGTCTTATGTGGTGTAAAAACTCGTGACATTTCAGAAAATTTTGACAACTTTCCTTATTTGACACTTGGTAGGTTATAAAGCGATGACACTTGGTAGGTTATAATTCAGTAGTATACATAGGTACAGTATTTCCTCGCTGAGGGCTCGCTGGTCGGGACCGGCGCACAGCGGCGTGTTTATAGGGAAAAATTGTGAATAAATTATTTTATGCCCTATTCCTACGTATTTCGACCTGCTGATTTCAAATATATTGTTATTTTTGTTGTAAATTAAAAAGTGGTAAAAATCAAGGTTTTATTTGTTTTAAAAAAAAACATAACTCATAAACTATTTATATGTATGAAAAGATGTTTGGGAATGAATAGTTCACTGCGCCGCCGCACTCTCGATCACCGCAGCACCTCCTGGGCAGCGGAAGTCACGGTCGATCCGCGATCTATCGACCAATCAGCGTCCGTCTTGTCGATCGACGCTCGAGAATGTTCGAGAAGACGCCGAGGCGAAAATGCGCATCCATGTTGGTTCTTATTCTGTTCACAACTGTGCACAACGTATCACGCGCTTTTATCTTTGCTTAAAAGCCTTGCTCATCAAGCAAAGTCAGTGTTCTAATCACGCAAAACACACGAGTAGACTCAACACGGTGTTCGCGTCACAATCAGTTTGTTCTAAACCGATTTATCGTGAATTCGCGATTGTGCGTGTCCGCGTGTCCACGTTCTGATACGTGTTGAATTGTTGTACTGTATATTGTACGGGGGCTCATCCTCAGTTATTCCAGTGTGCACAACGGCTCATCCGTTGGCACACCTTTTACAATAAAGACCTCACAGTTATTGTTCAACCAGTGTTTTGGTGCAAATCACCGTACATAACCTCACCAGCCTCCTCGTTCTCAAACTACTGCAAATATTTTACAGTTACCCAATGGTATTTCTGCATATATTTACAAAATACAAAAACTGAATTTTAAGGGTTGGTGGTGGGGGTAACTTGAAAGGAATGGATGTTTTGAAAATTAATTTTAGGCGGTTTTGTAGATATAAAAGAAAGATGTAACTTCTGTTTTAACTTCTTTTCGATATCTCTCACCATTTTCGAGATATTCCACGAAAATAAAATTCTGTTTTTTTCGAGGGGTAATTTCACCCCCTAAAACCGTACGATGGCATCAACAAAAATATAGTTATGTTACGGGTGAATTGCTGCACAATTACTACACTATTTGCAACACCATGTTTCATAATTTTCTGAATTTCCGGGTTCCCTAACTTCTCTTGTTAATCAGCTATTGAGCTATCGGACGTTAAGGGGACATTCTACAGCCTCGGCTGAATGCTTTTATAATGAAATTAACATTTAACGTTTTCAAACTTTTGAAATACAAGATAAAATCATTGTTGTTTGCTTAATTCATTTGTTTACACAAATATTTCGCAGTGAAGTTGGCGTCTTTAGAATCGCTGACGGTTGAAATTTCGAGCAACTGGATCACTTGAAATAAAAAAATTAATATTTAATATAAATTAATATAATACAATATTTCAAATGATCCAGTCGCCCGAAATTTCAACCACCAGCAATTGTAAAGACGCCATATTCACTGCGGAATATTTATGTAAACAAATGAATTAAACAAACAACAAAGATTTTCTCTTGCATTTCAAGAGTGTTAGAATATACCCCTAAAAGTTTGAAAAAGTTAAGTGTTTATTTAATTATAAAAACCATCACTGAAAAGTGGCCGAATTTTCGGCCGAGACTGTAGAATATCCCCCTAAGTACTTAATGAGATACCACGTGCTACGAACCATGGATGAACCATTGTTAAGAGAATTCTGCATGCTAACGCCATCTCCTAGGCATACCGCTAAGTAGACAATGGCACCGGTCCGCTGACTCATGTGGAGCGTCGAAAACGGCCCCTTCCATCGCCTTACGACCGATGGAAGGTAGAGCTGTTGATACCCGGGAGAACGGGTACCCGGGTACCCGTGAGATACCCGGGAGAAAAAAAATTCCCGGGTAGGCGCTACCCGGGTAAACTACCCGAGATACTCGAGACTCTCGAGATCTCATAGAGTACCGTTCCATAATTGAAGCCACACTGAGCGTCATGGCCTTCGAGTCGAAGGCTTCGACCCCCGGGGAGACAGGAATACCCATTACGAAGTGAGGAATCTCCAGCTCCGAATTTCTCATCAGGTCTTTTCGAAAACGACGCCAATCGATTCCTTATGTTTCTCCGATGAACATAATACCAAGAACGACATAATTCAGACCACAATGAAGAAAATTCCATGAACAAATGATTTGCATAATTTCAAATTCACTTCGTTAAAAATAGCTCGATTTACACGAAATTTGGTATAATTTTCATCGGAAAAACATAAGGAATCCATCGGTGTCACTTCCATATCGATACGATGAACATTAAATAGCTTCTTAATATACTGTAATGAATATTTTACCCTCGAGTACGGGGGGCCGACCTCGATTCGCTGCGGTCGGCCGAGGATTCATAATACCTGATTCAGAAATAAAATAATTCTTAACTCTTTATCGTATCGATATGGAAGTGACACCGATGGATATCTTATGTTTTTCCGATGAAAATCATACCAAATTTCATGTAAATCAGACTATTTTTAACGAAATGAATCTGCAAATGAAAAACATTTGTTCATGGAATTTCCTTCATTATGGTCCAAATTACGTCGTTCTTGGTATTATTTTCATCGGAGAAACATAAGGAATCGATTGGCGTCGTTTTCGCAAAGATCTGATGAGAAATGCGGAAATCCTGGGCATTTCTCACTTCTTAATGTTATTCGAACCCCTTCGAGGGTCGAAAGCCATAAAATTCGGTGAGGTACCGCAGGGGGTTGACCTCGCCACAGGGTGCCAGACGGCATCTCTCTGACAGGCATCGCTCCAGAATTACGTTCTGTACTCTGTAAGTTCTCGAGATTCTCGAGAGTCTCGGGTAGTTTTCCCGGGTAGCGCTTATCCGGGAATTTTCTTCGTCCCGGGTATCTCACGGGTACCCGGGTACCCGGGTATCTCGTGTTCCCGGTCCACAGCTACAGCCCTAATGGAAGGGGGACTGCTTCTTCCTTCCAGGAAATCGGGCCGAAAGCTCAAACGAGCAATACGTATTGTTTTGTACCGTGCAACCAGTTCACAAATCAGTTCGCGTTTAATTGTATATTAATAGTGAAAAATAGTGAGAATGGTTACTAGACAAATTTTACATAAAAAATATTGTGAATTCCGTGGTAACGTGAAAACCTAACTGATTTTGTGATCGATGCTTTTAATATACCAGTTCACAATAAGGAAAAAGTGCAACGATATTTAGAGACACATTTTTTCTCACCATACAGGGTGTCCCAAAAATGCTGCGGTTCCATAAAGGGAGTGATTGGGGGGGGGGGGGGGGGGGTGATTGCAAACAACTTTTTCCTTTGCGAAAATGCCCTCCGAGGTTTCGTTAACGAGATATTAATAAAAAGCACCGACCAATCAGAGCGCGAGCCTTCCGCTGGAGGTCCCGCACTAGCGTGGCCGCGCGCCGGGCCGCGCTGCGACTACGAGCAAGCAAGGCGGCATGCATCGAAGGAAATTGCGTAGAATGGCAAATGAAAAAGACGTAACAAAAAAATCGAACCTTTTACCATGGTTTGTTTGCCATTTAAAGTGAATAATGAATAAAGGATAAATGGATGAAAATCACGTGTAACGTAAAAAGACGAATACACATTTTTTTTAGAAGATTCGAAAATAATAATTATTTGAAGTGGGAGGATAAGGAATACGTAAAATTCCTTGTGTTAATAACATATCCACGAAAAGGTAATGTAACAGGAAATTAACGAAAAGTGATTGTAGTTCGTTATTGTGATAAAAATCCGTAACTCAATAACGACCAGCACTGTTGCTGATAACGAATAAGTCTGTTTAAAAAGGCCGAATAAATATTTTCGTACGAGAATTTTGAGAATTATCGCCGGAAATAAGCCATAGCTTGCGTTAAATTTAAAAATGAATGATCACCATTAAAGTAACTAAAACTCACCCTTGTAGAAAATTCACCTGCAACTTGAAAACTTGTGTCACTGGGTCACTGAACCGATCCTGGTCATCGATGGACGAGCCCAGTGCACAGCTGATCCCAGGTATACGACACTACCCAAAGTTAAGGGTCGCAATGTCAGGTGCGTCCAGGTCAACGTACCGAATATTCACTTCACTGCACGGCTACTAACACTGATCACTTTATTTACTTTTTATGGAACGTGTTGTTCCTACGTTTTAAAGCCGCGACGCAAACCAACGAAACGTATCCTCGCTTGGTGTTTCGATATTGGGATATTCTAGCGCAAATGCTCGCGCAGCAGCACTTGCGTTCCCGTCGTTCCGGGCGTAGACCCAGAACATACGGTAGTATTCCTGGGCTGTGAACATTTCTGCAACGCGATTTCTAGCTGACTGACAGGATTTTTTCCAAGCAACTTCCGCTACCCCCAAGTAGCTTCTCTGGTTCCATTATGAGTTAACTCCCACCAAGCCAAGAGGCTTTAGGTAAAAAGAAGCCAGCACATTTTCGGAACACACGTGTTTTGCAGAAGTGCAACGAAAACTTTCATAAAAGCCCGCGCTCCGTCCTTCTACTGCCAATGTACCCATTGCTTCGAGATAGAAAACAGACACCACGTATATCGGTTCGAAAGGGTCCGAAGGGAAGAGACGCAGAAAGTCTTCGAGTTGCCATAAAGAAGAAAATGCATACCATTCCTGTTTCCCCTTTCTGACACCCTGAGTTCACGTCTGCTACGAGGCGGAACCAATTAAGTCATAAATTTTCCGAAACTGTAGGAAACTGTTCTCTACCGCCGTCTTGCGGGACAATACGGTCATAAACCGCGACCCTGGCGAAATGCTCTGGCTGATCAGCCTGATTAATTTTGGAGAACTAGAAATTACACAGTATTATCCAGCATCAATACGTCCCGCGGAGAGACACAGGAAAAGAAGGGATAGTGCGCTGACTGCGCGTAGTCCCGCCTGCTTCGTCCTACCCTCAAATTAAAGACGGATCCATTATCTCTCGAGTATAAACAAGTGCTCGAATTTCAAAACACAAGCACGCGTCGACGTATTCGGTGCGAGAGACTGTGGGCTTGAGGTCCGATTGGCCCCAAACTAACCAATCGGGCCTGCTTATCTCTCGTGTCTAAACACGCGCTCGAATTTCAAAACAAAAGCATGCGTCGACGTATTCGGTGCGAGAGAAGGTGGGCCTTGGGGAGGAGATATTGCTGTGAAGAGGGCCTCTTCAGGACAGTGGCCATTTGGGAGGCACTTCTGCAAAACACGTGTGTTCCGAAAATGTGCTGGCTTCTTTTTACCTAAAGCCTCTTGGCTTGGTGGGAGTTAACTCATAATGGAACCAGAGAAGCTACTTGGGGGTAGTGGAAGTTGCTTGGAAAAAATCCTGTCAGTCAGCTAGAAATCGCGTTGCAGAAATGTTCACAGCCCAGGAATACTACCGTATGTTCTGGGTCTACGCCCGGAACGACGGGAACGCAAGTGCTGCTGCGCGAGCATTTGCGCTAGAATATCCCAATATCGAAACACCAAGCGAGGATACGTTTCGTCGGTTAGCGTCGCGGCTTTAAAACGTAGGAACAACACGTTCCATAAAAAGTAAATAAAGTGATCAGTGTTAGTAGCCGTGCAGTGAAGTGAATATTCGGTACGTTGACCTGGACGCACCTGACATTGCGACCCTTAACTTTGGGTAGTGTCGTATACCTGGGATCAGCTGTGCACTGGGCTCGTCCATCGATGACCAGGATCGGTTCAGTGACCCAGTGACACAAGTTTTCAAGTTGCAGGTGAATTTTCTACAAGGGTGAGTTTTAGTTACTTTAATGGTGATCATTCATTTTTAAATTTAACGCAAGCTATGGCTTATTTCCGGCGATAATTCTCAAAATTCTCGTACGAAAATATTTATTCGGCCTTTTTAAACAGACTTATTCGTTAACAGCAACAGTGCTGGCCGTTATTGAGTTACGGATTTTTATCACAATAACGAACTACGATCACTTTTCGTTAATTTCCTGTTACATTACCTTTTCGTGGATATCTTATTAACACAAGGAATTTTACGTATTCCTTATCCTCCCACTTCAAATAATTATTATTTTCGAATCTTCTAAAAAAAATGTGTATTCGTCTTTTTACGTAACACGTGATTTTCATCCATTTATCCTTTATTCATTATTCACTTTAAATGGCAAACAAACCATGGTAAAAGGTTCGATTTTTTGTTACGTCTTTTTCATTTGCCATTCTACGCAATTTCCTTCGATGCATGCCGCCTTGCTTGTTCGTAGTCGCAGCGCGGCCCGGTGCGCGGCCACGCCAGCGCGGGACCTCCAGCGGAAGGCTCGCGCTCTGATTGGTCGGTGCTTTTTATTAATATCTCGTTAACGAAACCTCGGAGGGCATTTTCGCAAAGGAAAAAGTTGTTTGCAATCACCCCCCCCCCCAATCACCCCCTTTAAGGAACCGCAGCATTTTTGGAACACCCTGTATAAGAAACGGTGGAAAAACGGTTACCGCATTAAAAGTCGGTTTCTTTTAACGAATAAACCGTGGTTATTCGAAGATTTCATAATACCGGATGAGTTGTGTGCCGGATCTTCATCCAATCGTGCAGTAGGCAGACTGAAAAAGACATTTGACAGTTCTGGGGATCGATCGAAAAGGAAGAAGATTGTTGAGCTTGTAGGAAGTACATCCACTGCGGAATTAACATACGCAACAACCATTAGTTTGCGCAAAGAAGTAGAGGTGGCAGCGGCGGAAATTGTGAAAGAGATCACGACAATAACTCCGACACGTGGTCAGAAAGTATTGAAGAAATGGCGAGAGAAAAGCCCGGATCGAAGTTCCATGCCTGCTGAAGAAGCCTTGGGCATGATTATGTTTGAAGGTTTGAGCAGAGTTACGTATAGGAATTTAAGAAATCGTGCGCTTAAACACGGACATAACTTGTATCCTTCTGAGTACGCGTTATCTAAAGCACGGAAGGAAACTTATCCAGAAGAAGGAATTCACATAAATGAGAAAGTATGCGAAGTAACGTTGCAATCCCTCCTCAATCATACCGCCAAACGAATTATACATTTTAATTATTACAAGGGCAATACATCTTGCACATTAACTATAAAATATGGATTCGATGGAAGCTCGGGACATTCGGGGTGGAAGCAGAAGGGACTTAGTGAAGATGAAACTGACGAGTACCTCTTCCAGTGTTCCATGGTACCACTGGAATTAAAGGAGGATAGGAGTGAAGAAATTATTTGGAAGAATCCTCGGCCATCCAGTATACGTTTTTGCCGGCCTATCCGGCTTCAGTGGAAGCACGAAACGAATGAAGTAATTATAACTGAAAAAGTGATCGTGGAAGAGCAAATTGCGCGAGTGACTCTATTTAAAGTTGGTGACGTGTTAGTTAATTATAAATTGCATTTAACCATAGTGGACGGTAAAGTGTGTAGTGCTATGACCGACACGAGCACTCAGAAGTGCTATTTATGCAATGCAACCCCAAAAACTATGAATAAATTGGATGAGCATAATTTAGAAATTTGTGAAAAATGTTTACAATTTGGATTATCAAATCTGCATTGCTACATCCGGTTTTTGGAATGTATTTTACATATTTCTTACAGACTAGATTTTTGTTCGTTGGCTGCAACAAAAAAAGTGGGAACAATGAATTATTAGCTAAGCGCAAAAAAATGGTGCAGGAAAAGTTTTGGAGTCACATGGGATTGAAAGTTGACCGTGTAAAACAATCATATGGAAATACAAATGACGGTAATACTGCCAGACGTATATTTGACAATCCTCATTTAACAGCCGAAATCACCGGAGTTAATGAACACATTATTACTCAGTTCTCTTCAATATTAAAAGCCATTAATAGTTATTATTCAATAAATAAAATACAATTTCACGACTATTGCCGAGAGACTGCCGAACTATACGTGAAACATTATAGTTGGTATTATATGCCAGGTAGTGTACATAAAATTTTAATCCACGGGTCACAAATAGTTGAAAATTTTACTTAGCCAATAGGCGAGTTTTCAGAGGAGGCCTTAGAATGCCGAAATCAAAATATAAGGCAGTATCGAGAGTACCATACTCAGAAGAAATCATTATTACAGGCAAATAGGGATCTTTTTCACCGCCTACTGGTATCGTCCGATCCTTATCTGGTCGCAAAATACGGAATTCCAAAAAAAAAAAGAAGACAGAAAATATCCCAGAACAAGTTAGGAAATTATTAGTAATTGCAGAAGAGACGGATACGGAGCTTGAAGAAGTTACAGATATGGAGCTCCAGGAAGAAGATATATCACTTTTTATGTGATTTCTGTAAATTGTTTATTGATATTAGTATTTTTCTAGTTTTAAAATTGAGTAAGTTCCTATTGTTAGTTTAAAGAATATTATTATTATTATTATTATTATTATTATCGACGTATAACATTATAACATTGTGTTGAATAAAACATGATATAAATTTCATTTGTGTCATAACTTGCTATGTGCATAATATTCTTGTAGTCAGTTATTTTTGTACCTCTCCTTATAACTTTGAGGGTTTTACTCCCTAAATATGCAAACGGGGCAAAATAAAAAGACACGTATTTCTTATTTTCCGGTCGTCTAAAACATATCCAAAATCCAAAGCAATCGGAGGGAACCTCTCCTTTTAAATCATAAAAAAGTTGACGGTTTGCTGCCTAGTTACTTTTACTTTACAATGGTTTTCGGCACCTAACACAAAAAGGTGCGCCTAGCAGCAGCTGATTCCTTTTCTATTCGATACTATACACTTCTGCCTTCCTTATGAAACAACTTTCAGCGTGTCACATTGTGTCACATTTTTTATATACGTAAAAGTGCCGCAAATAAAATGTGCTTATCTAAGAACGTTACAGAAAACGTTTAAAAAATCGGAAAAGGTTGATCTATGGATAATTTTGTTCGCCTTGAAATATACTAACTGTCAACTATATCACAGATTTGTTGCAATTTTTGTTGCGCCAAACACAGAAGAAATAGAACGCCCCCAGAGGTGCCTAAAACATTTTGTTCAACTTTAAACATTTATAAAGCAGTCGGTAATACTTTTAAAGAAAAAACAAACTTCGACCATTATACTAGACATATTTAAGAACATTTTCATGTGTTTACATTTTCATTATCTGTCAAATCTGAAATTGAATTTATTCACAATTCCCTAGAACACACGCCACTGTGCGGCGTTGAGCCTCTATCGTGAACGGAGCCCTAATTCCGAGTGTTCGTTTCTCGCTTCTTTCTGGTCGAAGGGGGGAGCGAGATGGAACGCTTTGCGTGCGCGACGGGCGCGAGCGCTCAGATGAAATCGTGCCTGCTCGACGCATGCGTGTCACGGTCAGATAGCCAAGCACGACACGAGCCTTTTTTGCACCCTGGGCGAACTTGCCGAATTGAGCCCTTTAGTATAATATATTTATTTGAGATTATTGATGACCTTACTCTGAATTTTTATTCGTAGTTTAAAACAGTTGCAGTACCATTTGTAGTATTTCATTTAAAAGTTTATTTTCAAAAATGCCAACAATGAAAAGACCATTTTGCGCCCCTTGTCAACTTTACGCCCTAGGCAATTGCCTAATTTTTCACAGTAAAGTCATAAATAACCTCAAATAAATGTATTATAATAAAGGGCGCAATTTGACAAAGTTCGCCTAGGGCGCGATAAAGACTTGAGCCGGGCCTGCGTCAAGCTTTCGCAGAAGCAGTTTTCGAGTTCACGGTGAGTGCTCACAACCATCGCGCACGCAAAGGACGGAGTGTCAGGTGTCAGAAAGACGGAGCGAGACAAAATATCAACGCGTCGTCTGTGTCGTACCGTCCTTGCTCGCTTTCAGTGCCTCTCACTCGCTCTCGTTCCATCTCGCTCTCACCTTCGCCGGACAAGAGTGAAAC
Organism: Andrena praecox; assembly: GCA_963932275.1. Taxonomy (NCBI): domain Eukaryota; kingdom Metazoa; phylum Arthropoda; class Insecta; order Hymenoptera; family Andrenidae; genus Andrena; species Andrena praecox. Next base: position 17,415,091 of record OZ010729.1, on the reverse strand, counting down.
AGAAGTAGTGGGGATAGCGAAAAGTCCACACCGTGTTCGCCAAATCGAGCCCTCAGCGTGGGAGTACTGTATATGTACAATGACGGACGACGATCCCTGCCGAATAATCCCGAGAGTCGACGAACGAAACATATACTAGTTTCTTTTGGCTGAAGGTGTGCGTGTAACGCGTATATACGTATTATGTTGACGAAAATTTGCTTGGAGAAGAAGGATAAGGAGAATCAGAAGAAAATCTTACCGTTTCTGACTGATCCATGAGACGATATTACGATATCCCTGTCACGCGTGGACCGATTTGATTGAATTTGGTCATACTTGAAAGCTTATATGCGGTTTACATAAGAAAAATGCCTTTAAACTTAGAAAATATTGCAGGCGTGACGAGATATTAATGAAATAAGTTTCAGGTTAGGTTGAATTAGCCGTTTCTCGAGTAAATGATAGCGATAGCGACAGTCGACATATACAGGGTGTCTTTCCTGTACTTGGCGTCGAGACGCTACCGCGTCTTTAGATTCAAATAATGTATCAATATTATTTCTGTACTAGATTTTTTTTAAAAAGTCGCATTGGGTGATTGTCGTTACTTTTTTCTTTAACCCTCTAGGGACGGGGGTGTTTTAAACTCAACGTAGAATTTTTTTGAGCGTTAAAATAGTCTATTTTATACTTCGGATTTGGAAGCTACTCGTTGATTTTTTTTTTTAATTTGTTTATAACAATGAAAAGTTTAATTTCGGGTTCTGATGGTACAACAGTTTCTTCTCTGCCTACTAAAGGTCACTATACCTATCCAATCTCGATCTTAGTGATGGAACGTAAATAAAAATGTGTTAATCTGAATGGGACTCTGGAGTCCCACTCGTCCCTAGAGGGTTAATATAGTAATATTAGATGAAGTAGGTAAGTAGTAAGACTATGCCGATTCTAACCCAGGTCCTCTGAGGGAGCGCGGGGGGGGGAGGAAGTTTTGATTGAGAGCGGGGAGTGGAAAACCGGTTGCGCGCGCATGAGCCGCGGAGTGGGGGAAGCCGCAATCGTGGAGGGGATCAGTCCTGGCCGAGCCGCCGCGGAGACCTCTCCAGACCTGGCCCACCGTTGGAAATTTTTTCAGAGGGTCGTCCCCTCCCTCTAAAAAATTTCTGGGGTCGGGTCTTGTATGAAAAAAATCTTTTTTCAGACTCGATCCAACCCCAGAAATTCTTTTCCCCAAATATTGTTTCTAAGTAGCAAACAAATATGCATCATGCACGAACGAAATATGATACTTTTTTATATATAAAACGTCTAATCTTAAAATTATGTGAAGGGGAAAGAAGGAGGATGGATGATGCGAAAATAAATTTTCCGCAGCGTATCGCGCGATTACACGTAATTTGACTCCTCTGAAGCAGTCGTGCAGGATGATGTCATTTGGTAGCGCCAAGAACGAAATAAAATTATGAGGCGTCAGCAAGAATTCAGAAACGTCGAATCTTAGAATTAGGTGGCGAGAGAAGAAGACGGGAGACGAATAAATAAAATGAAGAAATAATATACGTTTGAGAATATATATCTAAAATTAAATGAATATAATTTAACATTTTTTCTTCCCACGGGCATGAGCTAGAATATCACTGATTGCACATGCTAACAGTTCGCAATCTACAAGATACTCTTCATCGAAATATTCACTATCACGTATGATTTTAGCAGCATGACATGTATCTAACGTTTCATAGACAACATCACTCTGCTGTAGCACGTTAACAAAAATTTCAAATTTTACTCTCGCATCTTCTGCAATTTGATAGATCCGCGGATACATATACTCTATACATGGCTGAAGATTAAATAAAAATGTTGCTGTGTCCAGTGTGAAATACAATGTATTATCACATTGTGTAATCTTTATAATTGGTGAATCAAAGATCCGAAAAAATTCCACCGTTAAATTATCAATCCGCATTAAGTCTGGTTCAGGGAATCGTGCACATTCTTCGATGGTTTCACGGCTGTCGAATAGCGCACCCCATGTATGCCATGATAATATGAGATGATTTCCATGATTATCGCCGAGAAGAACTTCTACATCGACTATAGGTCCTACGTTGATTCCAATTTCCAAATATTTGCTACCCATGGATGTTAATGCGTATCTTCTGACCATGATACGCGATCCTTGGCGCGGACTAAGAGAACAATCAAAGCTATGAAATTGCCCACTCGTATTAGGAATAAACATAAAAATTTTTAGAAGATGTGAAAATTACGCCTTACCAGTCATTATATATTCTCCCCGCATGGAGCTACACCATCATCTCGTACGATCGGAACGAAATAATCCTCACACCCAGCGAGTATTTCATCAATGGTACTGTACATTTTTTTCAGAGCACTATTTGTTCCATCGAAAGTCACTGAGACTACTGAGCGATTGATTGATTGAATAGCGTCCGGGAGATTGACTTAAATAGAGGCGCAATTGCTTTCCCCCACCACCACCACCACCACATTTTATTTTAAAGCTATCAATTTTTTTCAAAAATGATTTTCAATCTTAACGTCGCGGCGTATCGCGCGATCTCGCGAAATCTGACTCCCCCGGACACCAGCATGCGATGATGTCATTTGGTGGCGCGAAGAACGCTCGAACGAAATATAATACATGCAGAAACACATAATAAAATGGAGAAATAATATACGTTTAAGAAATTTTATTTAATATTAAAAGAATATAATTTAACATTTTTTCCTACGAGCATCAGCTAGAATATCATTGATGATGCATGCTAACAGTTCGCAATCTATATGATAATCCTCACAGTAATGTTCACTATACTTAGATATCCCACTCGATAACATCATCGTTTAATATAGCATCGTCGATATCGTTCGTGAAGAATGCATTGTCAATGATTTCAGTAAATAAATCAGCATCAATAAAAAACGCATCAAGTTGCGCGGGCACAATCGTATCAAAATCAGACTCATCAACCTGAACTGCATTATCACGAACGTTAATCCCCGATATTGCATTATTATTAACTGCGATATAGTCTATTTGTTCCGCATTGACACATTTCCGCCAAACCACACTTTTTGGATCCGTCAAACTGTGCAGATGATATATATTATTATAATCGACATCTAAACGATAATCATCATCGTCAACATCACTAATTGTAAGATCTAAAAAGAATGTTTTTTGCCGCGTATGTCTATTTAACCAATATTGCTCGCCCCAGTAGTTGTCAAACAGCGCCTCGCCATATAAGCCATCAGCATTATAAAACGCCTTCAAATAAACATCTTCATAGTAAAGAACTTCTGCCTCATGAAATTCACCATCTCGAATTACTTCGCATTGCAAAGCGACATCCAGACACGTCACATATATTTTGGGATGGGATGCGTGACTGGGGATCACAGCGGCAACTTCCCGATTCAAATCCACGGGTAGAGACATAATCTGAAACCGATTTTTCTTATAATTCTCAAAGTTACTAACACAATGATTCACTAAAATATGGTAATGTAAACTTACGGTATTAATCGATTGTATTTCCATGCGTTGAACGGTGGACGATATCCTTCAAAGCGATCTCACTTACAACAACAACAACAACAATATCAATTTGATGCAACAGCCTCAGGGTCACATTCTGGTGCGATTTTCTGTAATCCAATTTTTTTTTCTTTTCTTTTCTATGGTATACAGTCGTCTGTCACGATTTGAAGACAACTGGTCCCACAGCGTTCGTACAATTTGTCACCAATGCCTAAAGTTGCATACGGTGCAAAGTAGGATGCCTTTGTTCTTCATCTTCTTCATCACTGGCCACTCTCTCCTTCTATGTTCTCCACCTGCATTTTCGCTGACCATCTTCACCATCTACATATTCTTCGAATTATTCACTGACCATCATATCTTTCTTCGTTTGCATCATTCGACTAAATCATACCACTCTGAACGTAAATCGAACGTGCATCAAACCACTTTGATCACATATCAAACATCTATTGAACATCTATTGAACATGTATTGAACCACTCTGAACATCTATGGAACGTGTATGATACCACTTTAAACATCTATCGTACCACTCTGAACATCTATGGAACATCCATCGTACCACTCTGTACGTGTATTGAACGTGTATCAAACCACTTTGAACATCTATCGAACGTCTATCGAACCACTTTGAACATCTATTGAACATCTATCGAACCACTTTGAACATCTATCGAACCACTTTGAACATCTATCGAACATCTATTGAACATGTATTGAACCACTCTGAACATCTATGGAACGTGTATGATACCACTTTAAACATCTATCGTACCACTCTGAACATCTATCGTACCACTTTGAATGTGATAACAGTGATGTCATCCCACCGAGCGAATCGCTTCCGAATTCCATTTTTATCTTTGATGACGTGGCATGTGACAAGCAAGATACGATAAGGGAATACTTTGCAATGGGGCGTCACTCGACCGTTGACTGCTTCTATCTCTGTCAGAGGTATGCAAAGATTCCCAAACATCTTATACGCGACAATGCGAATCTGCTGATTCTGTTTAAGCAGGATGGTACCAACTTGAAACATGTGTACAACGATCACGTAAACACTGATATGTCCCACGAGGACACAATAATTATCGAACCATTCGTGTCAGACACCTCTGCAATCAAACATGTGATCATTATCAAAATCCAAGAGTAAAGAAGAAAACCACAGCCACAAGAAGCGACAACTTGTTGAGGAATTGCATGCTCCAGCTCGAAGACATTTCCCACGGAGGCGTGTCATAGTGCATGGATACGATGATCTGTGGCAAGCTGACGTTGTAGAAATGCGCCCATACTCACGATTCAACCAAGGTCACCACTACATATTCACCGTCATCGATGTTTTGAGCAAGTATGCATGGGCGTTGCCGCTCAAGACTAAAAGTGGTGCTGAGGTGACTAAAGCGTTTGCAAAGATATTTAGAGATCGATATCCGAAAAATTTGCAAACCGATCAAGGAAAAGAATTTTACAACGTCGATGTGCAGAAACTCTTGGCAAAGCATGACATTAATCATTATTCGACGTATTCGGTGATGAAGGCCTCCGTCGTAGAACGTTTCAATCGAACTTTGAAGAACAATATGTGGAAACTGTTTACGCTCAATGGAACCTATAAATGGACCGATGCGCTACCACCTCTACTTGCAAAGTATAACGCATGAAAACATAGAACCATCAAAATGTGTCCTCGCGATGTTACCCCTGCGATAGCCGATAAGCTGCTAGCCACCGTATACAGCAACATAAAGATTGCTGCTTCAGCGAGATTCAAATTGGGCGAGTTTGTGCGTGTGAGCAAATTTAAAACCATCTTCGATAAAGGCTATACACCGAATTTGACAACGGAGGTGTTCAAGATAGCCAAAGTACAGGCAACTAATCCCGCGACATATCTGCTCGTCGATTCCTGTGGAAAACCTGTTGCAGGAGGATTCTATGATCACGAGCTGCAGCGTGTCACCGATCCTGATGTGTATCTAGTGGAAAAAGTGTTGCGTAGGAAGGGGGATAAGGTGTAACCGTTAAACCGCGGGGTTACCGGTGGGACGGTGGAGGAACCGTATCGCCAGCTCAGGACGGTGGTCCAGGGCCGCCGATCGAATGACTTAGTACGCAGAGGTGAGGTAGAGTACGAGAATTTATTCACGGTGATGTACAGAGTATCCCGGCCAGGTCTATGCTGGCAAACAGAGTATGCACGGCTTAAACCTAGACTTAGCCTATCGCGGGTATCGGCGCGTATCGCGGCGCGGATCGCGTCGCGTACTTCGGAGCGTTGGTCGGCGGTGCGTATCGCGGCGCGTGTCGCGGCGCGTATCTCGGTGCGTGTCTCGATGGTCGATTCGGCGAGAGTGGAGAGGAAAGACGATTTGACCCTTCGGTGTCCAGGCGGGCCAACCCTGCCAATGGACCCTGGTCGGAGAGTCGGGGGGGTCCGGTCACCCAGTGGGCACAGCCCGCGGGTGAGTCGGCGACTGTAAGGACGCTCTCGAGAACAGAGATAACTCTGTTCGGGAGATCGATGGCGGTTATCGGTATTTCGTCCAGAGGATGGCTCACGCTGTCCTTCTGGGAACCGTGGAGGTGTGGAGGCGAAAAATGCACAGAGACTCAGTCTGTGGACGCACGAGAACTGGTGTGAAACACGGGCGCTTGTCTTTCGCAAGAACGAGGGTTTCGGCACAAGAACGTGGAATCGCACAGGAGGTCTCTGGGAGAGGCGTACTTGGTACTAACGCTCTAGGCGGTCTCTGTCTAATAGGCCTATGCCCTCGACCTTTATGTCCTCGTCCGCACATTTTCGGCAGCGAGAGAGTCTCTCTCTGTGAATCCCTCTCGCGCCAGTTCTCGGTATCGCGGACGAGTGGTGGGGGGCAAGACCGTTGGCGTCGCGCGGTACGCTCTGCCTCGGTCGGGCGCGTGGTGGGGGGTAAGATCGTCGTCCCAATGGCGTAACTCGTTACAAAGGTATACGTTAAGTCGTTGGGGTTTGATAAATCACACAATTCATGGGTAACGAAAAATAATGTATTGTAAAATAATAATAATACATAAATAAATAAAATAATGTATTGTAAAATAATAATACATGGTTTACAATGATATTTAAATAAATAAAATAATGTATTGTAAAATAATAATACATGGTTTACAATTATATTTTTACAATTAAATTTTTTATAGCGGAATTTTGTAATGTCCCCAGGGTAGAGTGTCGATCGAATCGGGTACAATATGCCGCTTGTCGTCGTATGGACTTAGAGCGATTTTGGATTCCGAAATGGTGTGCACTTTGTGCAATTTAGACCGTATGCATGATTGTCTGCGAACCATTTCGATCTCCCTTTGCAAACACTGCGCGTAGTCGTCGAAAGTTATCGTTCTGGCTATGACGTTGGTCTTGACGCCTTTCGCCTTTTTTGTATCTTTTTTACCGTCTACGCGAAGTGCATACATTTTCGCTCTAAGACCTACGAATTCAGTCATTATCGCACCATTATTTTCATCCTTCATCAACCCCGGAACCTTCTTATTTAAGCGCGGCATATTATATGGATTGTCGATAGGATAATCGGATGTGTCAAATCTGTCCATATTGTATTTCATAGTCTCGTAGATATCTTCGCATTGAATATGATAAATGAGGCTGTCTGTGTCTGTGTATAGAATTTTACAATTTTGTCCGTGTAGGGGAGACATGTACTCATGATGAAATTCCTACAAACAAATTTTTTATATGTCCAGAATGCACATACCCACATATATCGGTTTGTTGAATTTCACCTCGACTTTTCGCAATTCAACAGCTATTAAATTTTCCGAAAATACGCTTCTGCTGTGGAAATTCGGTTTCGCAATCATTGCCTCCGCACCGTATCGCCCTTCGCAATGCTTCAAAAGTTTTACATCCACGTGATTTCGTACATTTTCCATAGTTTTACGAAATACTGCATTGTTCATCAATTTGTACAATTTTTTTTCAAAATCGTTTGTTGCACATGTTCTAAACCGTGTATTTAGTTCGATGTAATCGCGGAGCCAGGGGGATTGAGCGAATTGTAGCACGCGGTGTATCTTTGTAATACGAAGACCGTGACGCGTACACTGCTGCAAGTTGCGATAATGGATAATGTAACGCTGCTTATCATATAATGTCGCGAGTAACTTGTCCTGTCTGCTGCCTGGCGGTTTGGCACGCGTCGGGCAGAATGGTAGATCAGCATGAGCGTCGTGCAGACGTTGCGGATATTCTAGATCTACCTCGAGAATGTATCCCGTGGGCGAATCGATAGCGATTGAAGACACATCAAATTTGCAACATCTTCGACCCATTGAAATTTGGCATATGGTAGGGGCTGACACATTGCCCATCCATACAAATTGTTTACGTCAAAGTACATCAAGTACGATGATTGTTCCGATGCGTCGTAAGATGACATGTACTTGTTATTGGCATGTGCATATCTTCCAGAACAGTGACTTAAACCCCCGCGTATACCGCGTTCAATAAACATGACCATATCGACGTCGGTGAGCAATTCGAATGTAATTTTGGTATGTTTTAGCATGGCATCCCACGTGAAACCAGGTAATGTATAATAATGCGCTGAATCTAATCCATAACTCTTGATACAACTTTCGCGAAAATTTTCAAAAATAACTGCCAATAACAAGACATCTGTTTTCAAATACAAGTCGCTGTATTCGCCCAAGGTTCTAATGTCGAAACGCTGCCAGACAGTCTCAGCGTGCGCATAATCGCTCTCGGATACAGTCTCCCCCGTTAACGAACTGTAGAATGATTCGCGCGGTGGTAAGCATGGATCCTGCAGCTTGTCCGCACAATCAAACTATTCATATGGAAAGACACCCTTTCGCGTTAATAAATTGAAATCTTCAATGGATAATGTTTCAAATTGTGATCGTAAAATTTTTAATTTATTTGTGCTAAGAAAAGATACTAATTTGTCGAGACTGGTATTGAGAAATTTGTACGAATCGATGAATCGCAATTTAATACAATTTCGCGAGTCTGATTCAGCCGGATCTTCGACATTTTTTGTGAAAGAAATATACTTTTCCTTAGTTATAGGCAATACATCAACGCGACCTTTGAAAGCGGTAGCTATTTCCTCGATAATGAAATGTGAATCGTAGCCGGGTAAATTATGAAAAACTATGGGGATGTAAAACGCATTTTTATATTTTAAATTGCACTCCGAATGTGCGGGTCCTCTAAACCGTCCGGATAGATGGCAATGATCGCGAACTCATTTATCATCAGCCTCGAATGGCTCTTCGTAAATATGACAATGTGATGCATTGCGAAATGCCATCCACTGGTCTTTCGTCAACTTTTCCATGGAAGCATTATTGGTTAGAATGGACTTGGCAAAATTTGAAAAATTTTTTAGTTCGGCGATGAACCATGAAATACAATTCGCGTCGCGGCGACATCGATACATCGACAGTGATGTATCGTATGAACAATGCATACAGGGTGTCCCAAAAATGTCGGACTTCCTTGAAAGGGGTTACTCAGGGGGTGATTTGAAACAACTTTTTCCTTAGCGAAAATATTGTCCGGAGCTTCGTTAAGGAGATATTAACCAAAAACCCCGACCAATCTGAGCGCGCGCCTTCCGCCTGAGTTCCCGCGGTAGCGTTGGCTACGAGGTAGGCGACCGCGCTTGTGCTACGAACGTACGAACAAGCAAGTCGGCATGCATCGAAGGAAACCGCGTTACACATTTTTTTTTTAAAGCAGAATCTTAAATAAGAATAATTTGAAGTGAGAGGATAAGAAGTACGTAAATTTCGTTTTTAAATAAGGCATAAACGAAAAGCTAACGTAACAGAAAATGTACGACAAGTGATCGTAATTCGTTATTGAGGTAAAAATCCGTAGTTTAACAACGGCCAACACAACTAAATTTAAATAATAATATTAGGTGTATGAATAAATTCTTTCCGACTGGAATTTCTATCGCGGTGGTATTCAGAAGCTGCCAGAAAAATGGCAAAAGGTAATGAACAATAATGGAAATTATTTCGATGATCGAGTTGTTTTCATATTTTTTAAATCGAACTGTTATTGTACCCTAAAATCGGAAAGAATTTATTTTCACACCTAATAATCACCAATAAATTAAATAAAACTGACCCTTTTGGACATTCCTTTCCTTGCTTTCCTTCCCTTTTCGGAAACCTGTGTCAGTAGGCCACTGTACCGATCCTGTTCATCGGCGTCCAGTGCTCGGCTGATCGCAGGGTCAATGTACCGAATATTCACTTCACTGCACGGCTACTAACACTGATCACTGAATTTATTTTTCACGGAACGTGTTGTTCCTACGTTATAAAAATTGGTGGCCGCGAAAGGGACCGATTACTGTTAATTACTGGGACGAGATTACTACTATTACCCGGCGAAAAGAAAACTCGTGGCAGACTGTCTCGGGCTGTGCAGTCCGCTGCTGTGACGATTGGTCGAGTCACCTATTTGGGCACACTTTTAAAGACGGGGCACACGTATTTTGGTTATTGGCTGAAGTTGCCACATACATTGTCGCACCGCGCGACGAAGAGATCGAACGAAACACGAGATCGAGTGGCATAGAGCGATTTGACCAAGCGTAGCCTACGCTTTTGTTTTGACGATCGTCGGTCGGATCCGTATCTGATCGCTGCACAGCAGCGGACTGCACAGCCCGAGACAGTCTGCCACGAGTTTTCTTTTCGCCGGGTAATAGTAGTAATCTCGTCCCAGTAATTAACAGTAATCGGTCCCTTTCGCGGCCACCAATTTTTATAACGTAGGAACAACACGTTCCGTGAAAAATAAATTCAGTGATCAGTGTTAGTAGCCGTGCAGTGAAGTGAATATTCGGTACATTGACCCTGCGATCAGCCGAGCACTGGACGCCGATGAACAGGATCGGTACAGTGGCCTACTGACACAGGTTTCCGAAAAGGGAAGGAAAGCAAGGAAAGGAATGTCCAAAAGGGTCAGTTTTATTTAATTTATTGGTGATTATTAGGTGTGAAAATAAATTCTTTCCGATTTTAGGGTACAATAACAGTTCGATTTAAAAAATATGAAAACAACTCGATCATCGAAATAATTTCCATTATTGTTCATTACCTTTTGCCATTTTTCTGGCAGCTTCTGAATACCACCGCGATAGAAATTCCAGTCGGAAAGAATTTATTCATACACCTAATATTATTATTTAAATTTAGTTGTGTTGGCCGTTGTTAAACTACGGATTTTTACCTCAATAACGAATTACGATCACTTGTCGTACATTTTCTGTTACGTTAGCTTTTCGTTTATGCCTTATTTAAAAACGAAATTTACGTACTTCTTATCCTCTCACTTCAAATTATTCTTATTTAAGATTCTGCTTTAAAAAAAAAATGTGTAACGCGGTTTCCTTCGATGCATGCCGACTTGCTTGTTCGTACGTTCGTAGCACAAGCGCGGTCGCCTACCTCGTAGCCAACGCTACCGCGGGAACTCAGGCGGAAGGCGCGCGCTCAGATTGGTCGGGGTTTTTGGTTAATATCTCCTTAACGAAGCTCCGGACAATATTTTCGCTAAGGAAAAAGTTGTTTCAAATCACCCCCTGAGTAACCCCTTTCAAGGAAGTCCGACATTTTTGGGACACCCTGTATGCATTGTTCATACGATACATCACTGTCGATGTATCGATGTCGCCGCGACGCGAATTGTATTTCATGGTTCATCGCCGAACTAAAAAATTTTTCAAATTTTGCCAAGTCCATTCTAACCAATAATGCTTCCATGGAAAAGTTGACGAAAGACCAGTGGATGGCATTTCGCAATGCATCACATTGTCATATTTACGAAGAGCCATTCGAGGCTGATGATAAATGAGTTCGCGATCATTGCCATCTATCCGGACGGTTTAGAGGACCCGCACATTCGGAGTGCAATTTAAAATATAAAAATGCGTTTTACATCCCCATAGTTTTTCATAATTTACCCGGCTACGATTCACATTTCATTATCGAGGAAATAGCTACCGCTTTCAAAGGTCGCGTTGATGTATTGCCTATAACTAAGGAAAAGTATATTTCTTTCACAAAAAATGTCGAAGATCCGGCTGAATCAGACTCGCGAAATTGTATTAAATTGCGATTCATCGATTCGTACAAATTTCTCAATACCAGTCTCGACAAATTAGTATCTTTTCTTAGCACAAATAAATTAAAAATTTTACGATCACAATTTGAAACATTATCCATTGAAGATTTCAATTTATTAACGCGAAAGGGTGTCTTTCCATATGAATAGTTTGATTGTGCGGACAAGCTGCAGGATCCATGCTTACCACCGCGCGAATCATTCTACAGTTCGTTAACGGGGGAGACTGTATCCGAGAGCGATTATGCGCACGCTGAGACTGTCTGGCAGCGTTTCGACATTAGAACCTTGGGCGAATACAGCGACTTGTATTTGAAAACAGATGTCTTGTTATTGGCAGTTATTTTTGAAAATTTTCGCGAAAGTTGTATCAAGAGTTATGGATTAGATTCAGCGCATTATTATACATTACCTGGTTTCACGTGGGATGCCATGCTAAAACATACCAAAATTACATTCGAATTGCTCACCGACGTCGATATGGTCATGTTTATTGAACGCGGTATACGCGGGGGTTTAAGTCAATGTTCTGGAAGATATGCACATGCCAATAACAAGTACATGTCATCTTACGACGCATCGGAACAATCATCGTACTTGATGTACTTTGACGTAAACAATTTGTATGGATGGGCAATGTGTCAGCCCCTACCATATGCCAAATTTCAATGGGTCGAAGATGTTGCAAATTTGATGTGTCTTCAATCGCTATCGATTCGCCCACGGGATACATTCTCGAGGTAGATCTAGAATATCCGCAACGTCTGCACGACGCTCATGCTGATCTACCATTCTGCCCGACGCGTGCCAAACCGCCAGGCAGCAGACAGGACAAGTTACTCGCGACATTATATGATAAGCAGCGTTACATTATCCATTATCGCAACTTGCAGCAGTGTACGCGTCACGGTCTTCGTATTACAAAGATACACCGCGTGCTACAATTCGCTCAATCCCCCTGGCTCCGCGATTACATCGAACTAAATACACGGTTTAGAACATGTGCAACAAACGATTTTGAAAAAAAATTGTACAAATTGATGAACAATGCAGTATTTCGTAAAACTATGGAAAATGTACGAAATCACGTGGATGTAAAACTTTTGAAGCATTGCGAAGGGCGATACGGTGCGGAGGCAATGATTGCGAAACCGAATTTCCACAGCAGAAGCGTATTTTCGGAAAATTTAATAGCTGTTGAATTGCGAAAAGTCGAGGTGAAATTCAACAAACCGATATATGTGGGTATGTGCATTCTGGACATATAAAAAATTTGTTTGTAGGAATTTCATCATGAGTACATGTCTCCCCTACACGGACAAAATTGTAAAATTCTATACACAGACACAGACAGCCTCATTTATCATATTCAATGCGAAGATATCTACGAGACTATGAAATACAATATGGACAGATTTGACACATCCGATTATCCTATCGACAATCCATATAATATGCCGCGCTTAAATAAGAAGGTTCCGGGGTTGATGAAGGATGAAAATAATGGTGCGATAATGACTGAATTCGTAGGTCTTAGAGCGAAAATGTATGCACTTCGCGTAGACGGTAAAAAAGATACAAAAAAGGCGAAAGGCGTCAAGACCAACGTCATAGCCAGAACGATAACTTTCGACGACTACGCGCAGTGTTTGCAAAGGGAGATCGAAATGGTTCGCAGACAATCATGCATACGGTCTAAATTGCACAAAGTGCACACCATTTCGGAATCCAAAATCGCTCTAAGTCCATACGACGACAAGCGGCATATTGTACCCGATTCGATCGACACTCTACCCTGGGGACATTACAAAATTCCGCTATAAAAAATTTAATTGTAAAAATATAATTGTAAACCATGTATTATTATTTTACAATACATTATTTTATTTATTTAAATATCATTGTAAACCATGTATTATTATTTTACAATACATTATTTTATTTATTTATGTATTATTATTATTTTACAATACATTATTTTTCGTTACCCATGAATTGTGTGATTTATCAAACCCCAACGACTTAACGTATACCTTATCCCCCTTCCTACGCAACACTTTTTCCACTAGATACACATCAGGATCGGTGACACGCTGCAGCTCGTGATCATAGAATCCTCCTGCAACAGGTTTTCCACAGGAATCGACGAGCAGATATGTCGCGGGATTAGTTGCCTGTACTTTGGCTATCTTGAACACCTCCGTTGTCAAATTCGGTGTATAGCCTTTATCGAAGATGGTTTTAAATTTGCTCACACGCACAAACTCGCCCAGGTGTATAGCCTTTATCGAAGATGGTTTTGAATTTGCTCACACGCACAAACTCGCCCAATTTGAATCTCGCTGAAGCAGCAATCTTTATGTTGCTGTATACGGTGGCTAGCAGCTTATCGGCTATCGCAGGGGTAACATCGCGAGGACACATTTTGATGGTTCTATGTTTTCATGCGTTATACTTTGCAAGTAGAGGTGGTAGCGCATCGGTCCATTTATAGGTTCCATTGAGCGTAAACAGTTTCCACATATTGTTCTTCAAAGTTCGATTGAAACGTTCTACGACGGAGGCCTTCATCACCGAATACGTCGAATAATGATTAATGTCATGCTTTGCCAAGAGTTTCTGCACATCGACGTTGTAAAATTCTTTTCCTTGATCGGTTTGCAAATTTTTCGGATATCGATCTCTAAATATCTTTGCAAACGCTTTAGTCACCTCAGCACCACTTTTAGTCTTGAGCGGCAACGCCCATGCATACTTGCTCAAAACATCGATGACGGTGAGTATGTAGTGGTGACCTTGGTTGAATCGTGAGTATGGGCGCATTTCTACAACGTCAGCTTGCCACAGATCATCGTATCCATGCACTATGACACGCCTCCGTGGGAAATGTCTTCGAGCTGGAGCATGCAATTCCTCAACAAGTTGTCGCTTCTTGTGGCTGTGGTTTTCTTCTTTACTCTTGGATTTTGATAATGATCACATGTTTGATTGCAGAGGTGTCTGACACGAATGGTTCGATAATTATTGTGTCCTCGTGGGACATATCAGTGTTTACGTGATCGTTGTACACATGTTTCAAGTTGGTACCATCCTGCTTAAACAGAATCAGCAGATTCGCATTGTCGCGTATAAGATGTTTGGGAATCTTTGCATACCTCTGACAGAGATAGAAGCAGTCAACGGTCGAGTGACGCCCCATTGCAAAGTATTCCCTTATCGTATCTTGCTTGTCACATGCCACGTCATCAAAGATAAAAATGGAATTCGGAAGCGATTCGCTCGGTGGGATGACATCACTGTTATCACATTCAAAGTGGTACGATAGATGTTCAGAGTGGTACGATAGATGTTTAAAGTGGTATCATACACGTTCCATAGATGTTCAGAGTGGTTCAATACATGTTCAATAGATGTTCAATAGATGTTTGATATGTGATCAAAGTGGTTTGATGCACGTTCGATTTACGTTCAGAGTGGTATGATTTAGTCGAATGATGCAAACGAAGAAAGATATGATGGTCAGTGAATAATTCGAAGAATATGTAGATGGTGAAGATGGTCAGCGAAAATGCAGGTGGAGAACATAGAAGGAGAGAGTGGCCAGTGATGAAGAAGATGAAGAACAAAGGCATCCTACTTTGCACCGTATGCAACTTTAGGCATTGGTGACAAATTGTACGAACGCTGTGGGACCAGTTGTCTTCAAATCGTGACAGACGACTGTATACCATAGAAAAGAAAAGAAAAAAAAATTGGATTACAGAAAATCGCACCAGAATGTGACCCTGAGGCTGTTGCATCAAATTGATATTGTTGTTGTTGTTGTTGTAAGTGAGATCGCTTTGAAGGATATCGTCCACCGTTCAACGCATGGAAATACAATCGATTAATACCGTAAGTTTCCATTACCATATTTTAGTGAATCATTGTGTTAGTAACTTTGAGAATTATAAGAAAAATCGGTTTCAGATTATGTCCCTACCCGTGGATTTGAATCGGGAAGTTGCCGCTGTGATCCCCAGTCACGCATCCCATCCCAAAATATATGTGACGTGTCTGGATGTCGCTTTGCAATGCGAAGTAATTCGAGATGGTGAATTTCATGAGGCAGAAGTTCTTTACTATGAAGATGTTTATTTGAAGGCGTTTTATAATGCTGATGGCTTATATGGCGAGGCGCTGTTTGACAACTACTGGGGCGAGCAATATTGGTTAAATAGACATACGCGGCAAAAAACATTCTTTTTAGATCTTACAATTAGTGATGTTGACGATGATGATTATCGTTTAGATGTCGATTATAATAATATATATCATCTGCACAGTTTGACGGATCCAAAAAGTGTGGTTTGGCGGAAATGTGTCTATGCGGAACAAATAGACTATATCGCAGTTAATAATAATGCAATATCGGGGATTAACGTTCGTGATAATGCAGTTCAGGTTGATGAGTCTGATTTTGATACGATTGTGCCCGCGCAACTTGATGCGTTCTTTATTGATGCTGATTTATTTACTGAAATCATTGACAATGCATTCTTCACGAACGATATCGACGATGCTATATTAAACGATGATGTTATCGAGTGGGATATCTAAGTATAATGAACATTACTGTGAGGATTATCATATAGATTGCGAACTGTTAGCATGCATCATCAATGATATTCTAGCTGATGCTCGTAGGAAAAAATGTTAAATTATATTCTTTTAATATTAAATAAAATTTCTTAAACGTATATTATTTCTCCATTTTATTTATCCATCTTCCTCCTCGCCACCTAATTCTAAGATTCGGTGTTTCTGCATGTATTATATTTCGTTCGAGCGTTCTTCGCGCCACCAAATGACATCATCGCATGCTGGTGTCCGGGGGAGTCAGATTTCGCGAGATCGCGCGATACGCCGCGACGTTAAGATTGAAAATCATTTTTGAAAAAAATTGATAGCTTTAAAATAAAATGTGGTGGTGGTGGTGGTGGGGGAAAGCAATTGCGCCTCTATTTAAGTCAATCTCCCGGACGCTATTCAATCAATCAATCGCTCAGTAGTCTCAGTGACTTTCGATGGAACAAATAGTGCTCTGAAAAAAATGTACAGTACCATTGATGAAATACTCGCTGGGTGTGAGGATTATTTCGTTCCGATCGTACGAGATGATGGTGTAGCTCCATGCGGGGAGAATATATAATGACTGGTAAGGCGTAATTTTCACATCTTCTAAAAATTTTTATGTTTATTCCTAATACGAGTGGGCAATTTCATAGCTTTGATTGTTCTCTTAGTCCGCGCCAAGGATCGCGTATCATGGTCAGAAGATACGCATTAACATCCATGGGTAGCAAATATTTGGAAATTGGAATCAACGTAGGACCTATAGTCGATGTAGAAGTTCTTCTCGGCGATAATCATGGAAATCATCTCATATTATCATGGCATACATGGGGTGCGCTATTCGACAGCCGTGAAACCATCGAAGAATGTGCACGATTCCCTGAACCAGACTTAATGCGGATTGATAATTTAACGGTGGAATTTTTTCGGATCTTTGATTCACCAATTATAAAGATTACACAATGTGATAATACATTGTATTTCACACTGGACACAGCAACATTTTTATTTAATCTTCAGCCATGTATAGAGTATATGTATCCGCGGATCTATCAAATTGCAGAAGATGCGAGAGTAAAATTTGAAATTTTTGTTAACGTGCTACAGCAGAGTGATGTTGTCTATGAAACGTTAGATACATGTCATGCTGCTAAAATCATACGTGATAGTGAATATTTCGATGAAGAGTATCTTGTAGATTGCGAACTGTTAGCATGTGCAATCAGTGATATTCTAGCTCATGCCCGTGGGAAGAGAAAATTTTAAATTATACAGGGTGTCCCAAAAATGCTGCGGTTCCTTAAAGGGGGTGATTGGGGGGGGTGATTGCAAACAACTTTTTCCTTTGCGAAAATGCCCTCCGAGGTTTCGTTAACGAGATATTAATAAAAAGCACCGACCAATCAGAGCGCGAGCCTTCCGCTGGAGGTCCCGCGCTAGCGTGGCCGCGCGCCGGGCCGCGCTGCGACTACGAACAAGCATGGCGGCATGCATCGAAGGAAATTGCGTAGAATGGCAAATGAAAAAGACGTAACAAAAAAATCGAACCTTTTGCCATGGTTTGTTTGCCATTTAAAGTGAATAACGAATAAAGGATAAATGGATGAAAATCACGTGTAACGTAAAAAGACGAATACACATTTTTTTTAGAAGATTCGAAAATAATAATTATTTGAAGTGGGAGGATAAGGAATACGTAAAATTCCTTGTGTTAATAACGTATTCGGTGCGAGAGACTGTGGGCTTGAGGTCCGATTGGCCCCAAACTAACCAATCTGCCCTGCATCCCTCCCAAATGGCCACTGTCCTGAAGAGGCCCTCTTTACAGCAATATCTCCTCCCCAAGGCCCACCTTCTCTCACACCAAATACGTCGACGCATGCTTCTGTTTTGAAATTCGAGCACTTGTTTATACTCGAGAGATAATGGATCCGTCTTTAATTTGAGGGTAGGACGAAGCAGGCGGGACTACGCGCAGTCAGCGCACTATCCCTTCTTTTCCTGTGTCTCTCCGCGAGACGTATTGATGCTGGATAATACTGTGTAATTTCTAGTTCTCCAAAATTAATCAGGCTGATCAGCCAGAGCATTTCGCCAGGGTCGCGGTTTATGACCGTATTGTCCCGCAAGTCGGCGGTAGAGAACGGTTTCCTACAGTTTCGGATAATTTATTACTTACTTGGTTCCGCCTCGTAGCAGACGTGAACTCAGGGTGTCAGAAAGGGGAAACAGGAATGGTATGCATTTTCTTCTTTATAGCAACTCGAAGACTTTCTGCGTCTCTTCCCTTCGGACCCTTTCGAACCGATACACGTGGTGTCTGTTTTCTATCTCGAAGCAATGGGTACATTGGCAGTAGAAGGACGGAGCGCGGGCTTTTGTGAAAGTTTTCGTTGCACTTCTGCAAAACACGTGTGTTCCGAAAATGTGCTGGCTTCTTTTTACCTGAAGCCTCTTGGCCTGGTAGGGGTCAACTCATAATGGAACGAGAGAAACTATTTGGGGGTAGAAGAAGTCGCTTGGAAAAATCTTGTCAGTCAGCAGTCAGCAATCGCGTCGCAGACAAATGTTCTCTGCTCAAGAGTATTACGCGATGTTCTGGGTGTACCCCCCGAACAACGAGGACGCAAGTGCTGCAGCGTGAGAATTTGCGCGGGGATTACCCACGGCTCCGAACGCGAAGTAAAAATTCATTTCCACCAATTTTTATAACGTAGGAACAACACGTTCCATGAAAAGTAAATTAAGTGATCAGTGTTAGTAGCCGTGCAGTGAAGTGAATATTCGGTACGTTGACCTGGACGCACCTGACATTGCGACCCTTAACTTTGGGTAGTGTCGTATACCTGGGATCAGCTGTGCACTGGGCTCGTCCATCGATGACCAGGATCGGTTCAGTGACCCAGTGACACAAGTTTTCAAGTTGCAGGTGAATTTTCTACAAGGGTGAGTTTTAGTTACTTTAATGGTGATCATTCATTTTTAAATTTAACGCAAGCTATGGCTTATTTCCGGCGATAATTCTCAAAATTCTCGTACGAAAATATTTATTCGGCCTTTTTAAACAGACTTATTCGTTATCAGCAACAGTGCTAGCCGTTATTGAGTTACGGATTTTTATCACAATAACGAACTACGATCACTTTTCGTTAATTTCCTGTTACATTACCTTTTCGTGGATATGTTATTAACACAAGGAATTTTACGTATTCCTTATCCTCCCATTTCAAATAATTATTATTTTCGAATCTTCTAAAAAAAATGTGTATTCGTCTTTTTACGTTACACGCGATTTTCATCCATTTATCCTTTATTCGTTATTCACTTTAAATGGCAAACAAACCATGGCAAAAGGTTCGATTTTTTGTTACGTCTTTTTCATTTGCCATTCTACGCAATTTCCTTCGATGCATGCCGCCTTGCTTGTTCGTAGTCGCAGCGCGGCCCGGCGCGCGGCCACGCTAGCGCGGGACCTCCAGCGGAAGGCTCGCGCTCTGATTGGTCGGTGCTTTTTATTAATATCTCGTTAACGAAACCTCGGAGGGCATTTTCGCAAAGGAAAAAGTTGTTTGCAATCACCCCCCCCCCCCAATCACCCCCTTTAAGGAACCGCAGCATTTTTGGGACACCCTGTATTCATTTAATTTTAAATATATATTCTTAACCATATATTATTTCTACATTTTATTTACCCGTCTTCCGCCTCCTTCTCTCGCCACCTAATTTTAAGATTCAGCATTTCTGCTGACGCCGCATAATCATATTTCGTTCGTTCCTTCTTCGCACCATGAAAATGCCATCATCCTGCACAACTGCTCCAGAGGAGTCAAATTACGCGTAATCGCGCGATACGCTGCGACGTTAAATCGAAACGCTTTAGAATGCTGCATATTTGTTTGAAAAAATATGTCTGTTTTCTACATAATGGTTCGCTGGATCGTTGATTAAAAATTATTATTTCTCTGCGTTGGGGGAAAGTATCTGTTGGTTTGTAAAAAAATATTCCGGGGGCGGATCTGGTTTAGAAAAATAATTGGGGAAAAAATTTCTGGGACTGGATCGAGTCTGAAAAGTCCTTTTCATAAAAGACCCGGCCCCAGAAATTTTTTAGAGGGAGGGGACGACCCTCTGTGGAAATTTTCGGGGGTGGGCCAGGTCTGGAGAGGCCTCCGCGGCGGCTCAGCCTGGACTGACCCCCTCCATGATTCCGGGTTCCCCCACTCCGCGGCTCATGCGCGCGCAACCGGTCTTCCACTCCCCGCTCCCCCCGCGCCTTGTTTCCCTCCACCGCACTCCCCCGCGCCCCTTCACTTCCCCCCGCCCCCCGCGCTCCCCTCAGAGGACCTGCGTTAGAACTCTCCTTGTATTACTACTAAATTTAACTGAGCAAGTACAATTAGAAGTTAGAATAAATCGTTTAAAAGAATAAATTATTTCACAAAGTTAATATAATTGATGTTTCAAACTTAATGGAATGAATTGTTTCGCAAAGTTGAGTCTTTCCACGCGGCTACACAGTAGACCGGAGAACTCTATCTCTAAAACACTTCGCGGACCCAATGACACGCACCTCACCTTTACCGTCACATAGTGTCGCAGCTTCACGCTCTCCGCAGCGGCCAGAGCGGGTCCGCGCCGAAAATGCTTACGTTGCATTTTATCGCTCGAAGGCGTTACCATGGGCCCCTCTAGTTAGTGAGGCGGTGTGTGAGTGCTAATGCCCACTTGTGATAGGTGTCTAATCTAAAGAACAATTTCTAATTAATTAACAGTCCACACGTGTTCCGAAACGTGCGACAAAACCGCGAGAAGGCGCACTTCCCTGCACTGGATGTAGAGTGTATGTTAAGGAAATTTTGCATGTTAACGCCATCTCCTTGGCCCACCGGTAATTAGGCACTTGGCGTCTGCGCGCTGACTCATGTGGAGCGTCGATCACGGTCCCTTCCATCGACTTACAATCGATGGAAGGGGGACTGCTCTCGCTTCCAGGATATAGATCGCGATTTCCTGGATCTCGCTCTCTGTTCGCGACTACGCTACGCTTCACACGTTCCCTTTGCTCACTTTACGCACTTTGGTTAATCGCGCATTTGCCTCGCGAAGTTACGTCTTTGCTTGTAACTAGCTTTCGTGCCGACTTCACTATCGCGCTTGCTTCTTTGCTAAACTTCGCTAAATTAAGTAGTGCTAAAACACATAGACATTTTACTGTAAATAGTGTAGCTTTAATTGGGACTTGTACATATATATTTAAATTATAACTCTGTGCCGTTCAGCTTCACTCCGTGCCCTTTGCCCAGTCCTAGCACTGATCCGCAGTAACTTTTAATAACAGTGTACAATTTCGTCAATATTCTAAGAAGCAACCCAGTCTGCGCATTCCCGATGTAGCCGTTACAGATTACGTTACAATATTTAGCGCGACGGTCAGAGGTATTTTCAACGAGGGTTCTCCCACAATGCTGCCAGGCATTGTTGAAACGCACGCCTGCCGCTTACACAGAGCGGAATCGGCACAGCAAGAGAACCACTGGGTCTTTTCGAGCGCGACTCTCTGGTGAGAACGCCGCTGCGTCAGCATCGCCTTATCCTTATCGCTGGACGGCAATATGTCAAGGCGACGACGCTCCAAAGAAAGGGGTTCTTGTTTTACTAAATTATTATTCATTACTAGGCAGGAGTATGATCAACAAGGGATTCCCCATAACGCTAGGCGTTGTTGATGCATACCCCATCCAAAAAGAATAATTTTACGTTCCGAACGTAATAGAGGACTTACAAGAGGTTACAAGACATTCGGACAGGTTCTTCGTTCCCGGAGACCCACTTGGCGGAACGACGACGATAGAGCACGCTATCCCGATGACCGATTCAACGCCGGTGTTTATCCGACAATATCCGCACTCCCCATGGCTGGACGAGGAAATTGCCAAACAAACGCGCAACCTCGAGGAGCTGGGAATAATCGCTGCCTCGTCATCGCCACATAACTCACCACTGTACGTGGTCCCGAAAAAGTTGGACCCCGATGGAAAGAAACGCTGGAGGGTGGTGGCAGACTTTAGAATCCCGAATGCCAAAACGATAGAAGACCGTTTTTCCCTTCTGCGGATTTCGGACATCCTCGATCGCTTAGGCGGGGCCAGATTCTTCTCGATTTTCGACTTAGCGAACGGTTTCCATCAAATTCCTATGGTCCGCAAAGATCGCGCAAAAAGCGCGTTTAACACCCCTGATGGACACTACGAATATCTCCGCATGCCGTTCGGGTTAAAAAACGCCGCAGCCACCTTTCAGCGTTTAATGAACCGGGTGTTGAGCGGGCTTATCGGTAAAGAGTTATTCGTGTATCTAGACGACGTGGTTGTATACTGGTTGCACGCTCGCGGAGCTTGTACACCGACTCGAGAGATTCTTCGAACGCCTACGCGAGCATAACTTGACGCTACAGACGGAGAAGGCCAAGTTTTTGAAGGACAAGGTCGTATACTTGGGTCATATAATAGCCGCGGACGGAGTAAGACCCAACCCCGAGAAAATTAGGGCCGTCTCTGCCTTCCCCGTGCCAAAAGAAAAAAAACAGAAAAAACTTGAAGCAATTCCTGGGACTGTGAATTACTATCTTCGCTTTATCCTAACGAGCACCAAAATTCCGTTCTTTTGGACTGAGAAACACCAAGAGTGTTTCGAACATTTATGCAAGGCACTTTGTAAAGAGCCGGTTTTACGTTATCAAAATTACGATGAATCGTTTATCATTACAACCGACGCGTCCGACGTAGAGGTCGGCGCGATTTTAAGTCAAGGTAAAATAGGTGAAGACCCGCCAATAGCGTATGCCTCGCAGGTACTCACGCCCTGCTAAGAAAACTACTCGATCACGGAGAAGGAATGCCTCGCGATAATCTACGCTGTTAAACAATTCCGCACGTACATTTATGGACGAAAATTTTTCATGGTAACCGACCATCAACCGCTTCAATGGCTACCTTCGGTAAAGGACCTGGTGTGGCGGCTCGCCCGGTGGAAGATTACGCTTGCCGACTACCAATACGAGATTATCTATAAACCCGGCCGCGTAAATGCGAACGCCGACGCGTCATCGCGAAACCCGGTCTCGCACGCGTTCCCGACTACCTAGAAGGAAACTCTGCCGGAGAGCGAAAATGAAGGTATAGGAACACGCGTTAGCACGCGTCGTCAAGGCGTGCCCAGACCGAATTATATAGAACCTCTGTCGTTCGATCTCCTAGAGGATTCAACGCTAGAAGGACGCGAACTCGAACAGGAGCTGCAACCGACAGACAACGCAGCCGGCATAGAGAGCAGGGCGAAATTTACCGTTCTGGATACAACAGAAGGGCAGGCGGAAATGCCCGAGTTCTTGGACACAGGAAACGACGATCAGGAAGGAAGTTACGAGGACTCCGCCATGTTAAACGATAACTCGTGCGTAGGCCCACATACCTAGGAAGAAATCACCCTCTTGAAGAGTCTTGACGAAGTGTACCCCTCGAATCTCCACAAGAACGACAGTCCTCAGAGGGCAGAGGACCTACGATCAGGCCCAAAGAAACGGGTGTCATGGGGAATACCTATGCACGCAGAAGCCTTGGATATCCCGCAGTCGACCATGATTTGTCATCAGGGCGCGATCCTGGAGGAGCAGAAAGACCGATCTCCTCCCAGGGAGAAATCAAGCACGAGCCTGAGGCCCGACGCGATTAAGATGCCTGACATAACAGAGTTCCAAGAGGCAAACTACGGGCCATTCATCGACCCGCCAAATTTTCCAACAACCAGGCGGGAATTACCCAGATTCCGAAACGACACACTGGACGCTTCGAAAGGCGAAACCCAGTCAACGCAATGCGAAGTAAAAATCGTAAAGACCACGCTTGCGTCAGTTCCAGACAATTATGCCCATTTTATATCATCTGATAGAATATTAACTAGCCCAAATTGTAAAGCCTTAATAGCTATCGGACTCCTCGATGAAACTAAATTATTAACCGAAGAATTAAGCAAAAACCGCGTGATTATCACCCGCAGCGAAGAAGAAAAATTTTTCAGTATCGTCGGAGCAGGCAGCTGTTACCATGAAATGGGAGAAGGCGAGCTCGCGTCAGCATTAAGGGGGGCGCCCTATTTATCAACTTGAAAAAATCGATTTTTTTTTTGTTGCTTCAATCAATAGTAATGCCCATAGAAAATATGTTCCTAAAGTTACAGGCCGAAATTCGGAGTAATTATGAAGGTACTGTTGATGAAACAACAGCGCGTCACGCAGGTATACCGGCGCGCGGCATGCCCGGCTCTGAGTCCGCCGTACAATATTACCGAGCTAGATAGCTGTTTACCTGAGCATTTATTACTCAATGTTTATGTTTATGCAGCCTGTAGTGTTATGCGGCCCTGTCGTCCGGTCTGCCTATCTTCCTCCTAGGAAGACCGGACGCTCCGATGTATTTTATCTCTAAAAATTCTAAGAAGGCGCATCTTGCATTTCTCCTGCCAGTCCGGCTGTGGAGACAATAAAGTGATCATTCTTTGACCAGCACTCTGCCGAGTAACAGTTATTCTTCCTATCCCTTGCTCCTAATATACGCGCCCCACTAGAGTTAGCATATAACTAAGAATTCCTCGTGCATTTCCGAGCCGTCCAGCAGGACACGAGTGAATTATCGAGTCAGTGTTAATTTTTTTATATTCCGGGTAATTTCCCCGTGACATTTTGGCGATCCTGCCAGGATCCCGGCGATTCGTCGAGTAAAGTGATCTCCCGAAAACTTCCACGGCCAGGACTACGTGTGCTTGCAACCAACGAAGGGACCACGAGAGCCTGAAGGAGATCAGCGAGTCGACTGACCTGAGGACCACTACCGAACAAGACAACCCGTCTATCAGCGAGGTTGCGAGAGGGCTTCCACTTGACTACGTTCGAGAAGGAAACAAAAAGAGAGAAAGAGAGAGAAATCAAGGTGAGCATTGGCTTACATTTCATTTACTAAACACCGCGAACCTCGCGCGGAATACAATACAGACTATAGTGAATACGAAGGGTCCTTTAGCGATAAAATGGAAAGTAAAATAGAAAAACTAGAAAACCTAGTTCAAGGCGTTAGTGCCTCACTGGCTAAACTACTAGCTAGCGTAGAATGCAACCACATTACATTACAAAAAGACATAGCCGCGCTTGACGAAGAAAATAAGGCACGACGTGAAGAAATAAAAGAGATAGCGCAAAGAATAGGGAAGATAACGACTGACGACGAATGCTCACCTCATCCGAGCCCAACGGAGGACGAGGACGAGGAGCCTCGACCAGGATCAAGTACCTGGCATGACTCACGCGTTACGCCCTCCGCGCCGACCGTGTTTCCCCGCTCTAGTATTCCCGCAAAGGACGTAGTAAGAACGATTCGTTCACTCCGCGGGCGCGACGATACCGGAGTCGAAGATTTTATCTCTTCAGTAAAAGCAGCGCGCACGCAATGCGGAGAAGACGAATTTCTATTACGCTTAATAATCGCAGAGAAGATTACCGAACACGCGGAGAGAAGTATTAGGCATTTGAGTATTGGATCATACGATGAATTATACGACGCGCTTAGAAAACATGTAGCACCCGCCACCACGGTAGCTAACGCACGCAGCAAATTAAAAGAAATAAAGCAGGGAAGTACGGAATCGATACATTCATATAACCTACGTTTTCGCCAGCAATATAGCGAACTCCGCTACGCAATCCAATACAATTATTCTAAACCTCAGGCCCGTAAGGTCATGCTAGATGCAGAAGATGAATCTGCCAATCAAACATACATACAGAATCTCCGTTCTGATGTTAGCCAGCTCGTATACGCACGACACCCGTCGAACCTGACTCTCGCTCAGCAATGTGCTGCAGAAACAGAAACATGGTTACGTGAAGCATCGGGACGTTCACAAGCCATAACTCGTACAGTACACGCGCCGAGACGTCCGACTCCACTATCGCGTCCCGCGCAAGAATCGTCCGCAAACCGATCTCAGCTGACAGCTGCACCTAAAGAGAACGCTCCCAACTATTCGGTGCCCTTGTCATCACGCGTAAATTTAAAATGTAACTTCTGCGGTATACTTGGACACACGGCTAATCAGTGCCGAAAACGTAATTATCAACAACAGAATTTTCAATCGCGTCAGCAGGGAAAACTTCCACCTCGCGTCAATCAGGTCTTAACGAATCTTCAGACGGATCCGCAACCCCAAGAGTGTCCAGAAGAACCGGTCGATTGCGACATATATTCGCCCAACTGGGGGGAATGCGACAAAAAGGAAGATTACTCGTCGATACAGGGTCAGGAATGAATTTGATTAAAGCATCGCTGCTCAACCCGTCTGTTGAACGTATAACCGAGAGAAAGGACTTTTGCATGGGTCGCGATCTGCATACCTCACACCAGCGTGTTCAATTAACCAGTCTCGGACAGGAACACGATTTTTATGAAATCCCAGACGACTTTCCTATATTGGAGGACGGTATTATCGGACTACCGTATCTCGATGCTCATAATTTCACGATCACTAGTAACAACCTAACGATTAGCGATCTTTCTATACCACTCTTCAGCGAATTAGTAATACCGTCTAAACAAACTGTCTCAGACACCATCGAGACAGAAGCAGGCACGCATCGCGTACTCTTTATCAATCCTCTTGATTCCGACATACGAATCCCAACCAATAAAATTGTACTCGAGGAAAAGACAACACCGATAACGAATCAATTCCTGCAACTAACCGACAATATTCGTACGGAACACTTAGATACTGTAGCACGTGAATCGATCGAAAAGATCATATTCTCATATTCCGATATATTCTCGCTTAAAGACGATCCGCTTCCACAAAACAAACTCACCTCACACCGTATCACCGTAAATAGTGATAAACCTGTATTCGTGAAACCTTATAGGCTACCCAAATGCCATGAGAAAGAGGTAGAGAAACAAGTAAATAAAATGCTCGAGGAAGGCATAATCGAGGAATCCGATTCTGATTACAACGCACCTTTACATGTCGTGGCGAAGAAACCAGATGCGAGCGGATTGATTAAATGGAGAATCGTTGTCGACTTCCGAAAATTAAATGAACTGACCAATTTGGATGCATATTCACTACCTATCATCGACAATATCCTTGACAGTCTAGGAAAGGCAAAATTCTTTTCGGCACTTGACTTAAAATCAGGTTTTCATCAAATTCCCATGCACCCCGATTCAAAAAAATACACCGCGTTTTCAACCCCCGACGGACATTACCAATATACCCGTATGCCTTTCGGTCTTAAAAACGCACCGTCGACTTTTCAACGCACAATGGATAAGGCAATGGTAGGACTTGTTGGAAAATATAATTTTTGGATCATCACTGGAGGAACACAACAAAAATTTGGCGACAATATTCCAGCGATTAAGAGAGGTCGGACTCAAAGTCCAACCTGACAAATGCGAATTTCTTCGACCGGAATTGGAATATCTTGGCCACCGCATAACGGAGCATGGCGTAAAACCCAACGAACGCATATTAGAAGCCGTAAAGAATTTTAAAGTCCCAACTAATATAAACGAAACTCGCTCTTTTCTCGGATTGACAGGCTATTACCGTAAATTCATACGTAATTACGCAAAAATAGCTAAACCACTCACCGAACTCACGCGTAAAGATGTACCATTTGCCTGGACAGATAAGTGTCAAACTTCTTTCGAACTGTTACGCTTTAAACTTTGTGAGGAGCCGGTATTATGTTACCCCGATTACACAAGGCCGTTCACGTTAACGACCGACGCGTCCAACGAGGGTCTCGGTGCTATCTTATCGCAGGACGCACACCCGTGCTGTTTTATATCACGCACGTTAAACAGCGCGGAGAAGAATTATACCACTACAGAGAAGGAATTGCTCGCAATCGTATGGGCTGTGAAACGCCTACGTCAATACTTGCTAGGAAGAAAATTTAAAATTATCACAAATCATATGGCACTCAAATGGTTATTCAGCGTTAAGGATCCCTCATCTAGACTCCTACGATGGAGATTGCGTTTGGAGGAATATGATTTCACGATAGACCATTGTAAAGGTAAAGAGAATACCGCTGCGGATGCCCTTTCCAGAGTACTGATTAACCGACGCATGGACGCTGATTTACTAATAGAGGAGACAACCGAGATTACTCCCTCGCCACCAAACGAACTCCACGATTTGCCGCAACACGCCGGACGTCAAGACCTCTCAAATTCCGATACAGAATCCGCTTCCACGACTGTTTCAGAACCTGAGGTCTCTAAGGAACGACTCGCTCGCGAATTCGACGCTTGGCAAGGCCTCTCTTCAAACCTTCTCTGCATAGAGCCTAACACTCACGGTTCAAATTGGCTGCGCATATTCCGCGCAGACTTAGGGAACAATGATAATCACGCTTGGCTTGTCCGTCTTAAAGAAATGATTGATAACCGACCCGACAAGCAACTCAAACAAATCAAATTTCAACTCTCGTCCGATCCCTATACGGAAGTAGAAAATTTTTGGATAAAGGAATACCTACGATTCCTCGATGACAAATACACGCCTGCAGCTAAAGTAATATTTTGTGCTAACCCGCGATTCACGGAACTCACAGCCGAGGAGAAAGAACAAATAATCCTAGAATGCCACAATTCAACCGTAGGGCAACACCTGGGACAAAATAAAACTATCGCAAAGGTGCGTGGAAAAGCTAATTGGACAAATTTGGAAAAAGATGTATCCGATTTCGTAAAAGCTTGTGACAACTGTCAAAGAAACAAATTAACTCGTGTCCGCTTCCGAGAAGAAGCTATGATCTCAGACACTCCCATGGAACCAAATGACAAAATCGCAATGGATATCTATGGTCCCTTAGTAACTACAGCTAAAGGAAATTCATATATACTTTCTATCCAGGATATGTTGACAAAGTATCTTACCCTCATCCCCCTAAAGCAGACCCAGACCTCCGACATTATCAATGGACTGATTAACCATTATATCTATATATTCTCTTCTCCAAAACATATATTAACGGATAATGGAACGAACTTCATTAGTAAGTTAATGCAAGAATTCGAAAACACTTTAAATATCAGACACATTCGTACGACTGCCTTCCACCCGGAAAGCAACGGAGCATTAGAAAGAACTCATGCACTCTTAAAAGATCTTATTCGAACCGCACTCCACGGCAAGGATAATAATTGGGATAACAGACTAAACATGATTTGCATGGGATACAACACGGCCTGTCACGAGGGCACAGGTTTAACACCATTCGAACTAACTTTCGGAAGGAAGGCTAATCTTCCCTCAACAATATCAACCACCCCTGCACTTTCAAAATTAGAACTATTCAACTCCTGGAAGCAGAGACACAATGCTTATCTGGAAGCAGGAAGAAAACGGATTGAAACCAACAAGCAGAAACACAAAGCGCAGCAAGATAGTAGACTTATTCGAACTCAGCAAATATTTAACGAAGGTGATCTTGTAATGCTGCACAACGATAGCCCTACATCAAAATTAGATGCAGAATGGCTAGGACCATATACTATCATCAAATCAGCATCACCCAATTACGATATACTAAAGGACAATCGGAGTTATAAGGTCCATGGAAACCGGCTTAAACCGTACATACGATAAACTTTGAAACTGTTACAGATCGTGATGACGCTGTTGCACATTCTCCTCCTACTCTCCGGAGTCTCAGGTAACGAAGTCCAGTCGCCAGTGACCGTCACCCGATTTGAACGTACTCCAAATCTCTACCTGGACGCAATCGGCCCAACAAGGCTGTATCATCGCCAATGGAAAACCGTTGTCTATGTCGACTTGCGAGAAGTTCGACAAGCTGAGCTTCAAATCGCACAAACGCTGCATCATCCGCTCTTCACACAAGCCGGACCACAAAGCACGTCAGTTTTGACTCATATTATTAATAGGCTCAAGCGTAGTTTAGCTCAAAGAGATACCCTATTGACTAGTTTAGGATACAGCAAACCAATTAACCTAGAACGTAACACTCGTCGTAAGCGAGGCATACTTAATCCTATCGGAGAACTATCTAATATACTCTTCGGCACACTTAGCCAAAGCGATGCTAACTATTATAACGCCAAATTGGAAAGTTGTACGTATACAACCGTAGACTTAGTACTTTAATAGCCAACGAAACTTCGATCCTAAAAACTACACTTAGAGATAATGAGAATTTTAAGTTTAAGATAACTACATTTATTCAAAACTTATCCAACTCCACTAACATAGCCATAGAAAAACTAAAAGCGCACGAATTAACTCTTCAATACCTACTCGAATTCTCAGAAATTGTGTCAGAACATAATGAAATGATAGAAAATCTCCGATCTCTTGTAACAAACGGAAGACAAGGCAAAATTGATCCAGTACTCATCGATTCTGAACAAATCAAATCTCTTCTCACAGTTTTAAAGACAAATTTTGGCGTAAAACATCTACTCACTAGCGATCCTGACGAATTTGCTTACAAAATTCTCAAGATTGTCAGAACTAATGTTTTTGTTTTAAACGGTAATAAGCTTTGCTTCGAAATTCAAATCCCAATTGTGGAAGAAACCTTTTATACGTTATACGCCTTGGCTACTGTTCCATCAGTGACTGAGCATCACCTGCACACAATCTCCCACACAGAAAAATTCATTCTTATCGACCACGAACAGCAACTGCACTCCGATATCTCAGAACGCGAAATAGATAGGTGTCTTACACTCGACGAACTACACATTTGCGAACATCTACGCCCTACGTTAAAATTCGATTCGACCGACCCGTGTCTACGATTAGCTTTAGATAACCTGTCAGCCGATACGAACACCTGCCCTATATCAATACTAGCAACCTCGCAAGCTATATGGATTCCTCTACATTCCAAACAAGCCTGGATTCAATCGTCATACTTCACAATCGTACTTCGCACAACTTGCCCTAACGTAATGGAAATTACCACAACTCATCTAACAGGGACAAACCTTGTTAAAATCAGACCCGGCTGTGTAGCTCACACCCGAAGAGTAACTCTATACTCCAGTACAGAAAGAACAAATCCCGAACTTATGCGTATTTCCTTTGGAATATCCAACTTCACTCTTCCCGAGATTACTGATACTGTAGCAATTTACGGTCGGATACCTGAACTACAGGATGAAATTATCTCATCTTCTTCTTTACTACACAAAACCAAATTACTGGACGATATCTCAAGGGAAGCACTTGAAATCTCCACACACGCTAGAACCCTTCATCGATCCGAAACCACTTGGTCTTTCCTGCAGTATCTTTCTGGCACGTTAGTTATAGGAAATTATTATTATGTTTAGTTAAACCTTGTAACTTTTATACGAGCGATCAACACCACTATGGTACGACAAATCCCACAGCCGTGCATTATACCCCAGCGGACGCAATAGACGAATTGGAACTTCCCAAACTAAGAGCTATCACCTCGCCGACTAAAAGAATCAAATTCGCTAATTAGTTAACTTCGAGGACGAAGTTTAAATTAGAAAGGGGGATGTTATGCGGCCCTGTCGTCCGGTCTGCCTATCTTCCTCCTAGGAAGACCGGACGCTCCGATGTATTTTATCTCTAAAAATTCTAAGAAGGCGCATCTTGCATTTCTCCTGCCAGTCCGGCTGTGGAGACAATAAAGTGATCATTCTTTGACCAGCACTCTGCCGAGTAACAGTTATTCTTCCTATCCCTTGCTCCTAATATACGCGCCCCACTAGAGTTAGCATATAACTAAGAATTCCTCGTGCATTTCCGAGCCGTCCAGCAGGACACGAGTGAATTATCGAGTCAGTGTTAATTTTTTTATATTCCGGGTAATTTCCCCGTGACAGTAGTAAAACAAGTCATTTCGTACATAACGGGAGTTTCAACAATGTTGCGTTTCTTGGCGATAATTGCGAACGATCAGTTAAGCTCCGAATTTTGGCCTGTGAAGACGTCTTCAAACGCTAATACAAGTATGTATCCAAAAGGTGAAAAAGGAACTACCGGTCGTGCAGCAAAACCGCCGAAGAGAAGATTTCATGGGAATCAGTTCTTAAGTACAGAGGAGGATGTAGTAGGACAGAGTCCCACAGCAAAAAAATTAGCTAGTGCGAGTAGTCACGACATTGTGTACACTTCGACGCATTATAAAATTGTGGAATTTTTAAGTGTTTTTGGTGTGCTCGCGGAGTTGCTGGTTTGCATGCAGTGTAAGCAGAACATAAAGATTCATAAATCCGAAAATCGTGGCCTTGGCTTCAAAATCATTGTTGAATGCACTTGTGGTTTCAGAGAAATCAACTCAGGGCTTATGAGTCATACCGGTTATGAAATCAATCGGAGAATTGTATTCGCTCTGAGACTCTTAGGCATCGGCCGGGAAGGCATAAATATATTTTGTGGATTCATGGACATCGGGCAGGGAATACAAAAAACTTCGTACGATATGGTTGTACAACATATGCACCGTACGGCGAGTTTGGTGTTGATTTTTTGTGCCAGAAATCAGTTGCTGAAGAACAAATGGAAAATGTGAAACATGGAAGGTGTCCGACAAATTTAAAGATATCTGGTGATGGGTCATGGAAGAAACGTGGCTTTATTTCGCTGTACGGTGTAACAACGCTCATAGGACATTACAGTGGGAAAGTAATAGATTTAATTGTAAAAGGAGGCTACTGCCAAGCCTGTACGTTTTGGAGTGGCAAAATGGATACTGACGAGTATCTTGAATGGTATAAAGAGCACGAAGAAGAATGCTTGGCAAACCATTCTGGTTCCGCAGGGAAAATGGAGGTCGACTCTATACGGCAACTGTTTTCAAGGTCCGAGGAGAAATTTAATGTAAAATATGGCAACTACATTGGCGATGGTGACTCCAAAACGTACAAGGCAATTTTAGATTTAAATCCCTATGGCGACGATTTCGCAGTAACTAAAAGTGAGTGCGTCGGGCACGTGGAGAAACGGATGGGCACGCGGCTCCGAAATATTAAAAAAAAAAAAAAAAAGGAAAAGCTTGGCGGAAAGGGGAAGTTGACCGATGTGGTAATAAAAAAATTAACAAAATATTATGGCTTGGCAATAAGACGAAATGTTGATAGTGTTAGCGAAATGAAAAAAGCTATAATGGCAACACTGCATCATTTATGCTCTACCAACAAAAAGCCAAAGCATGATAATTGTCCACTGGGAGCCGATAGCTGGTGCAAGTGGCGCGTCGCCGAGGCAGCAGCAACCCGAAAGATTTCAAACATCCCCTCCACTTCACCCAGATATTGAAAAACATTTAACACCAATATATGAAGATCTTTCGAAGGAAGACCTTCTAAATAGGTGTCTAGGCGGACACACACAAAACGCCAATGAAAGTTTTAATTCTACCATCTGGCGCCTAGCACCGAAGCATTTGAATTCGGGGAGAAAAATCGTTGAAATCGCCGCTTTCGTTTCTGCCAGTGTTTTCAACGAAGGCTACTATGCTATTTTAAAAATAATGCAGACGTTGGAAATAAATATTGGAGATCAGTGTAAATTATTTGCTGAAAACTACGACGCCCAGCGAATTAGGATGCAGGAGCGCCGCAGCTTAAGCAGCACTAAAGAGGCTCGAACAGCTCGCAAACTTCGCCAAATTGAAGAAAATGAGTTCAACGAGGAAGCGGAGGGTTTGCTGTATGGGCCTGGAATAGCAGATTAGCATCAAAGTGCTGTAAGTTTCCAATAACTGTTACTTTTTTGTACCGAAAACTTTAAACGCGATTTCCTCAAAACCACTTTTTTCAACTTGGCGGGTCAAATAGAAGAAAAACTATTGGCTTAATTGACTCGTCCCGGTGCATACAGCTAAACAATTACCAACTATCGTCGATGGACCAAAAACTCTTATAAATAAATTAAATTGAATAACTCTTTTTCCATAAATAATTCGAGAATTTTAGGGCAGAATCGTAACTTTTTTTTTCAAGTCCCACCAATTTGCCAATTTTTATCCTTTTTTTTATGGTTTTTAGGTTCAGCGACGATGTAATTATACTAGAAATAAGAAAATCCCTGGTTTTTTATTTATGGAAGAATTGGGGCCACAATTACAATCGCCAATTTGCAACTCCGGCGGCGAGACCTTACGAACATGTTCATATATCTCTATTTCTTCCGACCACTTTGTAATGGAAACATTAATTTTTATTGTTTGAATATGAACTAAAATATCCTGAAAGTTTGGAAAAGAACCGCTTAACAGTTTCTTAAAAAAAAATTCCCAAGAATCACCTTATTTCTAGCATCCTAAATAGGGCTCCCCCCTTAACAGCGCTCAGGGACGCCGTAGAGGACGAACGCATCCGCTCGCTTCGGATAGCGGCGTATGGCGAAACCCTACACCGATTCGACGCCGAAACGCTCCAAAGACACTTCAAAATTATTTTCAAACGTACACCCATCATAATAACAATCTGCTCGGGGGATAAAAATTTTTTTTTATTTTTTAATTTTATATTCTGTCTCCCTGTTTACTTTCCTTCATTTTCCACATCCCTATCGAACGTCTATCTTACGACTTTGAACATCTATCGAACGTCTATCGTACCACTCTGAACGTGTATCGAACGTCTATCGTACCACTTTGAACATCTATCGAACGTCTATCGTACCACTTTGAACATCTATCGAACGTTGTTATTAAAGTTAATAAGGATCTGTGCTAGGAATGGGTAAAGGGCACCGAACGAAACTGAGCGGCACAGAGTCTTCGTGAGACACCACAAGCGATTATAATTAAATATATATGTACAGAGTCACTAGTAAAATTACACTATTTACCAGAAATGTCTATGCGGTTGAGCAATACTTAATTTAAGCGAAGCTTAGCAAGGAAGCCAGCGCGTAATTGAAGCAAGCACTAATGCTGGTTACAGAGCAAAGAAGTAACGTCGCGAGGCAAGGGCGCGATTAACAAAAGTGCGTAAAGTGTAAGCAAAGGTACAGGTGTTACGTAGCGTAGTCGCGAACAGAGAGGCAGCTCCAGGAAATCGCGATCTATTTCCTGGAAGCAAGAGCGGTCCCCCTTCCATCGATTGTAAGTCGATGGAAGGGGCCGTGATCGACGCTCCACAGGAGTCAGCGCGCAGACGCCAAGTGCCTAATTACCGGTGGACCAAAGAGATGGCGTTAACATGCAGTATTTCCTGAACAAACGTCTATCGTACCACTTTGAACATCTATCGAACCACTTTGAACATGTATCAAACATCTATCATACCACTTTGAACATCTGTCGTACCACTCTGAACGTCTATCGTACCACTTTCAACGTGTATTGAAGGTGTATCGAACTGTTATGTTTGGTACTAATAAGAAAACCAGATTACTGAACAAGGATTCTTCCGACGCTGTTTCATCCTTCAACTCTGATTGTCGTGTTTTCTTTAAATGGAAAGCGTTTCTTCTGACTACATTGCCTTTTCTGTTGACAACTGCGTAGGACCTCGGAGCATCCTCAATTCTCCGAATTAATCCTGGTCTCCACTCCCCTTTTTCGCGCATAACTATTTTTTCGTTACATTGAAAGCTTTGCCTTTCTTTCGCATTCATATCGTAATAATACTTGTACTTCTTCTGACGAGACTCAAGCATTTTGCGCGCGTATACAATTACTTTCGGCGACAATTGGGATTTCGCAATGGGCAATTGTGTTCTCAATTTCCTTGACATGAGTAGCTGAGAAGGCGACACATTTAATCCTGCTATAGGTAAATTTCTGTATTCTAAAAGTGCCACATTGACGCTTGTTCTGCTTTCATCACATTTTTTTAACATTAGATTTACAATTCCGACCGCTTTTTCTGCCAACCCGTTAGATTTTGGGTAATGAGGACTAGACGTGATAATTTCAAAGGCCCACGTCTCTGCGAATCGTGAGAACTCAAAACTTGAAAAAAAAAAAAATGGCATGTTGTCACTGACAAACGTTACCGGAATCCCATGTGTGGAAAAAATCGGCTCCAGTTTACTTTGTACTTCTTGTGCTGTTTTATTCTTTAGCGGACTTATCTCCAACCATTTGGAATAATAATCCATCGTGCAAGAGCCAATGTACTTGGTGACGTCTGAGTCAAGTTTTGGCCAGTAAAAGATTTGACGAAGCCTTTTCTTAGTTTTTTCCACTCCAAAATGAGGTGCATGAGCCAAGCTAAGCATTTCAAATCTCAGACTGTCAGGAACAATTATTTTATCATTAACAAAAAGCAGCCCCCTATGAAAAGTTATCTCATCCCTCATTGACCAATATTGTTTAGCATCATTATGAACTTTACGTTTATCTTCCGGCCATCCTTCCAGAACATAGCCTCTAAGTTTGACCAGAACGGTATCTTTTAAGAATTCCTGTCTAAACTGGATCACCCTAGCTTGACTCATCGACACTTCCGTATTAAGACTGTGAACCACCTCATTGTGAGATTCATCGTTGGATACTGACGTTTCTAAAAATGACCTTGACAAAAGATCTGCGACGACCATTACTTTCCCGGCAAATATTCAACATTGATTTTGTATTTGAGTAATTTAAGCTTTAATCTTTGCAATCGTGCCGTTACTTTATGCATGTCCTTCTGGACAATTGAAACCAGAGGCTTATGATCAGTATAAATTTGTACCTCGCGACCGTATACAAACTGATGAAACTTTTCTAACCCAAAACAAATGGCCAGCATTTCCTTTTCAATTTGTGAGTATCTCTTTTCCGATTCATTCAAACTTCTCGACGCGAATGACACTGGTTGACCCCCTTGCATTAAACAGGCTCCTAGGCCATTTTGCAAAGCGTCAGACTGAATAACCGTTGGCATAGTTACATCGAAGAGCTTTAACGTCGGCGCATTACATAATGCCTTTTTTCGTTCGGCCAGACACTTTGCATGATCGGGGGTCCAATGCCAGTCTATGTTTTTCTTTATTAATTCTCTTAGGGGCGCACACAAATCGGATTCATTCTTAACAAATTTAGCGAGAAAGTTGAACATTCCCAAAATGCTCAACAATTCTTTCTTGTTCTCAGGCTCTTTGAGCTTTACAATTATTTTGCTAGACAACCAGCCGCAAAATGATTGAGTTTACCACACTTATTGCACATCTTCCCATACGCGGGACACCTTGCTTTTTTGTGGTTGTATCCGCACTTTTTGCAGTCATACACCACATTTTCACTACTCTGCTGCTGCTTGACCATCGATCGTACCCTGTTGTCTTTCCTTCCAAGTTCGTCGACTTCAACCGTTTCTGCCATCTTCCTGTCCATGTGGATGATGCGCTGCTGCTGCTTGCGCAGCTCCGACGCCCTGCACGCTTCTTTAAGGTTAGGTCTGAGTCCCGCAGCATTCGCTGTTGAAGCGCTTCGTCATTGACCGCAATTATAATGCGATCTCTCATCAGCGACTCCTCTTGGTCCCCAAAATCGCAGCTTTTAACAAGCTTTTTTAGGTCATTTAGGAAGTCATCAAACGGCTCATTCTCGTTTTGAACCTGTGTTAGAAATTTGTGACGCTCTACAGGGTGTCCGTGGGAAGACCGGACAGCTGAATATCTCCTAAAGTATTGGAGATAAAAAATTAGAAAAAATATGTAAATTAATGGTTCGATGGGGCTGCTTAATTCGCCGCGACGGATTTTTTTTTCGATTATTATTTTAAAAGATACGATGGTCAAGTTCGGTTTTTCAAATGGCACTAACTTTTCTGAAGTCCTGAGTTGATAGTGCGTTCCAAGACGAATTCAATAAGCTTTAATGTATACACTTGATTTCCACTGGTTTTTTGAGATATTGCGCTTGCAAATTTGCTGCTTTTCACTTGAAAAAACCTCTGGAATAGCAAGGACCGGGGTCGGTCTTGCTGGCCCCACGGGTGGCAGTGCCTGCTGAAATAGATACTTACCTGCCAAAGGTCTACGCAGACCCAAGGCTGGACAATTCTTTTCCGTCAGAAATGCTACTTAGGTAGGTACATCTGCGGTATCGAGAAGCGCACCGTTACTTTTATTTCGCACTTGCTTCTACGCTCAGATGGCCGGTTATTTTGGGAGGGATGCAAGTTCGATTGGTTAGGTTAGGAGGTGTGAAAGTTGCTAGACTAAATTTCAACCATAGGGAGCAGATTGTATTAGAACCAATCGGATTTGCATCCCTCACAAACGGCTGCTCTCTTGAAGAGGCCCTCTTCACGGCAATGTCCCCTCCCCAATGCCCACCTTCTCTCGCGCGGAATACGTCAACGCATGCTTTAGGTTTTGATATTGAAGCTCGTGTTTATACTCGAGAGGACCACGCGTCGACAGCGGGCTACCCCTTTTCTTCCTGTGTCTCCCCACGAGGAGTATTGCCGATGGATTGTAGGAGCGTAGATGTCTGGATGCCAGTTATTGAATTCAGGAGACGATAGAAACACATTATTACAAAACACACATGTACTATAATTAAAGTAAATCGTATTCCTCTCGGGGAGAAGTACTGATAATGATCGAACTTGCGCCCCACTTCGCGCAGACCGATTACGCGGAGGGTAGTCGGGTGTCACACACTGCACAATTGATACAGGGTAACAATTCTGGAGCAACGCCCGTCAAGGAGATGCGGCCTCGTACCCCGTCACGAGGATAGCCCTTCGCAGTGCCTCGCCCGATTTTTATGGCTTTTTTTCGGAAAAAGGTACGAATCCTGGGCCGAACGTAACGAATTGAAGGGTTTCGACCCTCGAAGGGTTTGGAATATCATTAAGAAGTGAAAAATGTACAGGATTTCAAATGTTTGCTTCTTTTCTTCATCGTATCGTGAAGGAAGTGACGCCAATGGATTCCTTATGCTTTTCCGATGAAACTGACACCAAGAACGACGTAATTCGGAAAATAATGAAGGAAATGAACAATTCATTTCCATAACCTCAAGCTAATTTCGTTAATAATAGTCTGATTTACGTGAAATTTGGTATGATCTTCATCGGAAAAACATAAGGAATCCAGTGGTGCCACTTTCATATCGGTGCAATAATGAATGAAGAATTTCTTACTACGCTGAAATGAATATTTCACATTTTCACCCTCGACTGCGGGGGCTGGACCCCAATTCGTTACGTTGGGCCCAGGATTCCTACCTTTTTTCCGAAAAAGCCATAAAATTCGATGGGCACTGCGGGGTGTTGTCCACGCCACGGGGTGACGGGCGTACCTCCAGAATTACCGTGTATCTGTTTAGGAAATAATATAATTCTTTATTCTTTATCGTATCGATATGGAAGTGTCGCCGATGGATTCCTTGGGGTTTTCTGATGAAAATCATTACAAATGTCGTGTAAATCGGGCAACTTTTACATAGGGAATACAAATAGCTTGTGTCAAAGTAATCCGATTTGCGTGATATTTGGTATGATTTTCATCAGAAAAACATAAGGAATCCATTGGCGTCACTTCCCTTTCGACACGATGAAGAAAAGATTTTCTTAATACTCTGTAATGGATATTTCACCCTCGACTGCGGAGACTCGACCCCAATTCGTTACGTTGGGCCCAGGATTCGTACCTTTTTCCGGAAAAAGCCATAAAATTCGATGGGCACTGCGGGGTGTTGTCCTCGCCACGGGGTGACGGGCGTACCTCCAGAATTACCCTGTATCTGTTTAGGAAATAAAATAATTCTTTATTCTTTATCGTATCGATATGATAGTGGCACCACTGGATTCCTTATGTTTTTCCGATGAAAATCATACCAAATTTCACGTAAATCGGGCTATTATTAACGAAATTAGCTTGAGGTTATGGAAATGAATTGTTCATTTCCTTCATTATTTTCTGAATTACGTCGTTCTTGGTGTCAGTTTCATCGGAAAAGCATAAGGAATCCATTGGCGTCACTTCCTTCTCGATACGATGAAGAAAAGAAGCAAACATTTGAAATCCATTACATTTTTCACTTCTTAATGATATTCCAAACCCTTCGAGGGTCGAAACCCTTCAATTCGTTACGTTCGGCCCAAGATTCGTACCTTTTTCCGAAAAAAAGCCATAAAAATCGGGCGAGGCACTCCGAAGGGCTATCCTCGTGACGGGGTACGAGGCCGCATCTCCTTGACGGGCGTTGCTCCAGAATTGTTACCTTGTATCAATTGTGCAGTGTGCGACACCCGACTACCCTCCGCGTAATCGGTCTGCGCGAAGTGGGGCGCAAGTTCGATCATTATCAGTACTTCTCCCCGAGAGGAATACGATTTACTTTAATTATAGTACATGTGTGTTTTGTAATAAAGTGTTTCTATCGTCTCCTGAATTGAATAACTGGCATCCAGACATCTACGCTCCTACAATCCATCGGCAATACTCCTCGTGGGGAGACACAGGAAGAAAAGGGGTAGCCCGCTGTCGACGCGTGGTCCTCTCGAGTATAAACACGAGCTTCAATATCAAAACCTAAAGCATGCGTTGACGTATTCCGCGCGAGAGAAGGTGGGCATTGGGGAGGGGACATTGCCGTGAAGAGGGCCTCTTCAAGAGAGCAGCCGTTTGTGAGGGATGCAAATCCGATTGGTTCTAATACAATCTGCTCCCTATGGTTGAAATTTAGTCTAGCAACTTTCACACCTCCTAACCTAACCAATCGAACTTGCATCCCTCCCAAAATAACCGGCCATCTGAGCGTAGAAGCAAGTGCGAAATAAAAGTAACGGTGCGCTTCTCGATACCGCAGATGTACCTACCTAAGTAGCATTTCTGACGGAAAAGAATTGTCCAGCCTTGGGTCTGCGTAGACCTTTGGCAGGTAGGTATCTATTTCAGCAGGCACTGCCACCCGTGGGGCCAGCAAGACCGACCCCGGTCCTTGCTATTCCAGAGGTTTTTTTCAAGTGAAAATCAGCAAATTTGCAAGCGCAATATCTCAAAAACCAGTGGAAATCAAGTGTATACATTAAAGCTTATTGAATTCGTCTTGGAACGCACTATCAACTCAGGACTTCAGAAAAGTTAGTGCCATTTGAAAAACCGAACATGACCATCGTATCTTTTAAAATAATAATCGAAAAAAAATCCGTCGCGGCGAATTAAGCAGCCCCATCGAACCATTAATTTACATATTTTTTCTAATTTTTTATCTCCAATACTTTAGGAGATATTCAGCTGTCCAGTCTTCCCGCGGACACCCTGTATAACGACGTTCGTCCTTGGCTTTAGATAGTCCTCAAACGCCTCGAAAGCTTGCTCGATGGTGAGTTTCTCCTTCGCCAGTTTGATCGTGTTGAACACGTCAAGCGCTTCTTCACCAATGAAATTTAGGAACATCGCCACTTTACGTTTATCCGGCACCTTAGTGTTATCGGACGCTTCCAAATATATTTCAAATCGTTGCTTGAAATTTTTCCAATTGTAACGCGGTTACTAGGTAAACGTGGAATTCGAGTAATTAGTATCCAAATCGGTCTAATCGGAAGAATGTTATGCGCGTTACAGTGCAAATTATTAATTAGTAATTTATAGAATTTTGTTTGGTATCGGGATTCCAAGATCTAGTCCTATACAGGTCCCGCACTGAGTTACTATGAAAGATGGATATCTATGTTACGGAAGGTTTAACAATAACTAACCTTTTACTCTTATGTAAGGTTCAAGTGTGAATTTATTACTTTTTATTCTTTTTCTCGTTCTGGCGGCGTTAAGAAGGCTAAAGAGCCGAGGGTAATCCCAAAATATTGGCTAAAGCCAATATTGACTTTCCGTTACCTCCGCATTCGCCAGTTGGCAATAGAGCACATAATATAATTTGTTTTACATGAGTTTACGCTCGCCAATCGTCATTCTGTTTACAATTCTTTAAGGAAAAGAAATGCGCACTCACCCGCTATATCGTTTTATCTGTTACTATGTTTGAAATTCCTTTTCGATTGCTCTATGAAAGACCTTTTCTGTGCCTGAGAAAAGAAAGTCACACTCACACACACACGATATTGGCAATCACGAATAAAAGCGATAAATAAAATATAATAGAACTCATAGCACAAAAGGGGTTGGATCTAACAGAAGGCTGATCCCAACGCATATAGAAAATTAACGAAGGTTATGAACTATATATAAAACGCAGATTTATAAAATTGAAAATAAAAAAACACGATGAAGTTAACAACACTTTTTAACGTGGAAAGAATGAGTCCATTCACTATAAACGTTGGAATCTCTGGCTCGAAACGGAACTTGAGTTAAGATAAAATAAATTACGATCCACGGACACCTTGTCACGCTCTCCGCGACTGTACGACAAAGAGTGACTTCAGCTTCGCGCCCCCGAGAGCGTCCGGCCGCGAGGCCCGCTCAGAAAA
The DNA here is from genome assembly GCA_963932275.1 of Andrena praecox. NCBI lineage: Eukaryota > Metazoa > Arthropoda > Insecta > Hymenoptera > Andrenidae > Andrena > Andrena praecox. The sequence goes on along the minus strand of OZ010729.1, from coordinate 17,372,298 downwards.
GCTGACGCCGCAGTCACAATCATGCCCCAGCAACCGATGCATGGTGTCATTAGGTGTTCTCACCTTCATCCCTTCATACTCTACATTTATGGGCTACCGGCGCCGAACAGGGTACTCTCGTCCTCACACATTCTTACACTCAGATCACTCCTCCACATTGACGCGACGATTCGACGGTCGGAAATGCGCTCGATGAGGTTTCACCAGAATGCTAAATGCATTGTCGAGACGCACCTCCGCCGCTTACATTTAGCCTATGTCGCGAGATGTGAGAACCGCTGCTCATTTTTGAACGAACTACCGAGAACCACGCTGATGCCTCAGCACAGTCCCACGCTCAGGGTGCAGAGCGGCGACCAAACGTCGCGACGACGACGTTCCAAGTACCGAGTATTCGTTTACAATGATAAAATATAGTAAGCAGAAGTGCGTTCGATAAGGGATTTCCCAGAACGCATAACGTTGTCAAAGCACTCCGCCCACTAGCAAAAGAGAAAAGAAAAACAACTAAAGATTTTAAAAATTTTGAAGTTTCGGGACGTAACACAATTATTAACAGCATTTTCTCGCAAGTTGAGCTCCGGCGGGGGCTTGAACAGCTCCATGACGAGAACACGTGCTCGTTACGGGCACGTGCCGCTTTTGAGGTTAGAAACAGTCTTTCTCCGCAAACGATCCCTCCTGTCTTACTGTGCGAGCACAATTAGTACAGAAAACCTTACCGCTGCCACCATGTTATGTTTGGTACTAATAAGAAAACCAGATTACTGAACAGACGACTATGTACGTTCTTTATTTTATGTTAACTCCTTATCAACGACCGTCATTTCCGGTATTGTCGTTACCTACGCCGCCACTGAGGGCCCGGAAGCGCTACCTGTCACCCAGGTGCGTTCACATATATCACAGATACCTTATGATGAGACATCAATCACTGCAAATTTTCAAGTTGAGGTGACAATTAGTTTCTGAGATATGGGAGGTCAAAGAAGTGAAAATTCGTTAACGCGTCAGCCCATACGCTTCGATGTACGAACTTCTATGTCAGTCCGATAATTTAAACAAGTATTTCCAGGGGTTTTGCTGAGTTTCCTCGTGCGACTCCGCGTCCACCCCCAGAATCAGGTGCACAGATCGTTCCGCCTCCCTTCTGCCCCACACCCTCCATAGTTGGGTCACCCAACTTGGGTGCGGAGGTCCGGGTTTTGCCGGCCGATCCGGTGCAATATGACTTCCGTCTTCTCCGGGGGTCCGGGGATGACGCTCGCCATCTTTCGAAGCCTGGGTAGGCATTCTCTCTCCATTAGCTGAAGAGATGCGCCCTCCCAGGGCTTCAGGTTGGTTGCCGCTTCTTTGAGCCATGGTTTGGCCGCGGCGTCCGTGCAGGTTACCCAGAGGATGTTCTGCACGAATCTGCACTCTTCGAAGTGGGGGACCGCCATCTCCTTCGGAATGGCATCCATCGCTTCTCCGAGCCCTCTCATCATCAGATCCCCCTGCTCCGGTGTTAGCGTGGATTCGGGGTAGTCAGATGGCGCTATCGCCATCTTCCTATCCCCCACCAGCGCCTCCTTAAGGGGGTATAGGACTATTAAAATCTCGAAAAATCGATTTTATAATTATTATTAATTCTGAAAGTGCCATGCTTTGTGAACATTTACAACAATGTATCGTGAGGAAATTCGAATAATTACGGAAATTATAGCGCTACACGTAATTGAGTGCACCGTCGAGTAACGGCCTCGCAGAGCGGTATTGGCGTATGGGACTTAACTTTGAAGCCGTTTATCTAGAAACTACATTTTCAAACACGGTGTACATCATAACTCTTGAGCGAATGAATAGTTTCACTTAAAACTTTAACTGGAGCTGTAGAATTCCTTTCTCTATCGTGTGGAATTTCCGCATCAACATTGGATGTTTGTAAACACATTTTATAACTGATTAAAAATGATTTTTTTCCCATAAAAATGTGGAAAATACTTAATTCGTGTGTAATGTTTACAATTTTTGTTTAAATTCGCCACCAATGTTTCACACGATATGTATTAGTGTACAAACTAATCATCCCAAAGCATTTTGCTTTTAGATGATTGGTTCACCTGGGACTGTGTACACCAAATACAGCTGCGCGCTACGCGGAACCATCTTTAGCGTCAAATAACTTGAATAATTTTCTACATTTTGACAATTTTTTTATTTTACATTACTCGTTAATGCGTACATAAAAAACTGTGAAAAGTGCCAGTATGGTGATTATTTGGTATCTAAGCAATCCAACCGACAAGAAACCGTCGATTTCAGTCGTTCAATAATCCTATACCCCCTTAAAGCTAGAGGGCTCTGGGAATATTTTCCCTTTCTTTTTGCAGGGTGTTCGGGGGTCGAACCGTCGGTCTGTCGGGCCCTTTTCAGGCCTTTGCCCGTGGTCTCCCCTTCCTTTCCACCCTGCTTTGCGGCGGGGTGTGTTTGCCCGTCATGCGGGCCCACCTCCCCCTGCGCCACCTTTTCGGAGGTCGGCGCTCCCGCTTGGGTCGCCTCCAAAGTGGTCCCGAGTGAAGCCAGTTTGGCTTTCCGGGCCCTCCTTTTTGCCGCCGCTGCGGGTCACCTTCCTCTTCTCTGTTGGTGGGTTGGGCGTCGCTTCGGCGTTGTTACCATTGCCCTCGCCCGTGCCCCGTGTAGGAGCGTCCGTCACCGAGAGCCCGGTTTTGATCGCCGCGGCTAGTGCCGCGTCGGTCTCCGCCAGTTCCTCCATGGTGGCTTCTGCCGTATGTACGGGAGATGTTCCCTCTTTCGAGGGCCCATCTCCCGCCGTGTTTTTGTTTGTGTTTTTTTTCATTGTTTTCTTCTATATGATTCCCACGAATGTGCAGGAAATATACGATCCACCCCCACAGAGCCTGCTATGTGGGGGTAAGGCTGATACAATGGGGGGTCGTCTGGTACCTCAAGGGCATCGTTCGAGGCACCGTACCCCGGTACCATTCATCCCTCGGCACGATAGCTTCCACCTTGGATTGGGTAGTTGGTCCACGACAAGGCCTTCGCTTACCACGCGGGGTTGTTAGGCCCCGGGGTTCGCTTATAGCACCCGCCAACCGTCACCCTCCACGGTCCCCCCTTTCACCTCGGCCCGGTCACCGTGCGGTGATCCAGTCCGCGGCGGTCGGAGGAGCCGCTTCACGTTCCGGTCGTTCTCCTATCCGCCATCCGGAGACGCGCTCGGTTGGTGCTCAACCTAGATCGACCCGGGTCGATCAAGTCCCCCGCTCCCCTTTACGGGGAGCGGGGGACAGCCGAGCATTAAAATCATGCACAATTCATTAATTGTAAATTGTAACTAAGGTCGGTATCAGATACATTGGCCGACGAGTTTCGTGAGAGGTATTCTCCCACCACACCGTTTGCCTGCCACGGTGCTCCTTTTCTAAATGTTTTCTGACTCACTCTCGTTCCATCTCGCCCTCGCCTTCGCAGAAAAAGAGTGAGCCAGAAGTGGCGGGGATAGTGCCAAGCTTCTGTCGTGTAGGCCAAACCGAACTATCAGCGTAGAAATACACACATCAGAACAGGTGTGCGTTAGCTCCGAAAAAATTCAGGAGCTTTATTGGTCAGAACATTGATTCCTTCTCGATAGCTTCATCTCGTATTTGTCTACGCATAGCTTCGTAACGCACACAACTATTGCGCTAAGAATAAATAACAGCCAAACAGCTAGGTTCAGGCGGAGCCAAGCAGCCTTCCCGTTACCCCACCATACCCTTCGGGGACCTCGCAACTCCAACTGACAAATCCACGATCGTCAGATGGTGGTGGTTGATTTCTCCTCGATCGCTGTTCCCGAAAACAAACTCACCGGCCAATATTGTTGGATCACTATAATTATAGTAAAGCAAAAGTGATTCAACATTCAGGGAAACCTGAATATAGTAAAAGATAATGATACGTCTGTAGAGCGTCTTTTTCTTTCAATATACGGCAACGGTGAGAAACAGTCCGTTGTTAGAGAAGAGCTCACTTCTGTTCGGTATACCGGTAAAGAAAGACATTCTTTCCTAGTCGCGACATTAAATAAATAGATAAAATATAAAAGGCTCATTTATTTAATAACCAAATTCCAATAGGTTATGGGCCCAGATTGCGTTGTATAAAAACTGTGTATTGTGGTGACTGATATAGTATATTGTTTAGTTACTTTCAGTTCAGTGATATTTGATTTAATTTAGTATTTCGTGTTTAAGTGTGCTAAATAAATAAAAATTAAATAATGGAAAACTCAAAGGCAAAAAGAAACATTAAACCTTTTGATGGAGAAAGATATAGTGTCTGAAAATTAAGAATACGGGCATTGATAAATGAACTGGACGCCATTAAAGTAATAGATGATGACATCCCTGAATTATTAAGTGTTGAGTGGAATAAGGCTGAAAGAGTTGCCAAGAGTGTGGTTGTGGAATATTTATCGGACTCATTCTTGGGATTTGTGGAAACAGGAAGCACGGCGAGAGAAATTTTAAAAAGGCTAGATACTATCTATGAAAGGAAAAGCCTAGCCACTCAAATAGCTTTGAGAAATAAATTATTAAGTCTCAAATTGCAAGGTGATACGCCATTGGTGAGACATTTCACTATTTTTGATGACCTAATCACAGAATTATCAGCAGCAGGAGCAAAACTGGAAGAAACTGACAAAGTTTCACATTTGCTATTGACTCTCCCTGCATCGTATGATGGAGTGATTACTGCAATTGAAACGTTGTCAGAAGACAATCTAACAGTAGCCTTCGTGAAGACAAGACTATTGGATCACGAAGTAAAATTAAAAATAGAAAGTAATTGCACAAGTACGAAAGTACTTCACGCACAAACTTTCAGAAGAAATCAAGCCGAATATCCAAAAGCATTCAAAAGGAATAGTATTAAACGAAAATTTAAGAATTTTAACGGAAAGGGGACGATGAAATGCCATCATTGTGGTAGAAAAGGACATAAAATTAAGGACTGCTATTATTATAAAAGAGGCCAGCAACAGAACGAAGAAAGGACGAGAACGATACAAACTATTCAAATTGCGGAACCATGTGAAACACAAAACAATAGTTCTGGTTTTATTTTTATGGCTGGAAATTATCAACCTCGAACAACAAATAAATTATCCTTTCTACTGGATTCTGGTGCCTCGGACCATATTATAAATGAAGACAATTTATTTTCAAATTATACTATATTGCAACCGCCGATAAAGATCTCAGTTGCCAAAATTGGGACATTTATAACAGTGACGAAGAAAGGACGAATCAACGTCACCAGTAATGTTGGAATTGAAGGTGTCCTGGAAGACGTTCTTTATTGCCCAGATGTTCCACACAACCTATTGTCTGTACGAAGGATGCAGGAGGCAGGGTTGTCCATCACTTTCAATCAGGAAGGGGTCAATATAAGTAAGAACGGAAAATTGCTGATGACTGGTAAGCCCTTTGATGATATAACAGCTATTGTTTTTGAAATTAATTTAAAAGGGATATACAAAAAAATTCTCAGGTACACAATGTCCAAAGTAATAATAAATTATGAACTGTGGCATAAACGATTAGGCCACATTGGCAAAGCTAAATTTTTAGAATTGAAAGATAAACAAATGGTCGATGACATAGAATATATTAACAAAGTTATACCTACAGACAAATTATGTGAAGCCTGTATAAAGGCGGCCACACACGGTCCAGCCGGCCTGTCAGGTCTGCCTGCGCAGGCAGGCCTGTGCAAGTCGGCCTGACGCCCGTACTGCCTCCACACGCTCCGTCCGGCCTGACAGGCTGGCCGGATGGTGCATCCACACGCTCCGGTGGGCCTGACGGTATTTTAAATTTTTAAAATTTTGTTTCCTGCGCTTCATCTTGATAAAACAGTATCATAATGGCTGGAAAAAAAATTTTGTCCTTAAATCAAAAACTAGAAACTTGAAGCGTTAAAATGCTTTTTTAAAATATTTTTTGCGACAATTTTTCGCGGAGATACAGCCATTTTAAAATGACCAAATTTTTCGGCAAATTATAGTGTTCCTTTAATTTAGTCCACCAGTGTATTTCCATTTTCAGTTTACTTTATAATTATTCACATTATTAACAACCATTATTCGCATTCCAGTAGATACGTGTTTCTTAAAATATTGGAAACATTTTCATTGGCCGAAACGTCCAAGCTTCAACCTACTCGACACATTCTGCCTGCTCGATTTTTTCGGACCGCTCGGAAAAATTCGAGCTACTCGGTTGTTTCGGACCAATCGGTTTTTACGGATACTTGGCTCGGCTCGGCTCGGCTCGGCTCGGCTCGGCTCGCTTTTCCGGGCACTGAAACAGCTATATAGGAGTGTGATGATCGTCCCGAGGCTCGAGTTCCCGGCCCTCGGGACGGGTCGGAAACTTTCAGGCGGGGTCCGGATACTTTCGTATTGCTCGAGATCCCGACAGTTTCGGGATCCCGAGACTCGTTTCGGGCTACAAGCATGACTGCCATGAGCGGGCAATTTGATTTCAGGTCGGCTCGGAAAAACTCGGAGGCGATCGGCTCGAAAGCCAGCTACTACGAGAGAACCGAGACGGAAAGAATTATGTATATCAATTTATATCAATACCAGAGTGATAAGTTTTTACTATTCTGTCTCCTGTTGAATCATAATTTGTATCTTATTATTTATTTCCATATATATGTATTTTCATTGCTACCTAATACTGAATATGTCCATATACGTACTTAAATAAATACCATGTTCAGAACTTGGAAGGAAGACTATTATTATATCGACAATATTTTAAAATCATAATAAAATATACTTCAATAGGGTATTATCTTTTTCGGGACAGGTTCAGATTTAAAATAGAATCTTTATCTATTTCAAGTAAAATATATTTTAATAGGGTATTATCTTTTTCGGGATAGGTTCGGATTTAAAATAGAAAACGTACGGACAACTATAAGCCTACAGAAAGGAATATTTCCTGGATGATTCATAGTAACAACAATATACAGGAAGGCGAATATTTTATTATTTCAAATTAACGTGTAAAAACATAATTTTACTATGTTCTCGGGTAATAATTTTGATCTATTACTGGTAACGATATCGTCCGATCGCGTTCGGGGTTTGCCGAGCCGACCTGGAATCAAATTACCCGCTCATGGCGGCTATGCTTGTAGCCCGAATCGAGTTTCGGGATCCCGAAACTGTCGGGATCTCGAGCAATACGAAAGTATCGGGACCCCACCCGAAAGTTTCCGGCCCGTCCCGAGCCCGAAAAGTCGGGTTCCCGCGCACCCCTGGGAACAGCCCTACAGTGTTCACAGTTTTGTCAGCCGAACATGACATCGACGGACGACGTTTTAGCCGTAGTAGGCTTATTATTAGCTACAAAAAATGTTGCAAACACATACGGAATCCATCGGTATCACTTCCATATCGATACCATAAAGAATAAATAATTATTCTTTTCTGAAACAGGTATGAATTCTCGGGTGAACGTAGCGAATTGCGATCGACCCCCGCAGTCGGGAGTGAAAATGTAAAATATTCATTTCAGCGTAGTAAGAAATTCTTCATTCTTTATCGTATCGATATGAAAGTGGCACCAATGGATTCCTTATGTTTTTCTGATGAAAATCATACAAAATTTCATGTAAATCGGACTACTTTTACATAAGGAATACAAATTGCTTGTGTAAAAGTAGTTCGATTTGCATGAAATTTGTTATGATTTTAATCAGGAGAACGCCAGGAATCTACTGATACCACTTTCATATCGATACGATAAAAAATGATGAATTTCTTACTACGCTACAATGGAGAATAGGGAGTCTCAAGTGGCGTTCGGTTCAGATCTGGCCGCGGCGTCAGGCCGACCGAATCGTTTTTCAATTTTGCTCCAGTCGGCCTGCACAGTCATTATTGCGCAGGAAAAATAAACTTTCTCCTACCGAAATCTACTGAATGTATACTACAGGGTGATTCTCCAGCGACTCCTGTCAAAGAGATACCGCCTAGTACCCCGAGGCGAGAACAGGATCCTCCATTGCTTCACCGAATTTGATGGCTTTCGATCTTCGAAAGTGTTGGAATACCATTAAAAAGTCAGAAATGTCCAGGATTCCTTATGTTTCGCCTATCGATTCCTTATGTTTCGCCGATGAAACCAAAACCAATAACGACATAATTCGGACCATAATGAAGGAAATTCTATGAAAAATCCAATTATATAATTTCAAGCTGAATTTGTTAAAAATAGTCCGATTTACATAAAATTTTGCATGATTTTCATCGGAAAAACATAAGGAATCCATCGGTATCACTTCCATATCGATACAATAAAGAATAAGGAATTTCTTAATACGCTGAAATGAATAATCCGTTGAATAAATAAATAATAAATGAATACTAATGTTTAACTAAACTGTAGATTTCGTCACAATTTCTAAAATAGTACTATTTGGTTTTTCCTTATAATCGGAAACTAAAACTTTTCCCAACAAGTGATTTAAATCGCTTAAAGAGCATTAAATAAACTACTAAATATACAGTTTTCAAATTTTTTTATAACAATTAAGTTGAAAAAATTGAAAAAAACAACATTAAATGGACGTACAATATATTCAATTATAAATCATTAGAAAGGAATAATTTTTTTATTTTATGTTTTTTGGCGCCATTCCGATATCTTTTATAGTTTAAAAATTATACAACAATGAATGTCACTAACTATCCTTATCCCGACCACTGTGCGGCGTCAGGCCGGCCTGCACAGGTCGGCCTGCGCAGGCCGGCCGGACGGCGTAGTGCATCCACACGGTCCAGCCGACTTGCACAGGCCTGCCTGCGCAGGCAGACCTGACAGGTCGGCTGGACCGTGTGTGGCCGCCTTAAATGGCAAACAAGCAAGATTACCATTCAAAAAGGCCAAAGATAAAAGTCATATAAAGCGGCCATTGTTTATTGTTCATTCTGATGTTTGTGGTCCTATCACTCCATCTACAATTAATAATGGAAATTATTATGTAATGTTCATAGACGAGTTCACTCACTATTGTGTAACATATTTAATCACCCATAAGTCAAATGTTTTCTCTGTTTTCCAAGATTTTGTTGCAAAAAGTGAGGCTCATTTTAATTTAAAAATTGTAAATTTATATTCTGACAATGGTGGAGAATATTTATCAAAAGAGATGAAAGAGTATTGCGTGCAAAGAGGTATTAGTTTCCATCTAACAGTTCCACGAACTCTTCAATTGAATGGTGTTTCAGAACGAATGGTTAGAACAATAACAGAAAAAGCGCGCACAATGATAAGTGGTGCTAGTCTAGATAAAGTGTTTTGGGGAGAGGCAGTGCTTACTGCTACATCTTCTATCTTCTATCTTCTATCTTCTATATATATTATATATATATATATATATATATATATATATATATATATAAATAAAAATGTAACTGTTCGTTTGTTCAAAATCTTAAACCTCCGAAACCGCTGGACGGATTGTGATGCGGGTTACACCGTTGTGTAAAGCATTTCTCGAGGAAGGTTTATGTGTATGCGACATTAAGCTATGACAAATAGAAGCCGAGCAATGACGATTTTAGTGAAGCAAGGTTTTCGTGAATCGCAGCGCTCACAGAACAGCTAACGATGGGACTCGCATCCCCACCACTGTACGGGCAACCGTCACGCGCATCTCTTTCGCGCAGAGCGCAGAACACTATGCGCGTATAGACCTGTTCCGATTTCATATATAATATAATCTATACAGGGTGTCCCAAAAATGTCGCGTTTCCTTGAAAGGGGCGACTCAGGGGGTGATTTGAAACAACTTTTTCCTTAGCGAAAATATTGTCCGAAGCTTCGTTAAGGAGATATTAAGCAAAAACCCCGACCAATCAGAGCGCGCGCCTTCCGCCTGAGTTCCCGCGGTAGCGTTGGCTACGAGGTAGGCGACCGCGCTTGTGCTACGAACGTACGAACAAGCAAGTCGGCATGCATCGAAGGAAACCGCGTTACACATTTTTTTTTTAAAGCAGAATCTTAAATAAGAATAATTTGAAGTGAGAGGACAAGAAGTACGTAAATTTCGTTTTTAAATAAGACATAAACGAAAAGCTAACGTAACAGAAAATGTACGACAAGTGATCGTAATTCGTTATTGAGGTAAAAATCCGTAGTTTAAGAACGGCCAACACAACTAAATTTAAAAAATAATATTAGGTGTATGAATAAATTCTTTCCGACTGGAATTTCTATCGCGGTGGTATTCAGAAGCTGCCAGAAAAATGGCAAAAGGTAATGAACAATAATGGAAATTATTGCGATGATCGAGTTGTTTTCATATTTTTTAAATCGAACTGTTATTGTACCCTAAAATCGGAAAGAATTTATTTTCACACCTAATAATCACCAATACATTAAAGAAAACTCACCCTTTCGGACATTCCTTTCCTTGCTTTCCTTCCCTTTCCGGAAACCTGTGTCACTGGGTCACTGTACCGATCCTGGTTATCGGTGGACGAAAAGATTTATGGTTGGGTAGCGCCCAGTGCTCAGCTGATCACACTGCGTCCGGGTTAATGTACCGAATATTCACTTCACTGCACGACTACTAACACTGATCACTGAATTTATTTTTCACGGAACGTGTTGGTCCTACGTTATAAAAATTGGTGGCTGCGAAAGGGGCCGATTACTGTTAATTACTGGGACGAGATTACTACTATTACCCGGCGAAAAGAAAACTCGTGGCAGACTGTCTCGAGCTGTGCAGTCCGCTGCTGTGACGATTGGTCGAGTCACCTATTTGGGCACACTTTTAAAGACGGGGCACACGTATTTTGGTTATTGGCTGAAGTTGCCACATACATTGTCACACCGCGCGACGAAGAGATCGAACGAAACACGAGATCGAGTGGGATAGAGCGATTTGACCAAGCGTAGCCTACGCTTTTGTTTTGACGATCGTCGGTCGGATCCGTATCTGATCGCTGCACAGCAGCGGACTGCACAGCCCGAGACAGTCTGCCACGAGTTTTCGTTTCGCCGGGTAATAGTAGTAATCTCGTCCCAGTAATTAACAGTAATCGGCCCCTTTCGCAGCCACCAATTTTTATAACGTAGGAACAACACGTTCCGTGAAAAATAAATTCAGTGATCAGTGTTAGTAGCCGTGCAGTGAAGTGAATATTCGGTACATTAACCCGGACGCAGTGTGATCAGCTGAGCACTGGGCGCTACCCAACCATAAATCTTTTCGTCCACCGATAACCAGGATCGGTACAGTGACCCAGTGACACAGGTTTCCGGAAAGGGAAGGAAAGCAAGGAAAGGAATGTCCGAAAGGGTGAGTTTTCTTTAATTTATTGGTGATTATTAGGTGTGAAAATAAATTCTTTCCGATTTTAGGGTACAATAACAGTTCGATTTAAAAAATATGAAAACAACTCGATCATCGCAATAATTTCCATTATTGTTCATTACCTTTTGCCATTTTTCTGGCAGCTTCTGAATACCACCGCGATAGAAATTCCAGTCGGAAAGAATTTATTCATACACCTAATATTATTTTTTAAATTTAGTTGTGTTGGCCGTTCTTAAACTACGGATTTTTACCTCTATAACGAATTACGATCACTTGTCGTACATTTTCTGTTACGTTAGCTTTTCGTTTATGCCTTATTTAAAAACGAAATTTACGTACTTCTTGTCCTCTCACTTCAAATTATTCTTATTTAAGATTCTGCTTTAAAAAAAAAATGTGTAACGCGGTTTCCTTCGATGCATGCCGACTTGCTTGTTCGTACGTTCGTAGCACAAGCGCGGTCGCCTACCTCGTAGCCAACGCTACCGCGGGAACTCAGGCGGAAGGCGCGCGCTCTGATTGGTCGGGGTTTTTGCTTAATATCTCCTTAACGATGCTTCGGACAATATTTTCGCTAAGGAAAATGTTGTTTCAAATCACCCCCTGAGTCACCCCTTTCATGGAAACGCGACATTTTTGGGACACCCTGTATAAATAAAAATGTAACTGTTCGTTTGTTCAAAATCTTAAACCTCCGAAACCGCTGGACGGATTGTGATGCGGGTTGCACCGTTGTGTACAGCATTTCTCGAGGAAGGTTTATGTGTATGCGACATTAAGCTATGACAAATAGAAGCCGAGCAATGACGATTTTAGTGAAGCAAGGTTTTCGTGAATCGCAGCGCTCACAGAACAGCTAACGATGGGACTCGCATCCCCACCACTGTACGGGCAACCGTCACGCGCATCTCTTTCGCGCAGAGCGCAGAACACTATGCGCGTATAGACCTGTTCCGATTTCATATATAATATAATATAATATAATATAATATATAATATAATATAATATAATATATAATATATAATATAATATATAATATAATATATAATATAATATATAATATAATATATAATATAATATAATAAATGTGAAAGTGTGTTTGGATGTTTGTTACTCAATCACGTGGGAATTACGAAACGGATCTTTCTGAAATTTTGAATATACGTAATCTAGGAACAGGAATAACATACGGGATACTTTTTATCCCGATTTTTTTACCCTATCTGAACCAAATTTTGCATAATTACTCTCTAGAACCCCGCGAAAAATATAGGCTACCATGAAATCTGGACATACCACCCTTTCCCCCTTATTTCACCCCCTTGACACTCCGTGATAATCGAAGTTTTACCCGGGCAACGCCGGGTACTTTAAGCTAGTATTTAATAAATTTAACCCCATCTAAAGCTTTAAAGGTAAACAAAACACCATTCGAATTGTGGCACGGTAAGAAGCCTAAATTAAAATATTTGAAGATTTTTGGTTCGACCGTTTATGTGCACAATAAAGTTAGAAAGACTAAATTCGATGAAAAGTCATGGAAAGGTATACTAATAGGCTATGAACCAAATGGTTACAAAGTATGGGATGTGAAAAACGCAAAATTTATCGTAGTTAGAGATGTAATCGTTGATGAAACAAATTACTTAGAAACTCGACCAGTAAAGAGACTTGAAAGGGTTGATGAAAACACTTATATAGCAACTGATGCATCTAACACACAGTTAAAATCAGTAGAAATAAGTGAAAAGTTTCGTAAGTCTGAAAATGGTAAATCAGATGTATTGAAGTCGAGTGTAAAAGTAAGTTCTGAAGTAAAATTAGATAATGAATCTAATAGATATGTGACAGAAACAGATATACAAAAAAGGATTTCATCTCAAAATGAGAATCATAATATACAACAGAAATCTGAGCCTAGAAGGAGTGATAGGATTAAGCAACTTCCTCCTATATCATATAATGAGAATAATACACAATATGACCTTCTCATGTGTGCACAATCATTTGTTAGTAAGATTCCAAATTCATACGAAGAAGTTAAAACTAGGGAAGATAAAATTCAATGGGAACAATCCATTAACAATGAAATAAACTCATTATTATTAAATAAAACTTGGAGTTTGGTAGAGAGGCCTAAAGATACAAATATTGTCGACTGTAAATGAATATTCACGATTAAAACTGATCAACACGGAAACCCATCGAAATACAAAGCGCGTCTTGTTGCTCGCGGCTTTAGTCAGGAATATCTGACTGACTATAATGAAACATTTGCACCAGTTGCAAGAATAGCAAGCTTTAGATTCATAGTTGCATTTGCAAATCAGTTTAATTTATTGATACACCATATGGATGTAACGACTGCATTCTTAAATGGTGAATTAAAAGAGGACATTTATATGAAAGTTCCTCAAGGGATTATGAGCAAAAGCAACCAAGTCTGTAAATTAAATAGAGCATTATATGGTTTAAAACAGGCGGCAAGATGCTGGTTCGAAGTATTTGAGAGAAGTCTTGTAGAAAAGGGTTTCCGAAGTTCATCAGTCGATCGCTGTATTTATATCTTGGAAAGAGGAAATATATTTAAAAATATATATGTTGTACTATATGTGGATGATCTTGTGATTGCTACAGCAGACATGGAAACTATGGCAAACTTTAAAATGTATTTAATGAAAAGATTTAAAATGGTCGATTTGAAAGATATTAGTTTATTCTTAGGAATAAAAGTTGAACGTAAAGATGATAGAATAACTTTAGATCAGACTGCTTATATAAATAAAGTTTTAGAAAAATTTAATATGTACGAGTGTAAGCCTGTTAGTGCACCTCTGCCAAGTAAATTATAGATTATTCAGGCTTAAATTCTGATGATAAGTGTGAAGCGCCGTGTAGAAATTTGATTGGTTGTTTAATGTACATAATGATATGTACAAGGCCCGATTTAAGTACTGCAGTAAATATTTTAAGTCAGTATACAATAAAGAACAACAAAGAACTTTGGCAGAATTTAAAACGAGTATTGAGATATCTCAAAGGTTCAAGTAATATAAAATTAAATTACGTAAGAGGAAATTATAACGAAATAATAAGCGGTTATGTTGATTCTGATTGGGGAGGACATGATGAAAATGATAGGAGAAGTACAACAGGATACTTATTTAAATTATTTGAACGATGCACAATATGTTGGTCAACAAAAAGACAAGCATCGGTAGCTGCTTCATCTACTGAAGCAGAGTATATGGCACTCTTTGAAGCTGTAAGAGAAGCCTTGTGGCTAAAATCCCTAGCAGTTAGTATTAATATAGATATTTCAAAACCGATTATAATATATGAGGATAATAACGGCTGCATAAGTATAGCTAACAATCCAAGTAATCACAAGAAATCAAAGCATATAGATATCAAATATCATTTTTCAAGAGAGCAAATAGAGAAAAATGTTATTAAACATAAATTTGTCCCTACAGAAAGTCAGGTGGCTGATGTATTAACGAAACCATTATCAGCACCTAAATTGATGGAATTCAGGACAAGTATGGGTCTGGAGTAATCAAGTTACATACATTGATGTGCGCATATAAAATTATAATTCTAGAAAATAAGTAGTAATTATGGTCTGATTAGGTTTTCCTGGGTTTCCCTAATCCCGTGCAACAAATGTTGGACCATGTGCAATTTCCCAGGAGACGGCAAGGAAAGAAATGTTCTTTTTGTATTTGTTCTTTTACTATTATAATTACAAATAAATGTATAGTGATTGTTCAATTGTTTGAGAACAGTTGATTCATTTTTGAGGGGGCGTGTTGGATCACTATAATTATAATAAAGCAAAAGTGATTCAACATTCAGGGAAACCTGAATATAGTAAAAGATAATGATACGTCTGTAGAGCGTCTTTTTCTTTCAATATACGGCAACGGTGAGAAACAGTCCGTTGTTAGAGAAGAGCTCACTTCTGTTCGGTATACCGGTAAAGAAAGACATTCTTTCCTAGTCGCGACATTAAATAAATAGATAAAATATAAAAGGCTCATTTATTTAATAACCAAATTCCAATAAATATATCTGATACCGCCTGTTCGAAATTGGCCGTTCATTGTTGTCGCGCTCGCCCTTTCTTAAAGCCGCAGAGTACGTCAAGATCGTCGTGTTTACAGTTGGGAGTATCCGCGGCCCTGCGTTGTTACTAAGCGAGAGATGTATGTCGAGTTCTATTGGCCCCGAATTCTCGCGTGATTGGGGAATGCCAATGAGCGATCACGTTCGTTGCCTACGTGATCGTCGAAGTGCGTGAGCTGCATGTTCTTGTCGCTGGGAAGACGAGCGGGCGCCAGAGCTCTTCGACCATTGTGTAAACCCACTTGGGTAGCTACTCGAGCTTCTCTCTCACGATGTGAGATCACTATTAAAGCAAGTAACATCCTCTTCTAGAGGGGTTAAAGCAGTGTGTGATTTACCTCTCACCAAATTCCGTGTGTCAACCCGCGAACCGGCATAACAAAAAAAAATATAATATGTCGCTTGTAGTCGAAGGCGCGCGACACCGACCTTAGTTGACCAATCCATTTATTTTTAATGGATTGATGCGAAAATCTGGTTAAGACCATCGCAAGGCAGAACTAATATTGTAGGGTATTAACGCGCGCGGCATAGTGGTTAAAAATATGATTCTAGTTGAGCAAAATTATTTGTGTCATTACTTTTTCCTGTACATATGAATACTTTAATAGTATTTACTCATTTATTATTTTTAGTGTTTATTTTTACTTCTTTATGATTATTTTTTGCATCTTTTTGTGTGTGAGTAAACATTAGGGTGAACCTTATTTTTCGACCATCAGATTTTTTTGGTCCCGCCTCCCAGAAATGTGACACTTGTTTGGAAAATGATCTGGAAAAAATTTCTGCCCGATTGGACCATGGGAAAAGGACGCGCCACGAATTTGAAAATTTTGAACTTTTTAAACCTTGACATAAATATACATTATGATATATCGTTGAATTTGTATTTTTTCTGTTTAAGAATACATGCACCGCATATACGATTGTTAACAAAAAAAACGTCCGTGCCCTTGAAAACTCGAAAGAGTGACCTTGAAAAAAAATTTCCTTCCATTATATTCGCCTCTTTATACAGGGTGTTCCAAAAATGCTGCGGATCCTTGAAGGTGGTGACTCAGGGGGTAATTGCAAACAACTTTTTCCTTTGCGAAAATGTTCTCCCAGGTTTCGTTAACGAGATATTAACAAAAAGCATCGACCAATCAGAGCACGAGTCTGACGGCCGAGTTCCCGCGCTAGCGTGGCCGCGCGCCGCGCTGCGACTACGAACAGGCAACTCGGCATGCATCGAAGGAAATTGCGTAGAATGGCAAATGAAAAAGACGTAACAAATAAAATCGAACATTTTATCATGGTTTGTTTGTCATTTAAAGTGGATAATGAATAAAGGATAAATGGATGAAAATCATTTGTAACGTAAAAAGACGAATACAAAGGTTTTTTTTTGAAGAATCAAAAATAATAATTATTTAAGTAGGAGGATAAGGAATACGTAAATATCCTTGTGTTAATAACGTAGCCACGAAAAGGTAATATAACAGGAAATGAACGAAAAGTGATCGTAGTTCGGTATTGTGATAAAAATCCGTAATTCAATAACGGCCAACACTGTTGCTGATAACGAATAAGTCTGTTGAAACAGTCCGAAGAAATATTTACGTACGGAAAGTTTGAGAATTATCGCCGGAAATAAGCCATAGCCTGCGTTAAATTTAAACAATGTAGCATGCAGAAAAAGAGCTTTGAGAAACACTGATCATCGAGACGTTTCGCGAACACGCTTGTAGGCCGCCCGTGAGGAGAGACGTGCGGGCGCGGAAACTGCGGCTCGCGAGGCCCGCGCTTAACGACGCGTCTGTTGATTTCTGCGGCCGCGGATAGCAACGATTGGGTATAAATTAGAGGCCCGCAAAGGCATTAGGCTTAGTTGATCTGAGAGAGAGGACGAGGTACGACAAACGGCCGCTCTCGGACAGCTTAGGGACTCCGGCAGGAGAGTTCGGCAATAATACCTGGACGCCTGCTGGAGGGATTCACACTAAAGTCTGTTCCTGGACGCTCGACCGATATGGAGAGTACGGCGATAATACCTGGACGCCTATCGGTCGAGAGAGTACAGAGCATCTCATTAGAAAGAGGAGAGTACGGGAGAATATTCCTGGACGCCCGTTCGGTATGGAGAGTTTGGCGATAATACCTGGATGCCAACCGAACGGGAGAGTATAAATTAACTCCTCGACGCCTCGTTAAATAGAGAGGAGAGTACGCGAGAATATTCCTGGACGCCCGTTCAGTATGGAGAGTTCGGCGATAATACCTGGACGCCAACTGAACGGGAGAGTACAGAGTAACTCCTGGACGCCTCAGTAGAGTAGAGTCACGAAAGTACAAAGCCCGTTTCTTAAATACCCGATCGTTGAGAGAGGAGAGTACGGGAGAATATTCCTGGACGCCCGTTCGGTATGGAGAGTTCGGCGACAATACCTGCACAACAACTGAACGGGAGAGTACAGAGTAACTCCTGGACGCCTCATTAGAATAAAGCCAAGTGCCGTCTGCACAATAGAATCTTGAAAATTGTATAAACTCAACGAGACATAAAGCCTGCCTTTCGAAATTTGTAGCCCCGTCGTACCAAACTATGTATTCTTTCCTGATCCAAATAAATTTTGTCTGTACAGAATATATTCTTGTTCCTGTCAATCCTAAAGGCTACAACAATAATTTTTTATACGAATGCCTTGGGAGGCGGTGTGGAACGCCACCGGTTTTGGCCAGGGAAGGAATGCAAATCCACTCGTCGATTGACGCCACGTTTATTTGTCGATCGTGGGTGTCGTTATACAAATCACGATCACACCACACAGAAGTCGAACACAAGACACACAAGACTTACAAAACACGCAATTACCACGAACAGAAACAAATGTACAGAGGATATACAGGGAGCTGGGCGCAATGGCTGGAAGGGCTGTTTAAATAGGGCTCAAAAACTATGGGCCGCGGGGCGACAAAGTAGCGAGATTTTTGTGCGTGCGAGAGCGTGTTGTCGTGTTTCAAAGACGTTCGTGGAACCAAATGCCGGGTTCTTGGAATAGCTCGCGCTCGCGATCCCCAACAAAAACGTGGGAACCGCGTAACCGTCTTAACGGTCGGCGTGTCACCATGTATACAAACACTCGCACGCACATTTAAATCGCCGCGACGCTGCGTGTTACATCGCGGCCGCAACAATAATAGTCACCAATAATGTAACTAAAACTCACCCTTGTCGGAAATTCACCTGCAGCTTGAAATCCTGTGTCACTGGGTCACTGAAACGATCTTGGTCATCGATGGACGAGCCCAGTGCAGAGCTGGTCCCAGCTATACGACACAACCCAAAGTTAAGGGTCGCAATGTCAACTGCGTCCAGGTTAATGTACCGAATATTCACTTCACTGCACGGTTACTAACACTAATCACTTAATTTATTTTTCATGGAACGTGTTGTTCCTACGTTTTAAAAATTGGTGGCCCCGAAAGGGGCCGATTACTGTTAATTACTGGGACGAGATTACTACTATTACCCGGCGAAAAGAAGACTCCTGACAGACGGTCTCGGGCTGTGCAGTCTGCTGCTGTGACGATTGGTCGAATCACCTATTTGGGCACACTTTTAAAGACGGGGCACACGTATTTTGGTTATTGGCTGAAGTTGCCACATACATTGTCGCACCGCGCGACGAAGAGAGCGAACGAAACACATCGAGATCGAGTGGGATAGAGCGATCTGACCGACGATCGTCAAAACAAAACAATAGCGTAGGCTACAGATCGCTCTATCCCCTCGAGACGCGGCGGCTATGGCGGCCCGTGGGGCCGTCCACGCCCCGGTCCGGTCGCGACCGTAGCATCGTCGCGGCCGGGTAGCAGGTCGAACGCGGGGTCGTGGGGCGGGGGTGCCGGGGGGCACCACCCGCCCTAGTAGCAGCGACCCCGGAAGAGGCGGCGGGGACGCGTGGTCCGTCGCGCCGCCGCGCTAGGAGACTATAGCTGGGGGAGGTGTTAATACTCCCCCAGGGAAGGCTCCCCTTGAAGGGGTGCTGTGTGTGGAGTTGCTCTTAAAGCGCAGGGGGGGGGGGCAGCGAACGAATCGCTAGTTTGCACTCGCATCAAGTCCCTCCCCTCAGGCGCGCAACTCCGCACACGTGGTAGACCACCTTGAAGGTTTTAGTGGGTTCGAGTCCCACGGGCAGGGGGTATCCGTGGGCATTTTCTCCAAGTAAAAAAAAAAAAAAAAAAAAAAAAAAAAAAGTGGCGTAGTGACATAGGTTTCCGAAAAGGGAAGGAAAGCAAGGAAAGGAATGTCCGAAAGGGTGAGTTTTATTTAATTTATTGGTGATTATTAGGTGTGGAAATAAATTCTTTCCGATTTTAGGGTACAATAACAGTTCGATTTAAAAAATATGAAAACAACTCGATCATCGCAATAATTTCCATTATTGTTCATTACCTTTTGCCATTTTTCTGGCAGCTTCTGAATACCACCGCGATAGAAATTCGGTAGCTTTGTACTTATTATGTAAATCTAGTCGGAAAGAATTTATTCATACACCTAATATTATTTTTTAAATTTAGTTGTGTTGGCCGTTATTAAACTACGGATTTTTACCTCAATAACGAATTACGATCACTTGTCGTACATTTTCTGTTACAGTACCTTTTCGTTTATGCCTTATTTAAAAACGAAATTTACGTACTTCTTGTCCTCTCACTTCAAATAATTCTTATTTAAGATTCTGCTTTAAGAAAACAAAAACTGTGTAACGCGGTTTCCTTCGATGTATGCCGACGTGCTCGTTCGTACGTTCGTAGTACAAGCGCCGTCGCCTACCGCGTAGCCAACGCTACCGCGGGAGCTCGGGCGGAAGGCACGCGCTCTGATTGGTCGGGGTTTTTTGTTAATATCTCCTTAACGAAGCTTCGGACAATATTTTCGCTAAGGAAAAAGTTGTTTCAAATCACCCCCTGAGTCACCCGTTTCAAGGAAATCCGACATTTTTGGGACACCCTGTATTTCGTTCGTGCGTTCTTCGCGTCATGCCATCCCGCACGGCTCCTCCAGAGGATTCACATGAAAATTTAACTCTTCCGTGTAAAATTTTTTGCATAGTCAGTTAACATCGAAGTTAAGTAAAACTGTAGCCTACGGGATTGTCAGGAACAAGGATATATTCTGTACAGACAAAATTTATTCGGATCAGGAAGGAATACATGGTTTGGTAGGACGGAGCTACAAATTTCGAAAGGCAGACTTTATGTCTCGTTGAGTTTTACAATTTCAAAATTCTATTGTGCAGACGGCACTTGGCTTTATTCTAATGAGGCGTCCAGGAGTTACTCTGTACTCTCCCGTTCGGTTGGCGTCCAGGTATTATCGCCGAACTCTCCATACCGAACGGACGTCCAGGAATATTCTCCCGTACTCTCCTCTCTCAACGATCGGGTAATTAAGAAAGGGGCTTTGTACTATCGTGACTCTACTCTACTGAGGCGTCCAGGAGTTACTCTGTACTCTCCCGTTCGGTTGGCGTCCAGGTATTGTCGCCGAACTCTCCATACCGAACAGGCGTCCAGGAATAATCTCCCGTACTCTCCTCTCCATTCTACTGAGGCGTCCAGGAGTTCCATCTGTACTCTCCCGTTCGGTTGGCGTCCAGGTATTATCGCCGAACTCTCCATACCGAACGGGCGTCCAGGAATATTCTCCCGTACTCTCCTCTTTCTAATGAGATGCTCTGTACTCTCTCGACCGATGGGCGTCCAGGTATTATCGCCGTACTCTCCACATCGGTCGAGCGTCCAGGAACAGATTCTAGTGTGAATCCCTCCAGCAGGCGTCCAGGTATTATTGCCGAACTCTCCTGCCGGAGTCCCTAAGCTGTCCGAGAGCGGCCGTTTGTCGTACCTCGTCCTCTCTCTCAGATCAGCTAAGCCTAATGCCTTTGCGGGCCTCTAATTTATACCCAATCGTTGCTATCCGCGGCCGCAGAAATCAACAGACGCGTCGTTAAGCGCGGGTCTCGCGAGCCGCGGCTTCCGCGCCCGCACGTCTCTCCTCACGGGCGGTCTACAAGCTTGTTCGAGAAACGTCTCGATGATCAGGGTTTCTCAAAGCTCCTTTTCTGCATGCTACAAAACTAAATTTTGAATAGTTTTTTTATTTTATTATTTTCCTTTTCTTTTATATTTTTATTACTATATTGTATTTTATATTCTTTATATTCTTCTATATTTTTATATTGTATTTTATATTTTTTATATTTTTCTTTTTTCTTTTTATTATTTCTTTTAATTTTTTCTTTTATTTTCTTTTATATTCTATTTTTATATATGTAACAATATATTTCGTAAACGTATATTATTTCTCCATTTTATTTACCCGTCTTCCTCCTCCTTCTCTCAACACCTAATTTTAAGATTCGACGTTTCCGAATTCTGCTGACGCTGCATAATTCTTTCTATGATTCGTACGTTCTTCACGCCACGAAAATGACATCATCCTGCACGACTGCTCCAGAGGAGTCAAATTACGTGTAATCGCGCGATATGCTGCGACGTTAAATCGGAATGCTTTAGAATTCTGTTAGCTTTAGAATAACTGTGATTGTATCACTATGTAGTGCCGTCTCTCTCTTTCACGTACCCCGAAGACGTGGTGTGTAAAAACGCCGACATTGCCCGACACCATCCGATAAAAAAACGGACGCCTGTGATGCTTGGTATATGTACCATTCGGTAAAGCCTAATATCAAAGAGTGGGCGTTGGGGGAGTTGGTTAGGCGGCTGACTCGTACCGCGGAGGTCTTGGGTTCGAGCCCCGTCGCCCGGATTCTGTTTTTCATTTAAATTAATATCTTAAAATTAATAATTCCCTCCTTACAGACAGTAATCGGTACTACGCTTCATAGCACCTTTACCTGCGGTTCCTCCTCCACGTGCTTCGGTGTATCGGTTCGATATTGATTCGGTTATCGATTACTTATCGGTATACCCCCCACCACTCCGTCATCTCTGTGACGTCGTCCACCGCCGCCCATCCGCGCGCCCGCCCGCGCCGCTGCGTTGGATTTCCTGCGGTCTTGAAACTCAAATTTGAGTTTCAAGGTCGGGGGAAATTCTTATCACGACCTTGAAACTCAAATTTGAGTTAGAATCCCCCTCGTTATACTACTGTCGTCGTCGTCGTTTTCGTTGGCATCGGCGCTGTCGCGTCTTCGGGGATGTCGATCGAGTAATCGCTCTTTCAAATACTTGGCGATAGCATCTAATTCGTAAGAACGGTGGGGAATCGTAATGTGTGACTGTAATTCGTGACTGGTGTCGACGCTGTTGTTGTCCGTGTCGTAATTTGCGGCGAAGTAGCATATCGTTGCTCGAGTATATGTTGGGTATCGTATGATAAGTTTCCAAGGTTGTTAGACCAAGTTCGCAATCATCGTCGCTTAAATCTATGGGCGGAAAGTGTACTCTTGCCGGTTAGAGTGAATGTTAACGACATATTCCGAGAAACTGCTCGACTAGTATTGAATCGATATAGTGGAAAGTCAATCCTTAAATTTGGAGCCAATTGTTTGTCGAAAGCGTGGGCACAGTTGTCCGCAATTGCTCTGATCGTACTGCTGATAAGATGTACGATTGTATTCAATTTTCAAGGTATCTTCATCCAGATATTGCGCCAATTCCTTAGGCGGCCGAAGATTGCCAAAGGTATCAAAATATACAGCTCGACGCTCCCTCTTCGCGTATGCCACCCAATGAGTGCCCGGTCCCTCGACATTGTCCAAATTCACGATACCGCTCTCGTTTCGACGTACTCCTCCGGTTGGTTGGTAACGCGTTGCGCATAAAACACCTCTTTTTTTTTTTTTTTTTTTTTTTTTTTTTTTTTACGTGGAGAAATCCCTAACGGATACCCCGCTCCCCGGGGGAGGGACGGGGTTATGTGGGGCTTGCACCCACTAAAACTCCACGGTGGTCGTCCTCGGGCGCGGAGTCGCACGCTCGAGGGGGAGGACTTGTGCGAGAGCAAACTAACGATACATTCGCTTGCCCCCCCCCCCTCCCCAGCGCAAATGCTGGCTCCGCGCTCAACAACCGGGTCTTCCCAAAACTCCGGCGACGCGAGACGTACCACGCGTCCGCGACGCCACTTCTGGGGGGGGGGGGGGTCGCATGATGTTGTAAGGGGATGAGGGTGCCCCCCGGGCGCGACCCTCCGCGGTCGAGCAGTGACCCGGGCGGGGCGGCGGCACTAGGTCATATGGTCAATTGACCGCCGCACTCACCCTTTACCTGCTCGACCGCCTTCCTCGGGAGCGCGCTAAAAACGGCGCCAATGGCGCGGCTCCCGGGGGAGCAGCAGATGGTCGGCTGTTCCCCCGGGGGGGGGGGGGCTCGGACACGAGGACCCCCCCTGATCGTATCTCCCCCGTCGCGCGTCGCGCCCTGCCACGACGCGACGCCGACGGCAACTCGCGGCTGAGGCCGCCTCCGACCCGGGGTAATGCCGACGGGGGGGGGGGGTGACGCACGAAACTACGCCACCACCCTACCTCCCCCGGCCCCGGGTCATCTCCTCCTCCCGATCCTACCGGATTTCCGAGGGGCGGCTACGCGGGACGGATGCCCGGTGCGGATCCTGTCCCGCTCCGCCTCCTCCTTCTTCAACATTACCGCCTCCGCAAATGCGGAGACGGCCTTCCAGCACTCCCGATCTCCCGCCATCCGACGTACGACCGTCGGCAGCGAGAGATCGGGACCCAGCCGCGACTCGAGGACACGCCGCTCGTCCGACCACGACTGGCAAACCGCCAGCGTGTGGTCGGCCGTGTCCTCATCGCCCGAGTTGCAGCTGAAACACTGCGACGACTCCTCCCGCCCTATGCGACGCAGATAATTGCCGAAGCATCCAACTCCGGTCAATATCTGCGTCAGGCGGAAGGTGAGCCTGCCGTACCCACGCCGCACCCATTCGTTCATGATGGGTAGGAGCGCCCCGACAACGCGGCCCTCCCGATGTTGCGGGAGGGCTAACCACTCGAGCCACTTGGCTCCCATGCGTTGTCGGGCCTGGCCCCGCACCACTTCTGGTCCGATGGCATTCGGGTCCCCAGCTTCGCGGAGATCATGGACGGTGGAATAAACCTCCGCCTCCATCTCCGCGAGCAGATGGAATGGGGGGGACCCAGCCAGAGCGGACAGTTCGGCGTGCGACACCGTGCGATACGCTCGCACGGCTCGGAGGACTGCGCGGCGATGAACTCTTGCCAACAGTTCACGCCCAACGCGGCAGTCCTCCAGGTTGGCGGCCCATATAGGCGCGCCATACAGCGCCATGGACCGAACGACCGTCACATAGAGTCGCCGAACTCCCTCGTGTGGTCCACCCAGGTTGGGCCTGATTCGCCCGAAGGCGAATACCTGCTTCTCCAACCTGGGGGCGAGGGTTTTGAAGTGGCGCGTGAATCGCCAGTAGGTATTCAGGGTCAGACCGAGATACTTCATCGAACGTCCGACCCTGATGCAGGCATCCCCGATCCTCAGGGACGCTCTGTTGGGGACACCGCTCCCAACCCTGTCCGCGAGCCACATCGCCTCGGTTTTGTTCAAGGCGACTCGCAGACCAAGCGTCCCGATCGAGGTGTTGACGCGTCGCAGCGTTTCCTCGGCGAGGCTTATCGCCTCCTTCCAGTTCTGCCCGGCAGCCACCACCAGGGTGTCGTCGGCGTAACATACCAACGACACCCTTAGCGATGGCAGCTCGACCCGCAGTACCGCGTCGTATGCGAGTATCCACAACAGGGGCCCTAGCACGGACCCCTGCGGGAGTCCGCGGTACACGAGAGTCACCCCGTCGCCCTCCTGGCGGACGTACGTCACCACACGGCCGCGGAGAAAGTCCCAGATCAGGCGGCGAAGGTAGAGCGGGACGTTATGATAGAGCAACGCCCGCTCGATCGTCGCCCAGGTGACGGTGTTAAACGCGTTGGCGATGTCTAGTGACACCGCCTCCCTCGGCCGCCCGGCGCATCTTAATGGCGTCGATGGTCGATCGCTGCCGCCTAAAGCCGTATTGGCGGTCGGATAGATCTGGGCCCACGGCCTCTAAGTGATCGCACAGGCGGGCAGCTATAACTCTCTCGAGCAGCTTGCCCGCCTCGTCCAGGAGGCATATCGGCCTGTACGCCGAGGGTGACTCAGCGAGTCTTCCGGGCTTGCGAAGGAGGACTAGCCTCGCCTCCTTCCAAGCAGGGGGGAATCTACCGGTTCTCAGAGCGGCGTTAAATATCCGCCTGAGGCCGGGTCCTAGGGCGCCCATAGTGCAGGCCAGCACTCGCCCGGGCACACCGTCGGGCCCAGGAGCCGCGTTCCGCTTGCGCATTCGCGCCACAGCGGTCGCAAGCTCCTCGTCGCTAACCCCAGGGGCGTCGGAGGTATCCGCGCCCCTGCTCAACCAAGGATCCCCGGACTCGTCGGCGCCACCCTCCCCGTGTACCGGGGGAGGGGGGAATAGCGCCTCTAGAACCTGGTCTAGGAGCCGGGGATCGAGGCCCTCTGTGACGGGGGGCGCCCAGGGTCCGAGCTTGATGCTCACGGCCCTTTACGGACGCCCCCAAGGGTCCTCGTTGAGGGTAGCGACGAACTCCCGACAGGAATCGTCTTTCGCCCGGGCAATAGCTCCTCGAAGTTCGTGTCGCGCCGCCGCAAAGGCGTGGCGCAACTCGAGGAGCTGCTCCTCCGAGACCCGTCGTCGGTCTTGACGACGGGCCTTGGTGTACCGGCGCCTAGCTACGAGATTCGCCGCGCGGAGTTGCGCGATCTCTGGCGACCACCAGTACACCGCCTTCCGACCCCCGCCCGGCGGCCCGGCCCGCGGCATTGACGCGTCGCAGACAGACTGCAACGCGCCGCGGAACCAGAGCGCGCCGGCGGCGGGATCGTCCAGCACGTCGCCCGGCATTGGAGGCCAGGCGACGACGGAGGAGGCTAGTGCGGCCTGCTCAGCATCAAGCTGTTTGAGCGCCCAACGTGGTGGGTGTCTGCCGACTCGGGGACGCGGCGGGGGGGTGGGGCGGAGGTGGCCAGCATCACGTACATATGATCCGACGCTGACTCACAATCCTCCGCCACCCAGCAGTCCGACGTCTTGGCGGCGGCCGCGGGGTTAACCCAGATCAAGTCGATAATCGACTCGCCCCGCGGGCCGCGGAACGTCGTGACAGCATGGGGGTTCTTCAACGAGAACCCCATCGCCGTCGTCCACTCGAGGGGCACCTCGCCCCTGGAGTCCGTTCTGGGGGCGCCCCACTCGGAAGCGTGGGCGTTGAAGTCCCCCAGAAGTATGACCGGCTGAGCTCTGAGGGGGGCGAGAAAAGCCCCCAACTCGTGCAGCCGGTCCTCGAACTCCGGGACGGAAAACCTCGGCGCAAGGTAAACACCCACCGCGAGGAATTCCCCCCATCTCGCGGCCATCCATCCCCTGCCGTGTCGGGCGATCGAACACGGCAGGGATCCGCGAATTACGTCCCACATCATCGCCACCTGCCGATCCGGGTTCGTGGACCGAAAACATCGGTCCACAAGCGGATACGGCTCGGTGGCGATGACCAGCCCGACCCCCATCTCTATGCAAGCCTGCGTAAGCAGGTCGTGCGCTCCCATAGAGTCGTTTAAGTTGGCGAGCAGGATCGGCGGGCCGCGAGGCATTACAAAGCCTTGTCAGCGGCCTCCGCCGGATCCTGCTCAGGTCGGGCTGCAACTCCCGATGACTCGGGTGCCCCGTCTGCACTCTCCACGGCAGGGGGCGGAGGCCCCCCACCGTATGACGCGGCGACCGACTGCGCGAGGAGTAGTGCCTCCTCGGCGTCGATCGCCGTCTCCGTCCCCCCGGTTGTTAGCACGGGCGGAGTCGCCTTCCCGGCCTTTAAAAAGGCCGGACGTTTTGCCAACTGTTCCAATTGTGCGTCGGTAGTTACGCCCGCAGACATTTTTATTGTCTTTTTGGCGTTTTTTTTCGTTTCGATATTCCCTGCCCGCGCTTGTATGGTGTAAGATAAAGTCCGCGACCTTCCATGGTGCGATTGTGACGCTGCATTTCCTGCAGCCGACATTGCGCAGCCTTGTTATCGTTTACCGCCTTGGCGATCCCCGCCGCTCCACCGGCTAATGATCGGAGTACACCCAGCAGCGGAAGAAGCGGTAATATACCACCCCGTTTTGCTATCGGAAGAATCCGCTTTCGCGGTGCTGTTTGTGCAGTCCTTTTGCGGATTTTTGTTTCCATCCCCATTCCGATTTTCGTCTTGGCTTTCATAGTTGCCCAAACGGTTGTAGCAGCGCCCCTTTCACCCAGAGTCGAGTCTCTCGCAACGATGTGTTTTCGCGCTATGTCAGCGAGTATGTTATCTGCCGCGTGTCTTTCGCCGAGGTCGTTGGTTCGCGAATACGCAATATCGTTTTCGCGACACGCTGCGTCCAATGGATTGATGCCTCGATCACCTCTAGCCAATCGTTTTGTCAGATGAGTTCCTGGGCCGCAAAACCGGTATCCGGGGATATGTAATTCGGTAGGTAACGCGTTTATTGCCCGATTTAACAAACCGCAACCTTTCTTTACTCTCGTTGGCGACATTCGCCACAGTTCCTAATCAGTGGCGCTGGGCCGTCGATATGCGTTCGCTGCCAAGGCCGATTATAATGTTCCAAACACCGACGATACTGATGAATCTCAGGATCGGCTTTTATATGCTCGGGGAGCCTGTCCCACAAATCGTCTACGTGCCTGCCCAACTCGCGCAGTAGAATAATCTTTGTTATATATTTCAGCTGCTCAGAGGTTACATCTCGAATACCGCAATTACCTTACAGAGCGAGAAGCATTTTTGAATACTGAGCTGTTTTGCTACGGTGCGGGCCTATAAATAGAGTGCGTCACAGCTTCGATGTATCAAAAACGATTTTGTGGTTCGCAGACAGAGCATGCAGTTCACAACCTGCGTCGATACGCGTAACAAATTTCGATGATAAATCGCGAATAATGTCCACGAAAACAAGACGCAAACATGGCAGCATGCTGCCGAACACTATTCGCTGCGTCATTTGTGCTAATGAGCTTGCTGGAAAGTCCTCGCGAGGTGCACTTTGAGAACGTGTATGTGTATTGTAAGTCATTGCAACAGCCAAAACAGCCAAAATATTAGTATTTGGAGAATTTAATGACCCCGATAGATGAAATTGGTTACTTTATATTTTCGGATAATAGTGACGCCATCCCGCCGGGCGATTCGCTTCCGAATTCCATTTTTATCTTTGATGATGTGGCATGCGACGAACAAGATACAATAAGGGAATACTTTGCAATGGGTCGACACTCGAACATCGATTGCTTCTATCTCTGTCAGACGTATGCAAAGATTCCCAAACATCTTATACGCGACAATGCGATTCTGTTGATTCTGTTTAAGCAGGATGGTACCAACTTGAAACATGTGTACAACGCTCATGTAAACACCGACATGTCGTACAAGGATTTCTATGCATTGTGTCGTAATTGTTGGCAACGCAAGTATGGGTTCGTGGTAATAGACAAGGATAGCTCGATACCCAATGGACGTTATAGAAAGGGATTTATTGAGTTCGCGGTACCGTGAGGCGGTGAATCGTCATTGACGTGTCGGTGGAGAAGCTACGTCTGGAATACAACGATGATTGAGTGTCAGGAGATTAAGGATCGCGTGAGAATAGCGAAGGAAATTGCAAAATGTGCGATTACATCCGCAAGAAACATCCGGCTTTAAAAACTGGCAAGATGGACGAAGATATCGCGTTGGAAAGATACTTTAGAGCTGTTACCGAACCCTTAAAACATATTGCGAAAGATATCGCTGTGACAGCAGCGGACATATCATCGCCGATTAGTACGAGCGTTGAAACATTAACACCTAAAACAAAGATTCCACTGAAAGGGAACTCAACGCGTATGACAAAGAGGAAAGCACAATTGTCATCTGAAAATTCGCTCGTAACCTCTACGCCAATTCAATCGAAGCGGAAACATTGGAATGCCGCGTCAAACGACCCCCCGGTTCCCACTACATCGACCGATGTACAATTGCTCACCGCCAATGATGACGACGTTTTCGAAACTACTGATGAGTCGTTTGCAACATCTGTTAGACATCAACGCCACACATCCGAGGGACAAGAAACGTTTCGCAGCCATTTCGGCCCATTGGGGCAGAAATATATGAGCGCAATCCTAAGTGATGATAAGAATACAACAATAGACTATGTGTACGGTGTGTAACGTTCGGCTGTCCGGGGACAACTGAATGCCGACAGGTTCCCGAGAGGAGAGCGGCGTCCCCTCGAGTGTAGGATAGGTGGGGGTTCTTTCTACTGTAAAGGATTAAAATCCACGGCTTAAACTCAACA
This sequence comes from Andrena praecox, assembly GCA_963932275.1. Classification (NCBI taxonomy): domain Eukaryota; kingdom Metazoa; phylum Arthropoda; class Insecta; order Hymenoptera; family Andrenidae; genus Andrena; species Andrena praecox. Next base: position 17,342,354 of record OZ010729.1, on the reverse strand, counting down.
ATGACTATTTATTAACAATTCTTAGTCTAATAATAACAATTATTTAATCGCGCCTGTAACGTTTCCACGCGCGACGTAACGCGCTTCACAGGATTTCGGGATTGGTTCGAGTGGCGTGCGATAAAGAATTAAAATTCAAGAACAAGAATTAATTTTAATAATGTTTATTCAATAAAACACTTCTAAATTATACAAACAAACAAGAATTAACGCTTTATAATATTAAAGAAATTAGGATAATTAGGTTGCGACTCTCGGTCGGTACAAAAGAATATAGTTGATCGTCTTGGGTTGCGACTCTTGGTCGGTACAAAAGGATGCCCGTTTGATCGATTGATTTGAAGTAAAGTAACTTAAATGTCTAATAGCGACGTCTTAGTCGATTGAAGGAATTAACTTTTAGATCTAGGAGTTAGCTTATAGACTCTTTTGGTCGATGTAGAAAGATTTTGGAATTATGTAATAACTTAGGATTTAGGATTTGAATATGTTTAAGTTGAGATTCATTCTTAATTGTTTCTCCGTTTCGCCAAGGGCAGATTTTGCCACTTGGAATAATCTCGCTCCCACGTTGCTCAGCAGTAATATTACTAACCTGACAAGGGGACACTAAGGTCGACGGGAAACGGATTTTCCTGAACCTTGCAGTATTTGAAGATGTCGCCTCCGAAGTTAATTTGGCAAAGCAGTAGGGCGCGCTTCTCAAGATTTTTCGAGAAAATTGCATTTGAAAATCGCTTTACTCGGAGATAAGCAAGTTTGCGTTAACGATTCAACAAGGAGTCGAGTGGTCAAGGGTGTAGCGTGACAGACTGATAATCGGTAGGTTGCTGGTTCGATCCTCGTTTTCGTCATTATTTTTTTTTTAATTTAAACCTACCTCAATTTTAAGCGTAAAATTTATGAAATCTGCGGCAATAAACAGTTATTTATATTATTTAAATAAAAAATGCATGGTCTTTATGTGTGAGCATTGGGAAAAAGCTAAAAGGAATAAATTTACTTTATTTTTACACATTCCCTTTATTACTTACATGCTAGTATGACACGAGCCAGGGTGATATTCATCATAAAAGCATGGAAAACAATCATTTTTGCGGCACCTAGCACACACTATAAACGAAGCATTCGTACAAGAGCACGCATTTCTGAGGACGTCTACCGAAAAACATACTTCATTAACATTTAGAAATATTTCTCTGGTATCACAGAGTTTGGACGCAAACCACGCATACTGCAACATATTTAAAAATATCGGAGAAAACAGCTGGTGATGAACAATAGAGTGGATTTTTATACAATCCTCCCTGGAATTTATTTCGCGTTTCTGTTGGATCAGATAATGACAATTTTGCAGGCGCTTTATTAAATTTTTAACTTGTCTATAAAAGTAGACATCGCACGGCTGGACTAGAGGAGTACATTTCGGAGGTATTACTTTAATACTGCACGTTGATAGTCCCTCGTCATCCTGGAATATTTCATCGTATATCACCGGATTAGTCTGTCCTCCCCAAGAATCTAGTAATAAAAGGAATTTCTCCTTTTGTACATATGGTTTTAAACAATTATTTAAAAAGTCTTTATACAACGCAGTTGTGAGTTTTCCTGATTTCGAACATGTTACGATAACATTCTGATATTTGGCCGAATACTTATTTATCAACTTTCGAACCCTCGGTCCAAATGTATCTGATGTCTCTTGAAGGCACACGAAAACAGTAGGTAACAATTTTCCGGATAGAGTGAGAGCGTACTGGACTGTATAAGAATGAGTCACCTTATGCATGCTCTGTCTTTGGACGGTGATTACTTTCGAGCCTCGATCGGCGAGCGTTCTGTCGAAGGTGGACTGATATTGACAGCCTGTTTGATCCGTGTTGATAATGAAATCCGGTTGGAAGTTGGGTATTAAAGCACGAACTTGTGCACGAAAATTTTTTGCTGAAGCCCACGTTTCCTCCATTGTTCTGCTTTCACTTTCCGAGACATATTTTGTGATTTTCCGATGCCGAATTCCATGCTTTTTCTTTAACAGAATCACCCACGGATTAGACGCTTTAAATTCAAAGTCTCGGAACTGGCTTGCAGCAGCTAGAGCCCACTGCTGCAGGTTTCGTGTAGTCACTTGCTGACAATTGTTCCGAGCTTCTTTGAAACGGTCATATATCCAGGAATCGATGATCGCGTATTTATCAAATGTGGTCCCACCACTTTTAATGTGTGCTTCCCACTTTGCCAGATCATCCATACGTTTCAAGCGTGAACAACCTTTTTTCTGCAGGTTCTTCAGTGTCCAACCTGGATGTGCCTTCGCAATGTTCACTACTTTAATTTTGTATTCCAGGGAAATGCGTTCTGGCTTTATCCTTTTCTCCTCTGAGTGATCATCTTCGGACGAACTAGATCCTCCAATTTCTTCGAACGCGCTCTCCTCGTCGAGTTCACCCTTCATTAAAAGTTCTTCGCATTCAGTGAGTTTCATCTCGTTTAACATCTCAATCGTGCGATGATAAATTTCTTCTCCCATGAGAATGGCCTCGTTATTAATGACTGCTGAAGCGTGTAATGCAATCATGTCATCTTGAACAAGGAGCTGTTTATAATATACCACGGCATCTTTTAATTGTAACTTCGCCACATCACTGCGCACGTTTTCTTCAGAACACACCGATTCTTGTGCTCTTAAAGGACCTTGTGCAGTGTAGAAATGCAACTGTTACGCTCATGCTATTACTCCTCTCTTCCTGAATTTTTTTATGTAAAAACGGCAGACGCGGAACGATACGGTAAAAATCCTCGAAGGTTCGTTTACGACATGGACGTGCCAACAGAATTATTTTCGCAATTAGCTTTCTTCGAGTTTCAGTTTATTTTTTTACAGTGTGCAATTTCACCGTAATAATAGTCAAGTTTTTCGTCCAAACAACTGACCATATCGTAATCCTAAACGTTAATGAAGTATGTTTTTCGGTAGACGTCCTCAGAAATGCGTGCTCTTGTACGAATGCTTCGTTTATAGTGTGTGCTAGGTGCCGCAAAAATTATTGTTTTCCATGCTTTTATGACGAATATCACCCTGGCTCGTGTCATACTAGCATGTAAGTAATAAAGGGAATGTGTAAAATTACAGTAAATTTATTCCTTTTAGCTTTTTCCCAATGCTCACACATAAAGACCATGCATTTTTTATTTAAAAAATATAAATAACTGTTTATTGACGCAGATTTCATAAATTCTACGCTTAAAATTGAGGTAGGTTTAAATTAAAAAAAAAAAATAATGTCGAAAACGAGGATCGAACCAGCAACCTACCGATTATCAGTCTGTCACGCTACACCCTTGACCACTCGACTCCTTGTTGAATCGTTAACACAAACTTGCTTATCTCCGAGTAAAGCGATTTTCAAATGCAATTTTCTCGGAAAATCTTGAGAAGCGCGCCCTAATGCTTTGCCAAATTAACTTCGGAGGCGACATCTTCAAATACTGCAAGGTTCTGGAAAATCCGTTTCCCGTCGACCTTAGTGTCCTCTTGTGAGAATAATGATTAATAACTTCACTTCATCAAACTAAGGGGCCTACAAGGCGGCTTCCAAGGCTGGAACGTCTCATCAAACCTGGCGACAATGGCCTTGGTTGGAACGCTCAACAGAACCGAGGGGCCTACAAAGCGACTTCCAAAGTTGGAGCATTAATTTACGTTGGGATCGGCTATTAGCCTTAAATGATGCTTGTATCCTTTGAATAAATTGTATCCAATTAATCGCATTGAATGCTTGGAATCGAATGAATGAATGAATGCTCTCTGCGCTATCGTGCCCGTATTTATACATATTCTGGATACTGGGAGCGCACCAATAGGAACGGGGCTCGACTATTACACAATGACAATTCTGTGCTCGCATGGTCCGTTCTCCAGTCGGCCTACAGAGCGACTGATTAATGCGCAGGCGCGCGTAGAACGAGTTCTCCCACTCATTGCTCTGCACACTTCTCTGCTCTCGATCCTTGCTCTCGCCGATCCGCCGATCGACTGCGGATCGCGCATGCGTTCAATTCTCCCATTCCTCAACACTCGATTCTCTCTTCCATTGCACTCGCGTCTCGCGGTACTCTGACCTAATATTAATATTAATGCTAACACGCTTTATAAAAGTAAGAATATAAGTATTATAATAGTTACTAATTATGTTTATTAAGAAAAAAAAATTAAAAGGGCATTTTGGGGGTTTGTTACACACTTGCCCTTTCTTAAAGCAGCAGAGGACGTCGAGATCGTCGTGTTTACAGTTGGGAGCATCCGCGGCCCTGCGTTGTTACTAAGCGAGAGATGTATATCGAGTCCTATTGGCCCCGAATTCTCGCGTGATTAGTGAAAGCCAATGAGCGATCACGTTCGTTGCCTACGTGACCGTCGAAATGTATGTGCTGCGTCGTCTCGTCGCTGGAAGAGACGAGCGAGAGCCGGAGCTCTTCAACCATTGTGAAAACCCACTTGGGTAGTTACTCGAGCTTCTCTCTCACCATGTGAGATTACTATTAAAAGACCAAGTATCATCCTCTTCTAGAGGGGTTAAAGCAGTGTTTGATTTCCCTCTCACCCAAATTCCGTGTGTCAACCCGCGAACCGGCATAACAAAAAAATATTATATGTCGCTAGTAATCGAAGGCGCGCGACAACTTACAACTACGATTATATATGTTTGTTTTTGGTTTTTCGTGGTTTTTTGGTATTAATGATATGTATGAATATATATTGGGTGTATAACTTAAAAACCGGAAGTTTTTAGGAAATTGAAGCGTTTATTAAAGAAAATCTTGTACAATCCTGTTATTCAAAGTATTGTTGCGAGCACCCTATGGATGGAATTTCATGGCCCGCTGGTGCTCGCGACAAAGACAAGAAGACAGCGAGAAGAAGGCGATCGGATCGATCGCCTGTCAAGCTGTCATTCGAGAGTCAGCCGCCATTGCGTACAGACATACCGATCCCTCATTACTGAATATTAGAACTTGTATTCCTGTTAATAGTTATTGAATATTGTTCATGTTCCGTTCTTACTGTTCTACAATAAACACTTATTATGTCGCGCGGAAATCGTAACAGTGGTGTCAGAAGTGGGATGCCCGCTCGGAGCGGCATGCCCACTCGCGCTTCCGCGGCCTCTGCGAGATCTTCCCCGGGACCAACGGGCGACGCCTCCCTGCAGGAACTGTTTAACAGTCTCCAGCTTAGCATCGTTGGACAGATGCAGGAGCAACGAAGGGACGACGAAGCTCGAAGGAGGGAAAAGGACGCTGAAGACCGACGGACACAGGCGGCCTTCGAGGCCCGGATGACAAGTCTGGAGGAACGGATCCAGGTCGTAGCCGTTTCGTCACAGAACGGTGTCGGTTCGGGTGGTGGCGGCGCGGGGCTTCGGGGAGGAGAGACGGCACCCCTTGTAAATAGAGTTCCTTTGGCCCTTGTAAGTAGTGTTGATAGTTGTGTTTTGACGGCGCAAGCCTCTGCCCCCGTCGCTGCGCCCGCTACTACCCCTTTGTCGGAGCCCCGCGTTCTCAGTTTGGGATACGCGGTGAAGCCGACGATTTTCGATGGTAAAGGTTCGTGGGAGGAGTACAGTATTCAGTTCGACACGATCGCGCGTGCGAATGGCTGGGACGACCAGAAGAAGGCTACGGCCTTGGTCGCGTCTCTCGGGGGTGCAGCGAGAAGCGTCCTTACGACGCTCTCCACCACCCAATGTGAAAGTTTCGCGGAACTGGTTTCGGCGCTAGAGTTCCGCTACGGGGCGAAACATCTGTCCAACCTGAATTATGTACTCTTCCAGAGTTATAGACAGCGGAGGGATGAAAGTATCACCTCACTCGCCGCCAAAATAGAACGCTTGGCGCAGTCCGCGTTCGCAGACTGCCCGACGGAAACTCGCGATAAACTAGCCGCGTCTCAATTCGTTACGGCGTTGTCGAACTCTTTCCTGCAACGAGAATTGCGACTAGGCGGTTTTACGTCGCTGAGGACCGCTGTAGCCAGAGCTCTGGAAATCGAGGCCGTCGACAGAGTGTCTCGCGGCCCCGCAGCTGAATCGCGAGAACGGTACTCAGAAAAACGAAAGGCTAAAACTTCTAACACTTCAGAAAGGTTCCCGGTGAAACAGCGGAGATTTGAGAAACCCGAGGACCGACCGGACAACTCGCCGAGGATACCGAAGTGTTGGCTCTGTGGCAAGGCGGGACACCTGCAAAAGGATTGTTTTAGAGCCAAGGACGGCCAGACCAAAGTAAACGCAACGAGGCAACAGGGAAACACCAAGAGGACGGCGTAAGGGGGAGACGCCGGACCGTGAAGAACAGTCCCCCGGTCGTCAAAAGTGCGGCGATGCAGGAGGCGACTGGGCGTCAATCCGAAGAAATTTACGTACGTGGGAAAATCGGTGGTAAACCTTGTAAAATTATCTTAGATACAGGTTCTCCGATCAACCTTCTGGAGAAGAGATTGTACCCGACGAGGGACTTCGATAAGACGAAGACCGACATCCGCTCCACTACTGGGGAGAAAATGAAAGTGTTTGGAAAAAAAAGCCTAGAAATCAGCGTTGGAGGTCTTTCGAGCATAGAAGATTTCTACATCGTCGAGATGGTGGAGAAGTGCATCCTGGGAGCGGCGTTCTTGAAGAAACACCGCTGCAGCATCGACTTATCCCGGAATGTGCTGTGCATTCCTGGTCAACCGGAAATACGCTGTGGTGAGCCGACCGCCGAGAAGAAGAAACAGGAAGAAAGAAGGGGAACGGTCGTCCCACAACATTTGGAGGAGCTGTATACCCGCTGCTCGTCAGGTTTGTCGGAAAGGCAGAAAGAGCTTTTTGCTGAAGTGCTCCGCGAATTTCAGGACGTGTTTGCCGCGGACCCGAGTCAAATTGGGAACTGCAACCGGGTAAAGCACGTCGTCGACACCGGAGATCACCGACCCATAAAACAGGCACCACGGAGGTTGCCGCTACACCGTCGAACAGAAGTGGAGGAGCTACTCCGGAAGATGTTGGCCCAGGGCGTAATCGAGGAATCCTGTAGCCCATGGTCTTCTCCGATTGTCCTGGTGAAGAAGAAGGATGGAAGCATTCGTTTCTGCGTAGACTTCCGTCGGCTGAACGAGATTACGAAGAAGGATTCGTATCCCCTGCCCCGCATCGAGGATACTCTGGACGCTCTCTCAGGATCATCGTGGTTTTCTACCGTGGATTTACAGAGCGGATATTGGCAGATCGCTATGGACGAGGAGGACCGAGAGAAGACGGCGTTTTCAGTGGGAACGGGACTGTGGCAGTTCAAAGTGATGCCCTTTGGACTTTGCAACGCCCCAGCGACCTTCGAACGACTAATGGAGGACGTACTTCAAGACCTCACTTGGAAAATTTGCTTGGTTTACTTGGACGACATCATCATCTACGGGAACGATTTTGAACAGGAGCTGGAACGTCTACGAGTAGTGTTTTCACGTTTACGTCAAGCTGGACTGCTGATGAGCCCCAAGAAATGCTCCTTCTTCTGCCGAGAAGTCAAATACCTAGGACACATCGTCACCGAGAGCGGAGTCAAGACGGATCCGGAGAAGATTAAGGCGATTTCAGAATGGCCGCAGCCGAAGAACGTCACGGAATTAAGAAGCTTCTTAGGATTGTGCACGTACTACCGGAAATTTGTCAAGGATTTTTCCAGGATCGCCAAGCCCCTGCATCGCCTCACCGAGACCAAACAGAAGTACGAATGGACCGGAGAATGCCAAGGAGTTTTCCAGGAGCTGAAGAGGAGACTCACTGGAGCCCCGGTACTAAACTACCCGGTGGCAAATAAGGATTTCATTCTGGACACGGACGCCTCTAATTTTGCCATGGGCGGCGTCCTCTCACAGGAGCACGAAGGACAGGAAAAAGTTGTAGCCTTTTTCTCCAAGACCTTGGGAAAAACAGAGAGGAACTACTGCGTCACCCGGAGAGAGCTACTGGCAGTGGTGAAATCCATCGAACATTTCCACCACTATCTCTACGGACGAAGATTTCTCATACGGACGGACCATGCAGCGCTGCGCTGGCTGCTGACTTTCAAGAGGCCCGAAGGACAGGTCGCACGTTGGATTGAACGACTGCAGGAGTACGACTTCGAGATTCGCCATCGGGAGGGAAAAGCCCACGGTAACGCCGATGGACTTTCACGAAGACCTTGCGTCGAAGAAAATTGTAAAAACTGCGACCGGCTGGAGAAGAAGGAAGCGGAAGAGGAAGGAAACTCCTCGAAGAAGATTCATCGTCTCTTCGCCGAAGAAGAGGACACGGAAGAGTGGAAACGAAGCCAGGAGAAGGATGAAGCGATCGGCTTCATCCTGAAAAAGAAGGGGGAAGGAGAGAAGCCCGACTGGCAAGACGTTGCTAGTTTCTCACCGCAGTTGAAATATTACTGGTCAATATGGGACTCGCTGGAAATTCACGAAGGTTTACTTTTTAGGAAATGGGAGTCCCATGATGGTGCGACAACCTCGTGGCTTCTAGTGGTACCACGCGAAAGGGTCGCAGAAATATTGAAGGGATTCCATGATGAGCCAGCAGCTGGACACTTCGGAATAAACAAGACCTTGGCAAAGATCCGCCAACAGTTCTTCTGGTCTACGTGTCGACAGGACGTTGAAGAGTGGTGCCGGCGGTGTGACGTCTGTGCGGCGAAGAAGGGACCACGTCAGAAGGGAGCAGGGAACCTGAAGGTGTACAACGTGGGAGCTCCGTTCGAGAGGCTTGCCCTGGACGTTGTGGGTCCGCTCCCGAGGTCCCAGGCCGGGAACAGATTTATGCTGGTCGTGGCGGATTACTTTACCCGGTGGCCGGAAGTAATCGCGATGCCAGACCAACGAGCTGTCACAGTGGCAAATGCTCTTTTACACAACGTAGTATGTCGGCATGGTGTACCGTTGGAGATACACACAGATCAAGGAAGGAACTTTGAATCCTCTGTGTTCAAGGAATTGTTGAAGCTGCTTGGAGTCAGGAAAACACGAACTACTCCTTTGCATCCCCAATCCGACGGTCTAGTAGAACGTTTGAACAGAACATTGCTCCAATACCTTGCAATGTTTGTTTCAGAACACCAGCGGGATTGGGACGAATGGATTCCCATGTTCCTACTCGCTTATAGGTCGGCAAGACATGAAGCGACACAATTAACGCCAGCGATGGTCCTGTACGGCCAGGAACTTCGCCTGCCCCTGCAACTTTGGAGAGGTTTACCCCCTGAAGTGGGAGAAGACGAGGACGTTGAACAAGGATATTCCGAATGGATTCGGGGAAGAATGAAGAGGATCCATGAGTTTGTTCGACGCCGTCTGGACATTTATAGTTCGAAGATGAAGTCCTGGTACGACAGCCGTGTCCACGCGGTGGAGTTCCAGCCTGGTGAACGAGTGTGGTTGTTCCAACCACGAAGAGTAAAAGGAAAATGTCCGAAATTACAGTCCGACTGGGAAGGACCCTACACGCTGGTGAACAAGATTAACGACGTCGTCTACAGGATTCGACGTTCATCCAAGGACACCTTCGTAGTCCGGCCCTCTTCCCTTGATTGTTCCAGACAACACGATACCCCACGACGAGGGACAAGGTGTCGGGGGACTGCTGCCGCGGCTTGGATGCGGCCCCGAATTCCCCGAATGTGCTACGACAGAGTAGCAGCCCGCAGAGGAGCGCGGACATACGTGGAACCGCTCCTCTAGCCCTGTTGACTTGGATCTGGGCGGCTCCCCGGTACATGCGTACCAACAGGCCCAGCTCGACAGGGTGGGCAGCAGACGGGAAATGGTGTCCCCAACCACCGGACGGACGTGCGACGCACGGACCGGGCGGAGGGGGCATCGCGGAGACGGGACCGTTGACGAGCTGCAACGAGACGGTCCCCTGGAACAGCACCAGAGGCCTAGAAGAGGAATGGGGCCATCAGGAAGTCAAGGAAGGGAAAACCGGAGGAGAAGAAACAAGAAGATAGAAGACGAGTAGGGAGTTCCGAGCGGATCGTTTGGGGAGAGGGCCTTAGCACGATTGTGACTAGCCGCGATCCTCTGCTTCGTGCTCGTCTCGCCATTCTGTCTTGCCGGTTCTCCCCGACTCCACCGATTCGAGAGAGTGGGAGTGAATAAGAAATAATGTTCGTCCGTTTTTTTTAATAAAGGGACTCCAGAACCACCAAGGCAAGGGAACGTCGAGCAAGATCAAGGAACGACACAGGAGTCACCAGGACACAAGGTGGAGCAGCGTCGTAAGCTAGGACGACGCGGGACTCGCACCGAAATGCAGAGTTGGAACAATGTCGTATGCGGGGACGACGCGGGATTTACACCGAACGCTGGAATGGAGGAGACCACAACGAAGGACCGGACAACGAGGACCGGAACGAAGACCGGACAACGGGGGCCCGGAACGAGAACCGGACAACGAAGGACCGGACAACGAGGACCGGACAACGAGGGACCGGAACGAAGACCGGACAACGGGGGACCGGAACGAGGACCGGACAACGAAGGACCGGACAACGAGGACCGGACAACGAGGGACCGGAACGAAGACCGGACAACGAGGGACCGGAACGAAGACGAGACGAGGCAATATTCCGATACAAACTTCAAGTCCCGACAGCCAGACGACAGGACCCCCGCCCGTCTCTACCCCAGAAGAAGATGCGTCGTCGAAGAAGAGGAAACCTCTCTCAAGAAAGAAGGCCACAAGTCCGAAGAGGCAAGTGGAGGGTAGAGATACAGAGGATTTGGGAAGGTCCACGTACCCACGCCTTGCCCAGGGTTTTTGGGTGGTTTTCCCCTTGGGCGGGAAGGCAAATGCCGAGGCGACGGACGGAAGAGGCCACGCAGTGTCTTTTCCACTCTTCCGGACCAGGGTACGGCTGCAAGACACACAGAAGCTACAGCGGTCGGGACGACCGCTCCTCCGGAGGGGGGAGCAGTGTTGCGAGCACCCTATGGATGGAATTCCATGGCCCGCTGGTGCTCGCGACAAAGACAAGAAGACAGCGAGAAGAAGGCGATCGGATCGATCGCCTGTCAAGCTGTCATTCGAGAGTCAGCCGCCATTGCGTACAGACATACCGATCCCTCATTACTGAATATTAGAACTTGTATTCCTGTTAATAGTTATTGAATATTGTTCATGTTCCGTTCTTACTGTTCTACAATAAACACTTATTATGTCGCGCGGAAATCGTAACAGTATTGTCCATCGGAAGTTACAACATTTCCCCATCTTTCTGGCAATTTGTGGATGCCATCCCCAAAAAAACGGTCATCTTTTGAAGCAAAGAACGAATCGAGCCAATTTTTTATGCCTTCGACTGAAGTCAAGCGTATTCCGGAAAGTGCATTCTGCATCGATCGAAATAAATGGCAGTCAGAAGGCGCCAAGTCTGGACTATATGGCGGGTGGGGCAGAACTTCCCATCCGTTATTTTCCAAATAGTTTTTAACGGGTTGAGCAACATGTGGCCGAGCATTGTCATGTTGGAAAATCAATGCCTCGTGTCTGATCTTCCATTCTGGCCGTTTTTCCTTCAATGCTCTCTTTAAACGAATCTTGGAAATGGCTGCTTGAGTCACGCCCAATGATTCCGCAAGCTCTTCTTGTGTTCGACACGAGTCTTGATCGAGTAACGCTTCCAATTCTTCAGCTTCAAACTTTTTCGGCTGTCCAGGCCGCTCTTTGTCTTTGATGTCAAAATCGCCACTTTTAAAGCGTTGAAACCACTTGAACCACTGTGTTTTCGCAACAACACGTTCGCCATACAATTCCACGAGCAAACGATGACTTTCGGCTGCAGGTTTCTTTGCAAAAACGTGACTCAGCAAAACTTCCCGCAAATGCTGTTTTTTCCGCCAATTTTCAAAATTTTCCATGATTGAAAAAATATGATGTGCACAAACAAATCAAACACTGTTGACTGATTTTGATAGGTGATGAATAGAGTTTCAAAATGGCGTGTATGTCAATGATTTGCTACAGCGCATACACAAGTGTTGACATCTAGTGTCAAATTCCGGTTTTAAGTTATACACCCAATATATATAGATATGTTGCAGTGCACGGCCGCTACCGTCTCTGGGGCGAGCTCGTACTCTGTTATACTAGCTGTAAGAACCGCCGCTGCCGTTTCCGGGGCGAGCTCGTTACTCTTAGCTATGTCTGCTGCTAGAAAGGCCGCTACCGTTTCCGGGGCGAGCTCAATTCTGTTGGCAGAGCTTTTGAATGAACCGCTTAGCTGCGTGCGCCTCCTTTTATACTCGAGAATTTGCGGGTTGGCGCATGCGCAGTGAGTCGTTGTTTGTTATTTTATGTTTCGTTCGCTATAATAATATAATATTTTGTTTTGCGCTTTTGTCGATACTTATAATTAATTATTCTGGACTTCCATTTCCGGTGTGAAAGAGTAGAGACGGCTGAGTGAGCGGTGCGAGTGAAAGAAGTGAAAAAGGTGTTAGCAGGCAGAGCAGGGAGTGGAAAGTGGGAGCGTAGTTAGAGGGGGAGCAGGTAGCGAAGGGAGAGAAAGGGCGAGGAAAAGAGGAGTGATGTAGAAAGGGAAAGGCAGACAGGGAGCGCGCAATTTGAGGTTAAGGTAAGGAGAGAAAGAATAGAGCGGGAGAAGAAATGGCGGCAAAGCGCTGAGAGAGAGAGGAAGGTAGCGACAGCGGGCGGCAGGGAGTGAAAGGAAGAGAGGAGCGGGAGATAAGGAAGGGAGCGGAGGTATCGAGAGTAGATAAGAGGGCGAGGAAGAAATGACGGGAGGGAAAGAGGATGAAAAGGGTGAGGAAAAGGGAAAGGATAGGGCGCTAGGAGAGAAGAAGGTGGAGGAAAAGGGGGAAGAAGAGACGAAAAAGAGAGGCAGAAGGACGAACGCGGAGAAATTAGGGAGAGAAAGGAGTCTGAGTGGAGGAAATATACTGGAGCTAACGGCGGGAGGAAGGGGGAGAGGGGGAAAAGGACGAGTGAGGACGGAGCGTTGGAGAGTTTGATTAGAGAAATGAGGGAGGAAATGAGGAACGACCTAAGGGAAGTGAAGGTGCAGGGGAGGGAGGCAAAGGAGGAGATGGAAAAAGTTAGAGGGAAGATGGAGGAATGGGAGGAGAGGTGGAGAAGAGAAAGGGAGGAGATGGAGGACAGAATGACAAGGTCGGAGAAAAAGATGGGGGAGGCGGAACTAGAGGAGGAAAGGCTAAGGAAAGTAGAGGAGAGACTAAAGGCGATGGAGACTTGGAGGGCGCGGGAGGGGGTAGGAAGAGAGATGGGAGAGCGAGGAGATAGGCCAGGGCGGGAGAGAGCAGGGTGTTTCGCCAAGAGCGAATTTATAATGCCGGCGTTAGGGCAGCTCGTAAGGAAAGTATGACGGGTAGCCAACACACAGCAGGTGGACACGACACTGGTTTATTTCGTCATTCAGTGACTGCACTGATGTCGTACGGCATGGTTAACAGTTCACAGACACACAAACACAGGTAGCGGCGCGTGGGCGCGTGGCGACAACGGGTCGCTGGTGGATAACTCCACGGAAAGCTAAACGGGCGCAATGGGCGCGAGCAAAATCTCGTAATCAAAACGGTGTTGTTGTTACGACGGTGCCGTTCTCAGAACTAACGGTCGCCGGGCGAGCGCTCCGCGATGATCGTTAGCGGTCAAAAGCGTTACAAAGGTGCAGCGGCTGACTCGTCAGCTGTTCTGATGAGTCACCAGGCCCACATTCGAATCGCGCGGTGCGACGCGTTGCTCGCGGCCGCAACACAGGGGAAGAGTGGGAGGCAAGGGTGCAGGAGCTGGAAAGAAAACTGGAAATGAAAGAGAGGGAAGAGAAAAGAAGGAACGTAGTAGTAAAGGGGGTAGGCAGGGAGGGAACGGCGATGCAGAGGGCAAAAGAAATTCTGGCGGTATTAGGAATTCAGGGGGGAATTGTGGGAGCAAAGGAGGTAGGAGGAAGAAAGCAGGAGAGGAAAGAGGTGATGCTGGAGGTGAGGTTGGAGTCTATGGAGGCAAAGAGAGAGGTAATGAGAAACAAAGGAAAATTAAGGGGTAGGAAGGAGAGGTTGGAAGATGACCTGACATGGAAGGAGAGGAGGATGCAATGGCAGTTAAGGAGGATAGGCGAGGAGGAAGAAGCGAAGGGAAAGAGAGGGTATTGTATGGGAAGATAGTGGTGGACGGAACAACGTGGTTCTGGGACGAGCGGAGGGAAGTCCTAAGAGATTGTAGGGGGTGAGAGAAAGGAGGGGTAGAGAAGGAAGTAGGAGAGGAGAGTGTGGAGGGAGGGAGGAGGCGGGAGGGACAAATAGAAAGAAGGAATGAAGAAAGAGTTGGGACAAAAAACTAAGAAGGAAGGAAGGGAGGAAGAAAGAGAAGGGGGAGGGAGAAACAGGGAGGGGAAAGGAAAAGCTGGATGATAGCCTTTTGGAACATAGCGGGGGCCACGAATAAGGACGAAGAATTCTGGAAGGGTTTGGAGGAATGGGAGGTGGTAGTTCTGATGGAAACGTGGGTGGAAGATACGAGATGGGATAGTGTTAGGCGCAGGCTACCAGAAGGGTACAAGTGGAGAGCCCAGTGGGCGAAGAGGAAGAATAGAAAGGGGAGGGCGATGGGAGGCATGTTGATAGGAGTGAGGGAGGAGATGGTAGGAAAGGAGGAGCACGGACAGGGGGAGGAGGAAGGCCTGATGGTGGAGAGGATAAAGGCGCGGGAGCAGGAATGGACGGTAGTGGCGGTTTACGTGAACGGGGATATGGAGAGGAAGTTGGGCAGGATCAGAAGATGGATGGAGGGGCAGGAAGAGGGAGGCAGGGTGCTAATAGGGGGGGACTTTAACGCGAGGACAGGCATGCAGGGGCGCAGGGTAGAAGGAGGGGAGGAGGAGGAGGAGGGAGGGGGAAGAAAATCAAAGGATAGGAAGATAAATGGGGACGGAAGAAAATTAGTTAAACTGGTAGAAGAGACAGGGTGGGAGATTCCGAATGGGAACAAGGATGGGGATGAAGAGGGGGAATTCACATACTCGGGAGGAAGAGGGGAAACAGTAATAGATTACGTGCTGGGGGACGAGGGGACAAGAGAGGGGTTGGAAAGGATGGAAGTAGGGGAGAGGGTGGAGTCGGACCACCAGCCGATGGTGGTGACGATGAAAGGGGGGGAGTGTGGGAGAGAGGTAAGAAAGGGAGAGATAGGACGGTGGGAGGAGGGCGGTGGACGGGAAGGATGAAGGAGGAATTCGAGAAGGGAATGGGAGGAGTGACCATAGAAGGGGAAGGGATACAGGAGGTTGTGAGCAAGGCGACGGAAACGATAAAGGAGGTGATGAGGAAGGGGGAGGAGGCGGGGGGAGAGAGAAGGGGCGGAAGGGGGAAGAGAGTGTAGGGAGAAGAAGAAGGTGGTGAGAAGAGTGTTAAGGAGGTGGAGAGGAGGGAAGGGGAGTAGGGAGGACTACAAGAGAAGGAGGGGAGAGTATAAGGAGCTATGCGATAGGAAAAAAGAGGAGGAGAGGGAGAGGCTAATAAAGGAGGTGGCAGAGGCAAAAACGGAAAATAGGGTGTGGGAGACAGTTAATAGGGGTAGAAAGAAAAGGAAAGGGGTGGACGAAAAGATAAAGAAGGAGGAATGGAAAGAACATTTTATGGGGCTTCTAGGAGGAGTGGAAAATAGGGTAAGGACGGGAGGAGAGGAGGGTAGGAGAAGGGGGAGGAAGAGGGAATAAGTAAAGAGGAAGTAAGGAGGGTGGTGAGGAAGCTGAAGGAAGGGAAGGCAATGGGAGGGGACGAGATCCCGAATGAGGCATGGAAGCACGGGGGAGAGAGGGGATTAGAGATAGGGTGGGAGATTTGCAGAAAAGTATGGGACGGGGAGGGGTGGCCACAGGGTTGGAGAAAAGGTATCATTGTTGGGTGCGGCGACAGACCCCTCGTATGCCCCCCCCCCCTGGGGAAGGGGAAAAGCGGCCCGCCAAGCTTTAGGGCGGGCCGCTGTATCTCAGGGAGGGAGAGCGGGGGGGGGGGGGGTCCACGAACTAGGCCCCCCCCCCGGGGAGCGGCGATGCCACGCCGCTCCCGATAGTGCGATCGAGCTCCGGGGCATAAACGGGCGGCTGATGACGGGCCGCCCTATAGGCACACGTCGCCGACCGCCCGCCCGAGATGGCCGTCGGGGAATCACGCCCCGACCGCCGTAAAGGCCCCTCGGGATGCGGCGGCTGGGGCGGCCCGTGGGGCCGTCCACGCCCCGGCCCGGCCCGGTCCCGACCGTAGCATCGTCGCGGCCGGGTAGCAGCTCGATCGCAGGGTCGTGGGGCGGGGGTGCCGGGGGGCACCACCCGCCCTAGTAGCAGCGATCCCGGAAGAGGCAACGCGGCCGCGTGGTCCGTCGCGCCGCCGCGCTAGGAGACTATAGCTGGGGGAGGTGTTAATACTCCCCCAGGGAAGGGCCCCCTTGAAGGGGGTGCTGTGTGCGGAGTTGCTCTTAAAGCGCAGGGGGGAGGGCAGCGAACGAATCGCTAGTTTGCACTCGCATCAAGTCCCTCCCGTCAGGCGCGCAACTCCGCACACGTGGTAGACCACCTTGGAGGTTTTAGTGGGTTCGAGTCCCACATAACCCCCTGCCCGCGGGGGCGAGTATCCGTGGGGATTTCCTCCAAGTAATTAAAAAAAAAAAAAAAAAAAAAAAAAAAAAAAAAAAAAAAGAAGGTATCATTGTACCGCTGGCGAAGAAAGGGGGCGGACGAGGGTACAAGAGTACAGGGGGGTGACACTGATGCCGACCCTATATAAGATTTATGCGGCGGTCCTGGTAGGGAGGTTAGAACAGGAGGTGGAGGGGAAAGGAATGATTCCAGAGAACCAGGCAGGGTTTAGGAGAGGGAGAAGCACGGTGGACCACATTTATGTGCTAAACTACATAATTGGAAAGCAGGTCGAAAAGAAGAAAGGCAAGTTGGTGGCGCTCTTCGTCGATCTTCGGGCGGCTTTTGATACGGTAGATAGGAGGATACTCTGGGTGGCGATGGAGAAGAGAGGGGTGTGGGAGGGGTTGAGAGAAAGAGTAAGGGAGATATACAGGGAGACGACAAGCAGGGTGAAGGTGGGAGGGGAGCTAGGCGAGGGCTTTTGGACCGCGAAGGGCCTGAGGCAAGGGTGCCCTTTGAGTCCGATTCTCTTCAACCTGCTAATAGCAGACGTGGAAGAGGAGATGAGGAAAGGAAGATGGGGAGGGGTTGAAGTAGGAGGGAGGAAAATATGCTCGTTGGCATATGCTGACGACCTGGTACTGTTGGCGAAGAATGAGGAAGAGATGGGGAGTATGATTAGGCGGCTGGAAGGGTACCTGGAAGGAAAGAGGTTGGAGGTAAATGTAGAGAAGACGAAGGTGGTAAGGTTCAGGAAGGGGGGAGGAAGGGAATGAAAGGTGGATTGGAGATGGAAAGGAAAAAGGATAGAGGAAGTGAAGGAGTTTAGATATTTGGGGTACGTGTTCAAGAAGAACGGGGGACAGGAAGCACAGACCAGGGATAAGGTGAAAAAGGCGGGGGTAGTAATGCGACAGGCATGGGGAATCGGGAAAAGGAAATTTGAGAAGGACTGGGGAAAGAGAATGTGGTTGTTCGACACATTGGTGTGGACGGTGGCGGGATACGGGGCAGAGATTTGGGGGTGGAAAGAAAGGGAAGAAATGGAGAGAATGCAGGAGAGGTTTATAAGGTGGTCACTGGGGGTGGACTGGAGGACACCAGGATATATGGTGAGGGAGGAGACGAGGAGGAAAAAGCTGAGGACGTGGGCGGAAGGAAGGGTATGGAGATACGAGGAGAAATTGGGTAGGGGAGACGGAGGGGAGTTGGCCAGGTGGTGCCTAGAAGAATTAAGGGAAAGAGAAAGGGAAAGGGGAGCGGAACTGTCCGCGTCGGAGAGAGACAGGATGGAGTTCAGAAGGAAGAGAGGGGCGAGGGAAGGAAGGGAAGGGGCAAGGGGACGAGAGGGTCTGGAGCGATGGGAGGAGGAAGACGGGAGGAGGCTGGAAGAGGAGAGAAGAGAAAAAATTGTACAGTCAAGGTGCAACAAATGGTACCGGGAGATAGTGGTAAGGGAGATGCCAAAGTACAGGGTGGCAGGGTGGGGAGAAGCGAGGTACGGGAGGAAAGCAAGATAAAGGCTGGGGAACGAAATGAGGGGGGGGGGGGTGGAGCTATTGGGAGGAGGAGGAAGAGAGGAGATGTAGGGTATGTGGAGGGGAAGGAGAGACGTGGGAGCACGTCCTGGAAAGATACGCAGGGGAAGAGGCAGAGGAAAAGGGGATCGGGGAAAAGATAAGGGGAATTTTGGACGAAGGAGGGAAAGGGGAGGTTTGGATGAAGAGACTGGAGGGAAAGAGGAGAGAGAGAGGGGAAGAAAGGGGGGAAAGGGGGCATGAAGGAGGGAGGTAGGAAAGAAGGAAGGAAGGAGCGAAAGAATGGAAATGGAAGTCGAAGGCGGAGGATGCGAGCAGAAGTAGAGGCGTAGGGGTAGAATTAAGAAGCGAAAGCGTGTAGGTTAAGAATAGTATAAGAGTAGGATAGCCGCTTCCTGCGGCGAGCGCTCCGCGGCAGAAGCGGGGGAGCAGTTTTGAGGACCCTGCGCTCCGGCGCTATCTATGGGGGTAGGGAGACTGCCGGGGGTGCGTCGTTGCCGGCGCCTCCCACCACGCGGGGCGTCCCATACGTTAGGAGCGTAGTGGAGGTTCGACCACCAACCGGGGCGGCTGGCACGATTGAGGTGTGCCGTGAGGTGGCCGACTTGAACAGTCGGCCCGACCAGGGCTCTGTCTCCCTGGTCCCCGGGGGGAGTTCGACGGGGGCCTCCGTCGCGTTGGCGGCGACTTCGCCGCCGCGTCCGACGCCGCAGTACTCCGCTGTAGCAGTGTTGGAGGCGGCACGGGTGATGCTGCGGCGCTGCGACGGGATGTTGCCGTATGGCGGCGCCGCGGCTGGCGCCGGCGACGCCATTGTCCTTTCCTCCTACGAGGTGACGGGGGTGTGTGGGGATGCCGGAGATTCCGAGCCCCGGGGACCCCTAGGGAGGGGCGCCCTGTCGGCGATGGAGGTCGGCGACTCGACTGAGGGGGGGGATGCCGGGCATGTGGACGGACCCGGCCAGACTCGGCCCTGGGATGAAGGCCCTTCCGGGCCGCGCGGAGCTCCGCGACTGGGCCGAGACGATGCCGGTGGACGGTCTCGCCGGGCAGGGCCAGAGTGAACTGGATTCAGTCGCCGCGACTATCGGCGCGGCGAAGAATCTAAAGACCACCGACAAACGGGCGTTTAGGATCGCCATCCGTCGTGCGTCGGCCGTGGCGGCCGAATTGACCGGAAGGGCCGAGAGGGGGGAGAACCCGGACAAGCCGGCACGGGAAGTTGTGTTCCGCCATGGTGCGTGGGAACGGCGCTCGCATGAGCTCGCCACGCAGAACAAGACCTTGACGGACCAGGCGCGCAACCGCTCGATCGCCGCGCAGGAAACGGTGTTGACTATGTCCAGTGACACAGCCACGCTCACACCGCCTCGCTCGGCCGCCCGGCTCGACAGCGACCGCACCTGCCGAATGGCGTCGATGGTCAATCGCTGCCGCTATTCCCTGTCCACCGAGTCAAATGCCGCCTTTAGGTGTATGAAGAAAATCACCAACCTTCTCTCCTTCCTCATCACCTGCCTGTTTATCAGGTAGTTCAATACATAGATGTTATCAATGCATTCCATCCCTCTCCTAAAGCCGGCTTGACTCGGTGGCAACAACTTCTTACCCTCCACCTCCTCCCTTAACCTCTCTGCCAACACCGATGCGTACACTTTGTACGCCGTCTGTGTCAGCGTAACCCACCTGTAATCCTCTACCCTCTTTCCGTTCCCTTTCTTCACTACCGGCACCACTACTCCTTCCCTCCACTCTTCCACCCATCCTTCTCCCTTCCATACCCTATTACAAATTTCCCATAACCAATCCTGCACCTCTCCCCCCCCCCATATTTCCATACCTCGTTAGCTATACCATCCCCCCCTCCTGCCTTACCCTCTTTCAGATTCCTCACAACCCTTCTCACCTCTTCCTTACTCAACTCCCCCGCCTCCCCCTCCACCCTCCACCTCCCCCTTTTCTCACCCTCCATTCCACCCCTCCTAATAACCCCTTAAAATAATCCTCCCATTCCTCCATTTTTATCCCCTCCTCCACCCTCCTTCTTCTCCTCCTGTCTCTATTTATTACTTTCACCCCCTCTACCTCCTTCTCCCACCTCTCTACTTCCTCCCTCTTTTTCTCCTCACACATGCGTTTATATTTCTTCTTCCTATCCCTATAATCTTCCCCATCTCCACCCTCCCTACTCCAACGCCTCAACTCCCTTCTTACCTTACATTTGTGACCCGCTGTGCCGGGGCACGGTGGAACCAGAGGAGGAGTTCCTAGCCGGCTCAGTCGGGGTGTCGCGGGTTCGTCGAAGAGACACTCTCGTTGGCTGTGGTTTACGTAAATAGATGTATTGCAACTTCGTCTTAAATCTAACCGAACGCGAGACGGCTTAAGCTAATTCTTACGAGCTAGGCGGCTTAGATACTATTGCCTTAAAGCTAGCGGCGATCGTAACTAGGTAACTTATCAGCTAGGCGTTTACTTCTAGGTCGGTACCGCTGAATCGGCGGCGAGCGTCGGCTTGGATCGGTCGCAATAGTCGGTCGGCGGCCTTGGCGGCTATCGGCGCGAATCGAGATTCGGCTGATGTAGCGACCAAGGAACGGGCTACTAGCGGTCAGGCGGTAAGGTATGCGGCTACCACAAAGACGACGCCGCCTATCGGCCGCGGCACAAGTTAGACTCGCGGGCCGTCAAGCGCGGTGGGGGCTTTTGCGTGACGCGGGTTCGCTTCGCGAGTCGTTGCTCGGGAGGGGGAAGCGCCTTGGTGACGAACGTCACACATTTCATCTCCTAACACTCCTTATCCCACCATCCTCCCTTTCCTCCCCTCTCTCCTCCTTTCCCCATCTTCCCTATCACCCCTTTTACCCTATCCCTCAGCTCCCTCCACTCTTCCTGTATTGCTATGTCCCCTCCCTCTCTCTTACCAAATAACCTTATAAACTCCTCTCTCCCCTTCTCTGTCCAGCTCCCCCTCACTAACCCTTTTCCCTCTCCTTTTTCCCCCATCTCACCCCCTCCCTGCATTCCCCCTTCAACCATACTACCACTGGGTGATGGTTTGAGTCCACCCTTTCACCCACTTCCATTCTCTCTACTCTCTCCCTTGTCTCCTCATTCCCTAACACATAATCGATTACCGATTTCCCTCTCCCACCTGTGTACGTCCACTCCCCCTCCCCAACCCCTTCCACATTTCCGTTCATTATCCCCCACCCCCTCTCACCCAAATAACTACATAACCCCTCTCCATTCACCTCTCTGCCCTTCGATCTCTTACTTTCCAATCCCTTCTCTTCCTCATCCTCCCCCCCATATCTCCCCCCTTCACCTCCGGTCCTTGCGTTAAAGTCTCCCCCTATCACCACCCTTACTCCTCTCTTCCCGGCATCCACTCCTTCAATTCCTCCAGCTTCCTGTGCAAATCCTTATTTACGTATAATCCCACCACCCTCCACACTCCCCTCCCATCTTCACCTTCTTCATTATTATCCTCTCTTTCTCCCCTTCCTCCCCTTCCCTTGTTTCTAACCCCTTCCTCACCCCCATTATCATTCCCCCCATTGCCCTCCCTTTCTTACTCACCCTCTTGGCCCACTGCTTCTCCCACACACACCCTTTTGGCATCTTATTCCTCACCCCCTCCCAGTCTTTTTCCTCTACCCATGTCTCACATAATACCACCTCATCCCATTCTTCCAACCCTTTCCAGAACTCCACATCTTTATTCTTTACCCCCGCCACATTCCAGAATGCCACGTTCTTCCTACCCTTTGTAACGAGTTAGAACCGGTGGGACGCGGGTCTCCCCCCACCACGCGCGCCTAGCGCGGGCCGCCACTACCGAGCGCGGCCGCTAGATGGCCGCGCGCCGAGCGACGCTCTCGCTCGCGAAGTTCGCGCGCGAGCGCCTATAAGCTGGCGCAATGGGCCCATTAGCCAGAGTCAACTACGAGCGGTACGAGCTAACGGTTGCGCCTCTCCCAGCGATCTCTTGCATATCACAAGCTGTATCACTGTGTATTTTTGAATCCCACTACCTCCACGGCTCCCAAAGGATCGCGAGTACGCCGACCTTTGGACGCAGGTCGATATCCGCTGTCAATCTTAGGGACAAGCTTCGCTTGCCCCGGAGGACATCCCATAACCTCCGTATCTTCCGCGGGTTTTACCCACTGGACGAACGGACTCAAGGTTTCCCGGTCAGGGCCATTGGTGGAGACCACAGCCAAAGCACCAGAACGACCACTGCCCCCACTCCTTACATTACCGCCGAACCGCTAGAGCATTCGACCTCCACGACGCGAACGACGCGACCGACGCGGACGACACAGTAGGTTAAGAGTTAAATTAAGCCGCACAGACCCTGTAAGTCAGCTGGACCTGGCCGGGACATTTGTACACGTGTTAGTTTCAACAATAAAGCCCATTTTACCCACGACACCTGAGTCATTCACTCGACGGCCCTGGACACCCGGTCTGAGCCGGCATAATCGCGGTTCCTCCATCGCACACCGAGTAACCCCCGCGAGGCGTGGTTACACCTTGCATCACCTCCCCTCCTCCCCTCCTCCCCTCCTCCCCTCCTCCCCTCCTCCCCTCCTCCCCTCCTCCCCTCCTCCCCTCCTCCCCTCCTCCCCTCCTCCCCTCCTCCCCTCCTCCCCTCCTCCCCTCCTCCCCTCCTCCCCTCCTCCCCTCCTCCCCATTCTCGTTTCCCTGTTCCTCCATCCATTTCTCGCACACCTCGTCCCACCTCTTCATCCTCCCGTTCACATGTATCCTATCTGCACATTATTCCCCTCCTCCCCTCCCCCTGCTCCTCCCCCTCTTCGTCCCCTTTTACTGGCGACCTTACCGTTTTCCCGCTCCTCTTAAACCCTGCCCTTCCTTCCCCCTCCATCGTCCCCACCTCGTCCTCGCTCCCTCTTTTTTCCCCAAAAACTCTCTAAGGTCCCCACACTACTACCACTGTCCTTCCTACCCCTTTCCTTTCTCGCTTCACCCCCCTTGTCCTTGTCCTTCCTACCCCATTTACTCCCCTCTCCCCCATTTGCCCTTCACCCCCATTCTCCCCACCCCCATCCCACCCATATTCCTCTTAATGATGCTCGTAATTCGTTTTCCCCCGTTCAAAAATTCCCGCCTTCCTTACCAACACCTCTACCTCTTTTCTTCTCCTACAGGTGTCACCTCTTATCGCTCTACTCGCTCTTTCCCGCGCACTTATCCCACCTCTACCACCTAACCTACAAATCTTCCCTTATCCCTCCTATTTGCCTTTCACCCTCAATCCTAGCCCTTCCCCACTTATCTCTATTCTCTCCACACCTCTCCCTCAACCTCCACACTCGCACTCTGTTCTCCCTTTCACCTCCTCACCACACTTTCCCTACACCTCTTTCACCACTCACTAAACACACGCCCTTCACACACCGCGACCGGAAACGGAAGGCAATTAGCACTATATTGTTTAAGCAAACTGTTAAACTGTATTTATTTAATTGTTCCCCTTATGGTTACAATAGCTTCCGTTTATCTTAACCTAACTCAACCTAATTCCCCCTCCTTCGCACTTGTCTTTCGCTCTCTCTCTCGTTCCTTACCCTATCCTTACTCTATTTCTTATCCAATTACCCCCTGCTAATTACTTTCCCTCATTCACCCCTCCTCCTCCTCCAATTTTCCTCCGTGCTCCCTTGTCTTCATCCCTCCATCTTTTTCATCCACCCTTCCTCTTCGCCCCTTCCCCTAATATCCTTCTTATCTTTTCCCGTCTTCCCCCGCCCCATTTTTCCTCTCCACTGCACCTTTTCAAAATGTGCTCCCACGTTTCCTCTTCTCCCCCGCATACCCTACAGACCCTTTCTTCCTCTTCCCAGTACCTCGCTTCCCTCAATTCGTTCCCACTCTCCATCTCGCAATCCTCTTCAATCACTCTTCTTTCCACCCTTTCCTCAGGTACTTTGCAACTCCTTCCACTCTCACCTCTCTGTACACCTTGTTGTACCTGGTCTCTCTCAACCTCTCTTCCATTTCTCCTTCTTGCTTTTTCCTATCTTGTGACGAAGTCACGTCACGCGCCGCGCGAGCGTACGGCGCCGAACCGATAAGTGCCGCGAAACCGCGAACCGACTCACGAGCGAAGATGTACGGCCTTTCGATATAAAGGCCGCGGCGAGCAAGACTGACAGCTCTCGTACAGTACATAGTGGCTAACGCTGCCGGACCGTACACCCGAGACGCTCTTTTTAACTCCTTGAGGTGTGCACGCGTCGGCCATCGCCACGCTGTGCCATTTACCAGCCTCTTTCCGAAATAGGCCGAGAGAAATCTTGCGCCCTTCCTACGCCAGTGAGGTGTCTCCGCGCCCTATAGGATTGCACATTGGAACTCGCTTATACGACTCCCGCACGGACGCGCCTTCTAGGCCGCTCAGGGTAGAACGTTCCACAACCTCCGCATCCTCCATCCACCAGCTCGTCGCCCGCGCCGCCGCCGCGATCGAACGCGCCAGACTCGTAGTCGGAACCGCGACCGGACCGTGTTAAACAAAACTGTAACCATCAGACTCCAATAAACACTCGTTATTTGTTACATACGGTCTTGATCATTCGCCGAACCCGGCCTTACCGACTGAGTCGGCATCTCACTCCTTCTCCGTCCCACCGGAAACCGTCTGGCCACCGGAGACGGTCACAATCTTTTCTTTCCACTTCCCTCCATTCCATTTTTCCTGTCCCTCTCTACCGTCCTCTGCTCCTATCCCCTTTCCTCGAAGTACTTCCTTCTGCCTTCCTCCCATTTTGACACTCTCCCCCCCCCCCGCTCTTCTCCTTACTTCCTTCCAGCTGACCCTGGCCAACTCCCCGCCTTTTCCTTCCCTTAGCCTCTCCTCGAAACACCACGCTCTTTTCGGTGCCCTCGTTCTCAGCTTGCTCCTCTTGACTTCATCCCTGATTATGTACCCTGGCGTCCTCGAGTCCACCCCCATCGTCCATCTTAAAAATCTCTACTGCGTCCTCTCCATCTTCTCCTTTTCCTCCCACCCAAAAATCTCCACTCCGTATGACATTACTGTCCATACCAACGCGTCAAACATCCATATCCTCCTTTCCCATTCCCCTCCGAACACCCTCTTTCCCATTCCCCACACTTGCCTCATTACTCTCCCTGCCTTCCTTACTCTCTCATCCACGTGCGCTTCCATCCCTCCATTGGTTTTCAGCCTGAAGCCCAGGTGCGTCATTTCCTTTACCTCTTCTATCCTTTTCCTCTTCCATTCCCATTTCTCTTCAGTTTTCCTTCTCCCTGCTACCCTGAACCTCATAATTTTTGTCTGTTCAGTGCTGACCGTTAATCCCTTTTTCTCCGCGTATCCTTCCAATTTCTCCTCCACCCCTCCTAACAGATCCATAAAGTGCTCCTTCCATTCTTCCTTCCCGATCTCTTTGTTTGTTCTTCTCTTCCTACCTCCTTCATAAATCTTACTTCCTCTTCTTCTTTCTTTCTTTCGCAATACTCCCTATACTTCCTTTTCTCCTCTGTTGCGGATTACGATAACGAAACGTACAGGTTCACACAATTGATTGCTCGTAGGTTTAACACAAAGAACATGTACTATTTAATAAAGTCACTTCACTTTGTACAATTATTTACAAGATGTATTTAATACCCAAAAAATGTTTATGAGATATTTACGAGTTATTCACAAGATATTTGAATAATCGCACTTGTCTACTACACCAGCGATCTGGCAACTTGCTTGCATTTGAAAGACCTCGCGCGATCGCGAAACGTGCGCTCAGCTCGGAACACAGAGCGAGAATAAGCCGGAACTCTCGATTCCCGGAATCCTGACGAAGATCACGTGGTCGGAGTGACATAATCAGCAGCTGATTGAGCCACCTGGCCGTAATTAGATGGTGACACCCAGAGATGGCCCACTCAGCTCCTTTGTAAACAATAGCCGATTCGGATCGGGCCGCGGTCGAGCGCTAGCGGCACCCGTCGCCTCGCTCCGAACGGCGGCGACCCCCCCCCCCCCTCCTCACTCTGTCTTCAACATTTCCCGCCCGCCTCGTCAAGGAACTTGACGAAATATTGCACTGCCGAAAGTGCTGCTTGAATTCGTGCGATCCACCTTGGCCCTCAACCTGAACAGACGTGAGAGGGCGCAGCCGCCGTCTACGCGCGAATGGTCACTGCTCGCGTAGCAGTCAGTGCGCAGAAAGTGCCTACAGAAAACAATAATAATGTAGTGTGTACAGGAGTGAAAGTGTTGTTATGAGTGCTCGACAGTGTCTTGAACCCCCGAATGAAACGACAACCATTACCGCAGTCATACAGGATTGTCATTTTGCGCTAGCAAAAAAAAGGTGAGTGAACGTATTTTACAAAAATTTGAGGTTAGACTTGTTGACTCGTCGCGTGGCCTGCGTCCAGACTATTCGCCGATGGCGTGGGCAATGGAATGACCTTGTTAATAGGTCGTTTAACCTCCGTTTTCGTGGTTTTCACCGTGACGACTCGGGTGAGTCCGTCTGAGCCTGGGTGCACGGCCGTAATTCGAGCTAAAGGCCATCTTGTCGGTGGAAGAAGTTCCTGTTTTAAGAGGCACAATGTCCCCTTTTGAATTGTGGGTCGTACCTGACACCATTTACCTCGCGTCTGCAGCGTGTTCAGGTATTCCTTCGACCACCGACGCCAAAAGTGTTGTTGCATTTGTTGCACCAACTGCCATCGGGAGAGTCTGGACGTAGGCAACTCCACCAGGCTCGGTTCGGGAATGGCGATCAGTTGACCTCCGATTAAGAAATGACCGGGGGTCAACGCTTGAAGATCGTCAGGGTCGTCCGACAAGGGTTCCAGCGGTCTGGAATTTAGGCATGCTTCGATGCCAGCTAAGAGCGTGAACAGTTCCTCGAATGTGAGTCTCTGCTCGCCGATTTGTCGTCGAAGGTGGTGCTTGACAGACTTGACCGCTGCCTCCCACAACCCGCCGAAGTGGGGGACGGCGGATGGCTTGAACTTCCACTCGATGCCCTCCGCGGCAATCGTTGTGAGGAGGTCGGGGCCATCAAGAAGGGCAGAGCGCAGGAGGTATCGCAGCTCGCGGTTGGCTCCCACGAAGTTGGTGCACAGTCGCTATATATTTCGGAACAAATTCCTCTGCGAGCTACGAATCTCCTGAGCGCAGCCAAAAACGTCTCCGCACTTCCATCGGACACCAACTCCAGATGAACTGCTCTTGTTGACAGGCAGATGAATAAGGCAATGTATCCCTTAACACTTCTCTGTCCACGCCCTCGCCCGATCGCACCAGTATCGGCCCGGCGTAATCGACGTCGGCTTTCATGAACGGCCTGCAAGGAATTACCCGCGCGCGGGGAAGATTTCCCATTAGCTGTACAGGAGGTTGATGCCTCCATCTAAAACAGATAACGCATTCCCGCAGGCACGACTTTACCATCGGATGACCCCTCAGAATCCAGCATTCCTGTCTCACTGTCGCCAGCATGAGTTGAACGCCTCCGTGAAGACATCGTAGATGGGCTGACTTCACCCACAGGACCACCAGGGGAGACTCGTCCGGAAGAATGAGCGGGTGAGCCCGATCGTATGGTAATGCGGCGCTTTGCAGCCACCCTCCTACTCTCAATAGTCCTTCCTCGTCCAAGAAGGGGGTTAATTTCCGTCGGCGACTCTT
Source organism: Andrena praecox (assembly GCA_963932275.1). NCBI lineage: Eukaryota > Metazoa > Arthropoda > Insecta > Hymenoptera > Andrenidae > Andrena > Andrena praecox. Next base: position 17,314,418 of record OZ010729.1, on the reverse strand, counting down.
TAATGGAATGGCCCGATTGACCTCCGTTGGAAACGACTGCCGCTGCACCAGCCGGACCAGTCATCTTCGCGCCGCGTAGATCTCCTCTGATGTGAGGTGTGCTGAACGACTGCCCTTGTACTTGGGCAACCAGCGGCAACACCAAGCTGTTACCCTGAAGAGACGACGTAGGTTAGAGGCCCGTGATATATATATAGGCTAACCTCGTCCTCCCCAGGGAGCTGAGTATGAAGGCTCCTGGTTCGCTGCTCCAAGGTCGGCTCCTGGATTCTGGCTTCCGTACGAGGCCATTGATTTGGAGAGTTGAGCCAACCCGGTCCAGCCCACCAGAGGGAGAAACCGGGGAGGTCCCTTGGTGATAGCCCTCGGGACGCACAGTCCGCCGGGTTGTCGGGGCCTTGGACGTGATGCCACACCGCAAGTGGCAACTTCTGTTGGATTGAGGAAACCCGATTGGCTACATATGTCGTCCTTCGAGTTGGGTGCCCTCGAATCCAGCCCAGGGCCACAAGAGGGCCGCTCCACAGGTGCACGTCCACCTCCAGGACGGTGAGTGCATGGGCCGTCAGACGTGTCAGCAACCACGCGGCGCAGAGTTCCAACCGCGATATAGAGACCTGTTTTAACGGCGAAACCTTGCTTTTGGCAGTTACCAACGTGGATCGCGATATGCCTGATGCAGCTCCACGAAGCTGCTCGAGGGCAGCCATCCTAGGCAGCGGGGAATCTGAATGCCTGCTAGAGACGGCAGCTCCAGCACAAATTGCGACCAGTGCTGCTCCTCCCGTGGTGGTAGCGGAGTGTCCCAGTCGCTCTTCAGTAGCCACAGTTCCGGGATCAGGATTTTGGCTACGATCGTCATTGGGGCCAACCATCTCAGTGGGTCGAACAGCTGGGCCGTCTTGCTCAGCACCGTCCTCTTGGTGGCTGCTGCTGCGCCTGGTCTATCGGCTGTCGTAATCTGAAAACAACCAACTGAAGGTAGCCACTCGATCCCCAACACGCTGTGTGAGCTGGAAGAAGTCCAGCTCCGAGTGGCCTGCGTCGACCGAGGTTATGCCGCTCAGCAGCTCCCTAGAGTTGGACGCGCATTTTCGAAGCGGGAATCCGCCCGCCATAAGGAACTCGTACAGCTCGCATTGAAGCTGCTGTGCTTCATCCAGAGTGGGGCCTCCAGAGAGGACGTCGTTCATGTAGATGTCGCGACGGACGACCCTCGCCGACGCTGGGAACTTCTCAGCGTCCTCAGTCGCCAGCTGGTGGATGCACCGGATCGACAGGTATGGAGCGCATGTCAATCTGTACGTGACCTGCGGAACCTCACCAGCATGTCGTCTCCACACAATCTTCTGCCATCGCCAATCGTCCTTCTGTACCCGAATCTGGCGATACATTTTCGCGACATCGGCGGTGAAAGCTACTGCGTGCTTTCGCCAGCGGAGGAGCACCTCCGCCAAAGGAGGGAGCAGATTTTGCCCCGTGTGGAGGAACTCGTTGAGGCTCCTTCCATTGTCGGTCTTCAATGATCCATTGAAGACCACGCGCAATCTAGTGGTGGAGCTCGTCTCCTTCCACACCCCATGATGCGATAGATAGAAGCCGACGTTCCTGGTGAGGTTCCCACCTGAATTCAGGACACGAGTCATGTGTCCCATGGACTCGTACTTGTTCACGAAGTCCTCATACGCTTCCTGTAGGTTCTTTGAACGTCGAAACCTACGCTGCATGGCTTCCAGAGTCCTCAACGCTGCCCGTCGGGAATCGCCTAGGCTCGGAGTTGCCTTGAAGGGCAAGCTCACTACGAAGCGACCTTCGTCATCGCGTCGGTATGTCCGCAATAAGTGCCGCCCGCACTCTTCATTCTCCGGCGTTGGTTGCACAACTACGGAAATTTCTTCCTGCTCCCAAAATTTGGTTAAAATGCTTACCAACTTCTTGTACACAGTGCAGTGGTGAACTGAAGGTGTGCCCGATAATGGGTCAGGATGGCTCGAGTTGTCCTTGACGCCTCCGTTGAGAATCCATCCCAGAAAGGTTTCCTGGGCAACAGGAGCGTTAAGACCACCAAGCCGCACCCCACAGCGCAGGATTTTGTTGTACACATCGGCACCTAGGAGTAGCTCCACTGGAACGTTCCTTTGGTACCACGGATCCGCAAGCGATAGGCCTTGCAAGTGATGTCACGTTCGTTCTTCCGGGAACTTCCGCGATACCTGTCCAGAAAATTCCGGTAAAATCAACGCTGACACTTCGTGACGGCATTCTTCGTTGCAGTGGGATGCAACAGTGACGGTCGTGAATCCCTTCGTGGAGCGGGATCGAGCACCGCCCACTCGAAGTAAGTGTATTCGAGCACTCCGACGACTGAGCCCCAGTCGTTGCACCAAAGATTCCGCGATGACTGACACCTCACTCGCCGGGTCGATGAGTGCTCGCACGATCACAGTTGTTCTATTGGGTTCCAGTAGCTTCACTCTCGCGGTACTGAGGATCACTCTGGCTGACCGAAACACTTGCATCGCAGCGTGATGGACCGCTGGCTTTGCGGGAGCGCAATGAACATCATGAAGAGATGTATGATGTTTCTCGTCACACATCATGCACGTCTTGATCGACTGACACACGTCGAATTGATGTCTACCCAGGCAGTTTACGCAGAGATGTAGTGACTCGGTGACCGCCTGCTTTTCTGCTGGGGATTTCTTCTGGTAGACAGGACAGAACGCCTCATAGTGCTTGCCCTTGCACAGGCTACAGTCCTTAGCAGGATTGGTTGAGGTGGAGACTTGGTGCCTCGGGAAGGAGGCGGCCTTAGCCGCGAGTTGCCGTCGGCGTCGCGTCGTGGCAGGGCGCGACGCACGACGGCGGAGATACGATCAGGGGGGGTCCTCGTGTCAAAGCCCCCCCCCCCCCCCCGGGGAGCAGCCGACCATCTGCTGCTCCCCCGGGAGCCGCGCCATTGGCGCCGTTTTTAGCGCGCTCCCGAGGAAGGCGGTCGAGCAGGTACAGGGTGAGTGCGGCGCTCAATTGACCATATGACCTAGTGCCGCCTCCCCGTCCGGCCGCGACCCTTCGGGCCGCGTCCGGGTCACTGCTCGACCGCGGGGGGTCGCGGGGTGGGGGTGCCGGGGGGCACGCTCACCCCTCCACAACATCATGCGACCCCCCCAGAAGTGGCGACGCGGACGCGTGGTCCGTCTCGCGTCGCCGGAGTCTTGGGAAGACCCCACGCGTTGCCGCGCGGGGCTGTTGAGCGCGGAGTTTGCACTGCGCTGAGAGGGAGGTAGCGGATGAATCGCTAGTTTGCTCCCGCAAAAAGTCCTCCCCCTCGAGCGCGCGACTCCGCGCCCGAGGACGACCACCGTGGAGTTTTAGTGGGTGCAAGTCCCACATAACCCCGTCCCTCCCCCGGGGGGCGGGGTATCCGTTAGGGATTTCTCCACGTCAAAAAAAAAAAAAAAAAAAGGTGGAGACTTGGTGGGAGCGAAGGCTCCAGTTCGGATGTGCCGTGCCCATGTCCTGGCATTGCGCCGTTCACGGGAGGATTCTGGTCATCATTGCACGATCTGGATGCCCTGGAACGGCACCCCTTCGGCCGTCGGCTTGCCGGCGCAAGGCCGTTGGGGAACCCCGATGGGCTCCATATTCTCTCAACCGGGTTGCCGGTTCTGGTGGTACCCCCGGGCCTTCGGGCCGCGCGGGGAGGATCCAGGACCAGCCCGGGGCGGAGAATTTCGACGAAGTTGGGGGCCCGACCGGGGAAAGTCCATGTACCGCACCTCCACGTTGGTGCTCCCGGGGACTCAAGGGGACCTTTGGCCTCTGCGAATTGCGGACGCGGACATGGCAACTCGCGCTCCCCTCGGGCCTGTCCCGAGGAGTGTCCTCCCTGGCGGTATGTTTTTCCCCGCCATCGGGGAGGACGGTAGCTTCGGAGCTTCCGGGCTACGGTGCCCCCCCCCCCCCCCCCGCCTTAATGGGGAAGCCTGGAAGCGTATCGCTTCCGGGAGTTCCGTAATCCGCGTCGGTGAAACGACGACCCCTCGGAGAGGTAACTCCCGAGGGTATGCGAAGCCACGCGGACCGGAGGTAAGGAAAAACCTCTATAATAAAACCCCCAACCCTGAGCCCCAGCGGTGGTGCCGGGGCACGTGTCTCCTCGCGTATGAGGGACACGTGGGTGGAGCGGGTATGCTCCACCTAACCGCGATCCGGCTGGAGTACTGCCGCCACCAGCTGTAGCCCGCGCCCTTAGGGGCCCTGGCACAACGGATTCACAACGGCACGCCGCCTCTACCGTTGTGCGACCTTCTAAGCGGTTTCGCGTGGGAACCATATGGAAGGTTTTATGCAACAGGATAGTGTCCTCCATACACTCCCGGGAGGTGTTCGGGCAACAACGCCTCCGGCCGACGACTGGTCTTCGTCGCTCGTGGACCGGTGCACGATCGCTTCGTGCGGGTCACCGGCCACATTGAAGGACGGGCTATCACCCGCGGTTCCGCCTATTCCGGCTATTCACGAGCGGGGGTGGCATGCCAGCCACTTCCCGCGGCAGGCGTGGGGGAATACCCCCTCACGGACGGAGAGGCGCGTAGCGTCTCTCCAATTTTAATGACACTTCGCTCTAGCGTTGAAGCGGGGGGGGGGGGGATTGCCGGGGTGCGTCGTTGCCGGCGCCGCCCACCACGCGTGGCGTCCCCTACGTACGAAGCGTTGTGGATGTGCGGCCGCCGATTGGGGCGGTGAAGACGATAGATGTGCGTCGGGAGGTGGCCGAGCTCATGAGCCGGCACGACCAGGACGCTGTCTCCCTGTTCCCCGGGGAGAGTTCGACGGGGGCCTCCGCCGCGTTGGCGGCGACGTCGCCGCCGCGTCCGACGCCGCAGTACTCCACTGTGGCAGTGTTGGAGGCGGCACGGGTGATACTGCGGCGCTGCGACGGGATGTTGCCGCGTGGCGGCGCCACCATTGTCCTCTCCCCGGACGAGTGGACGGGGTTGTGTGGGGATGCCGGGGATTCCGAGCCCCGGGGACCACCAGGGAGGGGCACCGAGTCGGCGATGGAGGTCGGCGACTCGACTGGGGTGGGGGGGGGGGGACAGCGGTGGCGAGCCCGTTACCGCGCCGCGGCGGCGCGCTGGGGCTGCTCGTCGCGTGGTCGACTCCGTCTCTGAGGAGGACCGTGCTCCCGGGGGAGCGACGCCGGGGACGCCTGCCTGGAAGTCCCCTTGCTGTCGTCCGGTGGCGACACCGACGCTAGCCGGAGGCCGGGCTTCGTGCCCGGTAAGAGGGGCTGGAAGCCGGACGTGTGGACGGACCCGGCCAGACACGGCCCCGGGATGAAGGCCCTTCCGGGCCGCGCGGAGCTCCGCGACTGGGCCGAGACGATGCCGGTGGACGGTCTCGCCGGGCAGGCCCAGCGTGAGCTGGATTCAGTCGCCGCGACTGTCAGCGCGGCGAAGAATCTAAAGACGACCGACAAACGGGCGATTAGGATCGCCATCCGTCGTGCGTCCGCCGTGGCGGCCGAATTGACAGGAAGGGCCGAGAGGGGGGAGAACCCGGACAAGTCGGCACGGGAAGTTGTGTTCCGCCAGGGTGTGTGGGGGCGGCGCTCGCATGAGCTCGCCACGCAGAATAAGGCCTTGACGGACCAGGCACGCACCCTGGGGGAATTTCTCCACAGCGGGGAGCGGGAGTTGGAGTTTTCGCGGAGGAAGTACGCGCGCCTGGGGGCGCGCGCTTCTATGGCCGGCGTGGACGTGACAGAGTCGGAGACTCTGTCGATCCGTCCCGCCGTGCCCATCCCCACCCACGAGGGGCTCCTGCCCTCGTGCCTGCCCCCCCTGGACAGACTCCTGTGTCCAGGTAAAGGAAGCTCCCGTGCCGCGCCCCTCAGCGGCGGCGAAGCCCTCCCCCCTTCGCGAGGCGCCGGCGGGGGGTAAAGGGACGAAGAGGAGGAGGGTGGTGTCCCCCCACCCGCCTCCGGTGGACTCCTCCCGCGATGCCGGCTCCGGGGCCGCTATGCAGCCCTGGGACGCCATACTGCAACGCATGGTGGAGCTGGAGAGGAGGGTGGAGGGACGTCTCCTTCACCTGGGGAAGGTGATCCGTCGCGGGGAACTGACACCGACCCCGACGCCGAGACCGGCCGACCCGCCGTCTGCCCTGGCCTAGAAATGGGACGGGATTGGCGGGGGCCGTCATGCGCGGTCGTGGCCCCGGCCCGCAGCAAGAAGAAGGGGGGCGCGGGCGACGTCCCGCTGGTCCGCCGGCGGATGCGCCCGCAGGTGGGGTGGGGGGAATTATTCCCCCTCCCTGTATGTTTGCCTCCCCTGTTGCGGGGGGCTGTGTCCCCTCCGGTTCCCCCTGCCCGTGCACCGGCGCTTGCCGGGCTGGGCGCAGGAAACGAGGGACGGCGCTGGCGGCCCCCATCGTGCCTGGGGGGACGGTGGCGGGCGCTGCGGAGAGGGGTGGAGCCGCGGCTCCTCCTCCGGCTGCGCGGTCGAGTGGCCCTGCCGCAAGGGCCGCAAAGAAGAGGGCGGCGGCGGTGATGGCCCCGTTGCCGGCGATTCCGACCAGGGTACCTGGTGCCCCAGCTGCCCCGCAGGGCACGTGGGCCCAAGTGGTGGGCCGCAAGGCCAGGAGGGCGGCGGCGCCGTGACGGCAGCGCGGGGGAGGGGCGCAGGGGCGTGGGCGCTCCCGGGAGGACCCCGGTGGCGATTCCGCGCGCCCCCAGATCCGCGGCGGTGGCTATCACCGCTCCGGCTGGGGGCGAGAAGGATTTCTCTGCGCGGGTCGCCGGCGCGATGGCGGCGATTAAGGTCGTCCACCTCGGCATCGCTTCGATGCGACCGAGGCGTGCCGTAACCGGGGGCCTAGTGCTAGAAATCCCGGGGGCCCAGGGCCCGGCCAAAGCCGCGGCGCTGAAGGCCAAGCTCGTGGAGCAACTGGGGGACAGTGGCATCAAGGTCCACTGCCCCCAGAGGATGGCTGAGTTTCGCGTCGGCGGCCTCACGGAGTTGGCGTCCGAGGACGCCATCTGCGCCACCGTCGCGACGCAGGGGGTGTGTGCGCCGGCTGATGTGTCGGTCGGCGACAAGCGGCGGGATCCAGCGGGGCTGTTCTCCGCATGGGTCCGCGCGCCCGCGGCGGCGGCGGCGGCGTCGGTACTCGTTAAGGCAGGGAAAATTGTCATAAATTCCCTTGCCGCGCGAGTGACGCCGCTCGCACAGAGGAGGCTGCAGTGCTTCCGGTGCCTGGAGTACGGCCACGCACAGGCCAAGTGCTCCAGCCCGGAGGACAGGCGCCTCCTCTGCTACAGGTGCGGGGTAGCGGGACACACGGCGCGACTGTGCGTCGCCGTCCCTTGCTGCCCCCTATGCACCAGCGCGGGTTTGCCGGCCGGGCACCGAATGGGTGGCCCGGCCTGCCGCCCTCTCCCTGTGTCAGGGAGGGGCAAGAAGAAGAAGGGCGGCGGGGTTCCCGGGGGGGTTGCTCCCCCCGCGCCGGCGGCGCCTCGAGTGATTTCGCACCCACCCACGCCCGCGTCCGCTTCCGCGGTGGCTTGCCCCGCCGCGCCCGCCGTGAATATGGAGACCAGTGCTCTGGTCTCCACCTCGGCGGCCAAGTCCGGCGCGGGCAAGCGGAAGGCCCAGGAGGATCCGGGTGCCTCGTCGCACTCGATGCCGTCTTCGCCCGGGGGTTCTCCCCGCAAGGGGTCGAGAAAGAAGAAGGAGAGGGGGGGCAGCCCAGTGCTCCCCCTCAGCGGTCCTCGACCCGAGGGGAGAGCGGCCTTTTTAAAGGCCGGGAAGGCGACTCCGCCCGTGCTAACAACCGGGGGGGGGGGGGCGGAGACGGCGATCGACGCCGAGGAGGCACTACTCCTCGCGCAGTCGGTCGCCGCGTCATACGGTGGGGGGGCTCTGCCCCCCGCCGCGGAGAGTGCAGACGGGGCACCCGAGTCATCGGGAGTTGCAGCCCGACCTGAGCAGGAGCCGGCGGAGGCCGCTGACAAGGCTTTGTAATGCCTCGCGGCCCGCCGATCCTGCTCGCCAACTTAAACCACTCTATGCGAGCGCACGACCTGCTTACGCAGGCTTGCATAGAGATGGGGGTCGGGCTGGTCATCGCCACCGAACCGTATCCGCTTGTGGACCGATGTTTTCGGTCCACGAACCCGGATCGGCAGGTGGCGATGATGTGGGACGTGCATCGCGGATCCCTGCCGTGCTCGATCGCCCGACACGGCAGGGGATGGATGGCCGCGAGATGGGGGGAATTCCTCGCGGTGGGTGTTTACCTTGCGCCGAGGTTTTCCGTCCCAGAGTTCGAGGACCGGCTGCACGAGTTGGGGGCTTTTCTCGCCCCCCTCAGAGCTCAGCCGGTCATACTTCTGGGGGACTTCAACGCCCACGCTTCCGAGTGGGGCGCCCCCAGAACGGACTCCAGGGGCGAGGTGCTCCTCGAGTGGACGACGGCGATGGGGTTCTCGTTGAAGAACCCCCATGCAGTCACGACGTTCCGCGGCCCGCGGGGCGAGTCGATTATCGACTTGATCTGGGTTAACCCCGCGGCCGCCGCCAAGACGTCGGACTGCTGGGTGGCGGAGGATTGTGAGCCGGCGTCGGATCATATGTACGTGATGCTGGCCACCTCCGCCTCCCCCCCGCCGCGTCCCCGAGTCGGCAGACACCCACCGCGTTGGGCGCTCAAACAGCTTGATGCTGAGCAGGCCGCACTAGCCTCCTCCGTCGTCGCCTGGCCTCCAATGCCGGGTGACGTGCTGGACGATCCCGCCGCCGGCGCGCTCTGGTTCCGCGGCGCGTTGCAGTCGGTCTGCGACGCGTCAATGCCGCGGGCCGGGCCGCCGGGCGGGGGTCGGAAGGCGGTGTACTGGTGGTCGCCAGAGATCGCGCAACTCCGCGCGGCGAATCTCGTGGCTAGGCGCCGGTACACCAAGGCCCGTCGTCAAGACCGACGACGGGTCTCGGAGGAGCAGCTCCTCGAGTTGCGCCACGCCTTTGCGGCGGCGCGACACGAACTTCGAGGAGCTATTGCCCGGGCGAAAGACGATTCCTGTCGGGAGTTCGTCGCTACCCTCAACGAGGACCCTTGGGGGCGTCCGTACAGGGCCGTGAGCATCAAGCTCGGACCCTGGGCGCCCCCGGTCACAGAGGGCCTCGATCCCCGGCTCCTAGACCAGGTTCTAGAGGCGCTATTCCCCCCTCCCCCGGTGCACGGGGAGGGTGGCGCCGACGAGTCCGGGGATCCTTGGTTGAGCAGGGGCGCGGATACCTCCGACGCCCCTGGGGTTAGCGACGAGGAGCTCGCGACCGCTGTGGCGCGAATGCGCAAGCGGAACGCGGCTCCTGGTCCCGACGGTGTGCCCGGGCGAGTGCTGGCCTGCACTATGGGCGCCCTAGGAGCCGGCCTCAAGCGGATATTTAACGCCGCTCTGAGGACCGGTAGATTCCCCCTGCTTGGAAGGAGGCGAGGCTAGTCCTCCTTCGCAAGCCCGGAAGACCCGCTGAGTCACCCTCGGCGTACAGGCCGATATGCCTCCTGGACGAGGCGGGCAAGCTGCTCGAGAGAGTTATAGCTGCCCGCCTGTGCGATCACCTAGAGGCCGTGGGCCCAGATCTATCCGACCGCCAATACGGCTTTAGGCGGCAGCGATCGACCATCGACGCCATTAAGATGGTACGGTCGCTGTCGCGCCGGGCGGCCGAGGGAGGCGGTGTCAGCGTGGCGGTGTCACTAGACATCGCCAACGCGTTTAACACCGTCTCTATCATAACGTCCCGCTCTACCTTCGCCGCCTGATCTGGGACTTTCTCCGCGGCCGTGTGGTGACGTACGTCGGCCAGGAGGGCGACGGGGTGACTCTCGTGTACCGCGGAGTCCTGCAGGGGTCCGTGCTAGGGCCCCTGTTGTGGATACTCGCATACGACGCGGTACTGCGGGTCGAGCTGCCATCGCTAAGGGTGTCGTTGGTATGTTACGCCGACGACACCCTGGTGGTAGCTGCCGGGCAGAACTGGAAGGAGGCGATAAGCCTCGCCGAGGAAACGCTGCGACGCGTCATCACCTCGATCGGGACGCTTGGTCTGCGAGTCGCCTTGGACAAAACCGAGGCGATGTGGCTCGCGGACAGGGTTGGGAGCGGTGTCCCCAACAGAGCGTCCCTGAGGATCGGGGATGCCTGCATCAGGGTCGGACGTTCGATGAAGTATCTCGGTCTGACCCTGGATACCTACTGGCGATTCACGCGCCACTTCAAAACCCTCGCCCCCAGGTTGGAGAAGCAGGTATTTGCCTTCGGGCGAATCATGCCCAACCTGGGTGGACCACACGAGGGAGTTCGGCGACTCTATGTGACGGTCGTTCGGTCCATGGCGCTGTATGGCGCGCCTATATGGGCCGGCGACCTGGAGGACTGCCGCGTTGGGCGTGAACTCTTGGCCAGAGTTCATCGCCGCGCAGTCCTCCGAGCCGTGCGAGCGTATCGCACGGTGTCACACGCCGAGCTGTCCGCTCTGGCTGGGTCCCCCCCATTCCATCTGCTCGCGGAGATGGAGGCGGAGGTTTATTCCTCCGTCCATGATCTCCGCGAAGCTGGGGACCCGAATGCCATCGGACCAGAAGTGGTGCGGGGCCAGGCCCGACAACGCATGGGAGCCAAGTGGCTCGAGTGGTTAGCCCTCCCGCGACATCGGGAGGGCCGCGTTGTCGGGGCGCTCCTACCCATCATGAACGAATGGGTGGGGCGTGGGTACGGCAGGCTCACCTTCCGTCTGACGCAGATATTGACCGGAGTTGGATGCTTCGGCAATTATCTGTGTCGCATAGGGCGGGAGGAGTCGTCGCAGTGTTTCAGCTGCGACTCGGGCGATGAGGACACGGCCGACCACACGCTGGCGGTTTGCCGGTCGTGGTCGGACGAGCGGCGTGTCCTCGAGTCGCGGCTGGGTCCCGATCTCTCGCTACCGACGGTCGTGCGTCGGATGGCGGGAGATCGGGAGTGCTGGAAGGCCGTCTCCGCATTTGCGGAGGCGGTAATGTTGAAAAAGGAGGAGGCGGAGCGGGACAGGATCCGCACCGGGCATCCGTCCCGCGTAGCCGCCCCTCGGAGATCCGGTAGGATCGGGAGGAGGAGATGACCCGGGGCCGGGGGAGGTAGGGCGGTGACGTAATTTAGTGCGTCACCCCCGCTCCCCGTCGGCATCAACCCCGGGTCGGAGGCGCCCTTTTCAGGGCGCCTCGGGAAGGAGGCGGCCTTAGCCGCGAGTTGCCGTCGGCGTCGCGTCGTGGCACGGCGCGACGCGCGACGGCGGAGTTACGAACAGGGGGGGTCCTCGTGTCAGAGGGCCCCCCGGGGAGCAGCCGACCATCTGCTGCTCCCCCGGGAGCAGCGCCATTGGTGCCGTTTTTAGCGCGCTCCCGAGGAAGGCGGTCGAGCAGGTAAAGGGTGAGTGCGGCGGTCAATTGACCATATGCCCTAGTGCCGCCTCCCCGCCCGGCCACGACCCTTCGGGCCGCGTCAGGGTCACTGCTCGACTGCGGGGGGGTCGCAGGGTGGGGGTGCCGTGGGCACGCTCACCCCTCCACAACATCATGCGACCCCCCCAGAAGTGGCGACGCGGACGCGTGGTCCGTCTCGCGTCGCCGGAGTTTTGGGAAGACCCCGCGCGTCGCCGCGCGGGGCTGTTGAGCGCGGAGTTTGCACTGCGCTGAGGGGGAGGTAGCGGATGAATCGCTAGTTTGCTCCCGCGAAAAGTCCTCCCCCTCGAGCGCGCGACTCCGCGCCCGAGGACGACCACCGTGGAGTTTTAGTAGGTGCAAGTCCCACATAACCTCGTCCCTCCCCCGGGGGGCGGGGTATCCGTTAGGGATTTCTCCACGTCAAAAAAAAAAAAAAAAAAAAAAAAAGATGGACGATCTCATACTACAAGCAGCAACTAACCATCAACTCAACCACCTGCTCAAGATAACCGAAACATTCAGCACAGACATAAATATGGCTTTTGGAACAGATAAATGTAAGAAAAACAGTATAATCAGGGGAAAACAGACCAAACAAGAAAACAACAGACTGTAGCATGCAGAAAAGGAAGCTTCGAGAAACGCCGACCATCGAGAAGTTTTCCAAATACGCTTGTAGGCTGCCCATGAGCAGAGACGTGCGGGCGGGGAACCGCGATTCGCGAGGCCCGCGCTTAACGACGCGTCTGTTGCTTTCTGCGGCCGCAGATAGCAAAGATCGGGTATAAATCGGCCCGCAAAGGCATTTTTCTTTTTCTCTGTTCTGAGGGAGAGGACGAGGCACGACCAACGACCGCTCTCAGACAGCTTAGGGCCTCCGACAGGAGAGTTCGCTGCAGCTTCTTGCTCTGCCGTCGTGCCCTGGTCCGGATAGAGGACGCTTCGTGGCCCCTTCCGTCCGCCGCCTCGGCATTTGCCTTCCCGCCCAGGGGAAAACCACTCCAAAAAACCCTGGGCACGGCGTGGGATTGTGGTGCCCGTGTCTCTGTCCTCCTCTTGCATCTTGGGTCTTGAGTACTTCTTTCTCGTTCCGTTTCTCTCTTCTTCGATGGCGCGTCTTCTTCTTGGACAGAGACGGCCGGTAGCCTTGTTCTTCGACGGTCGTCTACTTTTTTTCTGCCTTTTCGACGATCCGGTATTTGGTCTTCTCAGCTTTCCGGTGTAATTCCCGCGACGTCCCAGCATCCAACGCGGCTCCATTTCCCGTGACGTCCCAGCATCCAACGTGGCTCCATTTCCCGCGACATCCCAGCATCCAACGCGGCTCCATCCCAGCGTTCGGTGCGAGTGGCAATCCGGCGCCGGTGGTTCCGGAGTGAGTTCCTTGGGTGTCCTAGTGCCTCCGCGTTCTGGAGTCCCCTTTTGAAAACGGACGAGCATTACTTCTACTCCCACTTTCTCGAATCGGTAGAGTCGAGGAGAACTGGCGAGACAGAAGGGCGAGACGAGCACTAAGCAGAGGGTCACGGCTAGTCACAACCGTGCTAAGGCTCGCACCCCGAACAATCCGCTCGGAACTCTCCGCTCGTCTTCTCTCTTCTCTCTTCCCTCTTCTTCGCCTCCAGTTTTCCCATCCTTGGCTTTCTGATGGCCCCATTCCTCTTCTTGGCCTCTGGTGCTGCCCCAGGGGACCGTCTCGGTGCAGCTCGTCAGCGGCTCCGTCTCCGCGATGCCCCCTCCGACCGATCCGTGCGTCGCACGTTCGCCCGGTGGTTGGGGACACCGTTCCGCTCTCTATTTTCCTCTTCTTCGGCTCAGCGGTCGGTTCGCCTAGGCGAACTTCCGAGTGACTGATGGAAGACGTGCTTCAAAACCTGACCTGGAAAATCTGCTTGGTTTATTTGGACGACATCATCATCTACGGGACGGACTTTGAACAGGAGCTCGAACGCCTACGGACGGTGTTTTCACGTTTACGTCAAGCTGGACTATTGATGAGCCCCAAGAAATGCTCCTTCTTCTGCCGGGAAGTCAAATACCTGGGACACATCGTCACCGAGAGCGGAGTCAAGACGGATCCGGAGAAGATCAAAGCCATTTCGGAATGGCCGCGCCTAGAGTTCCCCCTACCCCACTACCCCGCGCTCCCCTCAGTGGATCTGTGTTAGAACTGTCATAGCCCTACTCCTGCAGTCATTAACATACGGTAACAATACTCAATCGACATGTCAAACCGCGCGGGAAATAAGATAAAGTACTACGGAGGATAACCGTGCCAGAGTGCGTCCGACTCAAAACCTACGTCTCTCGGGACGAGAGAAAAACCGGGCGGCGAGATGTAACGTACCGGTACCAACTGCCGTAAATTTTTCCTTTTCTTTTCTATATAAATTGTTACTTTCATTCTATTATATCTAAGTTGTAATATTAGTATTAAGGACATGCGAAACACGTGCGAGCGACACGCTATTTAGCGGGAAACAGTGGAACTAAATGATAATAACGCATGCGCATAACCGCCTATTCAAACTGTGAACTCAGTGCAGTGAACGACTCGAGCGCGCGTGCGCAGACCGCACGATCAACCGGACGCCGAATAAACCAAGTGTAGTGCGCGAGTGGCGGGAACCGGATGTAAAATCCGATTGGTGCACGAGATCGCGCAGCGACTGATTGGTGCGAGCCAAGTACCAGCAAAGAGTATAAATATAGGCCTGCCAGCAGCAGAGATGCAGACTTGGTTCTGCCACCGAAACAGCAGCATGCTGAGGCCGCTTTAGTTAGCCCCTCAGCTCCCATTCCAGGCCGCTTTCATTAGCCCCTGGGTCTCGCGAAGTCTACAAGTCAAGTTTACTTTAAATCAACATCCTGACTTCCACCCGAGGCCGCTTTAATTAGCCCCTCGGTTTCCATCCTAGAAAGCGTGCGCCAGCTGATAGGCAACAGGAAACCACTACAAGTCCAAGAGAAGGAATCCTCTCAACTTCTCAACTTAACATTCTAAATCGGCCGAAGCGTCATTTCTTACATTATACATTATACCGACTTAGTGTCGAAACTTTATGTTCAATTAGCGATACTAAATCTTCTATATTAATTAACGGCTCAATTCTAATTACCGAAAGCGGCACACTATCTTTATATTCCGTTCAACCAACTTAGCGTCGAACCCAACATCGAACGATATTCTTTAATACCAACTAAGCGTCATTTTCGTTAACATTACATTCCGTTACACCGACTTAGCGTCTGTTTAAATTATTGCCTAGTGGAGGCGGTGTGGATCGCTGGGACTGGCCAGAGAAGAGATGCACTCCAAGGAATTGGTGACGGCACGTTTATTAGCCGAACTGGGCGTCGTTGCAACAATATATACAACACGCAGAGACTTCACGAACAAAACACTACTCACAAAACACGCAGTCAACACGAGGCACGAATATGTACAAACTATGTACAGGGCGCTGGGCGCGATGGCTCGAAGGGCCGTGTTACAGTGGTGGGTCGCTGGGCGACAAGAGATTTTCGCGATTGTGCGTGCGAGAGCGTGTTGCCTCTGTTCGAAGGTGTTCGAGGAACTAACTGCCCGATTCTCCGAAATCGAACGCTCGAGCCGTGCAAAAACGTGTGACGCGCGTAACCGTTCTTGACGAACGGTGCGTCACCGTGTTTACACGCTCTCGCACGCACATTTAAATCATCGCGAAGCGGCGCGTTTAACCGCGGCTGTAACATTCCGCCCGCCTCGGCCCGGGGTCCCGGGCCGACCTTGGCGGACGCCGACGCAAGGCGTCCGCCCGCCGTGACATACAATGACGCGACAAGGTGGACCGGAGTGGCGCGTTACAATTATTGCGAGGTGGTACAGACATTGTTCACGTCGTGGTCTCCGTCAGCAGGAGCGGGGGCACACGGAAGTAACACGACGCGGGTGATCGGCCGCAGGGATTCGCCCTGCGCGGTGCGCACCGTCACCACTCGAACGCGACCGTCCGGACCAGGGTGGACCCGCGAAACACGGCCGAGTCGCCACTGCGCCGGCGGGGAGTCGTCGCCCTTGAGAACGACAACGTCGCCGACACAGAGACTCCTCTCTGGGCTGGTCCACTTACGTCGGGGCTGCAGCGAATGGAGGTAGTCCGCGTGCCATCGCCCCCAAAAGTGGTCACGCATCCGCTGGACGAGCTCCCATCGAGTCCGAAGTGATGCAGGACCGGTCGCCGACGCTACTGGGGGCAGCGCCAACGGAGGCGCGCCGGTCACAAAGTGAGCTGGGGTGAGCGCGAGGTCATCGTCGTTGTCCGGCGCGGGGACGAGAGGGCGCGAGTTGAGGCACGCCTCGACCATGCAAAGCACCGTCGTCAGCTCCTCGTAGGAGAGGGTGTGATCGCGTACGACTCTGTGCAGGTGGTGTTTTGCGCTTTTCACCCCTGCTTCCCACAAACCCCCGAAATGCGGCGCGGCCGGGGGGATGAAACTCCACGCGATGTTCTCGGTGTCGGAGAATGCGGCGAGGCCCGGCGAGCCCACCGCGCCGCGTATCGCGGCGCCCAGCTCCCGCGCGGCGCCCCTGAAGTTTGTGCCGTTATCGCTGTATACGCGTTGGGGACGACCGCGGCGGGAGACGAACCGCTGAAACGCGGCGAGGAAGGTCGCGGTGGTGTAGTCCGACACCAGCTCCAGATGCACGGCCCGCGTCGACATGCACACGAAAAGGGCGATGTATGCCTTGTGGGCTTTGTATCCGCGACCCTTCGCTGGTCGCGCCATAATGGGTCCCGCGTAATCTACACCGGTATTCTCGAACGGACGGGACGGCGAGACTCGCGCGGCGGGCAGGTCGGCCATTATTTGCGTCCCGGCGGCGGCCCGGAACCGGGCGCAGACTGTGCACCGATGCACAATCGCGCGAACCCTCTCCCTCGCGCGCACCACCCAATAATTATTCCTCAAGACGCTGAGGGTGAGCTGGGGCCCACCATGCAGCGCCCTGAGGTGCGCGTGACTTACAATCAGGTCCGAGACGTGGTGTGCCGGGAGGACCACCGGGTGACGAGCGTCGTAAGGGAGAGGGCCTGTCGTAGCCTTCCCCCCACGCGAATCAGACCGTCCTCGTCCACGTACGGGGCCAGCTGACGGAGCGGACTGGCCCTCCGGACTGGGTTCCCGTTCCGAATCGCGGTGATGTCGTCCGTGAACGCCGTGCTCTGGAGCCATCGGAGCCACCATATACGCGCACGCTGCACCTCCGACAGTCGCGACCCCCCCCCCCCCCCCCCAGGGTCTCGCGACGGCACAGCCGCGCGAAGGCGAAGACGCGAGACGTAATTCGGAGGAGTCGCGGCCACGAAGAAACGCTGGCCGGCAGCGGGGCCAACGGGCAGGGAGGGGGCGACGTGGTGACATGGGTCACCGTCCGTCGCACCTCCTCCTCGACCGGTCGCGAGTCCTCCGAAACCGACCACGCTGGCCAAGCCGATGATGCAAGCGGAAGCCACGCCGGCCCCTTCCACCAGAGCTCGTGGTGTATCAACTCACGCGGGTGCATGCCTCGCGAGGCGCAATCGGCCGGATTGTCCTGCGTCGGAACGTGACGCCACGCGGCTGCCGGCAGCAAGGACTGGATTTCCGACACGCGGTTCGCAACGAATACGTTCCAGTGGGAGGGGTGACGCTGGAGCCACGCCAGCACCACGCGAGAATCTGTCCAGGCGTGCGTCGTCGCGAGAGGCCAGGGGCTTCCGCAGTTATTCGCCGAAGGAGACGCGCAAGGAGGACGGCGGCGCTCAGCTCAAGGCGCGGAATGCTCATCGTTTGGACCGGCGCAACCTTCGTCTTGGCAGCAAGGAGAGTGGCGAGTGCTGCTTCCCCGTGTCGGCGAACGATCCTGGAATACACGACCGCGCCGTAGGCCCTGGAGGACGCGTCGGCGAAGCCGTGCAACTCGCAGACTGCGATGGAGGCGTCGTGTCCGCACCAGCGCGGGATGCGCAACGACTCCAGGAGGGGAAGAGACGAGACGTGGTCCTGCCATCCCTGCAAGACTGGAACTAACTGCCCGATTCTCCGAAATCGAACGCTCGAGCCGTGCAAAAACGTGTGACGCGCGTAACCGTTCTTGACGAACGGTGCGTCACCGTGTTTACACGCTCTCGCACGCACATTTAAATCATCGCGAAGCGGCGCGTTTAACCGCGGCTATAACAGCGTCTAAACCGAAATCAAACGATATTCTTCATTACCGACCGATACGTCGTTACGTAATTACTTAACGTTCTATTAATTTATTGTCATAGTTCACACGGCTCCGTGTCATATTATATGTTCCATTTCGACCTAGTGTCAAAACCTTTTTGAATAAACTATTTTGTTACTTATTGTTAAAATAAGGACTCTCGTTTCGTGAAATTCATTTCTTTATCGCACGCCACCTGAACCAATCCCACAAATTCCACGGGTAAACGGCTCTACTTGTGGAATCTCCTGTAATTAACGGCAATGTCTCGTCCGAGACCGTTACACGGTCTGATTATATTTATTTTATTTATTTATATATATTGTTGCGAGCTCCCTATGGATGGAATTCCATGGCCCGCTGGTGCTCGCGACATAGACAAGAAGACAGCGAGAAGAAGGCGATCGGGATGATCGCCTGTCAAGCTGTCATTCCTGATACAGGCGCCATTGCAAGCAGACGTATTACTGAATAACTTGTCCCCTTTGCCTTTACATTACTGTTACATATCGTTGATTATATCACTGTGCGTTCTGTTCATGTTCCAATATACGTGTGTTGCTTTTGAGTCTTACTATGTCTTCCCGCAAATATAACAATATATATATATCAACGGGTAAAAACCCTTTATTACATAGTTGTGACGGAACATAAGTATGTTAGAAAAGAGTTGAGAAATACAGAAAAAGCAATAACAGAAAGTATAATACATTAAATAAAGCGGATGGAGGAGAAAGCAAAGCGTTACATTCGGAAAATCATTAAGTTAACCGTACATTGAAAAGAGCAAAAAGAATGATTAAAAAAAGTCGAGTGTGTCGCAAAAACGGTTCGCGGTTACACAGAGACGGTTGAAACAGTTGTTGTGGCCGTAGAGAGTGCGATGCTGTGCAAGTGCTAAAAGAGTATGGCTTCTGAGATGACGCGAAGGAGTATGAAAATTCAGCATATGTAGGATGTCAGGAGAGGCGATACTATGATTTATTACTCTATATATAAATAGCAGATCGGCTGAAATACGACGGCGTTCAAGAGACAATAAACCGAGACGCGACATAATGGGCACGTAGTTGTGGCAATAAACAGACATCGGCATATCAGTACAGCGCGAAACCAATCTAAGAAACTTGTGTTGTACACTCTCGATTAACGCTATATGCTTTTTATAATATGGAGACCAGATAACAGAGCCATACTCTAAGATCGAGCGGACCAAAGACTTATAAAGTGTCAAGAGAGTATTAATATTAGAAAAGTGTTTAGAGCAGCGGTAAATGAAGTCGAGAGCTTTAAATGCCGAATTCGCAGTCATCAGATAATGCGCTTGGAAGGACAAATCGTCTGAAAAAAGAATACCGAGATCACGTATGGTGTTGACGGACGATAATGTTGTATTGTCAAGAGAGTAAGGGTACATAATTTTAGTATTACTCCGGCTAAAACGAATAATATGACACTTAGATACATTAAAATAGAGTTTATTTTTGGAACACCAAGAGGTAAGCCTTTCCAAGTCTAGCTGTAACAATACCGCGTCTTCAACACTCGTTACAGGACGATAAATCTTAAGGTCATCAGCATAGAGAGAAAACCTACTGCTCATAAAGACATCAGAAATTTCGTTGATGAACAAGATAAATAGAAGTGGACCCAAATGAGATCCCTGAGGGACACCAGAGCGGACAGCAATTCCCTTAGAGAGGCAATCATTGACTTTAACGATCTGGCAATTATTGACTTTAACGATCTGAGTTCTATCAGTTATGTAACTGGACAACCAATCCAGGAGACTGCCATGCACGCCAAGTGCGAAAAGCTTAGAAAAAAGTATGGGGTGGTTGACAGAGTCGAAAGCCTTGCTCAGGTCGGTGTACACAGCATCAACCTGTAACCCTTCCTCGACGCAATCGGATAAGAATCGTTGGTACGGAAGGAGATTAGTGATGGTAGACCGTCCAGATACAAAACCATGCTGCTGATCTATGATGAGATTTTTGCAGTAGAACGAGAGTTTAGCAATAATAATGTTCTCGAGGAGCTTAGGCATAACATTCTGCATGCTGATCGGTCGGTGTTGAAAACAGAGTGAGGAAGGGGGGTCGCCGCCGTTCCGAGCGAGGCGACGAATGCCTCTAGCGCTTGATCGCGGGCCGATACGAATCGGCTAATGTTTACGAAGGAGCTGAGTGGGCCATCTCTGGGTGTTCTCATCTAATTACGGTGGCTCACTCAGCTGCTGATTACGACACGTGGAATCACGTGACTTCCCTGAATCCTGGCGAGAATTCCGGGAGTCGAGATTTCCGGCTTCTCCTCATTCCGAGTGCCGAGCAAAGAGCACGTCTCGCGATCGCGCGAAGTCTTTACAATCGGGCGGTTCGAAATTGACTGGAGTGACCAGATCGCTGGTACTGTGGACAAGCGTCCAACTTACTTAAATCATAATCTTTCAAAAGAACGAGTAACTGTTTGTAAATAGTTGTATATAAAGTGAAGTGGTTATTAAATGGTACATGTTTCTTAAGTGTAAATTCCGAGAACAGTCATTGTGCGCTTCTGTACATTTTCTTTAACATAATTCGTAACAGTCGGTATGAATTAGCCAGTGTCTTGCTACCACCTTTAAATATAGGGCAGACGAGACAGGTTTTCCAAGCAGAAGGAAATGTGCCAGAATCTAAAGATTTGTTGAAAAGAATCCAGAGAATACGAGACATGATAAAATTGCAGGATTTAAAGAAAATTGGAGGAATGCCGACAGATCCAGGGCCTTTGTTACTGTCCAGAGAGTTTATGAGATTAAAGACTTCACTGATATCAATGTGGAGGCTAGAGAGGTCAATTGAGCTATCATTGTTAACAGTGGGAGGAAGATTGGTGTCAGATGAGTACGTGGATCCGAAAAAGTCGGCAAAGGTATCGGCAATGGACTGATCAGTATCGGCAAGATGGTCATTGTAGGAAATGTAGGCAGGAAGGGATGATTCATTCTTAAGTTTGCGGGCAAAATTCCAGAAAGTTCGTGGTCGTGATTGAAGCGTAACCTCCGACTTAGCAACATCAACAGACCAACAGCGTTGGGATAAATATTTGCACTTAGATCTAAAACTGGAAAACACGAGGTAGTCGGATAGCGAGTTTGTAAGTTTAAAGTGGCGGTGAGCAATTTTCTTACGTTACAAACTACCGCAGGACTCGCCCGAAAATATTATTGGCCCGGGATGTTCCGCGATGCGGCCCGATACGTACGACAATGTACGAAATGCCAGGAATACAAGGTATCACAGCAAGCGCCAGCCGGACTCATGCATACCACGCCAGCAGCCTACCCGTGGGATGTGGTGTCGGCCGATTTAGTCGGGCCACTCCCACGGTCGAAGAAAGGCCACACGGTGGTCGTGGTAATGCAGGACAAGTTTACGAAGTGGATAGAACTACAACCTCTTCGACAAGCCACCGCCCCGGCTGTTACGAAAGCATTCCGCGAGAGGGTGGTCATGCGCTTCGGGTGTCCGCGCCGAATCATTACCGACAACGGCAAACAATTCGAGAGCCGGGAGTTTGCCAGCCTACTCCGGGAATACGGCATCGACCATCGAAAGACACCGCCGTATACCCCACAGTGTAACCCGGTAGAACGAGCGAACCGCGTGATCAAGACGATGATCGCCCAGTTCACCGATGGGGACCACACGACGTGGGATGCCTGGCTCCCCGAACTCGCCTTCGCTTACAACACCGCGCGACACGAGGCCACAGGGAGCACACCGGCCGCGCTAAATTTTGGCCGAGAACTCACAGCTCCCGGAGACCCCCGCTTAAACACCGACGACGCCACGGAGGAGCCAACGCCAGAAGACATCCGAGGATGGCAACAACGGCTCACGGACATCAAGGACCGCATCGAACTTGCCCGATGGAACCTAGCCCGAGCGCACCAGAGCCAGAAGCATCACTACGATATGCGGCGCCGAGCGGGGCGCCCTTCGATCGGCGACCGAGTTCTGAAGCGCGAGCACCACCTCAGCGCCGCCGCGAAACAATTCAACGCCAAGCTAGCACCGAAATTCGCCGGCCCGTATACCGTCTTCAAATTCACGGGCCCCAATGTAGTGGTGCTCAAGGGAGCCCGCGGAAAGACCGTGCGCGCCCACCTGAGCGATCTGAAGCCGTGCAGCGCCCGACAACCAACGAGCGCGGACAGCGCCACCGCCGTACACGTCGCGCACCGCACGAACGCGTGGCGCCAACCAGCCGAGTTCGCGCCGCGCCCGCTAGGCGGCCGCGACAATAACAGCTTTCTCGCGAGCGAAAATGCGCGGCTCGCAGATATAGGCACCGGAACAAATGAACGCGGAAAAAAAGAAACTCAGCCAACCAGCAAAATGCGACGGACTAACAATCCCACGACACCGGAGAATTCCGGACGAGCAGCAGCAGTGCCATTGGGCTCCGAACCCGTGGGGCCCCCGGAACGCCACCAACGTCGGGCCAGAATAGTGGAGGATCGGCCATGGCCCGCCAGGGTCACAATCGACCCCGAGACGCCCAGACACCGAGGCCCGCCACCACGTCTCCTGGCGCCAAGACGAACACTAGGCGCGCCTGTGCGGCACGAGGTAGCCATGATGGACATTCGGCTAGGCACCTCAGCCTCCACAGGACCGACCGAATATACGGGGGCAACCACCCGCCAAAGAAGAATCGCCCACCAAACCCAGGCCCTCGACTTGCGCCGGATGGCGGGGCTGAGCATCGCCCCGCCAACCCCGGCCCCGGCGGGCGCCCCCGTGGTGGGATCCCGCACCACCAACACCCGAACGGCCACCAGCGGGCAGAAAAGAAAGCTGTCCGGCCCGACCACACGACGCAGGCAGCCCGAGACACCCAAACCCTCGACACAGAAGAGGACTCCGCCGCTGGTACAGCCTGGCCGTAAGGGCCCCCCAGCGGCCACGCCACCACCGATGGACGAGGCCCGTCACCAGCCACTGGAACAGCCCGGCCTACTAGGCCCCCCAGTGGCCCCGCCACCGCCGCTAGAAGCCCACAACAGTCCACTGGCACAACCAGGCCTACAAGGCCCCCCAGTGGCCCCGCCACCACCGATAGACACCAACCGTCACCAGCCGCTGGTACAGCCAGGCCGCGAAGGCCCCCCAGCGGCGGCTCCACCACCGGTCGAAGCACCAGCCCCAAACCCGCAGGGCCATAGGAGGCCCGGAGTCCCCGTACGCGGCCAGGCCCCAACGCGACCCTGGTCCTGGGCCGCGAACAAGCCCGGGATGGTTCTTTTCCACCCCACCGCCATGCGACCACGGAGGGTCTACGCGGTCACAACATCGACCGCCGTGGTATTGGGCAGTCGGTATCGCAACGGAGACCTCGGGATCGAGGTCCGGAGCCGGCGGCCGACTGCCCCCGCGGAACCGCGTCCGCACGGGTAGATTAAGTTAGCTGTAAGAATCGGTGATGGGTAGTTTTAAGCGTTGGGTTGCAACCCTTAGGTTAAGTTAGTATGTAAGCACACATTATACCTGGCGGCGAGCGGCCGAGAGGGAGTTGTACCGGCCGCCCTAAATTTGATCCATTTTGTCCATCCCCGAAGTGGGGAGAGGGGTTTCGCGACTCGCGTCTTCGGGGTGGCCGCCGGTTGTGTCTGGGAACCGGCGATATAATTCGCCCTCGCGGATTTGGTACTCGGGGTGGAGGAGCGGTGTCTCCTCCACGGCTCGTTTCTTCGTACTTTTTTTTTTTTTTTTTTTTTGACGTGGAGAAATCCCTAACGGATACCCCGCCCCCCGAGGGAGGGACGGGGTTATGTGGGACTTGCACCCACTAAAACTCCACGGTGGTCGTCCTCGGGCGCGGAGTCGCGCGCTCGAGGGGGAGGACTTTTTGCGGGAGCAAACTAGCGATTCATCCGCTACCTCCCTCTCAGCGCAGTGCAAACTCCGCGCTCAACAGCCCCGCGCGGCAACGCGCGGGGTCTTCCCAAGACTCCGGCGACGCGAGACGGACCACGCGTCCGCGTCGCCACTTCTGGGGGGGTCGCATGATGTTGTGGAGGGGTGAGCGTGCCCCCCGGCACCCCCACCCCGCGACCCCCCGCGGTCGAGCAGTGACCCGGACGCGGCCCGAAGGGTCGCGGCCGGACGGGGAGGCGGCACTAGGTCATATGGTCAATTGACCGCCGCACTCACCCTGTACCTGCTCGACCGCCTTCCTCGGGAGCGCGCTAAAAACGGCGCCAATGGCACGGCTCCCGGGGGAGCAGCAGATGGTCGGCTGCTCCCCGGGGGGGGGGGGGTGTCTTTGACACGAGGACCCCCCCTGGTCGTATCTCCGCCGTCGCGCGTCGCGCCCTGCCACGACGCGACGCCGACGGCAACTCGCGGCTAAGGCCGCCTCCTTCCCGAGGCGCCCTGAAAAGGGCGCCTCCAACCCGGGGTAATGCCGACGGGGAGCGGGGGTGATGCACGAAACTACGTCACCGCCCTACCTCCCCCGGCCCCGGGTCATCTCCTTCCCCTCCTGCTTCCGGCACTCCGAGGGGCGGCTATGCGGGACGGATGCCCGGTGCGGATCCGGTCCCGCTCGGCCTCCTCCTTCTCTTCCATCACCGCCTCCGCAAAAGCGGAGACGGCCCTCCAACACTCCCGGTCTCCCGCCATCCGACGCACGACCGTCGGTAGCGAGAGATCGGGGCCCAGCTGCGCCTCGAGGACACGCCGATCGTCCACCCACTCCCGGCATCTAGCCAGGGCGTGGTCGGCCGTGTCCTCGTCGCCCGAGTCGCAGCTCAAGCACTGCGACGACTCCTCCCGCCCTATGCGACGCAGGTATGTGTCGAAGCAACCGACACCTGTTATGACCTGCGTCAGGCGGAAGGTCAACCTGCCATACCCGCGCCCCACCCATTCGTCCAGAATGGGCAGAAGCGCCCCGACAACGCGACCCTCCCGATATTTCGGGAGGGCCAACCACTGGTGCCATTTGGCCACCATGCGTTGCCGGGCCTGGCCCCGCACCACTTCATGTCCGCCGGCATTCGGGCCCCCAGCGTCGCGAAGATCACGGACGGCGGAATAAACTTCCGCCTCCATCTCCGCGAGCAGGTGGAATGGGGGGGACCCAGCCAAAGCGGACAGTTCGGCGTGTGACACCGTGCGATACGCTCGCACGGATCGGAGGACCGCCTGGCGGTGAACCCTTGCCAAGAGCTCACGCCCGACGCGGCAGTCCTCCAGGTCGCCGGCCCATATAGGCGCGCCGTACAGCGCCATGGACCGGAGGACCGTCACATATAGCCGCCGAATTCCCTCGTGTGGTCCACCCAGGTTGGGCATGATTCGCCTGAGGGCGAATACCTGCTTCTCCAACCTGGGGGCGAGGGCTTTGAAGTGGCGCGTGAATCGCCAGTAGGTGTCCAGGGTCAGACCGAGATACTTCATCTCTCGGCCGACCCTGATGCAGGCGTCCCCGATCCTCAGGGACGCTCCGTTGGGGACACCGCTCCCAACCCTGTCCGCGAGCCACATCGCCTCGGTTTTCTCCAAGGCGACTCGCAGACCGAGCGTCCCGATCGAGGCTATTACGCGTCGCAGCGCTTCCTCGGCGAGGCTGATCGCCTCCCTCCAATTTTGCCCGGAGGCCACCACCAGGGTGTCGTCGGCATAGCACACCAACGACACCCCCAGCGATGGCATCACGACCCGCAGTACCGCGTCGTAGGCGAGGATCCACAACAGGGGCCCTAAAACGGACCCCTGCGGGACCCCTCGGTACACATACGTCACCCCGTCGCCCTCCCGACCGACGTACGAGACCACACGGCCGTGGAGAAAGTCCCAGACCAGGCGGCGAAGGTAGAGCGGGACGTTGTGATACAACAACGCCCGCTCGATCGCCGCCCAGGAGACGGTGTTAAAGGCGTTGGCGATGTCCAGTGACACCGCCACGCCCACACCGCCCCCCTCGACCGCCCGGCGCGACAGCGATCGTACCATCTGGATGGCATCGATGGTCGATCGCTGCCGCCTGAAGCCGTATTGGCGGTCGGACAGGTCCGGGCCCACGGCCTCCAGGTGCTCGCACAGGCGGGCAGCTATTACTCTCTCGAGTAGCTTGCCCGCCTCGTCCAGGAGGCAAATCGGCCGATACGCCGAGGGTGACTCCGCGGGTCTACCGGGCTTCCGGAGGAGAACCAGCCTCGCCTCCTTCGGGGCTGAGGGGTATCTGCCGGTCTTCAAGACGGTGTCGAACAACCGCTTGAGACCGGCTCCTAGGGCGCTCAAAGCGCAGGCCCACACTCGCCCGGGCACACCGTCGGGACCCGGAGCCGCGTTCCTCCTGCGCATGCGCGCCACAGCGGAAGCGAGCTCCTCGTCGGTGACCCCAGGGGCGTCGGAGGTGTCCTCGCCCCTGTCCAACCACGGATCTCCGGACTCGTCGGCGCCACCCTCCCCGTGTACCGGGGGAGGGGGGAACAGCGCCTCTAGAACTTGTTCTAGGAGCCGGGGATCGAGGCCCTCCGTGACCGGGGGTGCCCAGGGTCCGAGTTTTATGGACACGGCCCTGTATGGACGCCCCCACGGATCCTCGTTGAGGGTCGCGACGAATTCCCGACAGGACTGATCTTTTGCCCGGGCTATGGCCCCCCGAAGTTCGCGGCGCGCCGCCGCAAAGGCGGAGCGCAGCTCGAGGAGCCGTTCCTCCGAGACCCGTCGTCGATCTTGGCGACGGGCCTTGGTATACTGGCGTCTGGCCACGAGATTTGCCGCGCGGAGTTCCGCGATCTCGGCCGACCACCAGTACACCGCCTTCCGACCCCCACCCGGCGGCCCGGTCCGCGGCATAGATGCGTCGCAGATAGACTGCAACGCGCCGCGGAACCAGAGCGCGCCGGCAACGGGGTCATCCAGCACGTCGCCCGGCAACGGAGGCCAAGCGACGACCGTTTCTTCGTACTGTACCAATCCTGCGGTGTCGCGGTGTCTACGTCTGCGATCTTGCCTTGTCGTGACAGGGCGTCTGCGACGAGATTGTTCTCGCCTTTGCGGTATTCTATTTTGAAGTCATACTGCTGGAGCTCCAGGCTCCAGCGTGCCAAGCGTCCCGAGGGGCTGTCGATTGACTGCAGCCATTTCAATGCTTGGTGGTCGGTGAGGACGGTAAATGAGTAACCCTCTAGGTACGGGCGCATCTTTCTGATGCCCCAGACCACTGCCAAGCACTCTTTCTCGGTTACTGAGTAATTTCGCTCGGCCGCGTTAAGCGTTCGGCTGGCGTACGCCACCACTCGTTCCTGGCCGTCATGGTCCTGCGTGAGGACCGCACCAAGGCCGCCCTGGCTGGCGTCTGTTTGTAGTACAAACGGCCGGTCAAAGTCGGGGCATGTCAGTACTGGTGCGGTAGCCAGCTGGTGGCGGAGCGTTTCGAAGGCGGACTGTGCTTCTTCGGTCCAATTCCATCGTGTTCGCTTCTGTAGGAGTTGGTGCAACGGCGCTGCTGTTTCCGAGAATTGGGGGATGTATCTCCTATACCAGGAGACCATCCCCAGGAAACGTCGCAGTTCGCGTAAGTTCTGCGGTGGAGGCGTGTTTCGAATCGCCTCGACTTTCTCGGGGTCTGTCTTGACCCCCTGGTCTGAGACGACGTGGCCGAGGTATTGCAGTTCGGTTTGGCAGAAGCGGCATTTTTCTTCATTTAACCGGAGCCCCGCTTTCTGCAGTCGGTGCAATAGCTCTCTCGGGTTCTCTAGATGTTCCTCGAACGTTCGACCTAAGACGATAATGTCGTCTAGGTATGCAAAGGCCCTTGGCTCTAGGCTGGGTCCGATGATACTGTCCAGTAGTCGTTGGAACGTGGCGGGGGCCGAGTGGAGGCCGAACGGCATGACGCGGAACTGATATAGTCCACGTCCGGGAACGGTAAAGGCCGTTATCGGGCGGCTCTCCTCTGCCAGTGGTACTTGCCAATACCCATTTGCGAGGTCCAGTGTTGAAATGTAGCGCGCCTCGCGCAGTTTGTCAAGCGTTGCCTGGACCTGTGGCAAAGGGTAGGCATCCTTCTCGGTTACGGCGTTGACTCGGCGCAAGTCGATGCAAAATCGCTTCTTTTTCTTGCCTTTCTTAGCGACCATGACCACGGGTGAACTCCACGGACTGCTGGACGGCTCGATTATTCCGTCGGCCAGCATTTGGTCCACTGCCTCGTTAATTAAGGCTTGCGTGGCTGGGTTCCTGGGCATGTATCGCTGTTTGATCGGCTCGGTCGTCTTCAGACGTATTCGGTGCTCGGCGAGGCGGGTCATGCCTCGGAGCCTTCGGAGCGGCGGTAACTCCTCGTCAGGAGTTGTTGTAGAGCGGCTTCTTGGGCCGGCGTGCATCGTCTGATGCCGGGGACTTCCACGGCCGCGGTTTCGGCGTGGCGCGTCCATCGGTGTGCACCGATCTGCACCTCCAGGCCCAATTTCTCTAGTACGTCTACGCCCAGTAGGGCGGCATGTGACAGGCCAGGAAGCACGGCGTATGTGTGCTTCACTGGTTGGTCGTGTATCGTGGCGGGTAGTGTCATCTCACCTCGTAGTGGTACCTCTGCGCCATCTGCGACGCTTGCCGTGAAGGTGGCGGGTGCGAGAGTATATCCTCGCTTCTCACAGGCCACGGCGACATCTGGTCGTATGAACGAACGTGTCGCTCCGGTGTCGACCAGTGCCCACCAGCGGATATCTCCTACTTTAAAGGCGAGGTACAAACGAGGGTCGTCTTTTATTGGCTCGGTTGAGGCATTGTTGCCTGGGCGTTTTGTCGGTCGCCTCGGTTGCCGCGCCCGGCCTCGTTTCCCGAAAAGGAATTGCAGGCACATTCGCGGGACGTACGTCCGGCGGTGCCGCAGTAGGAGCAGAACAGTTTGCTCGCTCGTCTGCATTCGGGGCGGCGGTGGCCGCGCTGGCCGCACCGCCAACAGCAAGTCGCTCGGTCGTAGTCGGCTTGTACTTCGGCTAGTCCGCCGCTACGGGTCGCCTCGGTTTTCCTCTCCGGCCGTCTTTCGGTTTTAACGGTTTCTTTCCGCCCAGCGCCGGCGGCTTCCTTTTCCTCGGCCGTGACCTTGTCTTGGGCGGCGGCCAATTTCATTAGCTCCGGTAACGTCGAGAACTCAGTTCGTTTAATGTACCGACGGTACTCTGGTCGGAGGTTCCGGTAAGCACGGTTTACCTGCTGTTCCAGCGTGTACTTACCGTATTGCTGCATTAATGGCAGGAGGTCTAAAATGAAATCGGTGGCCGTTTCGCTCGGCCGTTGTACTCGCCGGGTAATGATTTCTTCGAGCTCGTCTTCGTCTTCCGCGGCAAGGAAGAACGCTCGAAAATCGGTGACGAAATCGTCCCATGATTGCCATTCGGTGCGGCGGAGGCGGTACCATCCTAGTGCTCTCCCCTTCAAGATTTCGGAGAGGCATTCCACTATCTGGTTGGGGGTGACCTTGTAGCTATGTTGAAGGTCCCCCAGCCTTTGCAGGAATTCCGCGGCTCCTGGTCCGCCGTCGTAGCGGGTTCCCCACCTCCTGATCTTCTCCATCGGCGTGGTCTCCGGGCCGTTAAAACTAGGGCCCGGGTTGGTGGGGGTGGTGACGTCTACTGGATTCGCGGCGTCGCTCGATATCGTTATGGTTGGCGGACCCATGATTTTATTCTCGCGGCAGTACGAAGTAACTCGTTGGCGTAGTTCATCGAGGTTGCCAGTGGCGTCGAGCCCGTATTTTTCCGCGACTTGAATTAGTACCGCTTTCCGTAGCTCGTACACCCAGCTTACACTTGTGCTCATTCGCCCTTCTCCTCTTCAGAGTCCCTGTTCGGGCGCCAATTTGTAATCGTGTTTGGTTGCGAAACGATTACCGGTGGGACGGAGAAGGGATAGGTTGCCGACTCAGTCGGTAAGGCAGGGTTCGGCGAATGAGCAAAGCTGTGGTTGAAATAAATAATAGTGTTTATTTACTAGAGTGTATTCTATAACTTGATTTTTGTACATAACGGAAGAGCTACGACGGTACGGCGCGTCGTTTCGCGACGGCGGTACGGCGCGTCGTTTCGCGACGGCGGCGAGGTTTCGGCGAGTCGTAGGAGTGGGGATGCGGTGTGGAGAACGTTCTGCTCTTGGCGGCCTTAAGAGGCGCGTCTGTACGAGAGTCGTATCTTGGAGGTTCGAAGTGCAATAGGCCTCCAGCCTCGCAGAGATACCTCTTCGACGGGGTAGGGCGCAAGATTTCTCTCGGCCTATATCGGAAACGAGGCTGGTAATGGCACAGCGTGACGATAGGTCGGCGCGTGCACACCTCAAGGAAATCCGCAAAAATAGAGCCTCTCGAACGTACGGTACGGCGGTGTGAACCACTAATGCGTGCGGGACGAGAGCTGTCAATCTCGCTTGTCGCGGGCCTTATAAGCGCAGGCCGCGCATCTTCGCTCGCGAGAGACACCGCGGGGCCGCGGCCGCCTAGCGGTCGCGGCGCGAACTAAGGCCTTTGTTTTCGTCACCGCGCGTTCGGATGGCGCGTGACGTGACTTCGTCACACGTTTAACCATAGCTACTAGCTTACGGGAGAACCAAACAGGATAGGAAGAGGTTATGGACGAGGAGCAAGGAACAAATGAGGATATAATATAATTAAGGTGAGAATACAGAGTATTAACACCAGTATCAATCGGTAGTGGGGGGAGTAGATTGTCCCAGTCAATTGAATTTAGAAAGTTGATTATTTCGGGATAGTCAGCAGAATTGAAGTGTCTTCTGTTAACGCATCTGGGACGAAAAGACGTAATAACGGAAAGCGGGACATGAAAGAGGATGACAGGATGGTATGAGTCTTCAGGTAATAAAATATCAGGCGCGGGAGAGATACGAACATTAGGAAACGAGGAGAAAACGAGATCAAGAAGGGAACCATTAGAATTTCGGACCGAATTATGCTGACAGAAGTTAAAAAAATTAATATATTCAGGTGCAGCTGTTGGCAGAGAGAGAGAGAGAGAGAGAGAGAGCTCGCAGAAGGTGTGTACAATAAATGTGCAGGATAAGAAAAGTTTGGAAGATTGTAATCGCCCGCTATTATGAACTCCCCGCTGGGAAAGGTGGAAGATAATCCTTCAATTGTTTGGCAATGAAGCAGGTAATGAGCGTGAGAGGAGTGGGGAGGAATGTAAACAGTGTCCAACGATAACAGTTCTAGACCCGAGATGCAGCTCTACAAAAAGTTGCTCAACCGAATTAACCGTTAATTCGATTAAACGGCTAACGTAAGAACTTTTAATCGCTATCAAGACCCCGCCGCCTCTAACGAAACTGCTTGAAACGCTATTTCTATCGAAACGGTAAACATTATATCCAGGAAACCCTAGTTCGGCATTAGAAATCCCGCTATGCAGCCACGTCTCAGTTATAATAATTATATCATAAGGGACGGCCAGAGCCGCCAGCGAACAACGAAATTCGGATAATTTGGAACGCACACCACGGACATTTTGGTAATATAATAAAGGGTTACCAGTTAGTTTTTTTTACTAGATGGACGAGAAACATTAACAATTTTAGGTGTGCCATTAATGTAACGAATAGTCTTATCTGTCACGCCCGCATCGACTAATGATTTCAGTTCAGTCCTCAAGTTAGACAAATACTTTTGCTGCCTGGGAGTCGAATCTTGAAAAATCCTAACGGAACCCTTGTACTTGGTTTTATTCCGAAGTATAGCTAGGACATCAGACTTCGAGTTCAGGGTAGCCCGCACCAGACAAGGACGGTTATCACTCTTTTACCCAGCCTAGCAGTCCTAAGGCCAGGGAAGGCAAGCGGCTGGATGGAAATAAGGATGTCCCTGACGCGGTCGGTATCCGAGGGTGTCGACCCGGAAGATGAGGTGGAGGTGGCACGTTCCGCATCCTCCAGACCAGCCAGGACGATATTAAAAGATCGGGTCTCACGATCTGCCAGTTCAGCTATGATATCCTCCTCCGCAGACTGGATGGACGCAAGGTTGCTCCACGACTTCTTCTCGAGATCAGAGACTCTCGAAGTTAGCGAGGAGATGTCCGACGTCAACTTCTCAATATCAGATCGAAGGACTTCAATAATTTCAGCCCGGAAACAGTCAAAGTTAGACTGAAGCAGCTCTTGAAATTTATCAAACAGACCCTCATTATCCAACAGTGCACATTGATTATTAGATGCCTGTGACTGATTATCGGCCGGGAGAAGATGATCCAGAGGCGAACCGTTACGGCAATCGATCAGCTTCCCATGCGCCCAAGGATGCCCAGATCTCGCCAGACACCTTGCACCAGGATGCGAAACAGTCCCACATGATGTGCACACAATAGGTTTCACCACAACTGCCTTACAGCCTTTACATGTCGTCGATGCTGAATTTTTCGACATTTCGGGAAGATTAACGACTCGGAACTTCAAAGCGCAAATTTAAAGAGAAGGCGGTTGGCACGCAATCAAACCAAAACAACGGAGCAACGGCTGAACACGTCCGACACGCTCGACTTATCCTCGTCGTGTATGTTTGTTTAACTCTTGAGGATCGAAGCATATGCAAAGACTGCCGTCTGGTTTTTCTTTTATTATTATATTGCTGACCCAAGATGTAGGATTGTTTACTTTTGTTATTATATTAGCTTCTTCTAATTCTTTTAAGTAAGCTTTCAACAGCGAGTTGAAGAGAAAATGGAATTTGTGCAATTTTAAAGCATATTTTGGAAAGGACATCAGAGCCCGAAATTTTAACCGAATCGAAAAAGTCGAAGATGCGTCTTAAATAGAAAAGACTGATCTTCCTATCGCTTTTTTCATGAACGTTCTATGATGATTCGTTTGCTTGCTAGACGCAACGAAAGTAAAAAAAAAAGGTTTTGACTTCAAAGTTGAATAACTTGGCCAAAAAAATCGCTAAAAAATTACTCTCTTTTTACACAGTAAAGTGGTCGCTTTCGAGTGGTGTAAATGGAATGTGTGTAAAAAATTTCATGCACGCAGTGGAACATCGCAAAGTTTAAGAATTTTTTTTAAAATTGACCAAGTGCTCTTTATATTGCTATAACTTTACCAAAAAGCAATGCATCTAAAATTTGGAAAAAAGCATCTGAAAGTAGTGATTCCACGCTTTCAAGACATATTTTCAAAATATCGATACGACTATTTTTACCGGAGTTATGACCATGTGAACTTGCCCCTATTTATAGGGCTCCTAGAGGTGATCCTCTAATTAATGTGAGGAGTGTATGTCGTGAAATGAAACAAAATTGCATTTATAAGTCATGTTGCGAAAAATACAAATACAAAGTTGCCTCGTTAAGGTTGAGTTTCCTAGCCGCGTCCAGCGGCCGCGACTGGTAGCCCTTGGCGGCGGCCAACCTTGGGCCGCGCAGCGTCCAGAGTCCCACTTTGGTTCGAGCGCACTTAAAAGGGTCTACGGCCGAGGATTTATACCTGCTTCAGAAATAAAATAATTTTTTATTCTTTATCGTTTTGATATGGAAGTGACACCAATGGATTCCTTATGCTCTTCCGATGAAAATCATATGAAATTTCCTGTAAATCGCACTATTATTAACGAAGACAACTTGAAACGATATAAATTTATCTTTCATGGAATTTCCTTCATATGGTCCGAATTACGTCGTTCGTGGTGTCAGTTTCATCGGCGAAACATAAAGAATCCATTGACGTCGTTTTTGCAAAGATCTGATGGGAAATACGGAAATCCTGGACATTTCTGACTTTTTAATGATATTCAAACTCTTTCAAGGGTCGAAACTCATAAAAAACGGTGAGGCACTGCGAGAGTTTGACCGTCACGGGGTACCATGCGGCATCTAAAGAGATGTGTCAAATGACACACGCCGCTGGAGAATCGCCCTGTATATGTATAGTAGTAGAGTAAAATACAACCTGTTATGACATCCAACTAAATAAATTCTACACCAAGAAGGCTCGAAGCTATTATAAAATCAAAACGCAATCCCACAAATTATTAAAACATTAAATATTTAGGTAGTTTATTTCCATAGCTTATTGATCCTTTATTTACTGTACGAATACTTACTGCACGTCTATTTCTGTACGTTTATCTGCTTTTATTCATATTTTTTTAAATGTTAACGGGAATAAAAATTTGTTTATACAAGATCTATTCTGTTATGCCAAGGCGCCTGGGGTCGAGATTCTGGAAAAAATACCATTGCTAATCTTTTATATGGTGAACAGATATTCCTATTATTTTCTCGAAAATACTGAAAACACTGAACGAAAAGTTTGTTTTATTGCATCGTATATAAATACTTTCCTACGCTAGGCGATTGTTTTGAAAACGCGTGCGTGCGGACTGACCACGGGATCCGTGCAGTTCCAAGCGGTGTGCACTGTCGTAACTTTTATTTTTTTGTTGACTGTTCCCAAAATCTCTCCACTTTTTTGAAAAACGCATTTATTAGCTGAAGGCTCAACGAATTGAATGGTATTTTTTTCAAGCCGGATCGTGGGTGGGAACGACGTCAAATCGCGATTTGAAACTTTGACATCGATTACTGTTAAGTTTATTAAGAATAAATAAAATATTCTATATACGGGTTGAGAAAGCATTCCATCAGCTTTAAAATCAGCCCAAGACGGAGGCATTATCTTTAAAAATGACCGCGATATTACAGTTTAACTGATGACGCGTCAGCCGATTATGTTTCAATTTTTAAAACTTTAACATTAAATATTTCGAAAACTATTTGACATAGGCCTTTAAAATTCAGTATGCTTTGTTTTTGCAAGGTTGTCGACAAATGCTGTAATTTTGAAGAGAATCGGTGAAACTAAATTTTTCACCTATCCGTTTTGACGTGGAATAGCTCATACGTCCGGGTCCGAACCCATCGTACGTACTACCCACGGACAGAGCAATATACGGATTAATTCATTGTGAGACTGAAGAATGCCTAAAATTATTAAAGACGACACTACCTTCTTGACTGCCCTTTAGAAA
The DNA here is from genome assembly GCA_963932275.1 of Andrena praecox. Classification (NCBI taxonomy): domain Eukaryota; kingdom Metazoa; phylum Arthropoda; class Insecta; order Hymenoptera; family Andrenidae; genus Andrena; species Andrena praecox. The sequence goes on along the minus strand of OZ010729.1, from coordinate 17,279,662 downwards.
TGCTGACAAACAGATGTTGTCGAAACGTTCTTGGGAAAATACGAAATTATCGGTCGAAAACAACGAATGAATTCCCGCTTTTGTCCCAACACACAGTGGGCGTCAATCCCAAGAATAGAGAAAAAAATCAACATGCCACTTTTTCCACTCAAAATGTCGAATTTTATGAAGCTACTTTATAAAACACTAGTACTGCATCTGAAAAAAAACGATAAAAAGTTTAAAACATCTTCGTTTGTATTGCAATGAGAATATTTCGAGCGTACAATCTTTTCTTTACTTTTTAAAACCTTTATTTCTGCCATCTTGGGTCCCTTCACCCAATTAGCCGATTGGAAAGTTGCCCAAATATTGTGTAATTTCGTATGTAGGTATATTTATCAAATTGTTCTAGTTTTATTGGAATTATTGACATTACTTTTTTTAAATAACGTCAATCCTCCGTACGAGTTGAATATTAATACTTTTTTTATGAACTTCCTTAATTATATTCCGCAGTTTCAGTGCGAAAAATGTTATGTTGTTGAATTTTCCCCCATTTCTTGGGATTCAGCCTCGCTGTGCAACATAGAATACAGGTAATTACTCCATTATTGGTAAATATTGCCAAATCTTGTTTTCGCAGTTGCAAAGTCAAATGTATGTTGAATATATAATAAAAAAGAAATTTGCTCGGAAGTTCCCGGAGGGCAACTAAAAAGCCGATAATTGCTGATATTTCTTCAATGGGTTTCTTATGGAAAAGAACTGCATGTAACTAATTATTTGCCATTGCTTACCAAAAACGATACTACTCATTTCGGTTCCCAAAAAAGTTTCACTTCAAAAATGTATATCATCAAAATTTAAAAGACTCGATTCAAAATCTTCCACAAGAAAAAACATACAAACTTTGACACGTGTTTACACACCGATCAGAAGTAGCCGCCACGATATTTTTCCCTTTTTTAGGAGCTCATATTATTAGTTTACAAGAAATATATATAAAAAAAAACATATCCCATAACTTTTGAATTCTGCCTTGTTTCCTTATTTTTTGTGATTCTGTCCCACTGTCGCGTACGATCGCAGCGCGGCCGCGGCTATGACTCCCTTTGGAGCAGTCAAGCGATTTGCCGCCGTAGCTAGCCGCGCGGCTAGTAGATTCCACCATCATGGCGGAAAACAGACACTCATCGCATTGTGTTACGTCTCGAGTAGCCTAGGTTGCTGCTGTAGAAGACGCGCGGCCGCAGCCGCTCGGAAAACGGTTGCATGCTTCTCCATAAGAGCAGTGCTTAGGATTTGGCCGCCGGCCGCCGCCGCGGCTAGGAAACTCAACCTTTAGCTGGCCGGATTTCTGCCCCCTTAGCTGACCGTCGCTACCCCCACCTATTCGTGGAACTAGCAGCACGGAGTCGCTTGTCCCCATACACAAACATGTGTGTGACTCGCTTTGGCGGGGCACGGTGGAACCAGAGGAGGAGTTCCTGGCTGGCTCAGTCGGGGTGTCGCGGGTTCGTCGAAGAGACACTCTCGTTGGCTGTGGTTTTTGTAAAATGAGTTTATTGTCTTCGTCTTAAATCTAACCGAACGCGAGTTAAACTCGCGACGCGAAACGGCTTAAGCTAATTCTTACAAGCTAGGCGGCTTAAATGCTATTTCCTTAAAGCTAGCGGCGATCTTAACTAGGTGACTTATCAGCTAGGCGTTTACTTCTAGGTCGGTTTCGCAGAATCGGCGGTGAGCGTCGGCTCGGATCGGTCGCAATGGCCGGTCGGCGGCCTCGGCGGTTATCGGCACGAATCGGCGGCACTCGGCGGTGCTCGACCGTGTTCGGGGACGGGTTGGCGTCTACTGCCGGGCGAGTTAAAACCTCGGCCCTGCACAGTCTACATGGAAGGCCTTTCGTGCGGTGGGCCAGCTATCATTGACCGCTGGTGTACCACCACGGCCGGACGGTCCAGCGCGAACCGAGATTCGGCTGATGTAGCGACCAAGGAACGGGCTACTAGCGGTCAGGCGGTGAGGCACTCGGCGCACTAGAATTCCCCCGGAGGAGGAATAAAACCAAAAAGAGCTTCTCATGTATCGACTCAGCATCTAAGGCAGCGCTGCACAAGGAGCTGTTTTCGGCGCCTAGCGGCGAGCAACCCACCTATTTCGTTGCTAAGGTTAGAATCGGTGAGGAGAACTGCAGTAGTGTACGTGCATTTGGTATGACTTGAACCCAGCCATATTTACTGATGCTACGAGCCTACGTTCACGCACATACACTACTGCAGTTCTCCTCACAGATTCTGACCTTAGCAACGAGATAGGTGGGTTGCTCGCCGCTAGGCGCCGAAAACAGCTCCTTGTGCAGCGCTGATCTAAGGCTAAGCGGCGTGAGTTAGACTCGCGGGCCATCGAGCGCGGTGGGGGATACGCTCTCGCGTGACGCGGATTCGCTTCGCGAGTCGTTGCTCGGGAGGGGGAAGCGCCTTGGTGACGAACGTCACAGTGTGTTTGAACAACCTCCCGACTTAAGACCACGCTATCTTGTGTCAGGTATTCGTATTTCACTCGCACTGAATGTTGTCCAATGGGTCACTAGAATTCTTGGAATTCTACCTGCGCCCATTGGTGACCACATGTGGTACCGGACCCCGGCCAGTAGGGTGGGCCGAAAAAATCAAAATTTCAAAACTCGAAACAGCCTAGTGGGGAAAAGTTGCATCTGGGGGAGACAAATGAAGGCAAAGAAATTTTTTTTAAATCGGTCAATATTTGACCGGGCCCAAACGGGGTCAAAGTTTTTAATTTTTTACCAAGTTTGGCGATGTCTGTATATTTTCATAAAATTTGCATATTTTACTGTTGAGCATCAGAAAATATTATTTAAACACATAAACACGTGAAATAGTGTTTTATATATTGTCGCGAAGCGGAGTATCTCTGTGCGTCTATTTTTGGACGTAACGCGGTTGTAGTGAAAGAGGAACATGTTTCATTGATTCAAGAGCCGGCCCAACAGCCATTTTGATCCGCGAATCCGCAAACCGTTTGTCGCCATCACCCTCTATTTTCGAGAAATTCGATTTTTAAAAAAAATGGCAAATTTTCAACTTTGAACATCCTTTGAGTTCAAACAGTACTAGTTATTCGGTTGCTTGTTCCGCCAAATTATTATATGAACCCTCGCGAATACAACGATATGAGTTATAATTGAATTATAAACATTTAAATATGTTTAAACAACGATCAAAGGGAAAAGGACACCGGAAATACACCAATTTTTACAGATATCTTTCTATATATTTCAAAAACTAAGGGTCTAGGAGAAAATCTGACTACTCCACGCGATGCAGCAGACATTTTTCCCCCGGAAACCATCAACAGAAGTGGTAAGACACGTTTTGTTTTCAATACAGAAGCCAAAATCAGTGGGCTTACCCACTGCCCCTCAGCGACAGAATCGCTTAAACGCGCGCTACTACCACTGTCGACGTCGGACGTTTTGCCAATCTATTTCGCTACGGTATTGAAAACAAAACGTGACTTACCACTTTTGTTGGTGTTTTCTGAAGGAAAAATGTCTGCTGCATTTGAGATATCTGCAAAATTTGGTGCATTTCGGGTGTCCTGTTCCATTTGACCGTTGTTTAAATATATTTAAATGTTAATAATGCAATAATAACTTATATCGTTGTATTCGCGAGGGTTCAGAGAATAATTTGACGGAACAAGCAACCGAATAACTATTGCTGTTTGAACTCACAAGATGTCCAAAGTTGAAAATTTACATTTTTTTTTCAAAATCAAATTTCTCGAAAACAGAAGGTGATGGCGACAAACGGATTGCGGATTCGTTTTCAGCGCACAAAAATTATAAGAAATAGCTATTAAAGGCTACAGATCAAAATGGCTCTTGAATCAATAAAATACGTTCCTCTTTCACTACAACCGCGTTACGTCCAAAATTAGAAACACGTAGATACTCCGCTTTGGGACAATATATAAAACACTATTTCACGTGTTTATGTGCTTAAATAATATTTTCTAATGGTCAACAGTGAAATATGCAAATTTTATGAAAATATACAGAAGTAGCCAAACTTGGTAATAAATTAAAAACATGACCCCAGTTGGGCCCGGTCAAATATTGACCGATTTAAAAAAAAATTTGCCTTCATTTGTGTTCCCCAGACGCAACTTTTCCGCACTAGGCTGTTTCGAGTTTCGAAAATTTGATTTTTTCGGCCCACCCTACCGGCCAGGTAACGAAGCATCTCTGTAATAATAAAATCGATAATATTACTGCAATTTTATTCTTTGTACGACTGATTATGTATCGTCGAAATCTCTCCAACATGGAGAAATCCCGTAATTCAAATAATGTTAGGATGTAAAGATGGAGAAGGAATGAATTATAATAAACAAAACAGAATTGAGCCGAAATAACTGGATAATTTATTGGCTCATTGGGGAAAAGCCTTGCGGCATAAAAACCCCAATAATAAAGTTTAAACATCAATTACAAAAGGAAAATTATGAAGGTGTGAACGATAAGCCGAAGGTTGAGCGCAATTAACATGATGCGGTTTGTGCGACATGCACAATTCGTTAGATATGTTCGTGGGTGTGTGCTAAGCACGACCTGGCGGAACTATAGTTCCGCGGACTCTGTCGAGTATGTGTGAGTGTGTGTGAGTGTGTGCTAAGCACGACCTGGCGGAGATTATGAGTCCGCGGGATCCCTAATGTATGTAATTGTGTGCTAGGCACGACCTGATGGAGATTGACTCCGAGGGATCCCTTATAATTGTGTATTCGCGTTCGTGTATTTTTGGAATTGTTGTGCATCGCTGCACATCACACTGTCGTTCACAACATGCACTCGTTGCCGCGATCCGAACTACATCTCCGAATTGATCGGGAGAATCCCTCTTGCGAACCGCACTCGCACGAGAGCTAAAGTCTACTACTCTTCTCGTCATTCTCTTCCCTTGTTTAAGTTATCGGGAAAATTCGGCGCCGTGCAGTCGCCCGACGGTTTACGATATGGCCTGCACGTGTTTATCCTGGGACCGACCCGCACCAGGATATAGACAAAGGGGGTCCTATCTTGACTGCGCTCCGAGACTCCGTCCTTTCTCGGAATCTCCACTCTCATCGCTTGACACGAACCAGACCCTTCTTCGTCGCGACAAAGTTTACGTTCGCGGCCGAACATGCTCCCCCCGTTGCGAGTAATACGAGTAATAATTCTAACTTATAACTCTGTGTTAAGATAGTTCCGATCAAACATAGAATCAAACACAAGCAGTACAATACAGTTCAATTTCTCATCACGCGTGCTCAGTCAATGGACACAATTGCGTAATATTCCGCTTGATGCTGCCGTTGCTGGTCTTGATTGTGGCGACTCGAATTTCGTCATCTTCGCCGGGGTGGACCTCCATAACTCTGCCCAGCCTCCATCGCATGCAAGGTAGATTTTTGTCCATCAGGATTACAATCGAGTTAATCTTGATTTCGCCACGGGTTTCGAGCCATTTTTGACGCCTTTGGAGTTCATTAAGATATTCCTGATACCATCTTTTCCAAAAATCTTGGCGAGCTCTTGAAATGATTTTCCACGAAGTTAGCCGGTTTTCTGGAACGGAAAGATAATCATGTTCCGGTAACATTGTAAGCGGTCGGCCTACTAATACGTGCGCTGGTGTTAACGCGATCGGATCATTCGGATCAGTCGAAATGGGACACAACGGTCTGGAATTTAAAATCGCTTCAATTTCTATCGCAAATGTAGTGATTTCCTCGAAAGTAAAGAGACGTTCGCCGACCACTCGTTTAAAATGGTGTTTAAAGGATTTCACCGCAGCCTCCCATATGCCTCCGAAATGTGGTGTTAACGGTGGATTGAAATGCCACGTTATGGACTTGCTTACCGCGAATTCGTTTACGGTTTCCTTAAATTGTTGAGAGTCGAATAACGCGTACAATTCGCGTAACTGATTATTTGCACCGACAAAGTTCGTACCATTATCGGAATACACGTGTACAGGTACAGCTCGACGCCCAATGAAACGTCTGAAGGCGCCGAGAAAACCCTCGGTTGTGAGATCGCTTACGATTTCAATATGGACCGCCTTGACCGACATACAGACAAACACGCAACCGTACGCCTTGATACTGTTCCTATTGCGATGCTTCTTTTCCTTAATGAAGAACGGCCCGAAGAAATCTACACCGGTATGAGCAAAAACCGCTGCTTCTTCGACGCGGGATTTGGGTAAATTTCCCATTTTCCCTTGTAATGGATACGGTCGAAAACGGATGCAGCGGACGCATCGTCGTATTATTTTTCTTACTTGATTCTTTCCGTCGAGGAGCCAGAAACGATGGCGAATGGTGTATAAAGTAGTTTGAATGCCGGCATGGAATGCGCGTTCGTGTACTTCACGAATAATTAAATCAGTGACGTGATGATAGGATGGCAAAAGAATCGGATGTTTTTGTGAATAAGGGATTCCGGCGTTCTGTAATCGACCGCCGACGCGAAGAAGTCCGTGTTCGTCTAGAAACGGATTCAGCGATGCGAGTCGACTGCCTTTTACTCCCTTCAATGTCAAAATACGATCAATCTCCTCAAAGAATCGTTCTCTTTGGATAGTTCTAATTATGACGCGTTCCGCGTTGTTTATTTCTTCTATACACAATTCGCCCTTATGCGTACTCGATGGAAGCAAGCGTAAGCAACGAGCGATCACACGTGTGAGGTTTCTATACGAAGAAAAGTCATGAAAAAATTCACATTTATTGTGGCGTAACGCTAGACATGTATTCCCTTTCAAACCCGGCAGCTCCTTGATAGTGACATTCAGACTTGCCGGCCAAGTAGATTCGTGTTTGCGCAACCAATGGGGACCCTCGAACCACGAATCGTTCTCACGGAATGTCGCAGGTAGTTGTCCACGAGACAATGCATCGGCTGGATTATCTTTCGTTGTGATATGTCGCCACTCTGCTTCTTTGATGGTTTGAATTTCCGCAACGCGATTTGATTCGAAAACCTTCAGCACGGTTGGGGATTTTTTCAGCCACTGCAACACTATGGTAGAATCCGTCCAGAAAATAACGCGATTAACCGAGAATTTAAATGCAGCTCCGGTCTCTCGATAAAGTCGGGCCAACGTTAACGCACCGCATAGTTCGAGTCGCGGTATGGTTGTTTCTTTAAGAGGTGCGACTCGTGACTTGGCACATGCCAGACGAACGAGAATACGATCCTCTGGATTAAGGGAACGGATGTAAATGCACGCGCCATATCCTATCTTACTCGCGTCGCAAAATCCATGGATTTCAATATTAGTAGAATTTTCGAGCAAAAGTTTTCGATCTATGGATAAGTGGTTTATGCACGGAAGTTGGTTTGAAAAGTTTAACCATTGCGTATGTAATGTTTGCGAAACCGATTCGTCCCAATCGAGTTTCGTCTTCCAACATTCCTGCATGAAAACCTTTGCAATAAGAATTATCGGTCCAAGAAGGCCGAGAGGGTCGAAAATTTTGGCGATCTCAGCCAAAATCTCGCGTTTCGTCGACTTCTTGGAAGATTCTGATAAATTGACAATGTAAACTAGTTTATCCCCCTGCGCGTGCCATCCAATGCCTAGAGTTTTTTTGACGGGGTTCTTATCGGTTGCGTAGTCCGTTCCGAGAACCTTTTCGTTTATGGAATCGAGAACGTGATTGTGGTTCGAGGCCCACTGCCGTATGTTGAAACCGCCGCGTTTCAAAAGACTGATCACCTCATCGCGGATTCTTAGAGCCTCCTCCAAAGAATTCGCACCTGTTAAAAGGTCATCGACATACAAGTCACGTCTCAAAATTTCGGAAGCATATGGGAAGTCTGTGCTTTCATCGTCTGCGAGCTGTTGTACGGTTCGAATAGCAAGATACGGAGCGGAAGATACGCCGAAAGTAACCGTGTTTAATTCGAATGTTCTTATTCTGTTTTCATGATACCAAAATATGCGTTGATATTTGCGGTCTTGCGGGTGGATTAAAATTTGTCGGTACATTTTTTCTATATCGGCAGTCATGACATAAGAATGTGTGCGGAAACGTAGCAAATGCTCAAAAAGTTTGTCCTGTATTGTGGGACCGACCATGAGTTCATCGTTTAACGAAATATTGTTAGATGACTTGGCCGACGCATCGAACACGACGCGAGTCTTTGTGGTTGCACTTGTGGCCTTTACCACGGCGTGATGTGGCAAGTAATAGCGAGACGATGAATCGTCTGTACGGAAAGGCAGCATGCCCACGCCATCTGTGTGAGCCCGCTGCTAATTAGACGAGTAGTGACATCGGCCCGCTGACTCATGTGGAGCAGCGATCACGGACCCCTCCCATCGACTCGCGATCGATGGAAGGGGGACTTCTTCCTTCCAGGAAATAGATCGCGATTTCCTGGATCTCTGTCTGTTCGCGACTCTGTTACGATTAGCACGTTTCTTTGCTCGTTTGCCCGCTGCCTTGCTCACAGCTTTCTATATCTGCGCTTGCCCCTTTGCTGGGAAATCTGCGTAGCGCCTGTGCTACTATTAGTTACTAACGCGTGTGTTGAGTGAATTGTTACTAAAACGCTTAAACATTCCTTGTAAATAGTGTATATTCTCGGTGACTTGTACATAAACGCCAACGGTATCTGTAACCTTGACTCTCCCTATTTAAAGAGAATTGCCCTCGTACTCGCGAAACACACAAAATACCAGTGCGCCTTAATCCAAGTAATCCTTCTTCGCTACACTTCTTTAATCCGCTTTCTGAACATTTTGGTCCTTCGAGCCGGATCCGGCGCCTGTGGAACAGTTCGCGAGTGCTCGAACATTCGTTAGTGCCGTCCAACCGTCGCGCGTGACCTCTATACCTGAAAACAATATGAGTCACCTCGTAACAAGCCAGCGCGATCTCAACGGACGAATCACTCGGGCGTTCGATAATTTAAAGAAGGTCGGCATGAACAATATTACAAAGAGTAACGTGATCTCCCGCCTAGAGACACTCCGAAAGAACTGGACGAAATATGAGTTGCAACATGACCAGCTTCTCGCGTTAGCGGCTTCGGATTTAGCTTTTGCCGGCAACGCCTATTTCCAAGAGAAGGCCTTGACCCTTGCCGAAATGGAGGAGGTCTTCACCGCGCAAGAGGCCCTTCTCATGGACAAGATAGAGGACCTGACCAAGATGGAAAGGGCTGCCGCTCTAGCCATGGAACGCCTTTCCGTGGATAACGGTGGGGCCGTTGCGGAGGTTGCAACCGTTCGCTCCAAGGCCTCTCTGCCGCGCTTGCCCTTGCCGACCTTCGACGGTAAACACAAGGATTGGCCGTCGTTTCAAGGGTTATTTCGCTCGCTAGTGATCAAGGACACGACATTAACAGATGCCGAACGCTTACATTACTTACGCGGTACGCTTACCGGGGATGCTGCTTTACTCCTGCGCAATATGCCTGAGCGGGAAGAGAATTTCGAGGCTTCGTGGGAACTGCTACAAGACCGCTACGACAATCAACGCCTGATGGTAAAGGCCCAACTGAATACTATCTTCGCCCTACCTTTCATTCCACGCGAGTCGGGACCCGAGCTTAAGCGGCTCTTCTACAGCGTCTGCGACTCCGTTAAGGCCCTTGCCGCCATGAAACGGCCATTCGATGCCAGTGGCGACTGGCTCGTCCACCTAATCGTGGATCGCATCGATCCCCAGTCCAGATACGAGTGGGAAACGCTCATCGGGAAGACGAAGCTGCCTCCTACCTTCGACGAACTTCAAGTCTTTCTGGAAGGACGCGTCAACACCCTGGAGGCCTTGGAGGAGCAACGGAGGGGAGGCGGGAGCCGATATACGAAGCCACCTGCAACGCAAAAAACGGCCAAGGTTCATCAGGTGAGCCAAACTAAGCGCTCACCTGAGCAGTGCAGCCTCTGCAAGGCCAATCATTTCATACTGCGCTGCTTAATGTATAAGAACCAGTCAGCCTCTGAACGTCGAGCTGCGCTGCAGACCGCGAACTTGTGTTATAATTGCTTAGGAAAACACCAAGTACACGACTGCCAATCGGCGAAGAGATGCCAACGATGCGACGGTAGGCATCACACTACGATCCATGAGGCCAGCTCGGGTACTCAAGAGGTCTTTGCTAACACCTCCAACTGTGAAACGACCAGCTTACCTGCTGTACTACTGGCCACTGCACGCATCAAGATCCTACCGCCCGGCGGCCCGCCCCGGCTAGTGCGGGCTCTAGTTGACCAAGGCAGTGAAGTTTCCATCATCACCGAGGCGGTGGCGCAACAGCTACGACTGCCACGGCGCTCCGCCAATGTTCGTCTCCTTGGCGTCGGGAACCAAGCACCTGAGCGGGTAAAGGGCAAAGTGACACTAGAATTCACCGCTCATTTCAACTCCCCAGAGAGACATACGATTTCTGCGCTGGTGATGCCTCGAATAACAGCGTATCAGCCACGCATAACACATCGAGCATCGACCTGGCTCCATCTTACTGACCTCAACCTGGCGGATCCCAACTTCGACTCCGACGGGCCGATTGAAATGCTGCTGGGAGCCGACGCCTTCGCCTTGGTCCTGCTCCACGGCATAGCCAGAGGTCGCCCCTGGGAGCCCATGGCGCAGAACACCACGCTGGGCTGGATCGTTTCCGGACCGGCCACGTCGGAAGTGGAACGCGAAACAGCTGATGGCCGCGAGCTATCATCCCTCCAGTGCACCACCGAGGAACTCTTACCACTTGTGCGTCGCTTCTGGGAGCAGGAAGAACTGGTAGTATCCAATGCCTATACCCTTGAAGAGCAAGCCTGCGAAGACCACTACCGGACGACTCACCAGCGATTGCCCTCCGGCCGCTACATGGTTCGGCTTCCATTCCGGGACAGGGTAGAACTCGGCGAGTCGCGTCACGGAGCTCGACGCATGCTGCAGAGAATGGAAGCCAAGTTCAACAGGGCACCGGCGTTCGCTCATGCCTATCAGGAGTTTATGCGTGAGTATCGTGAATTGGCTCACATGTCCGTGGTTCAAGGTGAACGCTCCGGGCCCTCGTACTACCTCCCTCACCACGGAGTCTTGAAGGAGAGCAGCACAACCACCAAGTTGCGGGTGGTATTTAACGGCTCTCACGCCACAACGTCGGGGCAATCACTGAACGACACGCTGATGGTGGGGCCGAATCTGCTGCCGAGCCTCCCTCAACTGCTACTGCGATGGCGTCTCTTCAAGGTCTGCCTCACAGCCGATGTCGAGAAAATGTATCGCCAGATCTTACTCCATCCAGACGATCGCCGTTACCAACGGATACTATGGAGAGCGACGGAAGACAAAGCCATAAGCGAGTACGACTTCAACACGGTCACCTATGGTCTAGCCTGTGCCCCATACCTTGCCATCCGCACACTACGGCAACTTGCTCTGGACGAACAATCACGCCATCCTCGAGCAGCGGAGCTGCTGCAACGCGACGTCTATATGGACGACGTCGTGGCCGGTGCCGATTCTGTGGAAGAAGCCCTGGAACTTCAGGTCGAACTGCGCCAACTCTGCAAGGCGGGCGGCTTCAACCTGCGAAAATGGGCCTCCAATGAACCGTCGCTGATGGACCAAGTACCCAGCGGTGACACCATCCCTGAGTGCAAATGGCAGAGCTGCGAGACACACACGGCATTGGGGGTCCACTGGAGCCTGGCCGAAGATTGCTTCCGGGTTCAAGTACTGCCGACACCCACGGACGGCGGCGTAACTAGGCGCTTGGTTCTGTCTACGATCGCCAGGATATTCGATCCTCTGGGTTTGGTGTCCCCAGTTACAATTAATGCCAAAATATTTATGCAATCTTTGTGGTTACTTCAATTAGACTGGGACTCACCGCTGCCGCCGACGGATGTCGATTATTGGACCCAATTCCTCGATGAGCTGGCCGACCTGAACCGCATCGCTGTTCCCCGCTGGCTCGGCGTACGACAGGCCACTCAACTACAGGAGCTACATGGATTCGCGGACGCCTCGGAACGGGCATATGCTGCCGTCCTCTATCTTCGGGTCGCCGATCACGATGGCACTTACCGGAGCCAGCTGGTCACTGCAAAGACCAAGGTGGCTCCGTTGAAACGGATTACACTACCTCGGCTTGAACTGTGTGCGGCTACCCTGCTGACGAAGCTAGCCGCCTTCACCTGCGAAAGTTTGGGTCTGAATGGAATTGCCGTTCATCTGTGGAGCGACTCCACGGTGACCCTGGCCTGGATCCAAGGACATCCCTCACGCTGGCAGACTTACGTGGCCAATCGGGTGTCCGAAATACAACGCACGGTGCCGGAGGCCAAATGGCATCACGTGGCCAGCCAGGACAACCCCGCGGACTGTGCCTCCCGAGGACTGCCACCAAGCCAGCTGCCGAGTTTCGCTCTCTGGTGGACCGGGCCGAAGTGGCTGACGTCACCGAGCGACTGGGGTCACGCCGATCCGCCGCCTGTAACGTCGACCGATCTGGAGGCTCGGACGACCAGCAACGTGGCAGCTGGTGAACCTGCATTGGGCGAGACCCTATTGCAACGTTACTCCAACATTTCTCTGCTCCTTAGAACCACCGCCTGGTGTCTGCGATGGCTGCGGAGGAGTCGAACCAGCCCGAGAGGACGCTACCTGCTACCGGTCGAGGTCGACGCCGCCCTGACCTGCTGGCTCCGCATCATCCAGCTTCAGGAGTATTCTTCTGAGATCCAGCAGCTGCAGAAGGGACAACCACTGCCGAGCCGCAGCCGACTACTGCGCCTCAACCCTTACATAGACGACCACGGCCTCCTGCGTGTCGGGGGTCGTCTACGGCACGCTGCACTACCTCTGGACGCCCGACATCAAATCCTGCTACCCAAAGACAACCGTTTGACCGAGCTGCTGGTGGATGAGGCCCACCGCCGAACACTACACGGAGGAACACAGCTGACCTTGGCCACCTTGCGCCAACGCTATTGGATCCCCCAGGGTCGACAACGGGTCAAGGCCATCCTCCATCGCTGCGTTACTTGCCTTCGCTGGCGTGCTGCAACAGGACAGCAATTAATGGGGGATCTACCCGCAGTCCGGGTCACACCGGCCCGACCCTTCCTGCACGTGGGAGTGGACTATGCCGGACCAATTACGCTCCTGATGTCCCGCGGCCGAGGTCAACGTACTCTGAAGGGATACGTGGCGCTATTTGTCTGCATGAGTACGCGCGCTGTCCACTTAGAGCTCGTTTCCGATTGCAGTACGGAGGCCTTCCTCGCCGCTCTGCGGCGTTTCACGTCTCGGCGAGGCTGCTGTGCGGTTATCCAGAGCGACCGCGGTACAAACTTCGTGGGAGCTGCCAGGGAGCTGCGAGAGATGCTAGCTCGCCGCGACTCCCGACGAGAGATGATCCATTCCGCCCTGCTGCGGGACGGTATCGAATGGCGCTTCAACCCGCCGGCAGCCCCTCACTTCGGAGGACTATGGGAGGCTGCTGTGAAGTCCACCAAATATCACCTTCGGCGGGTGATCGGGGAACAGCACCTCACCTACGAAGAACTGTCGACGCTGCTGACCCAGATCGAGGCGTGCCTGAATTCCCGACCCTTACATGGAATGAGCGATGACCCTGGTGACTTAGCCACATTGACACCCGGACACTTCCTGATCGGGGACGCTCTGCTAAGCGTGCCCGATCCATTCGTGGACGAGGTTCCCCCTTCGCGGCTGTCTCGGTGGCACCTCCTGCAACAACTGCGGCTGCAATTCTGGAGACGTTGGTCCTCCGAATATTTACAGTCCCTGCAGGCTCGTAACAAGTGGACCCATCAGCACCCGCAGCCACAGATCGGCGACTTGTGCCTGTTAAAATCTGAATTGACGCCACCTACCCGGTGGCCACTAGCCAGAATCGTTCAGCTTCACGCGGGTGCCGATGGATTAACACGCGTGGTCACCGTCAAAACTGCACGGTCCGAATTCGTACGACCAGTCTGTAAATTAGTCTTCTTGCCTTCTGCACAGGTACCGGAACACACACCTTCACTTCCTGCCTCAACAACACACTAACTCGCTTCACCTGAGTTGCCCGACGCTTCCACATGAGTCCAGCGGCGCCACCGTCTAGGAATCGGATCACGCCATACCAACCACCCAATCGCCTGATCAGCTTCGGACGCGACAAATTCGTCGGTCGACGAAGGCGGGCGGGAAATGTACGGAAAGGCAGCATGCCCACGCCATCTGTGTGAGCCCGCTGCTAATTAGACGAGTAGTGACATCGGCCCGCTGACTCATGTGGAGCAGCGATCACGGACCCCTCCCATCGACTCGCGATCGATGGAAGGGGGACTTCTTCCTTCCAGGAAATAGATCGCGATTTCCTGGATCTCTGTCTGTTCGCGACTCTGTTACGATTAGCACGTTTCTTTGCTCGTTTGCCCGCTGCCTTGCTCACAGCTTTCTATATCTGCGCTTGCCCCTTTGCTGGGAAATCTGCGTAGCGCCTGTGCTACTATTAGTTACTAACGCGTGTGTTGAGTGAATTGTTACTAAAACGCTTAAACATTCCTTGTAAATAGTGTATATTCTCGGTGACTTGTACATAAACGCCAACGGTATCTGTAACCTTGACTCTCCCTATTTAAAGAGAATTGCCCTCGTACTCGCGAAACACACAAAATACCAGTGCGCCTTAATCCAAGTAATCCTTCTTCGCTACACTTCTTTAATCCGCTTTCTGAACATCGTCGTTAACCAATGACATATGCCCAAGCGAAACGTATTCTTCCATCACCTTATGATACTCTTCCTTGAGAGCTGAATTAGTATTGAGCTTCCGCTGAAGCGCATGAAATCGACGTAAGGCAATTCGTCGCATGTCGCCGAAATTTCTACCCTCAGCACGGAACGGCAACCGTACTACGTACCGTCCGTTATCATTGCGCGTCGTGTTCTCGCTATAATGAGTTTCGCATAACGATTTTTCTGATAAGTTCGACGTTTCTGCGTCCACGTTTTCGATCACCCAGAACTTCGCGATCTGTTCCTTCAATTCGGACAAATTACACGAAATGATTCGATTTTCGGCGTTGTCTAATATACCGCCTACTACTACCCATCCAAGCTGGGTTTTTTGCAAGACTAGGTCGCAGTCGTCGCGAGACAAACTTATCTGTCCTATCGACATCAACGATAAGGTGGTTCCAGAGCCAATCAAAATATCGACGGGCCGTGGTATATGGAATTCGGGATCGGCAAGATGAATGTTGGCGGGAATTTTTAATGATTCGCGCGGAAATACCTCATCGGGTACCGAATCTGTAATTCGCGAAACTGTCAAGCATGTCTAAATGTTGGCGAACATCGTCAACTAATTTCTCGAGTCCGCTAGCTTCGATTTTGTTTGCCGTTCCCAAATCTATGATAGCATCTAAATGCTCTGACACGAGCATACGCCGTTTCTCATACGAGCCTACTAAAAGACGCCATGCATGTTTATAATTGTCCGCGCTTGTGTTGTAAACTGAAATCTTATTAAGTGCGTCACCTCTCAATGAATTTTTCAAATATATGAATTTTTCTAAATCGGTTATATCAGTACGCCCATCGATCATGGTTAAAAATGTATTTTTATATGATAGCCATTTTCCCAGGCTTCCGTCGAATTTCGGTAAGTCAGCGACCGGCAGTTTCAAGGTGCGCCGTCGTGTCTCCGTTAGGGTCGAATTCAGGTACGTGTTACCGAGCGTCTCGTTTACCTGCGCGGACGAAGGTTCAGCGACCTCCATAGACTTAATTTTGCTTGCAATGTCATAATACCGATCCTGAATCTCATGGATTTCGTCCAAATGACTGTTCGTTGGATCGAGAATCGCGAGTTCATCATTTAAATCTTCATATGCGTGGAATAATTCCGTGACTCGATCCAGTCGCATTTGAAAATTCGCTTTATCGTACCGACCCGACGCGACACAGTTCTCGAGCTGTGTTAGTTGTCGTTTAAGTGACGTACGCTTTTGACCGATCATGTTAATCTTATCCATTATTGCTATACTAAGTATTCGCGCGCACCGTGTATATAATTAACTCTAGTCTAAACTTAAGAAATATACGATTAAAATTATAATTAACAATTGGCACTTATCTTTCGCTGATGGACAAGGTCTGCGGCAGGAGGCAATATGGGCGAGAGGTCCACCTTATTACGATTGAGATGTATATCCAGAGTTCATTAACGTTCGTTCACCATGGAGTTCGACGTATAGTCACTGAGCACTGTTGTGTCTTTACACCTATGTCACACGCGTCGCGTACTAAAATTTCCGAAGAAATTGCGGACACACGATATCGCGTATTTGAATAACTTGTATAGTAACAAAATGTCGATACTTTAGAAGTACGGTATCTCGATGTACGGAAGTAGATTTCGTACTTGACTCGGGATCACGTTGCTATGTTCGCAGTCAGAGACCAAGTCCCCTGGACCGCGCGTTTTCCTTCAAGGGACCGTTTTTTCCCCCTCCAAGGGAACCGCCTTGGCTTCGAAGGACCCTCTCTC
Organism: Andrena praecox; assembly: GCA_963932275.1. Taxonomy (NCBI): domain Eukaryota; kingdom Metazoa; phylum Arthropoda; class Insecta; order Hymenoptera; family Andrenidae; genus Andrena; species Andrena praecox. The sequence goes on along the minus strand of OZ010729.1, from coordinate 17,263,074 downwards.
GGAATCGGGAAACGTCTCACTCTTTTGCCCGTGACTAGCTTCAACGGGCCGTTGCGCTCAACCTTCTACATTTTCTCACACCTTCACCGTTTTAACGTTCACACCTCACAGGAGGCACCATTTTATGTATCGTCGAAATCTCTCCAACATGGAGAAATCCCGTAATTCAAATAATGTTAGGATGTAAAGATGGAGAAGGAATGAATTATAATAAACAAAACAGAATTGAGCCGAAATAACTGGATAATTTATTGGCTCATTGGGGAAAAGCCTTGCGGCATAAAAACCCCAATAATAAAGTTTAAACATCAATTACAAAAGGAAAATTATGAAGGTGTGAACGATAAGCCGAAGGTTGAGCGCAATTAACATGATGCGGTTTGTGCGACATGCACAATTCGTTAGATATGTTCGTGGGTGTGTGCTAAGCACGACCTGGCGGAACTATAGTTCCGCGGACTCTGTCGAGTATGTGTGAGTGTGTGCTAAGCACGACCTGGCGGAGATTATGAGTCCGCGGGATCCCTCATGTATGTAATTGTGTGCTAGGCACGACCTGATGGAGATTGACTCCGAGGGATCCCTTATAATTGTGTATTCGCGTTCGTGTATTTTTGGAATTGTTGTGCATCGCTGCACATCACACTGTCGTTCACAACATGCACTCGTTGCCGCGATCCGAACTACATCTCCGAATTGATCGGGAGAATCCCTCTTGCGAACCGCACTCGCACGAGAGCTAAAGTCTACTACTCTTCTCGTCATTCTCTTCCCTTGTTTAAGTTATCGGGAAAATACGGCGCCGTGCAGTCGCCCGACGGTTTACGATATGGCCTGCACGTGTTTATCCTGGGACCGACCCGCACCAGGATATAGACAAAGGGGGTCCTATCTTGACTGCGCTCCGAGACTCCGTCCTTTCTCGGAATCTCCACTCTGATCGCTTGACACGAACCAGACCCTTCTTCGTCGCGACAAAGTTTACGTTCGCGGACGAACAGATTAGTAGTGAATCAGTTCATAACTGTTCACAGTGGTGCCCGCATAATTGAAAGGTGGTCCGGTCCTTTTCACTTTTTGTAAGAAAACTTCCGAATCCCCTCGCATACTTGTTAGAAACGTAATCCTGCCCCTGGTGGTTCTGAGATAAGTGCCGTGTGGTTCATCACAGTCCTCTTACCAGTTCTAAATACCAATCATAAAACCCTCGAAGACAAGGGCAGCGTTTGACCATCCATCCGCGACTCGATTCGTAAATACGTTGACGGTAACATATTATTCTTAAAAGCTTCTTTAAAAGCTGCCAATGCAATTATAATTTGATCCTTATACAGGGTGTCCCAAAAATGTCGGATTTCCTTGAAAGGGGGTGACTCAGGGGGTGATTTGAAACAACTTTTTCCTTAGCGAAAATATTGTCCGAAGCATCGTTAAGGACATATTAACAAAAAACCCCGACCAATCAGAGCGCGCACCTTCCGCCCGAGCTCCCGCGGTAGGCGACTGCGCTTGTGCTACGAACGTACGAACAAGCAAGTCGGCATGCATCGACGGATACCGCGTTACACAGTTTTTTTTTTAAAGCAGAATCTTAAATAAGAATTATTTGAAGTGAGAGGACAAGAAGTACGTAAATTTCGTTTTTAAATAAGGCATAAACGGGAAGGGAGGGGGAGGAAAGGCGTGCCTGGCGAGGGCGAGCGTGCCTGGCGAGGACGAGCGTGCGAGCGGGCGAATTAGTTGTAAGAGCGGGTAGTATATAAGGGAATGTAACTATGTAAGATGTTAGATGTAAGGGAAGTTGTAACTATGGATTGTAAACCCTGAGGGGACACAATAAAGTAATATATATGTGAATAAGGCATAAACGAAAAGGTAATGTAACAGAAAATGTACAAGTGATCGTAATTCGTTATTGAGGTAAAAATCCGTAGTTTAATAACGGCCAACACAACTAAATTTAAAAAATAATATTAGGTGTATGAATAAATTCTTTCCGACTGGATTTACATAATAAGTACAAAGCTACCGAATTTCTATCGCGGTGGTATTCATAAGCTGCCAGAAAAATGACAAAAGGTAATAAACAATAATGGAAATTATTTCGATGATTGAGTTGTTTTCATATTTTTTAAATTGAACTGTTATTGTACCCTAAAATCGGATAGAATTTATTTCCACACCTAATAATCACCAATAAATTAAATAAAACTCACCCTTTCGGACATTCCTTTCCTTGCTTTCCTTCTCTTTTCGGAAACTTGTGTCACTAGGCGACTGAACCGATCCTGGTCATCGGCGTCCAGTGCTCAGCTGATCGCAGGGTCAATGTACCGAATATTCACTTTGTAACGAGTTACGCCGGTGGGACGACGATCTTACCCCCCACCACGCGCCCGACCGAGGTAGCGCGTACCGCGCTACGCCAACGGTCTTGCCCCCCACCACTCGTCCGCAATACCGAGAACTGGCGCGAGAGGGTTTCACAGCGAGAGACTCTCTCGCCGCCGAAAATGTGCGGACGAGGACATACAGGTCGGGGGCATAGGCCTATTTGGCAGAGAGACCGCCTAGAGCGTTAGTACGAAGTGCGCCTCTCCCGGAGACCTCCTGTGCGATTCCACGTTCTTGTGCCGAAACCCTCGTTCTTGCGAAAGCCAAGCGCCCGTGTTTCGCACCAGTTCTTGTGCGTCCACAGACTGAGTCTCTGTGCATTTTTCGCCTCCACACCTCCACGGTTCCCAGAAGGACAGCGTGAGCCATCCTCTGGACGAAATACCGATAACCGCCATCGATCTCCCGAACAGAGTTATCTCTGTTCTCGAGAGCGTCCTTACAGTCGCCGACTCACCCGCGGGCTGTGCCCACTGGGTGACCGGACCCCCCCGACTCTCCGACCAAGGTCCATTGGCAGGGTTGGCCCGCCTGGACACCGAAGGGTCAAATCGTCTTTCCTCTCCACTCTCGCCGAATCGACCATCGATATACGCACCGAGATACGCGCCGCGACACGCGCCGCGATACGCATCGCCGACCAACACTCCGAAGTACGCGACGCGATCCGCGCCGATAGGCTAAGTCTAGGTTTAAGCCGTACATACTCTGTTTGCCAGCATAGACCTGGCCGGGATACCCTGTACTCTCGACGAAATAAATTATCGTACTCTACCTTACCTCTGCGTACTAAGTCATTCGATCGGCGGCCCTGGACCACCGTCCTGAGCTGGCGATACGGTTCCTCCACCGTCCCACCGGTAACCCCGCGGCTTAACGGTTACAACTTCACTGCACGGCTACTAACACTGATCACTTAATTTATTTTTCACGGAACGTGTTGTTCCTACGTCATAAAAATTGGTGGCCCCGAAAGGGGCCGATTACTGTTAATTACTGGGACGAGATTACTACTATTACCCGGCGAAAAGAAGACTCGTGGCAGACGGTCTCGGGCTGTGCAGTCCGCTGCCGTTACGATTGGTCGAGTCGTAGTACCAAGCGTAGCCTACGCTATTGTTTTGACGATCGTCGGTCAGATAGCTCTATCCCACTCGGTCTCGATGTGTTTCGTTCGCTCTCTTCGTCGCGCGGTGCGACAATGTATGTGGCAACTTCAGCTAATAACTAAAATACGTGTGCCACGTCTTTAAATGTGTGCCCAAATAGGCGACTCGACCAATCGTCACAGCAGCGGACTGCACAGCCCGAGACCGTCTGCCAGGAGTCTTCTTTTCGCCGGGTAATAGTAGTAATCTCGTCCCAGTAATTAACAGTAATCGGCCCCTTTCGGGGCCACCAATTTTTATAACGTAGGAACAACACGTTCCGTGAAAAATGAATTAAGTGATCAGTGTTAGTAGCCGTGCAGTGAAGTGAATATTCGGTACATCGACCCTGCGATGAGCACTGGACGCCGATGACCAGGATCGGTACAGTAGCCTAGGGACACAGGTTTCCGAAAAGAGAAGGAAAGCAAGGAAAGGAATGTCCCGAAAGGGTAAGTTTTATTTAATTTATTGGTGATTATTAGGTGTGGAAATAAATTCTTTCCGATATTTGGGTACAATAACAGTTCGATTTAAAAAATATGAAAACAACTCAATCATCGAAATAATTTCCATTATTGTTAATTACCTTTTGCCATTTTTCTGGCAGCTTATGAATACCACCGCGATAGAAATTCGGTAGCTTTGTACTGATTATGTAAATCCAGTCGGATAGAATTTATTCATACACCTAACATTATTTTTTAAATTTAGTTGTGTTGGCCGTTATTAAACTACGGATTTTTACCTCAATAAGGAATTACGATCACTTGTACATTTTCTGTTACATTACCTTTTCGTTTGTGCCTTATTTAAAAACGAAATTTACGTATTTCTTGTCCTCTCACTTCAAATAATTCTTATTTAAGATTCTGCTTTAAAAAAAAAACTGTGTAACGCGGTTTCCTTCGATGCATGCCGACTTGCTTGTTCGTACGTTCGTAGTACAAGCGCAGTCGCCTACCGCGTAGCCAACGCTACCGCGGGAGCTCGGGCGGAAGGCGCGCGCTCTGATTGGTCGGGGTTTTTTGTTAATATCTCCTTAACGAAGCTTCGGACAATATTTTCGCTAAGGAAAAAGTTGTTTCCAATCACCCCCCGAGTCACCACATTCAAGGAAATCCGACATTTTTGGGACACCCTGTATGCTTTGTTGACCCTATTCTTTTCCTCCTTTCTGTGTTGATATCCAAACGCCATATTAACCTTGCCCCTATTGTATGTACTTGTAACAGTTATTTCAACACTACGCAATGGTCAAAGTTAAATAGTAAGTGAACCCCTATGATGAAACGACGGTTGTCGAAATCTTTATATCTGTGTGACGTCCCACTATTTTTCGCGCGGTCATAACTAGCATCTTCCCTAAAAATCACTCCATAACTCCACCAAAACTACCTCTAAACTTCAACTCTTACCCCTTTCCCCCAACCAGCAGATAATCTAGACGATGTACCTTAGCGGTCCCCATCTCCAGATGATCAAATATGAATCCCCTTCCCCTCTTCGGCCTTAGAGGCGCGATCTTTTCCCACACAAATTTAAATCCTAAACAAGTCCCTCGCCCCAAAAACCCACGTTACTCGAGACCACGTCTCACTCCTCTCTACAAATCAAATGCACTCCACCTTCAAACCTCCCTAATCAAAATTCTACAAAATCCATCCACTGGGTTGAGTATACCGTTCAAAATGCTATTGCGACACATATTTCGCGCATGACTCATCAGCACGCGCTAATTACGTAACTGTAAAAATGTTAGGTTAGGGTGAGCACGAGGAGGCTGGTGAGGTTATGATCGATGATTTGCACCAAAACACTGTTTGCACAATAATGTGAGGTCTTTATTATAAAACGTCTGCCAACGGACAAGCCGTTGTGCACACGATAACGATGGAGGATGAGCCCCCGTACACTCTATCGTACAATAATCACCGGTTGACCGCGTGGACGCGCGAACACGCACAATCTCGAATGCAACAATGATTAAATCACTACTTATGTTTGATGAACAAAGCTTTGATCGATGCAAAGAATAAGACGTGTGGTACGTTGCGCACGGTTGTGAACAGAATTGACAATATGGATGCGCATTTCCGCCTCGGCGTCTTCTCGAACATTCTCGAGCGTCGATCGACAAGACGGACGCTGATTGGTCGATTGATCGCGGATCGACCGCGACTTCCGCTGCCCAGGAGGTGCTGCGGTGATCGAGAGTGCGGCGGCGCAGAGAACTATTCATTCCCAAACATGCTCCCGCCATCAACAGCTGATGGAAGATGTTGATGTAGAATCTGAAACAGGCAAAATTGCCAATTTTGCAATTGGCCTGATTAATGTTGTAGTGGCGGTCTTGAGCGTCACGACTCGGGTGAGTCCATCCTTCCCTGGATGCAAGGTGATGACCCTCGCAAGTGGCCACTTGCTTGGTGGAAATCGCTCATCTGTGATGAGCATCAGGGATCCGATCTTCAAGTCGTTGGTTGGATGATGCCATTTGGTGATGAATAGTTGTCTCTGCAAATAGTGGGATGACCACTGAGTCCAGAATTGTTGCATCTTCTTTTGAATGAATTGCCACCTGGCTGATGGCAAAATTGATGAATTCTCCACTGACGGTTCCGGAAGCGCTGAGAGTGGTTGTCCAACATGAAAGTGCGCTGGTGTGAGTGCTGTGATGTCATCTGGGTCGTCACTGAGGGGCTCAAGCGGTCGTGAGTTGAACATCGCTTCTATTTGTGTAAGAAGTGTGCTGAACTCCTCATATGTGAGCACCGTCTCACTGACTGTGCGCCGGAGATGGTGTTTGATTGACTTCACGACCGCTTCCCACTTGCCTCCCATGTGTGGTGCGGCTGGTGGGTTGAAACGCCATTCTGTTTTGTCATTGACAAACAGCTGATTCAATCGTTGATGCGCCTCAGTCCCCTGGGTGAACATTCTCTTGAGGACGGTGTCAGCTCCAACGTAGTTGGTTCCGCAATCGGAGTGAAGAGTGAGAGGAATCCCTCTCCTGGAGACAAATCTCCTGTAGGTGGCGATGAACCCTTCGGTTGTGTAGTCTGTCACCAGTTCTAGGTGAACAGCTGATGCCGTGAGGCACACGAAGACACAGATCCAGCCCTTTTGTGTCTTGACACCTCTTCCTCTCCACGTCTTCAGTGTGATTGGACCCGCATAATCGGTGCCAGTGTTGTTGAACGGTCGTGAGGGTGTAACTCTCGAAAGAGGTAGTTGGCCCATCAGTTGATGGGCACGGATCCCCCTTTGTCGAGCACACACAACACACCGCAGGATGTAAGATTTCACTGGCTGTTGCGGCCGCGCGCAACGGCCGTATTTGAATGCGCGCCCGCGGTGGCATCAACACAGCTGTTGAGCCGTCGCGGCGCGTTTGAAGTGTTTTGACCGCTAACGGGCTAGAGCCGCGCTCGCGCGGCGACAGTTAGTTCTCGCAACAACATCGCCGAGACACGATCTGTGACACGCACCGTGCGAATATACACAAAGATTGCGCCCAGTTTTGCGCCCTGCAGTTTTACGGACATTGGCAATCGTTCGCCTTGCGCCCCCGCGCCTGCATTCACGTTCTTGGTGTGCCGTCATCTCTGTTTGTGAAGTTTGTATGTGTACGACGTCCGTCACGGACCGACGACCACTCAATTAAAGAAGGTGTTTCGTCCAACGAACGTGCCGTTCTTTCCACCTGCTCGCCTTCCCACCGAGTCGCGTCAGCGCCGAGAATCCGCTCCGCTCTTCGCGGAAACACTGGCGCTCGCCCTCCAATGATCCAGTAGTTTTGTCGAATCTGGGCGAGGGTGAGCTGGGTCCCTCCGTGGAGAGTTTGTCGATGCGCATGGTCTATAATCAATTTAGACAAATGTGAATGACGAGGTAAGATTGCAGGATGCTTACTCTCGTAGCTCATGCAAACATTGTTGAGTCTGCCTCCAACTCTAATGACTCCACTCTCATCGATGAATGCAGTGAGTCGATTGAAGACATGAGCAGCTGGCAATGTTGAGCCTGAGCTGAGCATCTTCATCTCGCTGGAGAAATAAAGCGCCTCCGTTGCTTTGATCCAGAAGATCCTGGCCCATTCTATGTCGATGGGTGATAAGGTGAAGAGCGGCAGCGTGACTGGAGCCTTCTTTAACCTTGAAACAAATCTGAAACAAACTGATGTGATGCGAATAAGTTTGTTAAGGGATGAATATTTATAGATGAGGCCCCAGTGATATTCAATCTTTTGAATATTGAGCAGCTTTGAAATGCCTGGACGAGCCTCTAGTGCACTCAAGTCTTCGTCTAGCATTGGTTGTGATGGCCATGTTTCACTGGGTTGCGCAAGCCATGGTGGTCCCGTCCACCAAAGCTTATGATGTTCAAGCTGCGATGTTGATAAGCCTCGTGATGCGCAATCAGCTGGGTTTGAAGTCCCTGAAACGTGTCTCCATTGTGCGCCTTGGGTGATCTCTTGAATTTGAGACACACGATTCCTTACGTAGTCCTTCCAGCGTGATGCGTGTATTTTGATCCAGGTTAGTGTCACTTGTGAGTCCGTACACAGATGGGTTGTAACAATGTTGAGCTTGAGCATTGCTTGAACATATTTGGTGAGCTTCGCCAGCATCAATGCTGCAGTAAGCTCGAGTCTCGGGATTTTGAGCTTCTTTAGTGGTGCTACCTTAGTCTTGGAGCACACCAATGTCGCTACTTTGTGATTTGTGGACGGTGATGATACGGTAATGTAAATTACCGCTGCCATGGCGAGTTGTGAGGCATCAGAAAAGCCGTGTAGTTCCACTGTGGAGTTGCTGAAGGTGTTGAACCACCTTGGACATGATAGCTTGCGCAAGCTTGTTAAATCTTCTCTGATGATGAGCCATTGTGACGTTACTTGGGAAGGCAGTGGATCATCCCAGTTGAGCTTGTGCAGCCACAACTCTTGCAACAGTGTTTTTGCCCGAATTATGACTGGCGCTAGAAAACCTAATGGATCAAAAATTTGTGCTACTTCTGATAAGATGAGGCGTTTGGTGAGCCTTGAATTTGAACTTGATTTTGAAGTGAAAGAAAATTCGTCGTTGATCACATTCCATTATAGTCCGAGAATTTTGGTATTGCAGTCGTCAAGTGATATAATTGAGTCTTGGGCTCGCGTGGTTGGAGAAAATGCATCAAGCAACGGAGGAAAGGTTGAGTGCCATTTGGCTAGTGGAAACCCTCCCGCGTTGCACGGATCTTTTAATTGGTGAGCTATTGTAATGAGCATCTCACCTGTGTCTGCAACTCCAAAGATGCCATAAACGTATCTGGCATGCGTGAATGATGGCACCGCCAAAGGAAAGCGATGACCTTCGTCTTCCGTCAATTGAAGCAAAGCTCTGACCGCCAAAAATGGAGCAGCCTTGGTCCCATATGTGACCGTTGTGAGCTTGCAGGGCACCTCCTGTTAGCTATCGACACACGCGCGAAAGATGTTTCTTTCTCTTGGGGTTGTAAGGCCCAAGTGACTCCGTGGTACGCGGTGCTGATGACTCTATCACTCGCCAAATTAATTTTAAGTGACTGTTTAAAATTGAATGAACGAAAAGAAACTTGCTGGTCCGTATGATGACCAGACAAGAGTACGAATGTCTTTGATCGATGGTCTTAGTCACGAATGCTTGACTAGACCAAAAACGCTAGTCCGTACGATGACTAGAATACGAGAGCTGTTGACTCAGAATCTTAGTCACGAATGCTTGACTAGATCACGTGAAGGCGACTGTATCGTTGACTGTATCAGTAGAGTACTGAAGAGTTGAAACGAGAGATGAATGCGTTCGCTCGAGAGACGATTGAATTCTGGCTTGTCTTTCCTTTTCGCGTCGAAGTTAGACAAGACATCAGACTTTCGGGAGGTGTCAAATTGCTGATTGGTTAGCTTTTCCTCGAAGAGGAGGAACCTTCCTTCCGCGATTTCGGTGGTGGAAGAGGAAGGCCTCTCCTTCTTGGTGACGTAGTGGAGGAAAAAACCGACATCTGGTTAACAAACTTAGTTAGGCTGCTCGGTCGGAGCGTTCAGCCAGGGTTACGGTTTATGACTGTATTGTTCCGTGGGTCAGCGATGGACGACGATATGTACCGGTCCGAGGTAACCGTGTACCCTCGCTGACAGAGCAATTTAACGGATTATCCCAGGACGAAGGTAGTCGAAAATATAAGAAAAAATGGCACGATGTCGATTGCCTCTTAGTCATCTGGCAGGCAAATGGTTCCCAACGAACGCTTCGAGAACAAACAATTGTCCACCGTAAAGATATTGAAGTTTCGCCTCGCCCTGAGCCCGCTTTTGTTCTTTAAGACGAAACATGCTCCCCCCGTTGAGAGGTTTCATCGATCAATGATATACCATAAACGTGTGAACTATGATAGAGTTAAAGTACGAATCAGATAATGAATATGATAAAAAAATTCTTTATATGACAAGCCTTTAAATTTCTGATTGAATGGGAAGCGGAGCCATCTGTTTCACGTTCCTTTTGTAGGTCCCGGTAGCTGTCCGTACGGTGACAGCTCGGATGACCTTGTCCTTGCCGGGATGAACCATTTCGATTCGTCCGAGACGCCACTGCAGTGGCGGAAGATGGTCTTCTTTCAGCACTACGATGGTTCCCTCCGTAATGTCGTGAGTCCCCCTGGTCCACTTTTGACGTACATTGAGCTGATTGATGTACTCTTTGTGCCATCGAATCCAGAAGTCTTGCTTGACCTTCTGGATATGTTGCCAGTTACATAGCCGATTGCTTGGTGTTTGGCTGAAATCGATCTCGGGCAAACTCGTCAAAGAATCACCAATCAGAAAGTGACCAGGAGTGAGAGCTAAAGGATCATTAGGATCGGATGATAAGGGTGTCAAAGGTCGCGAATTGAGGATAGCTTCGACTTCAATGACGAACGTGTTGAACTGCTCGAAGGTAAACAGCTCTTCACCGACTACGCGTTTAACATGATGCTTAAATGATTTGACGGCTGCTTCCCACAGACCGCCAAAATGAGGAGATAAGGCTGGCATGAAGTGCCACTTCCTTTTCGGTAAGAAATTGTCGCACCTTTCCGTCTTTCTGCAAAACTTCGTGAAGCTCAGTCAATTCGTTATTTGCACCAATAAAATTACTGCCATTATCGGAATACATGTGACAACATATTCCTCTGCGCGCGATGAATCGTTTTAAGGCCGCAACGAATGCCTCGGTTGTCATATCGCTAACTAACTCGAGATGTACGGCTTTAGTAGCAAAACAAATAAAGACGGCGACGTAAAACTTTATTCGTGTGCGGTTTCGGAAACGTCGTTCTTTAATGTAGAATGGTCCGCAATAATCGATGCCGCAATTGTAGAAAGGCTGGTTTTCGGTTACCCGAGCAGCAGGTAGATGACCCATAATGTAATCCGTCGCAGGTGGCTTAACTCGGAAGCACCTGACGCATTGTCGAATGATTTTACGTGTAGCATTCCTACCGTCGATCGGCCAGTAAGTTTGTCGAACAGCGTACAAAGTGGTGGTGATGCCTGCGTGGTGATTTTCGACATGCGCTTGTCGAATGATGAGATCCGTAATGTGATGACCCTTTGGAAGAAGAATTGGATGTTTCTTCTCGTATGATAATGCTGAATTTTGAAGACGTCCTCCGACACGCAAAAGTCCCTTATCGTCGACGAAGGGATGGAGAGGAAGAAGTTTACTTTTGCAATGTAATTGAACTCCAGCCTTCAGTTGGTGAATGTCTTGTGCAAAAGCGGACGATTGTACAAGCTGGATGATGCGGTCGTTAGCTGCTTGAAGCTCTTCTACAGCCAGTGGCCCTTTGAGACGATTAGGGAATCTGAACCGTAGAGAATACGCGACGATTTTTCTTAATCGAGAGAGGCTTGAGTAACGATCTAAGATTTCGTTGCTATTAACAGTTGTCGCAAAACATGAAATTCGTTTTATTTCTGGAACTTCTTCGATGAAGTTAAATTTCGATATTGGCCAAGCCGATTCATTGCTTGAAAGCCATTCTGGTCCGTGGCTCCAGTTACGGTTGTGGATAAAATGAACAGGTGGTTGACCGCGGGATAATAGGTCTCCTAGATTGTCGTGTGACCTGACGTGCCGCCAAGTATTGACGTCCGTTTTTATTTGAATGTCGGCTACGCGGTTCGCGACGAAAGTTTTTAAATTGCTTGGTTCCTTGTTAAGCCAATTCAAAACAATGGTCGAATCGGTCCAGAATGTGGCGGTTTTGATTTCTTCTGTCATTGCCTCTTGAACGGTTCTGTACAAAGTAGCTAAAAGAGCGGCGGCGCAGAGTTCGAGACGCGCGAGAGTGACGGTTTTTAGTGGAGCAACGCGGGATTTTGCACACAGAAGGTCGGTTTTGATCTGTCCGGTTTTGTTGACTGATCGAACATATAGACAGGCTCCGTACGCTCGTTCGCTTGCGTCACAGAAACCATGTGACGTTTCGCCTGAATGAGAAATCATTGAGAAGCGTTAGATCATTTACGAATGTAGCCCATTCTGTGTGCAACTTGATCGGTAAAGACTCATCCCAATCGAGTCGCAGTTGCCACAACTGTTGCATGATGATCTTCGCAGTGATGGTGACTGGCCTGAGCAGTCCTAGAGGATCAAAGATCTTTGCGATGGATGAAAGGATTGTGCGCTTCGTAACCTTTTCTGTTATGTGAGGATCGACAGTGTAGTTGATCTTATCTTCTCGTGCGTTCCAGAAGATACCCAACGTCTTCACCGTTGTGGAGTCGCCGAAGAATTTTGGATGGATCTGTTGCTCCGTGAGTCCAGCGAGAAGTTCGGGCTCGTTTGATGCCCACTGTCGAATGTTTAAACCTCCTCGCTGGAATATGTTGATGATCTCGTCGCGTAAAACCCGTGCTTCATTAAATGTATTTGCACCGGTCAGAAGATCGTCAACGTACATATCTCTCTTCAATATAGTTGCAGCTTTCGGATGATTGGCCGCTTCGTCGCCCGCAAGTTGATGAAGACATCTTATGGCTTGAAATGGAGCTGAAGATAGTCCGAACGTGACCGTGTTCAGCTTGTATGTCGCGATTTCGTTTCGTTCATTTCGCCATAAGATGCGCTGATACTTACGATCCTCTGGCCGAACGAGGAATTGACGGTACATCTTTTCAATGTCCCCGGTCAGCACATATGTGTAAATGCGAAATCGCAGGAGCAAGGAAAAGATGTCGTCCTGGATGGTAGGTCCTGTCATTAACGTGTCGTTAAGCGACAAGCCGCTGCTCGATTTGGCGGATCCGTCGAATACAACCCGTACCTTCGTTGTCGTGCTGGAAGCTTTAATGACCGCGTGATGAGGCAGGTAAAAACCGTGCGAATCATCCGTTCGTACCTGACTCATGTGACCGAGCGAGATATATTCTTTGATTACGGCTGAATATTCTCGTCTTAAGTCTGGATCGCGACTGAGGTTTCGTTCCAACGAGGAAAAGCGATTAACGGCTCGCGAATGCGACTCACCTAGGAGCGATATTTTTCCGTTGAACGGTAGTGCGACGATGTAGCGACCCGATATGTCCCGTTGAACGTGATTAGAGAAATGATCCTCGCAAATCTGTTCCTCGGATGAGATATACCGTCCGTGTGGTCCTTCTTCGACTTCCCAAAAACTTTTTAGATCGAAGTCCAGCTTCGTCAGGAAGGTGTTCCGTTTTGCACGCGGCGCCGTCGAAGGTGCGCTCCCCCCGATGATCCATCCGAATTGCGTCTTCTGGAGGATCAGGTCCGGTGTGTTACGAGGGGACAGGTTGATTTGCCCGACACTTAGAGACGCGAGTGAAGGGCCGCTTCCAATTAATATGTCTACGGGTGCCGGTCGGTGAAAATGCGGATCGGCTAATCGAATATTTGCTGGAATTTGTAATTTCACACGATCAATTTGCGTGTCCGGTAATAATCCTGATATTCGAGGTATCGTAAAGAATGTCAGGTTCCGTTTATAATTTGATGAACGCGATTCGATGGTAGTCGCGACGATTTGATTTGTTACAGTATTAACGCCATTTAGAGCTTCGATGGCTACGGATAGTTTCTTTTTTGGAAGGCGTAGTTTCGCAGCGAGGTCTTCCGTAATGAAATTCGCGTTCGCACACGTATCCACCAATGTCCGACACTCTGTTGGTTGTTGATCGCGATCAAGAACGTTGACGATCGCGGTAGCCATTAACCCGTTGGTCGGCCCATCGGTGATTGGTGTGATTTTCTGATGGTTATGTTCTTGAGATTTCGCTCCGACCCTCCGTGGCCCTTTACACGAGACTGATAGTCAAGATTTAGTGTCGGCGCGAACTGCTAACTCTTGATGCAGCTTCGTGTTATGCGGTTCATTACATACCCTACATCTTCCGGATTTACAATTTTCGATTTGGTGATCTGATCGCAAACAGTTCAAACACAGTTGTGCCTTGCGCGCGGCTTCGATGCGTTTGTCGACGGTCATATTAATAAATTTCGCACATTGATAAGCGGCATGCGAGTCGTTATCACAAATACGGCATTTGTTGATGTAATTGCTAACGAATGCTTGACGTTTTGCTTGAGGCGCTGAAGGCGAGTATCGCCGTTTGATTGCTTTGCGAGGTGAATTCGACCCATTGGGTTCGCTTCGGCGTTGCGTCTCCGCTTGTAGACGCTGATGCGAGCGGATCGCGGTCGATTCCGGTTCGTAATCCTGGCACTGGTGTGACGTGATGAATAAAATTTAAATATTTCTGTGATTTTTGGCATTTCGGTGTCCGTTAAGGTTCGTTCCCACGTCTTACGCGTATCTTTCCCCATGCGAGCCACCACGATGCTCGTCAGCAAGTCGTTTGCAATATTCTCCCACGTGCGGCCGAGAGCTTGTAACGAACGAACGTGTAATTGCATATAGTTCGCGAGATCGAAAATGGATTCTGATGTATCGTCGGGCATAGCCGGTGTGTCTCGAAGGAGCGCGGCGTGGCGGAGAATGAGAGCGCGCTTGTTGTCGTATATCTCGATGAGATGATTCCACGCCTTTTCGTAATACTTGTCGGAAATCGTGTATGCTTCTATCGCTGCTTCGGCCTTGCCTGATAACGAAGGGCGTAAGTAATTTAGCTTCTGCATGTTGCTCAACGCGGATTGCGCATGTATCATGGAAGTAAACGCGCCCTTGAACGTGACCCACTTTTCCATACGACCGTCGAATTTTGGTAAGTCAATTTTCGGGAGCTTGACCGAAAGCCCGTATGCTGACGTGGATGGCGCAGGCGAATCTCGCGAGACATTTCCAACGTTTGCTGGTGGTTCAACGCGGTTCGTAGATGCTTCGAAGCTATTCAGTAAAACTACCGCTGTAGCCATGATATCATCGAATTGATCCGTGATTTCCTCGCGTTCGGCTTCGGCTTGCGCAAAATCTTCAAGGCGTGCCAATTCATCCTGAATGTCATTTAACGTGCTGAATTGTCTCCTAAGCCGTTCGACACGATCGCGAAGTTTTACGCGTTCCTTAACCGAATCTTGATAAGATTCAATATATTTAGTAAAACTAGTGATCTGCGCCTTGAATGTGCGCCGTTTTAGTTTTAAGTTTGAAATGATCTGACTATTGTCAGTGGCGCTTGCGCTCGCGCGCGTGTTCGCGTTCGGTTTCGTCATTGTAGTGCAGGCGGATAGAAATACACGGGAAAGGGAAGTCACTAAGATACACTGATTGATAACACTCAATAACAAGCCTACCTTGATCGATGCCAACTGCTCTGGTAGAGTCGTCTCAGGTCCGGATGCTTGCCGTTGACGTCGGATGACCACTGTTTGTTGTGGGCATTTATGATTCCGCACAAAGAAAGTAGTGTATTGTCTCCTTCCACTGCACTTCCACGACCGCGTATCCGGCTCGAAGGACCAAAACTATGTTAGCTATCGACACACGCGCGAAAGATGTTTCTTACTCTTGGGGTTGTAAGGCCCAAGTGACTCCGTGGTACGCGGTGCTGATGACTATCACTCACCAAATTAATTTTAAGTGACTGTTTAAAATTGAATGAACGAAAAGAAACTTGCTGGTCCGTATGATGACCAGACAAGAGTACGAATGTCTTTGATCGATGGTCTTAGTCACGAATGCTTGACTAGACCAAAAACGCTAGTCCGTAAGATGACTAGAATACGAGAGCTGTTGACTCAGAATCTTAGTCACGAATGCTTGACTAGATCACGTGAAGTCGACTGTATCGTTGACTGTATCAGTAGAGTGCTGAAGAGTTGAAACGAGAGATGAATGCGTTCGCTCGAGAGACGATTGAATTCTGGCTTGTCGTTCCTTTTCGCGTCGAAGGTAGACAAGACATCAGACTTTCGGGAGGTGTCAAATTGCTGATTGGTTAGCTTTTCCTCGAAGAGGAGGAACCTTCCTTCCGCGATTTCGGTGGTGGAAGAGGAAGGCCTCTCCTTCTTGGTGACGTAATGGAGGAAAAAACCGACATCTGGTTAACAAACTTAGTTAGGCTGCTCGGTCGGAGCGTTCAGCCAGGGTTACGGTTTATGACTGTATTGTTCCGTGGGTCAGCGGTGGACGACGATATGTACCGGTCCGAGGTAACCGTGTACCCTCGCTGACAGAGCAATTTAACGGATTATCTCAGGACGAAGGTAGTCGAAAATATAAGAAAAAATGGCACGATGTCGATTGCCTCTTAGTCATCTGGCAGGCAAATGGTTCCCAACGAACGCTTCGAGAACAAACAATTGTCCACCGTAAAGATATTGAAGTTTCGCCTCGCCCTGAGCCCGCTTTTGTTCTTTAAGATGAAACACCTCCTTTGAATCGTCATCGACCCACAGTATTCGTTGAAGATCCTGATCATCCTCGTGAATTTTGACTTGACGATACATTTTTGTCACGTCTGTGGCAAAAATGTACTTGTGCTGGCGTATCCACAGCAACACGTCGGTGATGTTGAGGAGTAGATTCGCACCCGTATGCATCAAATCGTTGACAGAATACCCAGTTGACGTAGGGCTCGATCCATTGAAGACGACTCTCAACTTTGTCGTCTGGCTGTCAGGCTTCAACACTCCACGATGTGGAAGATAAAACACAGAGTGAGTATTAGGTGAAAGTGCTGGTGCTCTTACCATGTGACGGAGCTCCTCGTACTCTTGCATGAAGCCTTGATAGAGGTTGCGATACTCGTTGTTCCTGTTGAGTTTGACGAGCGTACGCTTCAAGCAAGCGTGAGCTGCTTGATAAGAATTACCCAGCAGCTTTGGAGTCTCCTTCAGAGGGATGCGCACTGTGTATCGTCCTGTAGAATCACGAGTGTGTGTCGCTCGAAAGTGATCCTCACATTCTTGTTCCTCAGGTAGGAGCTTCATGGGTGCATCTGTTGGGAGCTCCTCTTGAATCCAAAATCGTGTCAGCATGTCTTGTAAAGAATTGTCGTCATGCTGCACGACTGCAGAGTGGTGTGCTGTGACCGTACGCCGGTCCACTGTAACTGGTCCAAGAATGAGCCACCCAAAAATGGACAGCTGTCCAATAGGCATTGAAGAGTCACCCTTCTTGAGGGTGGGCTTGATCACTTGTCCGTACACGTCTGCGCCAATCGCGATATCTATCGGTCTTGATTTAAGAAAGTCTGGATCGGCCAGCGGAAGGCCATTCAAATGTGGCCATTCTTGACGTGGCGGTTCCACCGATGGTAAACTTGACGTCAGTGCTCACAGAACATGTGCTTGAAAGTGCACTGTTGACATATCGTAGTTGGAGCGCAGAGTTAGTAGTGCGACTCCTCTGGTTTGAATGGATGTGTTACCCCCAATGCCAGTGATCGTGATGGATGCATGGATGCGTTGAATCCTGAGCCGGTTGATGAGCTCTTCTGTAACAAATGTCAGTTGCGAGCCCGAATCAATCAATAATCTTACCGGCGAAGATGACACTGAAGTGATCAGCTGGGCGTTGGCTGTTGCCAACAGGGTGACCGAGCAATAGGGTGTGAGCACTGGTGATGATTGGTGGAGCATTCGACGCTCTGTTAAGCACGTTGTGTGAATTTGTGGTGGCTTGACGACTGCACCGATGCTTCAATGGGCTGAGCTGTTTGATGATGCTCCCTCTACTGCGTGAGGTTTCGCAAGAGCAGCGGTGTGAGCAGTCGGCTTGGTAAGGTGCAGCATCGTGTGGTGGTTTGCTGCACAGGTCTTGCACCGACGGGTGGAATTACAATCCTCTGTGCGGTGCCTTCCACAGCAATTCCGGCACAACTTGTTTGTGGTAATGATTCGTCGCCTTTCCTCCATCGACAGCTCCCTGAACCTCGGACACATGACGATGTAGTGGTCCTCCTTGCAGTGGTCACAGAGGTAGCTGTACGGCGAGGGCGATGGCTGCACCTTCCTTGGCTGACTTGACGCTGCGTGCACAGCGTTCCTGCTGGTATGGGATCTGGTCGGAGCTTGAGCAGGAGTGTGAGCCTTCTTACCCTTCTGTAGAGCCGCCGTCTCCAGCCGTTCCAAGGCCACCACCTTGGCAGCAATAAAGGTCTCGAGCTGCTGCAGCCGAGGGTATTCTTTTGATGAGCCCACTGAAGTCTCCCACGCTTCTCTGGTGGACTTGTCCATCCAGCTGGTCGCCTGGTGAACGAGCAGTATGTTGAACATGTCCTCTGCAGCTCCTAAGGTGGTCAGTGTCTTTTGCACCTTGTTGATGTTTGACACGATATCATTAAGTGATTTTGCGCTACGCGGGGCGTTGGGCTGGAAGCTAAGCAGCTTGTCTAGCTGCTCTTCGATGAGCACACGCTTGTTTGAGTACTTTTTACTCAGCTTTTCCCAGCAAGACTGGAACGATGCGCCTGTGAGCGGGTACGAGTTTGCCAGTTGCGATGGCTCACCGCTGAGACTGGATCTTAAGTAGTGGAGCCTGTCTATCTCCATCAATTGATGGTCATTGACAATCAGCGAGACAAATAGCTCGCTGTACGCTGGCCACTCGGTGTATGACCCAGAGAAGGTGGGCAATGCAATTTCAGGCAGCTTCGAGGCCCTCGATGGTGCTGCACTCGTTGCTGCCGGTGGACGCTGCATCGCCTTCACATCTTCTCGAAGGCGGTTGAGCCTGATCTTCGTGGTGAGATACACTTGAGCCTCCTGCACATCAAAGTTAGCCTCGAAGTACGGGTGATTGATGCACTTTACTGGCCACGTCTAAACTGAACTACACAGCACTGTGGTGCACAATCACCCATCCGGCTCGAAGGACCAAACTGTAAAAATGTTAGGTTAGGGTGAGCACGAGGAGGCTGGTGAGGTTATGACCGGTGATTTGCACCAAAACACTGTTTGCACAATAATGTGAGGTCTTTATTATAAAACGTCTGCCAACGGACAAGCCGTTGTGCACACGATAACGATGGAGGATGAGCCCCCGTACACTCTATCGTACAATAACCACCGGTTGACCGCGTGGACGCGCGAACACGCACAATCTCGAATGCACAATCAGATCGATTTATACACTCGAACTGTGTCGCGAACACCGCGTTGAGTCTACTTGTTGTGAACAATGATTAAATCACTACTTATGTTTGATGAACAAAGCTTTGATCGATGCAAAGAATAAGACGCGTGGTACGTTGCGCACGGTTGTGAACAGAATTGACAATATGGATGCGCATTTCCGCCTCGGCGTCTTCTCGAACATTCTCGAGCGTCGATCGACAAGACGGACGCTGATTGGTCGATTGATCGCGGATCGACCGCGACTTCCGCTGCCCAGGAGGTGCTGCGGTGATCGAGAGTGCGGCGGCGCAGAGAACTATTCATTCCCAAACAGTAACACATATTTGAAGCACGAGTCATCATGCATACCGCAAATTCCCCGCATACTTGACATTCCATCGTTCCCTATAAATACAAGCGCCACATGGACCGCGCACCTTTAGTTCGGCAAGAGCCACTAACACCTTTAGTTCGGTAACACCCGCGACGCGAGTCACTTCTCTTCGACACTTATCTAATTGCAAAGTGCTAATATTAAACTCAGTGCAACTTCGCCCAAAGGGATGACTAATCTACGACATCACTGTAACGTTCAACTGTCCGGGGACAACTGAGCGTCGACAGATCCCTGAGAGGAGAGCGGCGTCCCCTCGAGTGTAGGAAAGGTGGGGTTCTATTTCTACGGTTAAGGAGTAAAATCCACGGCTTAACGTCGCAATGTCTGTTTATTCAAACACACTTATTCTAATAACAATAACAAATAATTAATATTTCCTATAGTCTACGATTATATATCTTATTTTTGGTTTTATTGGTTTTTTATGTTAAATATATATATGTACAGAGGTATGTTGCAGTGTACTGCCGCTGCCGTCTCCGGGGCGAGCTAGTACTCTTGGCAACGTCTGCTGCAAGAAGACCGCTGCCGTTTCCGGGGCGAGCACACTTCTCTCGGCAGAGTTTTACTCTTACTTTGATTCATGTATTATAGTGCAAGGCCGCTGCCGTATCCGGGGCGAGCTCAATACTCTATAATACTAGCTTTAGGAACGGCCGCTGCCGTTTCCGGGGCGAGCTCGATTCTCTTAGCTAAGTCTGCTGCTAGAAGGCCGCTGCCGTTTCCGGGGCGAGCACACTTCTGTTGGCAGAGCATTCGAATGACCCGCTTAGCTGCGTGCGCCTCTTTTATACTCGAGAATTGGTCGGTTGGCGCATGCGCAGTGAGTCGCTGTTTGTTATTTTGTATTTTATTCGCTTATTACATCGTATTTTGTTTTGTTCTTTTACCAATACTTATAATTAATCATTCTTAATATTCTTATAATAATTATCTTTCTAATATTCGGTTGAATCGCTAATTATATACAAAAGTATTAATAATTTAGTTTGCGCAGTATGTTTGACGGTCTACATGGTAATACAAATCAGTTTCTACTTTACCGACAGTAGAGTCTATTGGTTTGAGTCCCCGTGGGACGTTACATCACTGTAAGTTATCTTTATACTTATTGTACGAGCGCATATCGCCTCCATCTATATTCATTTATTTCATTACTAACGCCTATTATCTTATTTCGTTTATACTTTTAAGCTTATACTTATATCCATTCAATTATTTTCATTTGCTAACGCTTATCGCTTTTGTATTATTTACTATTGTTTAAAGATCATCGCTTTATTTAATATAGTTACGCTCTTTGTAGTTAAGTTAAACTAAGTCATAACTAATACTCACGCTCATATATATTGTTGCGAACACCCTATGGGTGAGAATCCATGGCCTGCCGGTGCACGCGACATTGACAGAGGACAAGCGAGAAGAAGGCGATCGGATCGATCGCCTGTCAAGTTGTCATTCTGAG
This sequence comes from Andrena praecox, assembly GCA_963932275.1. Taxonomy (NCBI): domain Eukaryota; kingdom Metazoa; phylum Arthropoda; class Insecta; order Hymenoptera; family Andrenidae; genus Andrena; species Andrena praecox. The sequence goes on along the minus strand of OZ010729.1, from coordinate 17,242,122 downwards.
ACCAGCCACCATTGCGAGTAGAAGGCTACAACCCAGAATAACTGTTCCCCAACTTATAGTTCCTTGTTGATTAAATATCGTTATATCGTTTTGAGCTATCCATTCCTGTTTACGTTCCTTGTACTTGATTGAATGGGCTATAATGTGCGCCGAATCAATTCGACGACGCAACACTGGTGTCAGAAGTGGGATACGTGACTACGGTCCCGCCGCGTGTACAAGGTCCTCTATAAGAGCGGCAGAGGACCCCAGCATGCAAGAACTGTTCCAGAACCTCCAACAGACCATCGTTGGACAGATGAAACAGCAACGGAAACAGGACGAGGCCGGCTGGCAACGGGGAGAAGTTCTACGGCGAGAGAAGGAGACCCGGGAATGAACGGCGCGGGAGGCCCGAGATGCAGCTTTCGAGGTCCGGATGACCGAAATCGAAAGCAGAGTCCTGGTTGTAGCGTCTTCACTCTCTACGCCGAACCTGAGTACCCCGGTGGGCGGCGGCGCGGTTGTGCGGGGACCAGACGCGGTCATCAGTGCGAATAGTGTACAGTCCTTCGCCCCAGTCCCCGGACCGACCACTGCCGTCGACCACCCTGTGCAGGAAACTACTCCACTGCCGGTCAGTGATCGCGTAGGCTCTCGCGTATTTCATTTGGGGTACGCGGTTAAACCTACGACGTTCGACTGGAAAAACTCGTGGGAAGAGTGTAAGATCCAATTCGAGACGATCGCACGGGCGAACCGGTGGGACGACGCGCAGAAGGCCACGGCCTTGATCGCTGCCCTCGAAGGCTCAGCCCGAAGTATACTCACGACGTTATCAACCGCGCAGTGCGAGAATTTCGTCGATTTAGTGTCCGCACTCGAGTTACGTTTTGGAGCAAAGAATCTCTCCAACTTAAATTACGTTCTCTTCCAAAGCCATCGGCAGCGGAAGGATGAGAGTATCTCGTCACTAGCGACGAAGATAGAAAAGTTAGCACAGGCCGCGTTCGCGGACTGCCTGGCAGAGACGCGAGACAAACTTGCCGCGTCTCAATTTGTGACGGCTCTAACTGGCGCGGAAATGCAAAGACAATTACGCGTTGGCGGTTTCACATCTCTTAGAGGCGCCGTGACCAGAGCTCTGGAGATTGAGGCCGTAAAGACGATGTCCCGGCGAGAGCGGGGTTCTTCGGGAGAACCCCATACCGAAAACCGGAAGACTAAATCTGCTTATGCTTTTGAGAGGCCGGAGAAGAGGGCGAGGTTCGCCAGAGCGGACGACCGATTAGAAGACGACACGAGGAAAACCTGCTGGCAGTGTGGAAAAGCCGGTCACCTTCGGAAGAACTGCTACCAACTAAAGAATTGAGGAGAACGACAAAGACCACTAAAGGCGCGACGGAGGGAGTTCGAGGGCGAATACCGTCACGCCGCTGCGACGAAGGGAGTTCGATGGCAAATATCGTCGCAGGGGTTGCTAAGCTGCGACGAAGGGAGTTCGATGGCGAATATCGTCGCAGCGAATACTGAACGCGAAGCCGCGACGGAGGGAGTTCGAGGGCGAATACCGTCACGGGATCTCTGGAACCCTGAAGAACCCTGAAAGGGTCAAAGTTCCAAGAGGAATGAAGACATCGGGGGACATTGTTACGCGCCGCGTTTTGGACAGCCAAATTCTGATTAGGGGTATCCCACAGTCGTTAGACTATCAGAATGTGTTGTATTGGGTATATTTTATAAGAGGAGCACGGAGGCTCGGCGCAATTGTAACAGTTAATTTTTTTTATTTTTAAATATCTAAATACCTTATCAGAAGGATAAAGGGTAGATTTTGCTATCGTTGGTGCTCTAGTCCCATACGGGTGTTTTCAATGAATTCAGATAGGTAACAAGGAAAATAAAATTTTATGACAAATAAAGCTTTAATGTTGAAATATTGGATAGATGTAAAAGCATACAACAGAACTGAATATTAAAAGAAAATCAAACAATAATCATACAAGGTACTCGTGTAGTTGGAGATAATTCCTGACTAGGGGAATCCCACAGTCGATTGACTGTCAGAAATCGTCACTAATCACGGATCAATTATAATAAAGCGTACAAGAGAAATAAGAGGTGCAACTCACCAGACAGTCTCAATAATATAAAATATGTAAGTATGCTCTTAATTTTGCTCTCGGAATTTCGGATACTCTGGTGTCGTTGATAAACCTAAATCAGAAACAGGAATGAGACATGAACACGCACACACTTGAACTATGAAATGAACTGAATAATTGTAATAATTTTAACTGAACGGAATGAGTGATAATTTAAATTAAGTCACTAATAGAATAAATTATTTTGTAAGTTAATAGTTTTGGAAAAAGAGATGTTTCGCAACGTTAAGTCTTTCACGCGGTTACACAGTAGACCGGCGAACTCTAGCTCTAAAACACTTGCGGACCCAGCGACACGCACCTCGCGATTTACCGCCGAAGAGTGTCGCAACTTCATGCGCTCGGCAGCGATCAGAGTGGGTCCGCGCCGAAAGTGCTTACGCTGCATTTTATCGCTCGGGCGCGCTATCATGGGTCCGTCTACTTAACGAGGCGGTGTGCACGTGTTCGCGTCTATCCATCAGACTCCCGATTCAAATACATAACCGATCCCTACAGAACATTCGCACGCACAGGAAAACATGACATTCCTGCTCTCGAAAACCATACAATTTTCACACAGCTGAGGGCCATCCGTCAATGTTCATAAATTCATATACATAATTTCTGACTAGGGGAATCCCACAGTCGTTAGACTATCAGAAGTTATGCTAGGTATTTGATTTTAACAAAACAATTCCGAATTGATTAATTAATTCTCACATGCTCCGAAACGTGCAACAGTTCCCCGCACCGGATGTAGAGTATACAATTCCGTCAATCTTCTGAGAAGTGATCCAGTCTGCGCATTCCCGCTGTAGCCGTTACTGATTAGGTTACAATATTTAACGCGACGGTCAGAGGTGTTCTCAACGAGGGTTCTCCCACAATGCTGCAAGGCATTGTTGAAACGCACCCCTGCCGCTTACATAGAACGGATTCGGCACAACAGGAGAACCACTGGGTCTTTTCGAGCGCGACTCTCTGGTGAGAACGCCGCTGCGTCAGCACCGCCTTATCCTTATCGCGGGACGGCAATACGTTGAGGCGGCGACGCTCCAAAGAAAGGATCTTGTTCTATTAAAAATATTATTAAGTAATAGGTAGGAGTATGATCAACGAGGGATTTCCCATAACGCTAGGCGTTGTTGAGGCATACCCTGACCAAAAAGAAAAATTTTACGTTCCGAACGTACAACATCAAGATCAAGAAAGAAGATTAGTTGTGGACTGATCGGTGGACGGGACTACGAAGGACACCTTCGTAGTCCGGCCCCATTCCCTTGTTCGTTGCAGGTTCACGATACCCCACGACGAGGGACAAGGTGTCGGGGGACTGCTACCGCGGCTTGGATGCGACCCCGAATCCCCCGAGCGTGCCACAATAGCGTGGCGGTCCGCAGCGGGGTGCGGACATATGTGGAATCACACCGCTACCCTCCTGGTCGGGATCCTGGCCGGGTACATGTCGATTGAGGGGTCCCCCCCTACGAGGTGGACAGCGGACGGGAAATGGTGTCCCCAACCACCGGTCGAACGTGCGACGCACGGATCGGTCGGAGGGGGCATCGCGGAGACGGAGCCGCTGACGAGCTGCACCGAGACGGTCCCCTGGGGCAGCACCAGAGGCCAAGAAGAGGAATGGGGCCATCAGAAAGCCAAGGATGGGAAAACTGGAGGCGAAGAAGAGGGAAGAGAGAAGAGAGAAGACGAGCGGAGAGTTCCGAGTGGATTGTTCGGGGTGCGAGCCTTAGCACGGTTGTGACTAGCCGTGACCCTCTGCTTAGTGCTCGTCTCGCCCTTCTGTCTCGCCGGTTCTCCTCGACTCTACCGATTCGAGAAAGTGGGAGTAGAAGTAATGCTCGTCCGTTTTCAAAAGGGGACTCCAGAACGCGGAGGCACTAGGACACCCAAGGAACTCACTCCGGAACCACCGGCGCCGGATTGCCACTCGCACCGAACGCTGGGATGGAGCCGCGTTGGATGCTGGGATGTCGCGGGAAATGGAGCCACGTTGGATGCTGGGACGTCACGGGAAATGGAGCCGCGTTGGATGCTGGGACGTCGCGGGAATTACACCGGATAGCTGAGAAGACCAAATACCGGATCGTCGAAAAGGCAGAAAAAAAGTAGACGACCGTCGAAGAACAAGGCTACCGGCCGTCTCTGTCCAAGAAGAAGACGCGCCATCGAAGAAGAGAGAAACGGAACAAGAAAGAAGTACTCAAGACCCAAGATGCAAGAGGAGGACAGAGACACGGGCACCACAATCCCACGCCGTGCCCAGGGTTTTTTGGAGTGGTTTTCCCCTGGGCGGGAAGGCAAATGCCGAGGCGGCGGACGGAAGGGGCCACGAAGCGTCCTCTATCCGGACCAGGGCACGACGGCAGAGCAAGAAGCTGCAGCGAACTCTCCTGTCGGAGGCCCTAAGCTGTCTGAGAGCGGTCGTTGGTCGTGCCTCGTCCTCTCCCTCAGAACAGAGAAAAAGAAAAATGCCTTTGCGGGCCGATTTATACCCGATCTTTGCTATCTGCGGCCGCAGAAAGCAACAGACGCGTCGTTAAGCGCGGGCTTCGCGAATCGCGGTTCCCCGCCCGCACGTCTCTGCTCATGGGCAGCCTACAAGCGTATTTGGAAAACTTCTCGATGGTCGGCGTTTCTCGAAGCTTCCTTTTCTGCATGCTACAGTCTGTTGTTTTCTTGTTTGGTCTGTTTTCCCCTGATTATACTGTTTTTCTTACATTTATCTGTTCCAAAAGCCATATTTATGTCTGTGCTGAATGTTTCGGTTATCTTGAGCAGGTGGTTGAGTTGATGGTTAGTTGCTGCTTGTAGTATGAGATCGTCCATCTTTTTTTTTTTTTTTTTTTTTTTTTTTTGACGTGGAGAAATCCCTAACGGATACCCCGCCCCCCGGGGGAGGGACGAGGTTATGTGGGACTTGCACCCACTAAAACTCCACGGTGGTCGTCCTCGGGCGCGGAGTCGCGCGCTCGAGGGGGAGGACTTTTCGCGGGAGCAAACTAGCGATTCATCCGCTACCTCCCCCTCAGCGCAGTGCAAACTCCGCGCTCAACAGCCCCGCGCGGTGACGCGCGGGGTCTTCCCAAAACTCCGGCGACGCGAGACGGACCACGCGTCCGCGTCGCCACTTCTGGGGGGGTCGCATGATGTTGTGGAGGGGTGAGCGTGCCCCCGGCACCCCCACCCCGCGACCCCCCCGCAGTCGAGCAGTGACCCTGACGCGGCCCGAAGGGTCGTGGCCGGGCGGGGAGGCGGCACTAGGGCATATGGTCAATTGACCGCCGCACTCACCCTTTACCTGCTCGACCGCCTTCCTCGGGAGCGCGCTAAAAAAAAAAAAACGGCGCCAATGGCGCGGCTGCCGCGGGAGCAGCAGATGGTCGGCTGCTCCCCGGGGGGGGGGGGGCTTTGACACGAGGACCCCCCCTGATCGAATCTCCCCCGTCGCGCGTCGCGCCCTGCCACGACGCGACGCCGACGGCAACTCGCGGCTGAGGCCGCCTCCGACCCGGGGTAATGCCGACGGGGAGCGGGGGTGACGCACGAAACTACGTCACAGCCCTACCTCCCCCGGCCCCGGGTCATCTCCTTCCCCTCCTCCTTCCGGCACTCCGAGGGGCGGCTATGCGGGACGGATGCCCGGTGCGGATCTGGTCCCGCTCGGCCTCCTCCTTCTTTTCCATCACCGCCTCCGCAAAAGCGGAGACGGCCCTCTAACACTCCCGGTCTCCCGCCATCCGACGCACGGCCGTCGGCAGCGAGAGATCGTGGCCCACCTGCGCCTCGAGGACACGCCGATCGTCCACCCACTCCCGGCATCTAGCCAGGGCGTGGTCGGCCGTGTCCTCGTCGCCCGAGTCGCAGCTGAAGCACTGCGACGACTCCTCCCGCCCTATGCGACGCAGGTATGTGCCGAAGCAACCGACACCTGTTATGACCTGCGTCAGGCGGAAGGTCAGCCTGCCATACCCGCGCCCCACCCATTCGTCCAGAATGGGCAGAAGCGCCTCGACAACGCGACCCTCCCGATATTTCGGGAGGGCCAACCACTGGTGCCATTTGGCCACCATGCGTTGCCGGGCCTGGCCCCGCACCACTTCATGTCCGCCGGCATTCGGGCCCCCAGCGTCGCGGAGATCACGGACGGCGGAATAAACTTCCGCCTCCATCTCCGCGAGCAGGTGGAATGGGGGGGACCCAGCCAACGCGGACAGTTCGGCGTGTGACACCGTGCGATACGCTCGCACGGATCGGGGGACCGCCTGGCGGTGAACCCTTGCCAAGAGCTCACGCCCGACGCGGCAGTCCTCCAGGTCGCCGGCCCATATAGGCGCGCCGTACAGCGCCATGGACTGGACGACCGTCACATATAGCCGCCGAACCCCCTCGTGTGGTCCACCCAGGTTGGGCATGATTCGCCTGGGGGCGAATACCTGCTTCTCCAACCTGGGGGCGAGGGCTTTGAAGTGGCGCGTGAATCGCCAGTAGGTGTCCAGGGTCAGACCGAGATACTTCATCTCTCGGCCGACCCTGATACAGGCGTCCCCGATCCTCAGGGACGCTCCGTTGGGGACACCGCTCCCAACCCTGTCCGCGAGCCACATCGCCTCGGTTTTCTCCAAGGCGACTCGCAGACCGAGCGTCCCGATCGAGGCTATTACGCGTCGCAGCGCTTCCTCGCCGAGGCTGATCGCCTCCCTCCAATTTTGCCCGGAGGCCACCACCAGGGTGTCGTCGGCATAGCACACCAACGACACCCCCAGCGATGGCATCACGACCCGCAGTACCGCGTCGTAGGCGAGGATCCACAACCGGGGCCCTAAAACGGACCCCTGCGGGATCCCGCGGTACACATACGTCACCCCGTCGCCCTCCCGGCCGACGTACGAGACCACACGGCCGTGGAGAAAGTCCCAGACCAGGCGGCGAAGGTAGAGCGGGACGTTGTGATACAACAACGCCCGCTCGATCGCCACCCAGGAGACGGTGTTAAAGGCGTTGGCGATGTCCAGTGAAACTGCCACGCCCACACCGCCCCCCTCGACCGCCCGGCGCGACAGCGATCGTACCATCTGGATGGCATCGATGGTCGATCGCTGCCGCCTGAAGCCGTCTTGGCGGTCGGATAGGTCCGGGCCCACGGCCTCCAGGTGCTCGCACAGGCGGGCAGCTATTACTCTCTCGAGTAGCTTGCCCGCCTCGTCCAGGAGGCAAATCGGCCGATACGCCGAGGGTGACTCCGCGGGTCTACCGGGCTTCCGGAGGAGAACCAGCCTCGCCTCCTTCCAGGCTGGGGGGTATCTGCCGGTCTTCAAGACGGCGTCGAACAACCGCTTGAGACCGGCTCCTAGGGCGCTCAAAGTGCAGGCCCACACTCGCCCGGGCACACCGTCGGGACCCGGAGCCGCGTTCCTCCTGCGCATGCGCGCCGCAGCGGAAGCGAGCTCCTCGTCGCTGACCCCAGGGGCGTCGGAGGTGTCCGCGCCCCTGTCCAACCACGGATCCCCGGACTCGTCGGCGCCACCCTCCCCGTGTACCGGGGGAGGGGGGAACAGCGCCTCTAGAACTTGTTCTAGGAGCCGGGGATCGAGGCCCTCCGTGACCGGGGGTGCCCAGGGTCCGAGTTTTATGGACACGGCCCTGTATGGACGCCCCCACGGATCCTCGTTGAGGGTCGCGACGAATTCGCGACAGGACTGATCTTTTGCCCGGGCTATGGCCCACCGAAGCTCGCGGCGCGCCGCCGCAAAGGCGGAGCGCAGCTCGAGGAGCCGTTCCTCCGAGACCCGTCGTCGATCTTGACGACGGGCCTTGGTATACTGGCGTTTGGCCACGAGATTTGCCGCGCGGAGTTCCGCGATCTCGGCCGACCACCAGTACACCGCCTTCCGACCCCCACCCGGCGGCCCGGTCCGCGGCATAGATGCGTCGCAGATAGACTGCAACGCGCAACGCGGAACCAGAGCGCGCCGGCGGCGGGGTCATCCAGCACGTCGCCCGGCAACGGAGGTCAGGCGACGACGGAGGAAGCGAGTAGGGCCGCGTCAACATCAGGTTGTTTGAGCGCCCATCGCGGGGGATGCCTTCCGACTCGGGCAGGCGGCGGGGGGGGGGGGGCGGAGGTGGCCAGCATCACGTACATGTGGTCTGACGCCGGCTCACAATCCTCCGCCACCCAGCAGCTCGACGTTTTTGCGGCGGCCGCGGGGGTAACCCAGATCAAGTCGATAACCGACTCGCCCCGCGGGCCGCGGTACGTCGTAACTGCGTAGGGGTTCTTTAGAGAGAACCCCATCGCCGCTGTCCACTCGAGTAGCACCTCGCCCTTGGAGTCCGTTCTGGGAGCGCCCCACTCAATAGCGTGGGCGTTGAAGTCTCCCAGAAACACGACCGGCTCGGCACTCTGAGGAGCGATAAAAGCCCCCACTTCGTGCAGCCGGTCCTCGAACTCCGGGACGGAAAACCTCGGTGCGAAATAGCATCCCACCACGAGGAACCCCCCCCCCCCCCCCCCACTTAACGGCCGTCCAGCCGCTGCCATGTCGGGCGACTGAACACGGCAGGGTTCCCCGTTCCACCCCCCACGTTATCGCCACCTGTCGATCCGGATTCGTGGACCGAAAACATCGGTCCGGAAGGGGATACGGCTCGGTGGCGACGACCAGCCCGGCCCCCAACTCCAGGCGAGCCTGCTCAAGCAGGTCGTGCGCTCGCATGGAGTGGTTTAGATTGGCCAGCAGGATCGGTGGGCCTCGGGGCATTTCAAAGCCCTTTCTGCGGCCTCCACCGGATTCTGCTCAGGCCGGGCTGCAGCCCCCGTTTGCTCGGGGGCCCCGACGTCGCTCTCCGCGGCGGGGGAGCCAAGCTCCCCGCCGTATGACGCGGCGATCGACTGCGCGAGGAGAACAGCCTCCTCGGCGCTGATCGCTGTCTCCACCTCCCCGGTTGTAACCGCGGGGGGGGGGGGGTCGCCTTCCTGGCCTTAAGAAGGCCTCTCTCCCCTCGGGTCGAGGACCGCTAAGGGGGAGCACTGGGCTGCTCCCCCTCTTCTTCTTCTTCCTCGACCCCTTCCGGGGAGAGCCCCCGGGCGAAGACGGCGTCGAGAGCGCGTCAGCCGAAGCCGAGATCGTCCATCTATAGTAGATGTGTTATCTTATGTGGGTATGTTTCAGTAATGTTATATCCATATTTTCTGTTGTTCAGCATATTCGATAGCGGATTCGGAGCTAAGCAAAACCAGAGGGTACTTAGTGAGTCATACTGCCTATGTTTGCTTGGATGTTCAATGAGGTGCTCCACGTCTTGACTGTCGGGTCCAGAAATTCGATTAAAATCGGGTCTATTTTACATATATGTAGTATCTGTATTAGCCATGAATAGGGTACACTGTCAAACGCTTTTTGATAATCGATGTATGCGTAATATAGTGATATATGTTTGACTTTAGTTTGGTGTGTTATACATATCTGTGTCTATTATCAATTGTTGTTTACATCCTAGTACTTCTTTGCAACATCCTTTCTGTTCTTCATTGATTATATTGTTTTGTGTTATATGTGTGCTTATTTTTCGCGTGATGATTGATGTTAGTATTTTATATATTGTTGCTACGCATGTGATGGGACTGTATTTTCTGTGTCTGCTGGGTCTTTAGGTTTCAGGTAGGTTATCCCTTGTCTGAGTGCGTGTGTGGCATTATATATATCTGTTGAACAGTTCGGATATGTGTGTGTGCGCTGATGTGAATCACTTTAACCAAAAGTTCATTATTTTGTCTTTACCACGTACTTTTCAGTTGTGTGTGGCGTTGATTGCTCTAGTGACTTCCTCGGGGGTAATTAGCATATCGTGCATTTGATATATTGTATTGTATTTGTTTATTTCTGTGTGTATCAATTGAGCGTGTCGGTAGTGTTGTATCGGTTTTGCCATATGTTGCTCCAAAAATGTTCGACGTCTTCTAGGTTTGGTAGGTTTTTAATTGTGATTTGTATGCTATCCAGTGTCTGGTAGAATTTCTTTTGATTTGTGTTGAATGTCTGGTTTTGCCTTCTTCTATTCTCGCTCTTCTTGTATCGTCCGAGTCGTTTGACTAGTGCTTGTAGTTTCTGTTTCTTCTCTTCTAACTGTTCCATTGCTTGTTATTTTGATATATTTCCTAATGGTTTTCGGCTTTTATCTGATAATTTACATTGTGTAAATTGTGTTAGTTGCCCGATACTTTTTTTTAGTTTTCCTATTTTTGTCTCTTTATTATTATTATTATTATTATTATTGTTATTGCTATTATTATTATTATTGTTGTTGTTGTTGTTGTTGTTGTTCTTCTTCTTCTTATTATTATTATTAAATAGTTGATCACCGTAAGTGAATGGTCTTGCCGTTGTCTCTAAATAGTCCCATCCTATGTACATTCAGAAGGATAAAAAGTATTTTTAAAAATTACCAGCTTCTGTAGTCAATTTGCGCGTACATTTAATACAAGAAATAAAATTATCTGTTCCTACGATTTAGGAAGAAGCAGTTGCTCATACGCAATCGAATAGTTTAATTGATAATTCTCAGGATTTGATTATAAATATACAGTCAGTCGAGTGTTGTAACCCAGTCAACGACCGAGAGTTACAACCGCCGCGCATTCCGATGGCACACGCCAGCGCCAAAGCGCGGGCAACAACCCGCGAACACCATCAGCGTTTCCAACGAAAACGCCTAAGAGCGAGCCGAAGGCGGCGACCCCGCTGGTCCCCGCTTCGCCCCGGACTAACTATAAGACTCTGTACAAACTACGAGCGCAGACAGATTAATAACAGACATACGCTATAGTACTCCTGTCACCCAGATCGGGACAGAATAAACTTGTTAACCTTTCGGTGAGTTCCAACTCTTTAACCCGCAACGATCCCCTACCTTCGGTTTCCAACCGAATATCCTCGTCCCGGCATTATCACCCGAACCTTTCGGAGCCCGCTGGTCGACGACTGTGAAGGACGACCCGGAGCACCCCGAGATTCTACCCAGAATCTCGACCCCAGGCGCCTTGGCATAACACGAGTCTGAGACACATCATGATCCGGATAATGTTCTGTTCTATGACTTTAGGCGTGGGGACTATTGTAGTATTACCTGTTGAATATGAGGCGTTTGAGTGTGGCGCGTTTTGTGTGTGTGTGCTGCGTACCACGTGAGAGTGGGGCGGCGGTGCGTCGCGAGCCACCTTCCGGTTCCGTGTGGTTCACTCTTCTTTGTTTTGACCACCGTGACGTGCGTACTCTCGTGAATCACTTTTGTATCTTATTCAGTTTAATACAATAAACTTACTACTATTTACAACATTACCAACTATCTGAATTCAATTGACTGGGACTCAGGCACTAGGACTGATCCCGACCAGGCAATTGAATTTCTATATTTCCACCTTAACGTTGCAATCTGCACCTATGTTCCCCTACACACTGTTAGGCATACGCGCTATCCTAGATGGTTCTCACCTCGGCTGATAGGCACGACTAATAAGAAAAAACTGGCCCATATATCGTACAAACGCACTAACTTACTTAGCGATTACCTTTGCTTTTCTAATCTACGTTCGAAATGCAAGGTCCTTTCTAGAGAATGCTACGTAAGTTATGTTAATAATGTTGAAACTTGATGAGGAGCAGCAACATAAAATGTTTCTGGAACTTTGTTAATTCGAAGCGCGGATATCGTGGCATACCGAATACCATGTTCCTCGACGGAACTGTTGCCAACACCTTCTCATCTGTATCGGGCCTGTTTTCAAAATTCGGCTTTGGCTTCGTATATACTGCTTCGTCTTCTTCCTCCTCTGACACATCTCCCGATTCTATCACGAATGCTATTTATACCAACAACCATAATATACCTAAGTTCACTTTTTATCAGCATTAGTGAAGTCTTTAGTAAGTTAAAAGCTCTTGTTGTATCTAAGGGGCTTGCTATCTATGGGAATCCTACATTATTTTTTAAAAATTGCAGCTTTATACTTGCTAGGCCTCTATGGAGTATTTTCAATTTCTCACTATACGCTGGAGTTTTTCCGAAGTGTTGAAAGACTAATCTGGTCACGCCAATTCTTAAATGTGCCAAATATTAGGAATTATCGATATATTAGTGTCATTGCTGTTTTGCCTAAACTATTCGAAGATATTCCCGCAATGTATTCTGTGTACTAAAGGGTTTCACCCGTTGATTACAATAATAATAATACAAATTCTGTCATTATAACGATCAGTGTTCATGGTTGTATCAATAATTACATTGTCAACTGAGAAAAATATTATTTACGTTCATTGATAAGTACTCTACCTTCGATGTGTCGTTTAGATCCGTATTCGAACGAGGATTTATGTAGTAGAATGAAGTAAAGAACTTAAAAGTCTCCATGTAGAAATCGTTTCGTTTTTATTCCCAAACATCAGTAATTCTTTGAATGACCGATAAAACCGCTAAATACGCCTAGACTTAAACGTACGTCGGCTTTCGTCGATGGTTGTACATTTCTAGCGTGCTTCTAACGTAGCACTGTGCTGCAATTAGAAGTTTCACGATTACAGTTAGGTACATAAATTACACGGCGTCTAATGGATAACAGCTCTGCGATTAATCGCATATTCGTTGAGAATCTCCAGGAGACGCTCCAAAGATCAATCTATAAAATACATTTGTACACTTTAATCCTCGTAGAACGGTTCCTTCGGTGATATTGAAAGATTGAACGATTATGTTCATGGCTGAATCTACACCTCTGGATTGGTGTACAGTTGTAAAAAAAACTTACCACAAAATTGTTTATAACATTGTAAATTGATAGTAAACTGTTTTTGCATCAACGTGTTCTGCTCAATGAGAAGAAAAACAGTTCAAACGAAACCATGTGCCGCAAACGCACCTGTTTATTTAAATGCCGTGTGAGGCGAAGAGATCGACCACTGGGCGGCCCAGGGGAAGGATGAACTTTTGAAAATTCGATCTTGAACTTTAGACACTTCATGCGCCTAGTGGCCTTCGTGGTACCGTAACATCCGAAGAAATGCACCACTTCACAAAATAACACAACACGTAAATTGACACGACACGAAACGGGTACTTGACACTGATAGCGTTAGGGGTTTGAAACAGAGGTCTTTGCGAATTATTGCCGTGAACGGAGATAGTGCGTGTGTAACGAGGTGTTGCCAGCGAAGATGTTCCACGAACTGGTTCATCAGGCGCTCGGCGCTTCGCGATAGACGTTCGCGTCGGCTGAAAAACTTTGAAGGAAAAAATTTTGAAACGCGCCCGTCAGAACAGTTTACGCGTTCGGGTATATAGTTTCAAATGGCGGATTATTTTCGGACGCAACAGCACCGATGCGACACAAAAAATAGTTACAACTTACACAAAAATTAGTTTGTGTAAAGCCACTCAGCAATCAGTGGCTCCCGTTTCCTCTCACTCAATCTCACATACTTTCCTTGTCGCCTTTAAAAAAACAAAGGTGAAATCATGATCAATATATTGATCCGCGGAAACACAGCTGGGCATCGATATGACTGGGAGTGAGAGGAAACAAGAGCGAGTAGGAGAACTGTACATACGAGGCTCCGAGACAGCGAAATATCTACATACATGCCACTAATTGTGTGAGTGGCTCTACACACTCTAATTTTAGCGTAAATTTTAACAATTTTTTGCATCGAAACGGCGCGTTTTCGGCACATGGTTTCTTTTGAACTTCTTTTCTTCTCATGAAGCAGAGCACGTTTACGTAAAAGAAACGTTAACATTCATTTCCAATGTCATAAATAATTTTGCGGCAAGTCTTGTTTACAAATGTCCACCGATCCGGAGGTGTAGATTCACCCCTGAAAGCAGCGATCATTACTCTTTATACACCTTGTACAGTTGAATCTATCGCGAGAGGTACTTACTGAAGAATCCCTGACTTCGTGATGCAACAAAATGACGGAAGATTTTCGTTTACGACGCGAAACGTGTGCAATACATTAAATCATAGATTGCATTGCTTTTTCGTGGTGCACGAGTTATTTGAATCAGGATCTGAAAACGTAGACTGGTCTCATAAGTACGCGAATGATTCTAATATGATCTCGTGTGGTCCCAAAATCATTGTACACGACATGACACTAGTTGAATCGAAGCATCGAAGGAACCTAAACAATGAAAATAATAAAATCGTGTCGTGTTGCTAACGAGAATTAGCAACTATGCTTCGATTGTGTCCAAGTAACGTTTAAACCAGAGCATCCTTTGCAAAATCAATTATTGCAAGCGCTGTTGGGATGCATGGTGATGAATTTTACTGATCCATTGGAACAAGTATATCCTATACTGTATACTGTGGTTTAAAAGCCGATTGTTTTCTCGACACTGCGATGATTTGCGGGGTTAATGAATTTATTGTGAATACTCAAGGGATGGTTGGATAATGCGCAGTTAATGAGACAACTTGACACCTCATTGGCGCGAGGAAATGCTTCGCTTACACGTTCTGGTTAAATAAATTGCGGGCTACTTATGCATTAATGTAACAGTTTGGGTTGTATAACAATTTGTGACGACACGCAACAACGATATCTTACAAATAAGGCATGCCATTTCAGATAGAACGATTCCATATCTAGTGTTTCTACAGTCGAAGCTGCCAACTAAGGGACTTACAATTTTCCAGACCTTTGACAGTATTCCCTCAATTCTCCAAGAGGAAAATTGCAAAATTACTGTAACATGTTACTCATGTATAAAGAAAGAGGAAATTTATGTTGCATTCGACTCGTCTTTGATTAATACGCCCGACACTTTGATACATTTCTTCTACGCGTCAAACAGTAAATGCTTTTCATATGTATTATTAAATAATCTCAACGTTATTGTCTCTTTCTCCTACATTTCTCAAAACACCACTCAACACGTTAGCAATACTTTTAACACCTAACATCACACTTGCACTTTAATGACTAATATTTACAATGATTTGGCAAGTTTCACCGACCGGCGTTTATTAACTGCCGAAAAGTCGCTATAATCTAGTACAGTCGATTTTTTGAATGCTGCCAGTAAATGCGGGATTCCGGAGACCCTCTTTTTCCCTGTAGGACTTCTTGTGCTCGTGGCTTCTGAAAATTCAATGCAACATTGTGATCAACGAAATATCGTATATAGTGTAAGGTATACGTCGTATGGGTCCAGTGGGTCCAAACCCAAAACTAACCAAAATTCTAACATCAAAACAAGAAATATAAAAAATATTTTTGCGCATATCTCGGAACCTAAGACCGAGCGGCGGTAACATGTACAGGAAAAAGTTGTTCAAAATGTGGAGTTTTACAACATATCTAAATTTTATCAAAATCGGCGAGGAATCGCTAATGTAAATAATTACCAACAATTTTGCAGCAAATTTTTGTTGCAAATCTCCACCGATCCGTGGGTGTAGATTCACCCCTCCCAGCGGTGAACAATACCTTTTTAACACCCTGTACAGGTGGAGGTCACAGCGATTATCGAGGAGTCCATCGACAGATGAAGAGGATATACAACAACAGGTAAAGCGTCTGAAGCAGGAGTTGCAGGAATTGTGAAATTACGGGAATACCCCGTTATACAGAGTGTTCGGCTACATGTGGGAGAAAATTGAACTGGTGATTCTAGACACCAAAATAAAACGAAAATCAAGAATAACGATATTGCGGTTGAGGCTTCGTTTGTTAGTTATGAGCGTTTAAAAATTGCGTATATTAGTTTAGTAGTATACCACATAGTATATCACAGAGTACAAGTTTTAGACAGGGTGTATAAATGTTAAATTTTGTTAAAGAGTGTAATCTTCAACAATTTTTTGCGTCGAAATGGTGCGCTTGCAACACATGGATTCTTCTGGACTTTTTTCTTCTCATTGAGCAGAGCACGTTGATATAAAAAAAAACTGTAACATTAATTTCCCAACGTGTGTAGAATCACAATTACTTTTTATACACCCCGCATGTACGACCTAGCACTCCAAGAGTATTCGCGTCTACTGGGGTGCATCAGCGGAAGTGTTATAAATTATAACTTACAATTGTGGGATATCAGGACATTTTGCCAAGGAATCCAAGTGACTCCGACTCAAATGTTTCAAGTGTAAAATCTTGGGACATAA
This sequence comes from Andrena praecox, assembly GCA_963932275.1. Lineage (NCBI taxonomy): Eukaryota > Metazoa > Arthropoda > Insecta > Hymenoptera > Andrenidae > Andrena > Andrena praecox. The sequence continues at coordinate 17,225,811 of OZ010729.1, read as the reverse complement.
ACAGGACAAATCCCCATTTAGCAGGAATGCACGGATGCTAAAAACGGTGAGTCGCATACTTATAATATGCACAGTAGGGAGGCTCTTATTTTCGACTTCTGAATTTTCTCCGCGGCACCCCCCAGAATAGTCCCAAATAATAAAAACAAAATCTGTGTAAAGTTTGAGCCCGATCGAATAATGGGAAAGGGTGCCCCTGGGCCCTTGAACATTTAAATAATAATTTAACTGCTCGCAAAGTCGATTTTATGTAATATCCTCCAAGTTATTGATTACAAAAAAAATATGTCACACAAAAGTTGTAGATCCAGATAAGGAGCATCTTTTATGTTCTATTGCTTATTCTCGTATGACAAATGGTTTTCGAAAACAGTCCGAAAAACTAAAAAAAAAAATTTATTTTTCAAATTTTGAAAGTTTAAATCCTTCTCGAACACTTTTTATTTATGAAGGCGAAATTTTTTTTTTATTTTCGAGCACTATTTTTAAAACATTTAAGGGGGCATGTACCTACCGAGATATGCCAAAAAGATACAATTTTTTTCCATATTTTCAGTGTTTGATATGTCATGAATGTTTCCTGAAAATTTTGGACCGAAATTCGCAAAAATATCGAAGATATAGACATCAGAAGTGAAGTATTCAAATGCATTTTTCTCGAAATCATGATTTTCAAACATGTTACCCACGATTACTCAAAAACTATTCAACCGATTTACTTCAAAGTTTGCATGGCTATACGATATACTATTACTCAGATTTCTGACAGCGCGGATTTTTTATTTGATTCATAATTTCTTTTTTATTGCCTAAAAAGTGGAAGATTTCATGTCTGCTTTTTTAAATTTTAAAAATTTAAATGTATCTCGAACATTTCTTATTTATGAAGATTAAAAGAAATGTGTATTTTTTATTTTCAACCCTAAAGGTTAACCCTCATGTCAATACCCGTAATATACGATGTTGTTCAATACCCAGGGTACCCGGGTGCCCACCTACTAAATTCCTTGATTAAATGCTTTGTATTGTAGGAAAATCGTTTCCTTGGCATTATATTCAACAAATGCGAGCTAGAAGTACAAATAGGGGATCTTTACGAGCTATGTAGCCCACGATGACTTACACAAAGTGGGCCTGGAAACGGATTTGCAATGTCGCTGCGCGGTCGATTTCGGGCTCCAACGAACTGCGGCTGCTTGAAATTTTCAATTCGACAATAAATAGAGGCTATAACGCAACTATTTAGGGCTATTCCTTAGTTTCAGATAATGCAAATTCTTCTAAGGAGTGGGAGCAAGGCGATGTGACAAACAAGCTTGTTGGCGACCACATGTTTTGAAGGTGCTTGGGGGCAGATACAGTAAATCCTCGTATTAAACCCGACGAACGGGTCTGGACACTATTACGCGCGGCAAATGCCGCGAGTGAGAAAATCCAAAAGTGAGCGAGAGGGAACGAAACAGTTGACACGAAGTTGCCGTCGAGTCTTTCGTTCCCTCTCGCTTGTTCTCGGGTTCTCTCACTCTCGACCGAAGGATTCCAAGAAATGGTGGGGATAGCCACCGGGCGTACTACAGTAAAACGGGGTTATAACGAGGATTTACTGTATCCCGACGCTGTGTTGCTTTCGGAGAGTTCATGGCAGGGGTTGAGACGGTTCCGAAAAATAACTGTTTCAAACTGTTATATATCGGTTCTGACTGAAACAGATATGAAGAACCGATATTCAGAATAACTGTTGCAAAGAACTGAAATTTCTGACTATATCGATTTCGGTTACGGTTCTACAGAACTGATATTATATCCGTCCCATAACAGTTATACATATATCGGTTTTATAACAGTAATCTATGTATCAGTTCCGAAAGTTTACTGTATAATACATATATAACCGTTATGGGACTGATGTAATATCGGTTCTCGGGAACCGGAATCGATACTGATATAGGTCAGAACCTTTTTCACTCGTAACTGTGTTGTGAAACAACCACCGATTAGCATCGTGCCAGCAAGATGTGCATCAATGCTAAGGAATTCGCAAACGATGCACGGTCAACGAACGTTGCGCAGCCACGTTTCATCCACTACCTTCGGTTTAACCCGAATCCCCGTTCCCGGCACCTACACCCGAATTATCGGAGCCCGGAGGACGACCCTTCCGAGGACAGCCCACGGCAACCGACGAGATTCTCAGGGAGAATCTCAGTCCCGGCAACCTCGCAACCTCACTTCAAGATTATTTCGGTTCTCATAACTGTTTCGAGAACCGAATCCGATATTACAAAACCGTTTTCAACCCCTGGTTTATGACTGGGTCTGGATCAGATAGGGGCCCTGACATAACCCAAGCACCCTCGCGGGTGGTCGTCAGACGATGGTTGGCGATCTAAGATGTCGGCGAGCTATGGGGTATGACCTGGTGGTGTTTAGAAAAGTGAATTTGGAAATGGCAAACGGCTCGTCGCCGTATTGCTAAAGAATAAGCACTTAGTTCCTAAAGGATCTAGCCACGGAGTGCAACAGGCTTCGGTGCCTTCCGGTAGAGGACTGTGATGAACCCCACGGCACTTACTCCAGAACCGTTGATCTGACATGTTCTTTTTACTAAATTTCTAACAAGCGAATTAGCGACGCAGTAGCACAGGATCCTGTCATTTGTGTTACGAGGAAGCCATAAAAAACGTAGAAATACGTTAAAATGTTTGCGATGAGCATGACGTTACTATTACAAAGTACAGAGAATGCACATAAATAACTAATTTTCATAAATTTTCAATTATGTAAACAATCGGTTTTATTTATTAAATCATCCCTGTAGGCATATTAATAATTTATCAATTAAGTTATTAAATAACTGCAGGTAAAACTCATATTTTTTCAGATTGGCACCCGGGTACCCCGGGTATTGAAATCAAGTAGGTAAACTTAAAAATGGTAATTTTGTTACTTTCGGATCTTGAAAACGAAAAGTCAATGCATATCCTGATAGTAAAAGGGTCAAATCGGGACGATTCGGACGGGCATAAAGAAATTTTCATGACAACATTAAAAATTTTCCCAATACATGCTCAGGTGGGCAACCGGGTACCCGGGTATTGACATAAGGATTAATGCTGTTGCGTCTCTGTCACCAAAGAGCATACTCCACTTCTAATGTCTACATCTTCGATATTTTTGCGAATTTCGGTCCCTAATTTTTCAGGAAACATTCATGGCATATCAAACACTGAAAATTTGAAAAAAAAATTATCTTTTTGGCATATCTCGGTAGATGCCCCCCCCCTTAAATGTTTAAAAAATAGTGTCCGAAAAAAAAATTTACAATTTTTTTTCGCTTTCATAAATGAAAAGTGTTCGAGAACAACTTTTGATTGACATATTTTTTTATGTAATCAATAACTTGGAGGATATTATATAAAATAGGCTTTGTGAGCTGTTAAAGAATTATTTAAATGTTCAAGGGCTCAGGGGCACCTTTTCCCGGTACCCGATTCGACTCAAACTTTACACAGATTTTTTTCTTTATTTTTTGGAACTATTCTGGGAGGTGCCGCGAAGAAAATCTTGAAATAAAATTTCACCAATAGTAAATAAGTGCCATCCTAATGCACAGCCTACAGGGTGTCCCAAAAATGTCGGACTTCCTTGAAAGGGGTTACTCAGGGGGTGATTTGAAACAACTTTTTCCTTAGCGAAAATATTGTCCGAAGCTTCGTTCAGGAGATATTAACCAAAAACCCCGACCAATCAGAGCGCGCGCCTCCCGCCTGAGTTCCCGCGGTAGCGTTGGCTACGAGGTAGGCGACCGCGCTTGTGCTACGAACGTACGAACAAGCAAGTCGGCATGCATCGAAGGAAACCGCGTTACACATTTTTTTTTTTAAAGCAGAATCTTAAATAAGAATAATTTGAAGTGAGAGGACAAGAAGTACGTAAATTTCGTTTTTAAATAAGGCATAAACGAAAAGGTAACGTAACAGAAAATGTACGACAAGTGATCGTAATTCGTTATTGAGGAAAAAATCCGTAGTTTAACAACGGCCAACACAACTAAATTTAAAAAATAATATTAGGTGTATGAATAAATTCTTTCCGACTGGAATTTCTATCGCGGTGGTATTCAGAAGCTGCCAGAAAAATGGCAAAAGGTAATGAACAATAATGGAAATTATTGCGATGATCGAGTTGTTTTCATATTTTTTAAATCGAACTGTTATTGTACCCTAAAATCGGAAAGAATTTATTTTCACACCTAATAATCACCAATAAATTAAATAAAACTCACCCTTTCTGGACATTCCTTTCCTTGCTTTCCTTCCCTTTTCGGAAACCTGGCCACTGTACCGATCCTGGTCATCGGCGTCCAGTGCTCAGCTGATCGCAGGGTCAATGTACCGAATATTCACTTCACTGCACGGCTACTAATACTGATCACTGAACCGATCCTGGTCATCGATGGACGAGCCCAGTGCACAGCTGGTTTCAGGTACACGACACCATCCAAGGTTAATGTGCCGAATATTCAATTTACTGCACGGCTACTAACACTGATTACTGAATTTATTTTTCACGGAACGTGTTGTTCCTACGTTTTAAAAATTGGTGGCTGCAAAAGGGGCCGATTACTGTTAATTACTGGGACGAGATTACTACTATTACCCGGCGAAAAGAAAACTCGTGGCAGACTGTCTCGGGCTGTGCAGTCCGTCGCTGTGACGATTGGTCGAGTCACCTATTTGGGCACACTTTTAAAGACGGGACACACGTATTTTGATTATTGGCTGAAGTTGCCACATACATTGTCGCACCGCGCGACGAAGAGATCGAACGAAACACGAGATCGAGTGGGATAGAGCGATTTGACCAAGCGTAGCCTACGCTTTTGTTTTGACGATCGTCGGTCGGATCCGTATCTGATCGCTGCACAGCAGCGGACTGCACAGCCCGAGACAGTCTGTCACGAGTTTTCTTTTCGCCGGGTAATAGTAGTAATCTCGTCCCAGTAATTAACAGTAATCGGCCCCTTTCGCGGCCACCAATTTTTATAACGTAGGAACAACACGTTCCGTGAAAAATAAATTCAGTGGTCAGTGTTAGTAGCCGTGCAGTAAAGTGAATATTCGGCACATTCACCTTGGATGGTGTCGTGTACCTGAAACCAGCTGTGCACTGGGCTCGTCCATCGATGACCAGAATCGGTTCAGTGATCAGTGTTAGTAGCCGTGCAGTGAAGTGAATATTCGGTACATTGACCCTGCGATCAGCTGAGCACTGGACGCCGATGACCAGGATCGGTACAGTGGCCAGGTTTCCGAAAAGGGAAGGAAAGCAAGGAAAGGAATGTCCAGAAAGGGTGAGTTTTATTTAATTTATTGGTGATTATTAGGTGTGAAAATAAATTCTTTCCGATTTTAGGGTACAATAACAGTTCGATTTAAAAAATATGAAAACAACTCGATCATCGAAATAATTTCCATTATTGTTCATTACCTTTTGCCATTTTTCTGGCAGCTTTTGAATACCACCGCGATAGAAATTCCAGTCGGAAAGAATTTATTCATACACCTAATATTATTTTTTAAATTTAGTTGTGTTGGCCGTTCTTAAACTACGGATTTTTACCTCAATAACGAATTACGATCACTTGTCGTACATTTTCTGTTACGTCAGCTTTTCGTTTATGCCTTATTTAAAAACGAAATTTACGTACTTCTTGTCCTCTCACTTCAAATTATTCTTATTTAAGATTCTGCTTTAAAAAAAAAATGTGTAACGCGGTTTCCTTCGATGCATGCCGACTTGCTTGTTCGTACGTTCGTAGCACAAGTGCGGTCGCCTACCTCGTAGCCAACGCTACCGCGGGAACTCAGGCGGAAGGCGCGCGTTCTGATTGGTCGGGGTTTTTGGTTAATATCTCCTTAACGAAGCTTCGGACAATATTTTTGCTAAGGAAAAAGTTGTTTCAAATCACCCCCTGAGTAACCCCTTTCAAGGAAGTCCGACATTTTTGGGACACCCTGTATATTAACAATGGGAAGGTCGATTGTTTGATTGATACTTGAAGTGTCAATACCATTTTACAGCGATCAAAGCCTGTGAAGTGTCGGCTCACGATGCAGGCGGGAAGTGTGGTAGTTGTGACCGGTTTCAATGGGAAACTCCGTGCATGTAGTAGCTTTGTGCAAAGGGTAATACGAGTGATGGAAGCTGTTGCAAAGGTGCGTATTATGGTTGTAGCGGATGAAGAAATACCGCATGGCCTGATATTAGGACGTGATTTTCTCCTTAGACCAAATAGAGTCATGGTACAGAAGAAAGCGACAGCTAAATGGGATGAACATCGGCACGATAAAAAGTCCAGGAGGAGTTCATTAACCGCCAATGACAGGAGAAATGTATAGAGCTGTTTGAGCGATTTTCTAATCGTATCTCGACATCGTTAGGCGATTTAGGTAAAACTGAAACAATGGATCTTGAAATAAAATGTAACACGGATATCCCTGTCGAGTATCGACCATATAGGATGGCCAATGCAAAGAGTCAAATCGTACGCCGAATGGTACAAGAACTACTGTCGTTTGCTGAGATGTTGCCGGCAGAAGCTTGGTGGTCCGATCGGTACATCCTCATAGGCCCACGTTCTCTAACACAATTGTAGAGATAGGGCACGCGTATTGCCGCGATTGGCGGATGCGTCAACATTGACGAATACAAACTAAGCGAACGGGACACAGGCTGTGGAAGCCAATGCGACCGAAGTATCCCCCTTGCCCCCACGGTATATTACAATGTTCAAAATCGCCATATCCTAGTCCACTGCTACTGATGAAGGAAAAGCCGAGTGATTGCCAATTATGTATAGTAATACGCTTGAATGCAAGTACACACTGTTAAGGATAAATATCCCCTAATGAAAAACACATTTGCCCCAATATCTCGGAAACTATTTCTATAACAAAATCAGCCACGCAATTAGAATCGTAACACGTCAATTTGTTTAAACAATATACTAAAAAGTGGTCATTTTTCACTGAATCTGATTACATGGCTGAATTGGTGTTTTTCACCCCCAACTTAGAGGGCTGATATTACTCACTAGATATGGAGGCGTTTGCCGATAAAAAAAATATGTGTCAAATATTTTTTCGAGAAATATAATCTACGTAATCTTCACCAAAATCGGTATGTAACAGTTCGATGATGTCCCTTGTGAGTCGGAATCCGGTGTTGGAAATATGTCAAACTGATATCACGGAGGGCGAATGGATGATGGCTGCACAGATACAGGACGAGTACTTGAATCGTATTAGGAATATATTGGCGAAAGGAGAGAAGACTGCAGATATCAAATAGTACGTCGGTTTATATAAATTAATAATAGTTAAAGTGTATGTATAGACGGATCGAAGGTGGTCAAAACCTGTGGGTGATGCCCAGAGAAGCGAGAATGCAAATATCCAGGCTATGTCATGATAATATAGGGCATTTGGGTCTGGATAAAAGTTTGAAAAAGATTCAAGCAGATTATTGGTTCGCTGGTATGAGGAGGTTTGTGTCGAACTACATTAAAGCCCATTTAAACTGTACCTACTATAAGCATAAAGGTTTGGGCACACATATCAGTTGCATGTCAGTTCCATGCCGGCGCATAGTGGGGAAATTTTGCGATTATATGGCCAAAGCCACAAAAATGAAAATGTTGAATTTGACAAAATTAATGCAAATTTCAATTGAAAAACACTAAAAAAACACTATATCCATTTTCGAGGTCAAAACAAGTTCTGATATATGAGAAAATAAATTATCCGAAAAACAACACTTACAAAAATTACGAACAATAAAGATTTTTTTATTATTTACATTTATACTCTTAAACCTATGAAATTATATGCCCTTAAAACTCCCAGGCGGAATCGCATTTTTCTTTGTCAGAGCATGCCTCTATTACAGTGCAACAGGGTATAGAAGAAGGGTTATCGCTTCGGATGACAAGCTTTTTAATTTCTTATAGGGAAGTTTTCTTAGATTACTAATTAGTGAATCTGACGTTAATAGAAGCCATTTGAAAACATCCTCCATAGTTTTTTCCCTTGAGCATTTTCGAGAAAAATTTTGTCGGTACTTTTTAATATCCTTATTCCGTGCTTATTCTTGAGCTTCCTCCGAAAGCTGTCCAATTGGAAGGACAGCATTTTCGATTATGTGAGGACCATGAATTAAAATTTTGTGTACAGTAGTAGGCATCATGTACCAAGGATATAATGCAACAAATAATTTTGCCGTTTCTATAGCATACATTTGAAATTTTTTAACATCTACTGCGTAACCACTTGATATTACTTGTAAAATAACATGAAATCTATTAATACAAATAATAAATCAGAGGATCGAAGCTGAATAAAATCGTTTAAAAAAGAATAAAAAGATTTGTAATGTATAACGTGTAAACCAGTCTCTGTCACAGTTATGTCGTATATTATACAAGACACCATGGATCGTGTTTAAAAAATGTATATAATTACAAGATTAGCAACTATTTGCAATTAATAATTGCATTTATAAAATCAAAATAGTTCAACGTAAAATAGGAATGAAAATCATTGCAGGATATTATGGGATTTATAAGTATTTTATGTATTGAAAATTGATTCTTATATGAAAAGGTTATTTCTAAAACACTACTTTAATAATTGTATAAATTGCGTATTAAAAACCGAAGCACAATTATTTTGAGGACAAAAAGATATCTTACGCACCACCAGGAATTGAATCCATGCCTTCAAATTATTTTCAGAACTTTTGATACTACAATATAAATGTTTGAAGTAACTCGAAAATCTAGATTAATTCTTTGCGATCGTTCAAACCTCACATGAACATAAATATTAGAGAGTTTACACGAACTTTGTATTAAAACATTTAGCAGTAAAATTTGAGGCATTTCATGCTAATGTTAGTCCTTCAATCGACGTTTGCATTTATTTTGTCAAATTCAAAAATGTATTTTTGTGGTTTTGGCCATAAAATCGCAAAATTTCCCCACTGTGCAGCGTGCCAATGATAAGAAGAAGAGATCCTGTAAACCCGCTTCTTCTTATCACTGGCACGCCAGCACAAAACTGATACGGAATTGATAAGTGTACCCAGATCGTCTTGTACCATTTAAAACGAGTATAAAGGGAAATAAATATACCTTATTGTTAGTAGTGGTATTTAATTTTAGGGATATACTTCCGAAAGGGACCGGTGGCCGATCGAGATGAGGTTTTGTGGGAGGGGCGGGGAGGGGGTGTGAACCCTAAATCTAAAATTGTAGCTTCGGGTATTTATTAGTTTCCGAAATATTAATAAAAAATTGTTAATTTTTTGGAATTTTTTTTTGGACGTTGGTGTAGGCCTCCCTACCCGGGAGCCCTTCCGCCCCCTATTTTTTATTTTTGAAATTTTGTAATCACAGTCTCATTTTTAGCATCGCCAATCTCACCTCGGTTCGCTACCCATGCTTTACGGGCCCGCAAGCGGGTCCGCGCCCCCCGCGCTACTCTACCCCCCACCAATACTAATACCCGGGACAAGTTGGGAAGTGGAATGCGTTGTGTCGGTATAAGTCAACAGAAATATTGTTAATAGGGGGGACCGTGGTAAAGTGATTAAAAAAAAATCGGTAAGGTGTACCCGTTTATGCACAATTACCCCAGTATCTTTTGAACGCATTAATTGCCGAAGCTATAATTTTATATTTCGGGTCTGTCCACAACCCTCGTAATACCCACCAAGTTTCATCTCGATCGGCCACCGGTTGGGGCTAGATTAGTGCGGAGGGCGCGCGGGCGCGTAAAGCATGGTAGCGAACCGATGTGAGTTTGGCGATGCTAAAAATGAGACTGTGGTTACAAAATTTCAAAAATAAAAAATAGGGTAACGGAAGGGCTCCCGGGTAGGGAGGCCAGCACCAACGTCCAAAAAAAATTTCCAAAATAATTAACAATTTTTTATTAATATTTCGGAAACTAATAAATACCCGAAGCTACAATTTTAGATTTAGGGTTCACACTCCCTCCCCACCCCTCCCACTTAACCTCATCTCGATCGGCCACCGGTCCCTTTCGGAAGTGCAGCCAATTTTAGTAAATTTATAATCATCAAACCTGTAAAGGATACACGCGCTAGAAGAGTTATAAAAACAGTAATTGATATTATGTATTTGTTTGGTGCGCTTTCTCGCATAGTAAGTAACAAGGAAGCAGTATTTACAGCTCAATGTTTGAAAATATTCTGTGAAACGTATGACATTAAGCACACCTTAAATACAGTGCGTACCCCACGAGCCAACCGTCAATGCGAAATATATAGCAGTACCATTGTTAGCTCATTATCAACGGTTACGGCAGGTAGAGAACCGGCGGAGTAGAATCATTGTGTTAAGCAGGTTCAAAGTGCACTCAATATGACCCATCATAAAGACTTTGGAACGACACCGATGAAAGCTTTAATTGGATGTGAAACTAAACCAGTGATGGAGTCGAGGATATTGAACGAGAGTACACGAAGTATAACGAGTTGATTTACAAACATTGAAAGATGACATTCGAAGACATATAACAAGGGATCATAGACTACAGACGGAAATATATGATGCGAAGGTTGAAGAAGCAAAGTGATATCAGTAAGGTGACCTGGTAACGGTGCGGATCACCAGTGAAAATGGGACGGAGACTAGGCGGAAATTAAAGCCGAAGTATAAAGGACCGTTTAAAGTGCTGAGAGTGATGTACAATGATCGATATTTGATAGAAGATTTGAGAGAGGGGCGGAGGAAAACACAGACAGTGATGCCTGCAGATTATATAAAGGCGTGGATTACGATAAAAAATACAGACGACTAAATGAACGGAGGATAACATTGAAGAGAGATGAAGTAAAGAGCTGGACCGAAAACGAGCGAGGAACGGTATGAGACAGGCGATACGTTGATACTTTGTCCCGCTCAGTTTTTCATACTGATACTCCGTCCTTTGCGTGCGCGATTGGCATAAGCGTTTAGACTCGCTCTCACTCCATCTCGCTCTCGCCTTTAGGCAAGAAAGAAGCGAGAAACAATCGCTCGGAATATTGCGCTCTCTACGTTAAAGGCTCGGTATCGGTCCCGAGCTGCGAGCTCTTAGCGAATAAATACTGTATTGAAGAAATGAGTAGCAGCTGTTGTTTGAGCGGTATAGGTGTACCAGAGTTTACAGCCTATGACCTGCGGTTGTGCTTCAGTGGTATAGGGGTACCAGAGGTTACAGCCTATGACCTGCAGTTGTGTTTGAGCAGTATAGGTGTAGCAGAGCCTACAGGTGATAACCTGCGTTTGTGTGAAAGGGCGTAGGTTACGACTTACGACCAGCGGCAGGATTCGCACAAGGCAAGTCTGACTGCAAGCACATTGGTCACAAATGGATTGAGTTGTTGTAACGTAGAAACAGAAGGAAGCAGGTGACATCAGCCATGGTCTGGGTTAGTGAGGAAGACACAGATAGAAGTATAGATTGTTGTTGACGTTGTGAAGGAGTCACGAGCTTGAATTACGGGGTGAGTATTAAGTTTTGAGAGAATGTTGGACAATGTAAGGGGAAAATAAAGCGGTTAATTTCAGTTATTTTAACATTACAAGTGAAATCTGAGAACAGATTTCCTTGCAGGATGGTCGGGTGTAAGCGGATGTGAGGAATCGTGGTAGCGGGGTAGTGTTGTGGAGGCTCCACTAAGGATGGAAAAAATGAGCACATGTCGATGGAAAACTCTAGAAAAAATTGTTTTATTTTGCCTTGTGTTCTTTTCTCTACGGGTTTCCTAATTTTTCTGGGATTTCCCGCGACACTTGGGATAGGGTTCCGGTACCGCGTCAATATATCAGTATATTTTGGGCGCCTAGAGCACCATAATCATATGCCAATGAAAAAAGACAAACAGATAATGAATGGAAAAAAAGATATAAATCGCTAGTACGGGACTCAAACTCGGGCAGAACCAAAAGAAAACATCCGAAGCCTGACACTCTGCTGCCTGACGCCCTACGCTATACCGCATTGGTAACGGAACTTTAAAACATACGACCGACACTTGTCGACCGAAATTTTCACATTTTCAACAATCTATTTTTCGAAAACGGGGGAGAGTTGCGTCTTACTACTTTCTCAGATTGTTTTGAATGACCTCCTCTGCCGTTAAAATAATTCGATAAAAAAACTCGGGAAACCGTTCGTATGTTCCAATCGTTAGGACGTGGGAACCTCCGTAATCGAGCGCTTGACGCCAAAGAGCAACGGGCCTACAAAAAATAAGGAAAGCACTAACCATAAAGAAAGTGACCATAAAGAAATTCACGAGAGTGACACCAATGATACCAAACACGACATAATTCGGGCATATAATTAACACAATTACATATATAATTAATTTGCAGAATTTAAAGCCAACTTCGTTAAAAATAGTCCGATTTACATAGTATTTAGTGCCTTTTGTAATCCGTTATTGTCGCTTTCATATCGATACGATTTGCTCTTTGAAAAATTGATGACACACCACCCGGTCGACCCTAGGCACACGAACACGTCGAAGCTGGGTGAGCAGCGAACTTCAAACCGTGTCATTCAATTTTAGAAAAAGTCAAGTTTTTTATTGTTCATCGTATCGATATGAAAATGACACCAATTTATTCCTGGCACTCCCCCGATTAAATCGGTCTATTTTTAAGCATCCTTTAATATCAGCAAATTAATTGTTTTGTGCAATTTCGTTAATTATAGCCTGAATTATGTCGTGCTTGGTATCATTTTCATCGGAAAAACACAAAGAACGAATTGGTGTCACTTTCCGTGACGATCCGATGAGAAATGCGCGGAACATGACATTTTTTCCTTCTTAGTGCTATCCTTGTCTTTGCGGTCACCTATTCTTGAGCAACGAAACCCATAAAATTCGGAGACCTGCGAAATTCGCCTACCACTCCGAACAAGAAGTACACTCTGGAACCTGAAATTGTCAGCTTATCCATGGACCACTGTGTGTACAAGATTGTTGAATAAAAAGGTACAAAATTTTACTTACGAGGCTATGCAGGGCATCCACCAAAAGCTTTGGTCTTTACCGAAGTCGTTACCTTCCTGAAGGGTCTCTGGCAAATCTTGGTTCAAGGTTTCTGGTAAGCCTAAAGTCAAGAAGGCGTGCACAAATGACAACAAGCCGAGAGAAACCAAAGGTAGAGCAGGATCAATATCAGCCTAAACAAAAAAACATGCTTATAGGGACCCTATTAGAGGTTGCATAATGTTACAATTTTATTAGTTCTGCTTTATTCTATAAAATAAAACTTAGGTAATGCTCAATGCAGTCAAAATAATTAATAAGTGGTGTTATTTTTAATAGGAAAAATAATTTTGACATCTCAATGTCTAAAATATCAAGTTAAAGCAAAACTTCTGCTCATTTCATTTTCAATTCTTTCCACTTTCCTCAATTTTCCCTACTTCACATCAAGTCACAGAACACCGAAAGAAAACAGTGTTTCATAATATGTATAATTGTGAGATGTAACAATGGATACATCAGATTTAAATTAACCGGACTCCACTTGTATTTAAATACAAACTTGAATGTGCTCGGCACAAGAGAATGCAAGACGTCGTAATCATAAATATTCTCCCTATTTGCACATTAACAAGTATCTATTCGTTTCAAAATGAAAAGTAAACAAAAAGTATTAAGGAAACATGAAAAGTTTTTGTTTCATCCTAATGTGCAACCTTCACGTTTGATAAGGCACACAAAATTGGCTAATAACAGTACAGTACGCCTCCAACGTAAGAATATTAATTGGAATTACGAAACATATTAATTATCCTGTGGTTCTGGATAGCAAGTCTCGCAAAGATGGAATTTCTATTTGCCTTGCTTACCAAGTAGATAATGTAGGGCCCCACAATGTGCGCCAGGTAGCCAATGTTGTGGATCAGGGACACGCCTTGCGCTCGTACCACAGTCGGTAGCATTTCCGCCGCATATTGGAAACCAATATTCACGGCGATATTGACTCCAAGACGCGCTATAATTGCCATAGCGACGGTCGGCGCGCCTAGAACAAGGTGAGAAATATGTAAATGCCGTATACACAGCATTCTGTGCTTGATGCACGCGACAGTCCGTAATCTCATTGACGAATTATACTTTATTTTTGCACCAATACCTCGAGATAGCCCGCGCGAGATCAGTACGATTCTTTGGTAAATAATCGAATTTCAATTTGTACAAATAATAACCAAAAAAGTTATACCAGCCGATTTTTAATGTTGTATTTCCTTACAAAATGGCTATGTGAAGGATAAACATGAAACTTCCATTGAAGAAATCATATTCTTTGTAATTCGCAAAATTAAAATAAAAATTGTAAAAAGTCCTTTAAAGAAACTCCTTTAGTTGTTATTATTGTTCAACTAAAATTTGAGAGAACCTAATTAATAAATACACGTTTTAATGGGAAAGATTCAGTATGATATTTACCAACATCTTTTCCTAAACAAAATTCTGAATTTGTGCCTTTTTTAGCCTCTAAATCAGGGCTCTCCAGCGTAGGGGCCCCTCACGCGCCTGCTTCCCCTTCCAATCTTCCTCTGGCGCAGCGTGCCTTCCGTTGTCAAGGAGACCGCGCGACGCTACGAAGGCTACCATGACGGGCTAGCGTCTTCGCGGTTAGCGTCGCGCGGTATCCCTGACAACGCGGACGGTAGTGGGAGAACCCCAAGCTCCCGCGGGAGCGACCTTGGAGAGCCCTGCTCTGAATAAATATACTTCATAAATCATTCTGGTCTCGAATGTCATATATTCCAAAGACCTGTGAATATATGTCAAGACTGATTCTCATACACCCCCCTCGAATGGTATAACCGAGGGTAGCTTTAAAATTTCAAAGGAAAACCTGTGTAAAATCAATCATTTCCATTACCTACGTTAAAAGACAAGTAATTATGGTCTGATTGTGAAACGTTTTTTTGTACGTACGAGACGGAAATATTGGCAAAGCATAAGATTCAGTATACAAACATTTGAAACTATTTCTCCCATATATTTCTCCAATGTGGAACATTATTTTCATTATCTCATATCCCTGTATACAAAAATAGAAGTACATAAATAAAACAGATAACACAAGGTCAGCAGAAATGTGTGTAACAACTATTTTACACCTCAGCGAAGATACTGACACTTGGAGCTGCCAAGTAGTGATGGGCTGAAGTATGTAATATTGGAAGTAGCCTCGAATCTAGTAGACTCGAACCTCGACGAGATAGGTTCGAACTCTCTAAGTACTTTGAGAAACGTAAGCGGTACTTTCAAGTATAATCGAACCCTGGCCAAGTAGATTCGAATCTCTTATGATTCACAAGTTACCTACGATAGTTTTCTGTTTAGAATACTTGTTGGAGCAAATAAAAACCTAAATGTACAAATAGGTGCTGCCACCTAGTAGCTGGGGTCGGAGACAGCCCCGTTCAATGCCAAAGCAAAGAGGAGATATAATAAGAGGCGTCACTCGACAAGGACATAAATAAGCTAGGGAAATCACTAGACAACCAATTTAAATGCCCATTCGGCAATGATCGGTAAATTTCGGCAAAAATCCGTAAACTTCGATAAGGTACATTTAGTCGATTTGAATATCCCGCTCGAATAGACAACAAATTTAAATGCCAAAGTCAAGTAAGGACTTCAAAGGTTCCGCCCGGAGTGACGCCTCTTATTATATCTCCTCTTTGGCCAAAGAGAGATATGGTTAGAGAAAACCGAAGAAATACCCTTTTTATATAAATAGTATTACTGTCTTTATATTCATATTCTATTAAGGAATTAGCCTGATCTCTAACAGAATGCGAAAAGTAATGTATTAAATATTTTATATAAAAAGGGCATTTCAATATTTACGCCCCACGCTTTTATGTTTGGTCATATGAGGGAATTCGTTTATGGCAGTCATTTAGGCCAGTAACAAAATTATTTTTCTTTTTTAGTACATTTTAATAAAAGCTTGTTTTTAAATTTTTTTTTATTTTAATTTATTTTATGCTTTTTAGTATTCCAGAATTTTATTTGACCATTTTCATCGGGAAAACATAAGGAATCGATTCACACTACTTTCGCCAAGATCCGACGAGAAATGTAGAATTTTCTATTTTTCACTTCTTAGGGGGCAACATTGTACGCCCCCCCCCCCCCCCCCGTAGTCTCGAGGGTCGAAGTCCTTGAAACCAGAGATGGGCAGAAAATTATTTGAAATAAAAATTTGTGCACGAAATTTTTATTTCAAATAATTTTGTGCCCATCTCTGCTTGAAACCCATCGAGGCACGGCTTATCGGCGGAATTGCCTTTGAAGACTCTAGCGAGAAGATAACTCGTTACCTGCTTTCCTGATTCCATAATCAGGTTGGAGACATGAAAATATTGTATTGTCATCTGAACTACGTATGTGTGCCAAATTTCAAGTCGATCGGACATGTGGAAGTGAGTCAAAATTAGCTTACAAGATTTCATCCTCACAAACTAACTAACGAACAAACTCACAAGTGAAGCTAAATAAAAGCTTGTAAAAAATAGATTTTTTATTAGTTATTTATGCAACAATCGACAAAAGATACTTATTAGACGTAATATTTAACCTTCCCTTTACACATAAAATAAGCAAGAAGTATTTTTAAAAACATTTTAACCTAATAATAGTCGATTTAATATGAAGTATAAAATGTGTATTTCTGCTCAGCGAAAATGAATATGCTCCCATTTCTGCTCACGAGCGTGACACAGTTTCTGCTCAAATATCCACGTGCGATTTATCTTCCAATTGAAATGTCTATAATTATATTTTGGATAACACAAATAAACAAAATTATTAAAAGTTTTAAAATGTATTTTATTTATAAAAATATAAAATATTTATAACAGAATCTGTAACGAAAATAATTTTCAAATTGCCAATACAAAACGTAAACCTACAACGGAATAAGCAACTGTAGTTAAGTAGGGGAGAGGCTTGCAGGTTGCCACCCCTAAGCTTTTTTGATCATAACCCGTCATAAAATTAACGTATCGTTGATTTATGGTATAAGTTGGAAAGAGGAAGTGTTGAGCTACAATCCTGAGCTACAAATCATGCAAACTCTCGAAAAAGAAAAATTATCCTGCAAATTATCGAAAGTATCTAAAATTGTCTCTTTGAAATTTTGGCTCGCAGGTTGCCACCCCCAAAAAATTGCTAAAAGTGTAAAAAAAACTCAAGTAAAAACCTGATTCAGAAAAATTTTCAAAATTTATTAAGTTTTATTAATAAATTATATTATTCAGATTTTCTTGACCTGCGTGCTGCCATACTAAAAATTTATTAAAATGTAAAAAATAAACCAAAATATGACTAAAATGCAATAAAAACACTTCATCTCAAACTCAATGACATTTGAGTGTAAACAAGCGGGAAAGAGAGAGGTGGCAACCTGCAAGCCAAAAAAGGAGGCAACTTGCATTCCGACGCATTTTTAGGAAAATATGAGAAAAAATTAGATAAAAAAGACAACACAGTACGTATAGTTATCTTGAATTGTCGATGAAAATGTTCCATTTACGAGCACAAGGAAAGCACACAATTTCAATAATTCAGTTTGTTGACAAACACTATATTATCCTTCGCTCAGCAAACACAGCGTTATTGCGTCTGTCCGCTCCAGAGGTTATAAAATAGTGACACCTACTCTTTTAACGTCGATGTGAGTCAGAGTTGAGGTTCTGACACTGCTAGAAAGTCGAAATACAGCAGGGGTGGCAACCTGCAAGCCTCTCCCCTAAGTATTTATTCAAAGCTTTTTGTCTGCTTTTTAATTTTTCTTTCATTTTTTTTATTTTAGATTTCTCTTCATCTTTCCCTTATTTTAGTTTAGCTTTCTCTTCAACTTTCTCATTCTTAATTCTAGCTTTCTCTTCATCTTTCAGGTTTTTTAGTTTAGTTGTCTCGTCATCTTTTTCTTTCTTAATTTTTACATTTTCAAGTCTCATTTTCTTTCTTTCTTCTATGGGTTCCTCTTTTTCTTTTTTCATCTTCATTTTTCGCTTCTGATATTCTCTCCCTTTATTAGAAGTTGCAACCCTGCTTTCCCCTGTTTGCAGTATTCGAATTCGATATGCAGAAGCACACGTAAAACGACAAATACGCATGCGCGGATTATGTGCATTGCCTGCCCATGGTTTGATTTGCAGTAGTTGCTGCACGCATCATACGCTAGAAGTTGCAGGATTCTAGGGAATTCTACGAATCAGGTTATCCCGTCTATGCACTCACTGGATGAAACGCAACCAACGCAACGGACCCAATTTCGAAGCGAACGTCACATCTGGGACATACCACGCCAAATCGGACACTTTTTGGAGTAACATTTCGGATGTGGCTTAAATTTGAATATGTTGTAGTCTTTAGGGATGTATAAACATATCTCAAAGGATTTTTGAAAATTTTGAAAAATGTAGATTTTACAGCTGTTTGAAGGTAAGTGCTAACTTTTTTTCAATAAATTATAACTATGGAAGTAGTAAACGGATGGAGATGAGGTTTACGGTGATTTGTAAGGAAGACATTGAAGTTTTAAGAAAAAATTATTTCAGTTTTGAAAAAGAAAAATTTGAACCATTTTTGTGCAATTATTTTAAACAAATGCAGGTTTTTAACAGCGGGCGCGATTTTAAAAATCTGAAAAAAAAAGGAGAATATAGTTCCATCCTTCCCCTTGATGGACCAATTTTCAAAAATGTGGACACTGTAAAATTGGCCAAATGAAAATTAATTGAATGGGACGCTGCGTCGCCCAGCACCGGCTCGACTGGTCGGGCCGTGCGGTACTCGCAACGGCCAAGCGGCTATATCTGCTATTCTTATACAGTGTTCTCCTAAATGGTATGTATTTATAAAAAAATGAAAGAGGAAAACTTTTACTGTTTTTTATACCCAACATAATACAGTATCCCAATTTTTGGTGTTCGCAATATTTTCCTTGAAACGAGGGTGACCTTCAGTTTTTTAAATGGAATGTTATATACTTGATTACCCAAAATGAAAGTGACTGTCAAGACAAATTCAACCATATGGTATACTATGATCTTCAAGGCCACACAAGGTTATAAATATATTGAAATATTAGATTGAGTTTCTTTCTTTCATTCCTAACCTTGTGTGGCCTTGAAGGTCATAGTATACCATATGGTTGAATTTGTCTTGACAGTCACTTTCATTTTGGGTAATCAAGTATATAACATTCCATTTAAAAAACTGAAGGTCACCCTCGTTTCAAGGAAAATATTGCGAACACCAAAAATTGAGATACTCTATTATGTTGGGTATAAAAAACAGTAAAAGTTTTCCTCTTTCATTTTTTTACAAATACTTACCATTTACGAGAACACTGTATTAGAATAGCAGATATAGCCGCTTGACCGCTGCGAGTACCGCACGGCCCGACCAGTCGAGCCGGTGCTGGGCGACGCAGCGTCCCATTCAATTAATTTTCATTTGGCCAATTTTAAAGTGTCCATATTGTAAGATAAAATAAAAGATATTTATTAAAAGAATATAATATAAGAAGTGAATAACAAAGGAAACTGATGTGTCGTCTACCACGCCGTACGTGCAACTGTTTGTTCGTCACGCTCCTCGCTAATCGCGATCACCGTTTTTGGAACCGGCAACCGTAGCAACGCATCGCTCTACGCATTCTCTCTCTCTCACGCATTCTCTCCATCACACACTCTCTCTCCATCAACTGATCGCCTCGCCTCGGCGACGTAAACACTCGCGCTAAAACTCTCAAACACCACAATATTTTTGAAAATTGGTCCATCAAGGGGAAGGATAGAACTATATTCTCCTTTTTTTCAGATTTTTAAAATCGCGCCCGCTGTTAAAAACCTGCATTTGTTTAAAATAATTGCACAAAATTGGTTCAAATTTTTCTTTTTCAAAACTGAAATAATTTTTTCTTAAAACTACAATGTCTTCTCTACAAATCACCGTAAACCTCGTCTCCATCCGTTTACTACTTCCATAGTTATAATTTATTGAAAAAAAGTTAGCACTTACCTTCAAACAGCTGTGAAATCTACATTTCTCAAAATTTTCAAAAATCCTTCGAGATATGTTTATACATCCCTAAAGACTACACATATTCAAATTTGAGCCACATCCGAAATGTTACTCCAAAAAGTGCTAGAAGTGCGAGAGCCTGCGATTCTATTCAATAGCCTTCAAAACCTTCAATTTACCTCGGGCGCGGATAATAAATAACTTCATTTTTTCCCTTTACACCAGGCTTGGGAATTAAGTGATCTTTTCGGCCGAGTTTCAGAAGCAACGCCCTCTTTCTCCCGCCGCGCGTCTTAGCCCCCGCGCCAGCCTACGAGCCACCTCAGGCGCGTACCACGTGAATCGCGCGTAGCGCGCTGACACAACAAAAACGCATCGGCAATTGTGCTCTCTGGTACGTGTAGAAACATATTGATACAATGTCGCCCTAATGCGCCACGCGCGGTTCACGTGGCACGGGCCTGAGGCGCTCCTAGCAGCGTGGTCGCCGCGGGGGCCAAGATGCGCGGCGGGAGAAAGAGGGCGTTGCTTCTGAAACTCGGCCGAAAAGATCACTTAATTCCCAAGCCTGCTTTACACATCTGATTACCAAATTTCGCTGGGTAAGCAGCAGTTCGTCCTATAAAATTCCTAAAATATCGTCTTCGCTTTCAATAATTGCCGCTGTTCAAGAAGAATAAAAAAACTCGGGTTTAGAAAATCCAGGAACCAATAAAGCCATCAAATTTCGTTAGGAGTCGGTCCCCGATCCTTATGACGAAGTAACCGATGTAGTTATGAAGCGTGCTTCGACCACCGTCCAAAAGTCTCGAATTAAATTTAACGTAATCCATCCAACTGCATTGTTAATTGTAAGTAAGTTTGAACATTCGTTCCGTTTCGTTACTGCGGTTCATGCGCTGTTGGAAACGGAACGCTATGAATGCGCGCAGCGACTGCGCTGCGGTCTATGCGCAGTATGCGTGAATCGGAACAAACCCGTTCACTGTTCAGACCTCTAGCGTATCTACTCATCCCTCATGCGTCCAACAAAACTACAGAACGCTTAGTTTAATGTGTCGAAACATTTGCGGGTAAACTTGTCGAAAAGCTACCTTGTTCGAAATCGGTCGTTCAGTATTGTCGCGCTCGCCCTTTCTTAACGACGCAGAGGACGCCGAGACCGTTTGTTTACAGTTTGGGAGCGTCTGTGTCCCTGAGTTGTTACTAAGCGAGATGTATGTCGGGTCCTATTGGCTAGAGTTCTCGCGTGATTGGGGAAAGCCAATCTGTTATATTTCTCTTGGGTAGGGGTTTAAGCAAAACACACACACGCCCGGCTCGTAGCCTAATGAATACTTTATTCTAACCTCACTCTGCGGATCTCATGTGGTGCGTACCGCTAACGGTTCCCTACTACCCCGCTCGGCACCGCCTCTCGCTCGACGCGTATATACATATAACAGCCGCGCATCGATCGACCTATCGATCCGCTCGGCGCGTATACTACATCTCTTTCTTCCTTAATGTTTTACAGACTTAAGCTAGGTACACACATATACCAATACAAACTATAATACTGTACATTTTCTTAAGTCTACCTAATCCTATGAACTCTGTATTCGCCATATCGGTCCGGTGCCTTTCTGTTTCGTTTCGGCCTACCTGAACCGCTTACATCTATCGCTTCAGTTCCTCTTTCGCTTTCGCTTCGCTTCTGTACATCCGTTTCATCTCTTTCTTCAGTCGTACCTGGTTCCTCCTCTATTACCTCTTCCTCTTCGTCAGAATCTACTATTTTCCTCACCTCTGTCAAATTTCTTTTATACTGCTTTCCTTCTTTCGATTCTACCGTTACCGTATTCCCTTTTCTATCTGTAACTGTAAATTTTCCGGTTCCAAAATTCGTACTTAACTTATTTTCCTTTGGTTTCTTAACTAATACTGTATCCCCCGCTTTACCGTACTCTCTTTGGCATGATGTACTTTATCATAGTACTCCTTCCCTTTTTGTTTCTTCCACGCGTCCTGCTCTCTTACCTCTTCTGCTACGAATTTACTCGTCCCTAATTCAGGTAGTTTTGTTCTTAACTTCCTATTGAACATCAGTTCCGCTGGCGAAACTCCTGTTACCGTATGCGGTGTCGACCGATACATCAACAGGAATTTTAATAATTCCTCTCGCCAATTTCTTTTTTCCGCATGCGCTATTTTGAGCCTTTTTAGAATACTCCTATTCTGTCTTTCGACTTCGCCATTTGCCTGTGGCCAATATGGCGCGGTATGTGAAATCTTCACATTATTTTCACTCAGCCACGTTTTTAATCCCGTATCTGTAAACTGGCGTCCATTATCGCATACCACTATTTTCGGAAGTCCGAATCTCGCAAATATTTCAAACAGCTGTTTCTTTATAATTTCTGCACTTGTATTTCTTAAAACTACTACTTCGAAATATCGACTAAAATAATCCGTAACAACTAAAATACTTTCCCCGCTGGGAAGTGGTCCCATTAGGTCCATTGCTATTGATTCCCACGGCCCTTGTGGCAACGGGTTGGGTTTCAACGGTGAAGGTTCTACTGTCTTTTGTACCAGTTGACACCCCCTACAAGATTTTACCGCTTTTTCCGCGTCCTTGTCTATCCCGTCCCACCAAACCTTGCTCCTCAATCTATGTTTCATAGAGACGATTCCGGGATGGCCTTCGTGGGCTAAATCTAGTGTTTTCTTTTTCAATGCTTCTGGAATCACTATTCGCGTACCTCTCAAAATTATATTGTCGTTAACGCATAATTCCTCTTTTAATATTTTAAAACGCGAGTTCCCTAATGCCTTCCAATCGCCTGTTTTAATCGCTTTTCTCACTTCCGTTAACGTTTTATCTTTCCCGGATTCAATATTTATTTCATCCGTTTTTAACGCGCACGGTGTTGCTGATTCTACTACCCACGCGATATATCTACTGTCTTTCTCGCTGGCTGCCCTCTCTCCGTTTTTAATACTTAACCGAGATAACACATCTGCAATGTTTGACTTTCCTTTTTCGTATACAACTTTATATTTAAACGATTGCAGTCGTAACACCCATCTCTCGATTCTCGCGTTTGGCTTTGATCTCGGCGTAAATATGTACTCTAACGCTTTGTGATCTGTCACTAGTTCAAATTCGGTGCCATAAATCCAATTGTAAAATCGTTCACACGCATACACTAATGCTAACGCCTCCTTTTCCGTTTGGGAGTATCTTCTTTCGCAGTCTGACAAACTTCTACTCGCATAACTTATTACTCGCCACCGCTGTTGCTTATCCAACTGTGTTAATACACATCCTAACCCTACTGGACTTGCGTCAGCTATCACCCTCGTTCTTGCATGAACATTAAATATACCGAGTGTCCCCGCATTTGCTAACTTGGATTTTAGTAATTTAAACGCATTTTCTTGCTCTTTTCCCCATGTGAATGTGACACTCTTTCTTGTTAATCGCCTCAGCGGTTCGCTTATCGTTGCCAAATTCAAAATAAATGCCCCACAAAAATTTACCAGCCCCAGGAAGCTGCGTACTTCCTCCGCTGTTGTTGGCGCTCGAAATCTATTTACGGCTTCCACTTTTGATTCCAATGGTTTGTACCCCTGACCCGAAATTCGGAATCCTAAGAATACAATTTCGTTTTTTCCGAAAACGCACTTCTTCTCATTCAACGTTAGTCCTTTCATTGATAACGTTTCCATCACACAATTCAACCTCCTATCGTGTTCCTCTTTCGTTCTCCCGCATACTATAATATCATCTATAAAATTCGTCACTCCTTCACTACCTACTAATATTGACCGCATTATCCTTTGGAACATTTCCGGCGCGCAACTAATTCCGAACATTAATCTTTTATACCGAAATAATCCGGCTTCCGTTACAAACGTTGTAATGTCCCTACATTCTTCATCTAGTTCGATCTGATGATACGCGGATTTTATATCTAGCGTACTAAACTATTTGCAATCGCGTGCGGTATCTAAAATTTCTTCCAATACCGGTAGCGGATACCTTTCGCGTACGATTGCTTTATTTGCCCTTCGCATGTCAAGGCACACCCTAACCTCCTCGTCGTTTTTCTCTACCGGAACCACTGCTGACACCCACTCCGTTGGACCGTCAACGGGTTCAATGATGTCTAATTCTATTAGCTTCTTTATTTCCCGATTTATTTGATCCCGTAGTTTGAACGGTAATCTCCGCACCGGTTGCGCGACTGGCGGGTATGATCTATCGATTGGCAACATCAACTTGAAATCTTTCAACTTCCCTATTCCACAAAAAATCTTAGCCTTTCCACTTTGTTCTTTTGCCTCGTTTACGCACAAACCGATTTTTAAAATTCCCAGTTCATTTGCCGTTTTATAACCTAGTATCGGTCGCCCCTTTCCTTTTAATACTATAAAACTCGCTCGCGACTTTTTATCCCTAACCTCAACGTCGCACCAAAACTGTCCTAATAGCTTGAGCGCAGTATTATGTCCGTAAGGGTATATGTTTTTGTCCACGTACCTACTTGTTTCGCAAACGATCCTATTATCTTTACACCACTTCCATGTTTCCTCATCGATAATATTACATTGCGCACCTGAATCTATTAGCATGCTTAATACGATACCGCCTATTTTAATGTCCATACACTGTCCATCTTGCACTGCATTGATCCAGGAGCCCGCTCGCAATCCAAATGTATATCTCGATCCATCCACAGCGGCACCTTCCTCCAGTTCCCCGATCCCAGCTCTGCCACGTGGTGGTTCTCTCCTCTTTCCGTTGTTCGGTGTCGTCCCCGATTTACACACCTCCGCAAAATGGCCCCTTTTTCCACATTTATTGCATGTTTTCGATTTCGCCGGGCATTTTTCATCTTTGTACGAATGTCCCGTATACCCGCATCGAAAACATCGGCTGTCCTTCTTCTTCTCCGCCATCTTGTCGTGTCTCTTGTCTCTTTTCACGCTATGCGTGGCCGCAACCGTTGATCCCTCGATTTCTTTTGTTTGCAGCTCGATCGCCTCGACTGTTCGAGCAATTTCCATGGCGTCATGTAGCTTGAAGTCTCCCTTCTCCAGCAGCCGACGTCTTATTCTATTTGAAGCACATTTTTCCACGATTTGGCCACAGATTTCCACTTCTTCTACTTGAAATTCGCAGTTCTTAGCCTGTTGTCTCAACCTCGTGATGTACTGGTTCATTGTCTCGCCCTCGTTTTGTTTCAACTGCCGAAACACGTGTCTCTCATACGCCATGTTTAATTTCGGCTTGAAATGCGTCGTGAGCGCGTCTACTGCCTTTTGATATGGATCTTCTTCTGCCGCCACCGAATCTGCCCCTGGCAGTGTATAGAACACGTCTTGCAATTCGAGGCCTCCGTAGTGTAGTAACATTGCTTTCTTCCTGTTCTTGTCCGTGACGTTCTTGCTTGCAACGCACAATTCGAGAGCTCTGAGCCACCGCTTCCATCTCGCGTACACGTTGTTCTCGTCTTCGTTCGGATTGAACGTTGGGAAGTTTTCGTGGTCCATTTTTACACTTCCCTTTTTAATCCTCGTCGCCAATGTTATATTTCTCTTGGGTAGGGGTTTAAGCAAAACACACACACGCCCGGCTCGTAGCCTAATGAATACTTTATTCTAACCTCACTCTGCGGATCTCATGTGGTGCGTACCGCTAACGGTTCCCTACTACCCCGCTCGGCACCGCCTCTCGCTCGACGCGTATATACATATAACAGCCGCGCATCGATCGACCTATCGATCCGCTCGGCGCGTATACTACACAATCAGCGATTCCTTTTTTTTGTTTGCCTGCGTAACCGTTGAAATGTGTGCGCAGCGGTGCCTCGTTTCGAAGACGAGCAAGGCAGAGCTTCTTCAACCATTGTGTAAGACCTGTCGGGTTAATTAAGCTTCTCTCTCACCATGTGAGATTTTTCATTAAAGCCCAAGTATCATCCTCTTCCAGAGGGGTAAACCAGAGTTTGATTTCCCCTCACCAAATCACGTGCGTGCACCAGCGAACCGGCATAATAAAAAAATATAATATGTCGCCTGAAGTCGAAGGCGCGCGACATACCTCCTAACCGATTTCAATGACTTTGACATATGTTGTCAAGGTCATCATTCCGATCAACATTTCCCTCTAAACTTTTTGGCGGTCGGCCTTAGTTTCAGATATATTAATAAAAAACTTTCGGCATAATATATTGAAATCTGTTTCATAGCCGACGGTATTAGTATTGGTTGGGGCTAGATTGGAACGGGGCACAGTGCGGCTTAGATGGACAAAATCTTACTGAATTGTTATATAATTTTTTTCATTTTATTTATTTATTTATTATTACGGGTAATAATAGCTTATCTTACAGAAATTATTGGGCAAAAAGGGAAATCATCTATTTTTGTTCACGCTTAATTATTTATTGGCATCTGCTTTACACCTATTGTAGAGGTTAATTGAAATTTGCGGATGAACATAGTTTGTTCGACAAGACACGTGAATGAGGAGTACGTTAGAGGTGTGAAAGACGAATGTTTAGGTTTATGGTATGGTTCGCGGTTCCAGAAATTGATCTTCGAGGATCTTCGAGGACTAATTAGTAGAGAGGACGGGATGGCACGTATAAATAAACAAAGAAATGCACGCGTGACAGAATTAATTAGTCAAGAGTGGAAGAGAGTTAGATACGAGCAGTTCACAGTCTCCGCGAGAGAACAAGTAAAAGAGTGTGAAAAAGTTCAGCAAAAAGGCGAGTTGAATATTACCTACATTAAGTGTAAACCAGTAGAGTAATAACCATAATTGTTAAATTTAATAAAAACCTGTCGGGAATCCAACATAAAGATCTGTCAGGAATCCAACATTCCTGCAGTTGTGCTCGACATTATTTGTGTTACATATCAAATATTAGTAATTTATATTAAATATATTTATAGACGTTTTTTATAATGGAAGGTTCTCACAAAGGTATGTATATTGCATTTTATATTTATTATGAATAGATAGAATTTTGTATCTGTGTGACAGTTCAGGTGAAACTTTAATCATTGTGAGCTTCAAATTGGCATATAAAAAAAGCGGCTCAAAATATTCTAGGGTTTTAATACTTTTCGATTTGTTGCGTATTCTATTTTGAGAATTTAAAAAGTTTTTCTGTTAGAAACTGCTAGGTACAATTATATATACCTTATTCTGCATCTTACCACACAATTTTTTGTTTAAGATTCTTGAGGTAAAGTTTTTTTATGATCTTGTGGTAAAAAAATAAATATTTTATATTTTTAATATATTGTTAAACGACGCGTTAAAATTATATGTAGAAAAATATACATGGTAGATACTATATGCCCATGAGCGTGCATAAAATTTTGTTACACGTTTGTGATGTCGGCGTTCTTTTTGAAGAGGCTTTATAAGCGAGGCATAACGAGATAAGGAAACATCGACTACGCCATACGCGTAAAACAAGTGGAGAGGACACAAAAAATCAGTGACTTTTTAATTCTTTTATGAAAATCTCGAATTTTTACGGAGCATATCAGAGGTTTGGCGGGAAATGGCACATGTTTTACACATCCTATAATTTTTTCAAGTCGATCTGAACCGCCGTTCATTCGCAACTAGGTAGGTGAAAACCAAGAGAAAAAAAATTCGAGAAAAATGCGTTTAAAGTTTCCGGGCAAAGGCGACGCTGTAGGTTGTCGCCTGACCTTCTTTAGCTGCCAAATCAACAATTTTGCGAGTTTTAATATAAACCAAGCGGCATTTTATTTAGAAAAGATAGTACTTTCGGAAAATGCAATAAAAAATCGGGTTTTCGACTGCTTAGTCCCCTTAAGCGACATCGAAAAATAGTAAATAATTTTAAAAAATTTGTAAAATTTTAGTTACCAATTTTATTTTCCGTAAATATATTCCAATATTTTGACATTTATGATTGAATTTAGCGTTTTGTCAAAAATTCCATCATTTGGCCGAACTGCGCGGGGGCGCGTAAAGCATGGTAGCGAACCGATGTGAGTATGTGTTAAACTCAGTAGTCTAGTGTTAATAGAAGTTTTTTTGTGAATATCTCGTAAACCAAAGCCGACCGCCAAAAAGTTTAAAGGGAAATGTTGTCCAGAATGACGATCTTGACAACATATGTCAAGGTCATTGAAATCGGTGCGGAGGTAGCTTTTCGACAAGTATACCATTTGCATTTTCAATTGTCTATATAATGTATCATCACTCCTGCATCGTAGCTGCTTACTTCAGTTGTTAGATAGCAGTCAGATAGGATACTCGACTCGGAAATCTAAGAAATCAGTTTCTTTTAAAAAGAAGTGCTGTCGTATGATAAAATAAAATTCATGACACCAATAAAAATAATAATTTCTAAGTGACTTGCGGCACTTCAAAACATTCATTGATGAAGTTCAGATTTTGATAGCTTAAATACCATTATAAAAGGCAACTTTTGCAAACTATTAGAAGTCATGAATAATAAAAAAAATTTGCCCCTATATTCCGGTCCACCCTACTGTCTGATCAAGTGAGACATTGCGAGTAGAAATCCATACAGAAAAACCACATGAGAGCAATTTTTCAATAGTTTGAAATGTTTGCACACTGAATTCGCGTGTAGTGCCAATACTTCTGGCAGTTCCTCGGTAAATTCAGGGATTATTGAATAATTCCAATGAAAAGATCATTCGCCAAAACAGAAAAAGATAAACTCACCAGGTGGAGTGGCCAGAGCAATGAAAGAAAATGTGCCGCAGAGGAACATCGACACGAAACCCATCCATCGTCTGCCCCATCTGTCCAAGAAGATAGCGAGGAGAACGGCAGCAGGAAGTTCAGTGAGGGAGGCCAAAGAAAAGGACGTGAAAACGTCGGGGTCCAGAAGTTTCATGTTCCAGACGTGGCCATCAAATACCCACCCCATAAGGAGCCTAAAAATGAGGCAATGAAGTGCTCCACTAATTGTGAACTTTGAGTTCCCTCTCCCTCCCCACTATTATCATTATTGTTACGCAATTTACTCTGTTCATACCTATCATCGATAATTCCTCTGAATCTGATGTTTGAAAAATGGTTGCCATTTACAAATAAAGCGCTTAAATTTTGAGATATTAATGCAGTTTATTGCAGAATTGTGAAATATCAACTAACCAGTAAATGATGAGCATGGTGGTGATACGACCGAGACGTGGTAGCTTGAATAGATCCAAGACAGTATACTGGTTGTGCGACTTATCCTTCTCGATCATCAATTTACAGCTTTTTTCAAACTCATCGAATATCTCTTGCTTCACTTCTTTGCCATTCACCTCCGCGAACTTCTTCAACATCTCGATTGCTTTGTCGATCTTGCCGCTGGTAATGTACCAACTGGGGAATAAAGAATACATCAAAGAAACGTACATAAATATTATGAATTGAATTCCTTAAATGGTTCTATCTATTTGTACTGTAGTTGATGCTTGTATTCTAACGAAAAATTAATTGTAAAACTTCTGACTCTGGGAATACGACACGTATTTTATATACACAAGGTGCATTTGATTCTCGGGCACCAGCCGCATTAAAAGAGCTGGCCCCTCCTTCGTGCGCTGCGCAAGGAAGATATAGGGAGCGCCTAGGAGAGAACGGCTTTTTGCCTGGGTGCGTGCAAGTGGTGTCTAAGAATCAAATGCATTCCGTATAAAAAAATGACCGTTATACAGCAACCAAAACTCTCATCTTCAAAACCGCAAAATCTCGAACTTTGAGGCCATTTTTCGAGGTGATCCCATCTGATTGCGAAGTTAAAAATGATATCAATCGATTCGTCTTGGCGAGATGTTTCCAATGTTGTATAGCAATTGCTGTACGCTCGGAGGTCAGTAACCCCCTCTGGGACTTAACATTGGCCTCTTCTGTTTCGTTTTTTTATTTCTATGTTCCCAATTTTTTTATTTCTTTTTATTAAAACCTGAATGATATCAAACATTTATCGGGCGATACCACGTTGGTACACCTATCAGAATCCGGTACAAGATGGAACAGCCCAGAAATTTGGAATATTGTTGATTGGGTAGGTCCCAGCCTACTTTTCTGTGACAATTTTTTTGAACGGTACAGTATTACATACACCTAGTACAAGTTAATATAACAAAAAAAAAGATTGTTTTCTCATGGGAGGTTGGGACCCTTTTCATTTTTTTATTTTTCTTGGAAACCAATGTTGTTACACCATTTGTTCGAACAGTGCAATGCTCGGTGCATCTAGTACAATTCAGTACAATCGAGAAGAACGATTTTTTTAAAAATATGGGGTGGGCTACCTTTGAACATGGTTTTCCCCATTTTTTTTTTTGAAACGGTTTCGAATTTTTGAAAATTCTCAACGGTACAACACGGTACAACATTAGTACAAAGTAGTACAACAATAATTTCTTAATTTTTCACAAAATGGAGGGCTAACTTCACACACATTATAAGCCCCTTTATAGATTGAAATTCAGATTCTTTTAAGTTTCATCTAGAAAAAAGTCATTTTTTCCTATACGACTTCTTATATTCTTGCACATATTGTGCAATGAAGCTGTGCACGTAATCGTATCGAGTCCCCTTATAAGCCTTACTACATAAGGTTCGCCCTGTGTTTAAAATACAGCATTGATCGAGTTACCGTGCACTTTCCGGAACGATCCACGGGCCAATGAAAGCGACTATCATCGGACATGCGGTAACCATGCTCAAAATCCTCCAATCGGCGATCCAGTAAGCGATCCAGGGCAAAAGACTCGCGGCTACCGCGAAATACAGTCCGAAGGACATATTCGCCACTAGAGTTCGGTATTTTGGGCCCACGTACTCGATCACTGAAATCATATTTACCACACCATAAGTTTAGTACAACACACGGCATACCACGTACCAAGTGTCAATAAAGCATAAGCGTCTTTTTCTATGAATCATTCCATTTTATTTATAAATCTTATGTGGCATCGTCGCTTAGATATTACTTCTTTTATTTTCTATCTATGCAATGCATGAAAAATTCTTGGACCTCCTTAATTGACACTCACCAAATAATTGTCATTCGATGATGTCTGAAGACATCGTGACGTTTCAAACTATTTATTATATGCAATTCGTCGACACCTTTGAAGTGTCAATTTCAAGCGGCTTACCGATAATAAAAAGAACGTTGAAGCAGTTATCGAATGACGTGCCAACCACCAATCTTGCCAAGCAGAAACTCCAGAAACTGTTGCAGAAAGCCGTGGCCACGGATGCGATGAATCCAATGGCATTGCAAGCAACTAACGCTGGAATTCTGCCATAATGGTCTGCTATGTAACCGAATACTAAGCCGCCGATGATGCTGCCTACGAAAAAGGCCGACTGGGCCGCAGAGCCCAGGAAAGCGTGATCACAGACCCACTCCAACTGTAAGAAAAATCGATGACGTTTGAGTCAAAAATTCTATTTCGTTTACCTTCGCTGCGCCTCATCTACTTTGTTTTACAATTTAATACAAAAATGAGATGCAAAAAGAATTATGAAAGTGGCCTAACAATAGGTAAAAAATCTGCAAAAATTGAGTATGCAGTAAAGCCTCGTTGTATAGTCGCCAGATTTTATTCGTTGCATGATCGTCGCTCTCCCCGCCCAACTGAGGGATTTCCCTCGGAACCAGTCGAGCGTGAAAGGCGACACGAGTGGGAATAAGGCAACCCTGAAAGAAGACATGAGCATGCGTGCTGGCGCGGTGGCTGACATTTAAAGACTACATACCTTAATGCGAAATTAAATATTTAAGATTTTGGTTTCATTCGCATGAAAATATTTTTAACATGTTGAGGAGATTTTTTTTATGAAAATATGGCCGAACACGTTGTGATTTGGATAATTTTAAGCTATTTTCATATTTAAATATTTCTCATTCGCCCCCACTTTTTCTCACTCGCTGTCCCTTTCTTTGACTTCCGGCTGTCGCTGTCGGAAAAACATAAAAGCGAGCCGGAAGCTCGACGGTATTACTTATACCGGGTGCGAATTCGGCACTCTGCACTGGTACGCACTGATTGTGAGTGCGAACTTTTTCGGTGCCACACAATCGGTTAATACTACAGTTGGCGTGCAAAATCATAACCTAACAGTGATGTATCACAGTCATCGCAGCATCACGATTACGGTCGTGAATTACTAACTTCATTCACCACCGTGCTCGTGATTTTTTTATCTTGAGTGAGTTTGCTTAAGGGGGTAGACACTAGAGCTGTTCGAGTACTCGGAAAAGCCAGACTCGGCTCGAAGAACCGAACCGAGCCGAGTACTAAAAAAAAGCGAGCGGCTCGAAAGAACCGAGTAGCTCGAAGAAAAGCGAGAACTTGAATTTTTTCGAGTGGCTCGAATAGAACTGAGCGGCTCGAATAGAACCGAGAACTCGAATAGAACCGAGAACTCGAATTGTTTCGAGCGGCTCGAAGAGAACCGAGCGGCTCGAATAGAATCGAGAACTCGAATAGAATCGAGAACTCGAATAGAACCGAGAACTCGAATTGCTTCGAGCGGCTCGAAGAAAACCGAGCGGGCGGAAAGAACCAAGCGGGCCGAAAAAACCGAGCGGCCCGAAAGAACCGAGTTGGCCGAAAGTACCGAGTGGGCCGAAAATACCGAACAGCCCGAGGTGCCGAGTAGTTTGAAGCTTGAATGTTTCGAATATTTCAAAATATGTTTATATACTGGATAATGGTTCGTAATTATTAGTATTATTATTATTTCGACTTTATTACTCGTTAAACAGAAAATATAGCACATAAGGAGAAAGTAAGATACGAGTAAAGGCAATACCGCAGTAATAATTTGAGTAATTAAAATGTAAACTGCAAATGAAAATATTCTCCAACTATTGAAAATAATTTTTCGCGTATGTATGATTTATTAATATTTCTTCTTGCGTTTTCCTTTATTTTTCTTTCTTTTTTTGCCTTCTCCGTATGGGTTATATTTCTGTCGATTCACTGTTAACAAAGGCTGTTACCCGTTAATGAAAAATGAATAAGTATAAATAAATCAAGAATTCAAAGAGCCAAAATTAAGATTATGGGTTTTTCCATGTGTGTTTAGATGAAATCTGAACGTTTGCAAAATATGACATCTGTACGCCGTATAGTTTAGAAACAAAGCGAGGTTGCAATTCATGATGTGCGAAAGTTTTGTTCGGGCATTGTACTTTCGGCCGACTCGGTTCTTTCAGCCCGCTGGGTTTTCGTCGAGCCGCTCGAAAAATTCGAGTTCTCGGTTTGTGCTACCCCGCGAGGGAATGAAATACCTTCTATTTCATTACATTAACTATTTATTTGTTCATGGGGTTTACATCTGTTATATATTATAAACTGCCACCGCTTGAACAATATACGCTGCTACACACGGCTACGCAACGTCGATCTCACTCCGGTCTGTATACGTGGCCGGTTCGTCCTCAACTGACGCCACGTGTTTACAACCGTTTCCTGGCGATGTCGTATCCACCTTTAGTCACCGGTCTCCACACGGTTCTATTCGAGCCGCTCGAAAAATTCGAGTTCTCGGTTCTATTCGAGCCGCTCGAAAAAATTTGAGTTCTCGGTTCTATTCAAGCTACTCGGTTCTATTCGAGCTGCTCGCTTTTTTCGAGTACTCGGCTCGGCTCGGTCCGAATTTCAAGCTAGGGGAAGGTGGGGCAAGACGAGATGAGGGCAAGACGGGTTACCCCCCGTATCTCGTGATACAAACGCACTAATCAAAATTTAGCATACGCGTTAGACGCGTCGCTATCGGCGCCGTCAGTAAGCAGGGAATCAGTGAAATATGTGGACGCGTGACGAAGTTAGATCAGAATTTATAATTTATTGGGACTTCCTTACTTTTTCCTTATTTTTATCACCCGTGACAGTGATA
The DNA here is from genome assembly GCA_963932275.1 of Andrena praecox. Taxonomy (NCBI): domain Eukaryota; kingdom Metazoa; phylum Arthropoda; class Insecta; order Hymenoptera; family Andrenidae; genus Andrena; species Andrena praecox. The sequence goes on along the minus strand of OZ010729.1, from coordinate 17,191,727 downwards.
TGATAATATAGAAGATCTCCGGTACATGTATGTGTTTCTATATTCGAGTACTCGAACAGCCCTAGTAGACACGTCACGTGACCTGGCCTATTTGGCAGGTCGGTATTACAGCAGGTTTTTTCTGCACAGAAATGGTAATACCCATAGATACGCGGCTGCCTGGTGCACGCGAGATGGAGCTGTTTTGCTATTTCTGTATTCTATTCTGAAAGAAATTCTCAGCTGTTCCGTTGTACTTGTAAATATTTAAACGGAAGGTCTGCTGGTAGAGCAAACGTAGAAAATTCATTGTGCTTATGCTACAATATGCTACGTTGGCAGTAAGGAATTATAAGTGAAAAGGAAAAATAGATGAGGAGATGTCCCCAGAAAATGAAGTTTGTTAGGTTAGAAATTTTTTTATTTTCAAAACACTGAAATTACAAAATAAGTTAAACGTCCTATGCAGAAAGCAGTTATGAACAAACATTATATATAAAATTGTGTTGGATGTTGAATTGGGCTAATAAAAATGCGCAGGCTGGATCCGCGTGATTATTATGTGGTCCCCTCCTCGAAGTGACAGAAAATATAACCTATGTATATGCTATATGACAATAAATGTTTAGCGGCAATTTCGTTCTTTTGCGCTACATTTGTGAACTTTTTATCATCCTTCCGAAACATTAATATTGTTGCGAGCACCCTATGGATGGAATTCCATGGCCCGCTGGTGCTCGCGACAAAGACAAGAAGACAGCGAGAAGAAGGCGATCGGACCGATCGCCTGTCAAGCTGTCACTTGATAAGCAGACGCCATCGCGAGCAGAACTATATCGAGAACCTCCTATATTACATTCCTGTTATTATAAAGAGTTCCAGTTGTATGTGTTATTATTCGTGTTATACCGTAAATTCCTACTATGTCTTCCCGAAAATATAACAATATTACGCCGCAACAGTATCTTTGGAAATCGGGTATAGCATACATATAGCAGCGTTGGCCACATCGGGACATTTAGGAGTACGATCTCCATGATGTTTACCATAGCCGCGCGTAAGGGGAGCTCGAAAGCCAATGGTAACGTGGGCGCGTCACGGATAGGGAAAACTGCAAGTGTGTAGGTAGTAGCACAGACGAGGTATAGAATAGACCTATCACCTTATGGATGTCGTGTCACCACCCAAACTGTGTTACCGACCCATAATTTCAGGACTGAATTCAGCGGCCTCTGTTCATGAACAGCATCCAACTCAGCAACTACACTGAAATGTGTTGAAATTTTAAAAGGTGTGTGCGTGCTTGTATAGGTGTGACTCGTTTAGAGTGAGAATTTGACATAGAGGGCGGGCTTTCGCTACGCTACGCTTTAACTCGGTTGTCAACGACTCAAACGCCAAAATATGGTACTTCTTCAGAGCTTATACAAGCAATAAATTGCAAGATGACATTGATTGTTAGTATTTTACGTGTAGTGGAACACTTAACTAACATTTTCACGTGTCGTACGCCGAAAAATATTATAAATTGACGCTGTTACTGACATTCCCGCAAATCGCTGCGGTCCGCGCGTGTCTAAATAGACTGTGCCCATCCTACGACACGTAAAAATCATTGAAAATAATGAATTGATACGTTTTTGTAAAATTTATATTCGTAGTTTTTGGCACCCGAGCCGCGTCGTTCGAACGCTTATACACCTAAGAACCCATCAGGGTCGTAAAAAAGGAGAAACCGAGAATGCGTGAAACAGCGCACCAACAAAAGACCGATGGTGGGGCAAATTGGGGTATTTTTAATTATAAATACAACATTAGAATTACAGGGACCCCGGGTTGAGCGAAAAGCGCGCTTCTGTCAATAATGCAGTTGAAACGCGTGCCGCTTCACGTGATTCTTTGCAAACATTTATACAGGAACATCCGTTAAAACTGCAACCTACGTGCGCGCGAAGAAACGAAAATGTCAACACCGCCTCACGGACGCAGTCCACTTCCTACAACCAATCACCGGCCCGGCGTTCGGAGGGTTTCCAGCGACCGCTGGACAGGGGTGATGACCGAGCTTCGAAAATTTTAGGATGGTCCCTTTCAAAGTAACGTCGCAAAGAACTGTGCGGAATTTTTCGGCCCAGGTAAGCGAGCCGAGCGCTCCGCTTTTATGATCGGTTTACCACTCGCACCCCAGATTACTGTAATGAGGTTTGAAAACAATGTCGACTGGTCTGGTACCCGTCTAAATTTAAAAATGTTTAGCTACGACAGGGTTGACCGCGGCGCTATACCCCTGTACGGAGAGATTTTTCGCCACCTGCGTGTAAAAGCTATAATAATGGCGCATCCAAAAAATGACATTAACGGAACCCGCTATAGTCGTGGCGTTGAGTAGCTAAAAGGTTAAAACATTCAGACACAAAAATTGTAGAAAAAAATTCAACACCGCTACAATCAAAGACACGTCCCATTAGTTACCCGATACGTCTGATCTATGCATGCACTGCATTAAGCATAAAATTATAAAAAAAAAACAGAACAATTGATTCTGAGGTTTGCAGAATTAACACATAATTGAATAAAAATTTAATTTCTCAATTTATGAAAGTAATGATACAGAAACAACTAAGTAGCCTATTGTTTATCAACACCATGAATTTTAAAAAGAGCATTAAATACAGTATCAAATAAACAGTTTGCAAAAGCTTTTCACAACAATATTATGGTTAAAAAATTGATAAAAGAAAAAATAAGTAAACGTAAAATATTTTAAATTATCCATCATTAGCAGGGAATAATTTTTCCTCATGTTTCGGCGCAAATTGCATTCCGATATCTTTTATTGTTCACAAGTTATACGAAAAAGGCCCCAAATTCTTCAACCCGGGCCGGGAAATTTCAAATAGCTTTTTGCGACGTTAATTTGAAAGAGCCCGTCCTAAAATTTTCGAAGCTCGGGCATCCAGCGGTCGCTGGAAACCCTCCGAACGCGGGGCCGGTGACTGATTGTAGTGGACTGCGTCCGTGAGGCGGTGTTGCCAAAAATATACAATAGTTCCATTTAAAAAAAAATTACGATGATATTGAAATCTCTGTAAATAATAGTTCAAACGTAAATCCTAATATTCTATTCAGTTTCCTCCACCAAATAAAAAAAAACTTTAATATGAAACATTTTTTTGCTATTTCAATAGTTATAAAAAGAATAGCGTGTATACGAACAAATCGGACATACTGTATAAACTTACTGAAACATCAGTTAACTTTTCGCCAGAAAAATGGACAAATAAATGTTAATTGTTAGTATATAGTTTAAACAAATAAATTTTTCGTATAGCTATGGAGGAGAATGAATTCCCTTTTCAAAAAATATGTATCAAATATTTTTATTACTCTACAGACTTGCAAAGTTGCACCATATCGGTGTGTACGGGTTTGATGTGTTACTCTTAAATAATATTATACGGTAGAAGGATATTATTATTAATTATTATTGTTATTACTATATGTCTGTATGATATCGTATAGACCATCATTAATGTATGCGCAAACACATGATGTATGGGTGGGGTTCAGCAACAGGTGCTCTTAAAAAAAAAACATTAAAGCACTCTTTTTAGAAATTACGTTATTGCGAGCGAATAAAATTTGTTTTGCGTTAAATAAACCCGAATAGGACAACAAGGTTAAAAGGCGAATGTGATATCGTTTTATTTTGATTCTCCTATTCTCTTCCGTTTAACGGAATATGTTCATAAGACGATCTTTAACTTGTTACTCTAACAGAAACATTTGTAAATCGCCGGCTTCGACTTTCAAAAAATGACCTAGTTTTACCCGTGCTGAATTCTAATTCCTACCACGCGTAGCGTTACAATCTGTTTCGGGACTTCACCGGTAACGTTGCATGCGACCTAGGACCCCCCAAACCGGTGACAGAAAATTACATTGGGTGATAGGTCTATTCTATACCTGGTCTGTGGTAGTAGCGTGCGGCGCATGTTCGTACCCGTAGGATAGGCTTGAATGACTGGGTTCCTTGGGGGGCCCCAACGAGGCCCCTTATACAACGTCCATTGGAGGGTCGCTCGGGCCCCCAAGAATCCCAGTCATTCCAGCCTATCGTACGGGCATGAGGTTGCACCGCACACTAGTACAGTTTTCCCTATCCGTGGCGCGCGCACGTTACCAATGGCTTTCGAGCTCCCCTTACGCCCGGCTATGGTAAACATCATGGAGACCGTACTCCCAAATGGCCCGATGTGGCCAACGCTGGCATAAGTGCCGCAACGTTGCTGCAACTACCATTTAAACCTACAATATTTCCGTTGTGTTTAATGATACGAGAAAATGTCTAAGGAAAAAATGTTTGCTTCAGCGAGACAATTATTCTGACGGGACAATTTTGTTCTCAAGGTTATATTTCCCGAAATTTCAAGATCATCGACGGTTGTTTTTAATGGGATGACGTAATTTCATTACTATAACGTTATAGCCAATAAAAATACAAATTCAACCATGTTTAATATGTTGTCCTTTTTGTCTAGCAATCATTTTTTTCTTGAGACATTTTCTCGTATCATTAAAAACAACGGAGATATTTTAAGTTTAAATGTTAGGTGTCTCACCCTGTATATTTTAATGTGTAGAATGACACAGAGTGGAAGTTATAGTACATACCTACAGTAGCGGACAAAAATATTATCACTTTTTCGAACCACCCTACGTCTATTACTTTTTAATATCAACTTAAAACTGCAGTATGTGCCTAATATACATATTTTGAAAGAGAATTAAAAGCTGTATAAAACCAAACATATTTAACCTTCCGGTACTCGCGCGTGTGCACGGGGTGCACGGAGGTCAGTTTTTGGCTGAAAAAAAACGTTTTCTCGTGATGTATTGTACCCAGCACCCCTATGTATTCTTCCAGCGGACATTTTTGCATAATGCTACGTACTTGTCAGGTTCAAATTCAGTTTGGAACTGTTTCTGATTGGATGAAAATGATAGTATGCCGCGTATCTTGCCAGCGACCGCGCCCGTGTACTCACAAGTTTTCCAGTTATCCGCCTCCGATTGCTTTGATTTTTGGATATGTTTTAGAGGACCGAAAAATAACATATACTTGTTTTTTTATTTTGGCCTGTTTGCATGTTTAAGGGGTGAAACCACCCCTCAATGGTTTTCCAGGTATCCGCCTCCGATTGCTTTGATTTTTGGATATGTTTTAGAGGGCCGAAAAATAACATATACGTGTTTTTTTATTTTGGCCTGTTTGCGTGTTTAGGCGGTGAAACCACCCCTCAATGGTTTTCCAGGTATCCGCCTCCGATTGCTTTGATTTTTGGATATGTTTTAGAGGACCGAAAAATAACATATACGTGTTTTTTTATTTTGGCCTGTTTGCATGTTTAGGGGGTGCAACCACCCCTCAAAGGTTTTCAGGTGTTCGCCTCCGATTGTACTGGTTTTTGGATATGTTTTATGGAATCGAAAAATAAGATACACGTGTTTCTTTATAGCGGCCCGTTTTCATATTTAGGGGGTGAAACCACCCCTCAAAATTCATAAGGGGTACAAAATTTTGTTGAGTCAAATTTCATATGGAAAAACATATCCAACAACCAAAGCAATCGGCGATGATCACCTGAAAATTTTATACCTTGGGGGAAGCTTTCACCCCATAAACATGCAAACAGGCCTAAATAAAAATACACGTGTTTCTTATTTTTCGGTCCTCTAAAGCATATCCAAAAACCAGATCAATCGGAGGCGAACACATGAAAACATTTGAGGGGTGGTTTCACCCCCTAAACATGTAAACAGGCCTAAATAAAAAACCACGTGTTTCTTATTTTTCGGTCCTCTAAAGCATATCCAAAAACCAGATCAATCGGAGGCGAACACATGAAAACATTTGAGGGGTGGTTGCACCCCCTAAACATGCAAACAGGCCTAAATAAAAAAACACGTGTTTCTTATTTTTCTGTCCTCTAAAGCATATCCAAAAACCAAATCAATCGGAGGCGAACACATGAAAACATTTGAGGGGTGGTTTCACCCCCTAAACATGTAAACAGGCCTAAATAAAAAACCACGTATATCTTATTTTTCGGTCCTCTAAAACATATCCAAAAACCAGAACAATCGGAGGCGAAAACCTGAAAACCTTTGAGGGGTGGTTGCACCCCCTAAACATGCAAACAGGCCAAAATAAAAAACACGTATATCTTATTTTTCGGTCCTCCAAAACATATCCAAAAACCAAAGCAATTGGAGGCGTACTTATGAGTACACGGGCGCGGTCGCTGGCAAGATACGCGGCATACTATCGTTTTCATTCAATCAGAAACAGTTCCAAACTGAATTTGAACCTGACAAGTACGTAGCATTATGCAAAAATGTCCGCCGGAAGAATACATAGGGGTGCTGGGTACACTACATCACGGTAAACCGGTTTTTTCAACCAAAAAGGCTGCCGGGAGGTTAATAATACGTCACCGTGCACTCAGTGCACGACGCGAGTGCTCGCGTTACAAAAATAGGCGCGAGTACCGGAAGGTTAACTAACAAACAAAAACCTTACATAACATTAAACAAGACAACACATTTTTAAAGCCAACATAAAGCCAGTTTTGAACATTAATAAAAAAAATCTAATATTTTGTGGCAGCACCTTTTGCTTTTAGGACAACCTAAAAAGTTATTAAACGTGGTAACTTCTTTGTCGGCCCCAAAAATGTGTTACCCCGTTCAATGTCATATGAAACTTTTGTGTGTCAGTCAAATAAATTCAACTTTAACTGGATTTTATACAGCTTTAAATTCTCCATCAGAATATGAATATTAATTATACCACATAGGGTGTTTCAATTTTCCAAAGGTGCTATTTTCACGTAACTTTGCTCGCCCCCTTGGTTCTATTCATCTAAGTGATCTGTATGCCAAATTTTAGACAAATTTAATAATATTTAGGGGTTGTACAGCTTTATCACTAGGGTAGGCCTGGGGCGGTAGTAACACTTTGACTTTGGAATACGATTACGCAGGAACTATTACATTTACAACAAAAACACTTATACGGAAATATTACCTACTTTTCTGACATCATTGAGTCACAACAGTTTCACTGTATGTCAAGTAATATCCAAGTTATTAATAAAAAATGAGAAGCGGAGTGTTATCAAGAGACACGGTAGTGTCTCGCGCCAAGTATATATAGGTATATGCGCAGCGCGAGTCACTCGTGGCTATATAACGCCGAGCGGTTTTTGGAAGAACCCTGAGATTACCGAATCTCAATAACGGCTGATCCGATTAAGTTTTGAATGGTCTTAATGGATAGCTTGGGTTTGATTTACATGAGAAAAGTGTCTTCGTTTTGTTCCTACGTGCCTTATGAGCTGAGATATTTCGATGCAAAGTTGCAATTTGCCGAATTTTATGTTAAGAGATTTTTCTCCATCGTCAAGTGTGGGCCAGAGGGGAACATGAAAGGGAGAGGAAATGTCTCTGGGACGTCGTTCATTGGATGAAGGTTCCTGCCTATCGCGTAACAAATTGTTGTCACGTGACAGCCAGACAGCACATCTGTCAAGGAAAACGTAACCTAGGTAGTGTCAAACCATCATAACCTGCCAAATGTCAAATGAGTTAAGTAGTCAACATTTTTCAAATGTCACGAGTTTTTACTCCATATAGGACATTGAATTATTGTCTCAATTAACAAGGTAAGTCGCTAAATTTTTTTAATACATTTTTTTGTTGAGCTTCTAGAAACGAAGGGGGCGCACAGCTTGGACATTGCCCGGATAAGGTTCGATAGAGAAATATCTTCTTACGCACAAGTTTCTATTATACCAGGCATGTACAAAATAATAATAATGCATTTAAATTGCCAGATATTTTTATACCAGTAAGCCATTTTTAATTTAGAGTTTCTACAGGATGATTCTGGAGCTCCGCCCGACAATGGATGCGTCCTGGTACCCCGTGGCGAGGTCAAGCCCCTGCAGTGCCCCACCGAATTTTAGGGGTTTCGACCCTCGAAGGGGTTGGAGTGCCTATTAAGAAGTAAGAAATCTTCAACTTCCGCATTTCTCATCAGATCTTTGCGAAAACGACGCCAATTGATTCCTTATGTTTCGCCGATGAAACTGACACCAAGAATGACGTAATTCGGAAAATAATGAAGGAAATTCCATGAAAAATTAATTTCCATACCCTAGTAGCATTTCTGGTTGGCCCACAGTATCCCCAAGTTGGGAATTAGTTGGCCATCAAAATGCCAACAATAAATGCTACTAGGGTAACCTCAAGCTAACTTCGTTAATAATAGTCCGATTTACAAGAAATTTGGTACGATTTTCGTCGGAAAAACATATGGAATCCATCGGCATCACTTCCATATCGATGCGAGAAAGAATAAAGAATTATTTTTTTCTGAAACAGGTATGAAATCCTCGGTCAACCCCGGCAAATCGTGGTCTACCCCCCGCAGTTGAAGGTGAAAACGTGAAATATTCATTTCAGCGTATTAAAAAATTATTTATTCTTTATCGTATCGAAATGGAAGTTACACCAATAGATTCCTTATGTTTTTCTGATGAAAATCATACCAAATGTCATGTAAATCGGACTACTTTTACATTAGGAATACAAATTGCTTGTGTAAAAGTAGTCCGATTTACATGATATTTGGTATGATTTTCATCACATTGGCATGAATCAGATAACGGATCATGTGAACAATGTACAGGAAATTATATTATGTTTAAGAATTAATTAATATTGACGAAAGATATAGTTATTAATCGTTTACTATTATTTTCTTTGCAAGGTGATAAAATAGTCAAAGCAATACGTAAATTTAATATATGTACTATTCCCACAACCAAAGTATTGATAGCTAGACAATCATATAAAGTTATGAATGCTATATTTCATAGTGGTTCATGTATTGAGGATGGCCATTACACCAGCATATGTAAAGAAGAAGGAATGACTAGTAGTTGGATTGAAGCTGATGACGTGCAAATTAAAAAAAGGCAATGGCCCAGAGGCGCTAAAGATCTTTATACCCTTTAATTCACGAAAAAAGTTCACATGCAAAGATTGTGAAATCATCTTTAATTCACGAAAAAAATTAAAAAAGTTCTCAGGCAAAGATTGTGAAATCATCTTTGCTAATTCCAATTGTACCTTTAACCCTTTAATTCACGAAAAAAGTTCTCACGCAAAGATTGTGAAATCATCTTTGCTAATTCTAATTGTACCTTTAATTCACGAAAAAAATTAAAAAAGTTCTCACGCAAAGATTGTGAAATCAACTTTGATAATTCCAATTGTATTCTCGTTCTCCGCTCGAACACTGATTCCTCTGTCACTTTTTATACTTGACATTCCTTTATTGGCCATAAATCAATTCAGTGCTCAGATTTTCAGCTTCGGTTTTAAGGAATTAGCGGGCGTTGTATAAGAAAAAGCTATGAAGTAGGAGAGGCCTGCAGTTGACACAAAAACTTTTATAAGAGGGACATCTTCTGTTAAAATTGTTGTATGAAGATAATAAAAACTTGGTAGAGACTAATTTAAACGAATCAAAGTCGGTAATAGATTAATAATAGCACATTCGGCAACCTGCACTAGTGCGCACTGATTGCGAACTTTTTCGCTTCCAATTGGTGAAAATTCGCACCCAGTGCGCACCATTGCGACCGTCCGAATACGCTGTAAGAGAGATGCGGAGAATATGAAACATATTTTTTCAGTCGACTTCATAGCTTTTTCTTATACAACGCCCGCTAATTCCTTAAAACCGAAGCTGAAAATCTGAGCACTGAATTGATTTGTGGCCAATAAAGGAATGTCAAGTATAAAAAGTGACAGAGGAATCAGTGTTCGAGCGGAGAACGAGAATACAATTGGAATTATCAAAGTTGATTTCACAATCTTTGCGTGAGAACTTTTTTAATTTTTTTCGTGAATTAAAGGTACAATTGGAATTAGCAAAGATGATTTCACAATCTTTGCGTGAGAACTTTTTTCGTGAATTAAAGGGTTAAAGGTACAATTGGAATTAGCAAAGATGATTTCACAATCTTTGCGTGAGAACTTTTTTAATTTTTTTCGTGAATTAAAGATGATTTCACAATCTTTGCATGTGAACTTTTTTCGTGAATTAAAGGGAATTAGCTTCTTTCATACATGAGTCATGTTTATGGGGGGGGGGGGAGGATTTCATCACTTTTTTCATATAAATTACTAAGTGCTCATACATACAGCTAAATCTAACGTAGAAGTACTTACAAATAATACTGTTTTTTGTCCCTTTTTTTTAAATGCCTTTTTCATGTATTTGAGGGGGGTAGGGCAGAGGAGGGACATTATAAGATTTCTGGAAAAGGTTGACGGAAAGAACCCCGTGGAGGTGAAAATTGTACCCAATCAGCAATATTCAATAAAAATATTACCCATTACCACAAATCCAAACGACTTGAAATCAGTCACTCGCGGTTTTACGAAAAAGACAAAACGACGCTGAGTTCGGGTCGCTAGTCGCATCCCGAGTTCCGTAAATCTTCTTTACCATCGTGACATTTCAATAATGTTAACAACTAGCAGGTTATGATTGAATGACAGCCAAATGACATTTATAAATTATGCTTTCGAGGCGACACCTACTGGCGTCAAGTGGAGGAGAACAACGTGACGTCATACCTCGTAATCCTAAAAGTATCATTTTTATAACTATTAATTCAGAATAAATCTTATATCTTTTAGACAAATAGCTTGATACATTAAGTAAAACGACATATGGGTTAAAAAAAAAAATTGATTCGCTTAATCATGTAAAAACACCGGGACTATGTCATAAAATAAGATAATAAGGCTAAAATAGCTCCGACGACCTGTCAATTTCGCTATCTTTCGTGTATAGATACGTGGTCGCTCAGTGTGCCTATGGGTAGAGGGGAAGGGGGGAATTAGCTTCCAGACGCGACCGCGTCTGTTGATTTTGTTCTTACATAAAAATGATAGTAAATAAATAAGCCAATTGCGCCAATTAGATAATTGGTCATCAATAAAACTACAAAATGTGTGAAATCCCCACAAAATTACCTTTTTTAAAAAAAGGTACGGAAAAGAGCGCCAAGTATATAACCCATTCAAAAAGAATCGCATTTAAAAACATTGTCGTAAATTAATACAAATTTATTAATGTGCTATATTTTTTAACTTTACAAAAGTAATGATATACTATAATTGCGCCAATTATCACAATGACTATTTATACAAAGACAAAATGTATTAAATAATATTAAGCAGATATATTTTTATACAAATAAATATTTTAATACGAATAAATATTTTATTCAAAATACTTGGCGCTGCTCTCCGAAAAAAATGTTAATTGTCTTGGTTAATAAATATAAAACAAGACAAGACACCACTGAGACAAGAAAGAAAGAAAAAGATTTTAATGCAATTTATACATATTTATTCAGTTTAGCAACATCAATTCGGAGAGCAGCGCCAAGTATTTTGAATAAAATAATTATTTGTATAAAAATATATCTGCTTAATATTATTTAATACATTTTGTCTTTGTATAAATAGTCATTGTGATAATTGGCGCAATTATAGTATATCATTACTTTTGTAAAGTTAAAAAATATAGCACATTAATAAATTTGTATTAATTTACGACAATGTTTTTAAATGCGATTCTTTTTGAATGGGTTATATACTTGGCGCTCTTTTTCGTACCTTTTTTTAAAAAAGGTAATTTTGTGGGGTAGCCTTAACGTTACAGTGTAAAGTGTTGCAACCGTCTCCGACCCGGGATCGGTTGTAACACTGCATGAATTCTATGCAAACAAGACAATATTATTCGCCTTCTTTGACACTATTCGGTTCTGTTGCGGTACAACCGACCCCGACTGCCGATGTTACTATCGCCCTCGACCATGCTTTTAAACTTCAATTATAAATTGTGACTAACGAGACACTTAAAAGTGCTAAGTAACGATCAGTATCACTTTAAAAAAAAAAGGCAAATTCCAGATTAAAAAAAGCACTTACTTGCAAAGGGTGTGTTTACATTACAATCATAAGCCAGTAAGAAAAAGTTACTGTAGGGTATCGAAAAGTTATTTTGTTCACTATCCATGTCTATTGCGTATCTATACTGCTAGGACATGGATTCCAAATGTCATTGCATATCATATATAAAAAATTGGTGTTAATATCCATTATATGTTTTGAAATATTAGCGTCTTACATTCACCCCCCTGTTACTACCGACCCCGTTCTACCCTACATATTTTCGCTTTTTCAGGTTTTAAAAATGTGAGTAAAATAATAAGGTACAGAATTTTTATAGATGTGAACAATAATAATAATAATAAAATGTAAATTTATCTAAGTCCAAGTCTTCTTTGAAGTTTAGTTTATTTTTCAAGGACTTGAGAATAAAAATAATTATCATTGGAAATCGTGTTTCCTTAGCCTACTACATATTATTTAGTGTGCAAAGTGTGCAACCTCTAAATATTACTCAATCTTCCTAAAATTTGTCAGATATTCTTTTTATATTAATAGGAATCAGGGCATGAGCAAAGTAAAAAAATTGTAATATTTTAATTTTAACCCTATAATATGAAACACCCTAGTAACTAGGCAGCAAATCATCTCCTTTTTTATGATTTAGGGCCGTGCTGCTTTGCGATCACGTGTGAATAAATTATTTCGTGCCCTCTTACTACGTACTTCGACCCGGTGATTTCAAATATATTGTTATTTTTCTTATAATCTAAAAAGTGAAAGTGGTAATTGAACAATATTATGAATTTTTGTGTACCCAGCACAATAAAAACTACCAGGTTTCGGGTTCTCGCACACCTATATATGTATATAAATTTACTCTCACTTAACAATCCCGACACTTTCGGGAAACCGAAATATATATATATATAGATATATATTTAAAATATATATATTAGAGTGCCACTTATTATTCGATTTTTGATTTTGAAATGGGACCCCCCCTAGTTTTGTTCCATTTGATTTAAAATGGCGCTACACCAAATTTCAACTCATTCGGATAATATTATCCCGTGGCGACAACACGTAGAAAATTGGAAATTGACGAAAAATTACATTTTCAAATTTTCATTGGAGGATTTATCTTGTGACTTGATGAGAAACAAAAATAATACACACAGAATGATTTGATACACAGCAAAAAAAAAAACAAACAAACTAAAGTATTAAAAAGTTAGATATCGAACGGTGCTTTTAGTACATTTAATGTAGTGTTGTAGTGTCTACGATGGTAATCTTGAACAGTCTGCAATAGAAATGAAACAGTATAATATAAAGTAATCTAATATCTCATATGAAAGAAAAATAATAAAAATTTTATACCTTTAATAAAAATTGTTTTTGGTCTTCGTCTTTCGTGATGTTATCATTAATCTCTGTTATAAGCTTTATTGCTCGCTCGGCCGTGTCTTTCACAATTTTGAACTCCTTAATCCTGCTTTGCACACCTAGGTATTCATTTGATTGAATCCACTCCATGAAATTCGTTTTAAAAGTGTGTGTTGGAATATCGAGCCGAGAGAACAATGTTATTGAATGCTGTCCTATTAATGTTATTAAAATGTCATCGTTGTCTTTTAAAAAATCATCAACAGCCTCTTTCCTTAACACCAACTTTTTACGCATTTCTTCTTCACCATCTTCTTGTGTTTCATTTTCCTTTACAATTTTTTCTGCCATCTTTAACTTAGGTTCGTGTTTTATGTGATTATCGAATAGGGAAAATGCCACGCACTCTTCGTTAAAGTAATAAAGGTGGTTGATAAATTTGTTAATAGCTATATCAGCTACATCTTTATTAAAGTTTTTATAACTTTGAAGTGTTCTTAAAAATCGTATGTCATTAAGAGGAGCTTTATCAGCTCTTGGAGAAGAAAACCAACTGCTGACATAACATTTCACTAAAAACGTATTTAATTCCAAAAGGGATTTCTCTTCCTGGGCAGTTAATTCAAATTGACCATTTGTAGTGATGGGACTGATACCAATACTATTGATGATATTCAATCAATTCGATACCAAAGTACTCAATAGGAAATATCGATACGCATCGAAATGTTATGTACTTGGTATCAATCATCGATACCAATTCTTCTTCAACCGATACCATATCAATACTATACCGAATCAAAATCGGTTTGATACTTTACGATATTATCGATACTTATTTGATACTTACGAAATTATCGATACTTGTCTGATACTGTACGAAATTATCGTTTTTTATTTGATAATTCTGTGATCAGATGGCAAACCTGTTATGATATCTATTTGATACGAAAGTATCGGTTTCGATTTGCAATTTACTAATTCACGAAAATAGTATTTATTACCAATCATGATTTGATAATATAACTAATGTAGTAGGAGTTGGAATCAGTATCATGAACTACGTATATAATTGAATTTTAATTAATAAATGATGTACATATACATTATTCTAGAATGAAATATTTTGTTGCATTTTGCTTCCAATAAATAAGACGATTTTTTATGGGTAAACAACTTTCTTTAAAAAAGTTATCTAACTATAATTGTACATCATTACCATCTAATGAGTTTCTATTTCTGCCTTCGATATAATTATCAAATGAAGCCCAAAAATTAGATTCATCCTCTGTCAGTGGTGACATTGATGTTTTGTGGTTATATTGCATTTTGATTGAATTGATTTGATTTGTGGTTACAGGCTGATTTCAAGTCGTCTGGATTTGTGGTTATGGGTTATATTTATTGATGACAGGTTAATTCTATCTCCCCTTCCGTTTTTTTTTTCATAATTTTGTATTATCATCATAACTACGCGCGTCTGCAAAGTTTCAAGACAATTGGATTGGTGGAACTGGGTTAAATAGGTTTTCCGTTTTACCCCACGAAAAGTGTTGCGTTTTGCTCCACGTGCAGTTATATGGTAAACATTTAATATTTAAACTTCAGCGCGAGGTAAAGATATTGCAGGTATCGATATTTTCGTATAGGTATCAAGTAGGTATCGATATTTTTGTGTAGGTATCAAACAGGTATCGATACATTCTGATATGTAAGTATCAAAGAAGCATCGATTCCTTTTGATGCCTTTGACTTTGATATGTATCAATACCAGATTGAAATTTGTAGAAGGGTATCGATATGTATCGATACGGTATCAGTCCCATCACTAACCATTTGGTTTCGTCAACTACCCAAATTAACGATTACAGAAAATAATGTGTAATCAATTACGCAATGACATTTTAATCGTAATTTGTAATTAGATTATATTCTGGCCAACTTTGTTCTCGGACGTAGTGTCCACTTGCGAGAAATACTTTCGAGAACTTCTCGCGCGAGTTTTACACTCAAGTGGACACGTACCTTTAGATTAATTTCAAATGTCCCAACTGACTGTCGGTGATTTAAATAACCGTTACAGATAACGACAATTCTATGAAACAATAAAAGTAAAATGGAATAGCGGGCGTTGCTATTGCATTCCTTAATTTTCGTCTTTTGCAAGATTTCTTTGCAATTTTTCTAAAGTTAAAGTTCAAATCGCCACGGGTTAATGTTATTCGATTAAGCTGAAACTTTACACATCACTATATTAGATCAAATGAAACAAAATTAGGGGGGGTCCCGCGGAAAATTTGAATTTTTTTTCCCATAAATAAGTGGCACCCTAATATATATATATTTATATATATATATTGTTATATTTTCGGGAAGACATCGTAGGACTTTAAGGTATAACACGAATGATAACACATACAACTGGAACTCTTTATAATAACAGGAATGCAATATAGGAGGATCTCGATATAGTTCTGCTCGCGATGGCGTCTGCTTATCAAGTGACAGCTTGACAGGCGATCGGTCCGATCGCCTTCTTCTCGCTGTCCTCTTGTCTTCGTCGCGAGCACCAGCGGGCCATGGATTCTATCCATCGGGTGCTCGCAACAATATTTAAAATATATATATATATATATATATATATATATATATATTTCGGTTTATATATATTTAAACAATATATATATGTTTGGGAATGAATAGTTCTCTGCGCCGCCGCACTCTCGATCACCGCAGCACCTCCTGGGCAGCGGAAGTCGCGGTTGATCCGCGATCAATCGACCAATCAGCGTCCGTCTTGTCGATCGACGCTCGAGAATGTTCGAGAAGACGCCGAGGCGGAAATGCGCATCCATATTGTTCATTCTGTTCACAACCGTGCGCAACGAACCACGTATTCTTGTTCATTGTTTTTTAACGCGTTATTCAACCAGTAAATCAGTGCTCAAATTACGTTAGTTTCACACGAGTAAACTCATCACAGTGTTTGCGTCACAATCAGTTAATCTAAAGCGATTTATCGTGGATTCGCGATTGTGCGTGTCCACATGTGCACGTTCTGATACGTGAATTGTTGTACAAGAGAGTGTACGGGGGCTCAACCCTCTGTTTTCCAGTGCGCACAACGGCTCATCCGTTGGCACACTGTTTTATAATAAAGACCTCACATTATTGTGCAAACAGTGTTTTGGTGCAAATCACCGGTCATAACCTCACCAGCCTCCTCGTGCTCACCCTAACCTAACATTTTTACAATATATATATATATTTCGGGTAATCGTATACATAGAGGGCAACCTCACGGATTTTGACGACCTTGAAATATGTTGTCATGGACGTCATTCTGAACAACTTTTTCCTCTAAACTTTTTGGCGGTCGACCTTCGTTTTCGAGATATTCGCAAAATTAAAGACTTAGAATTTCGACCGTATTTTTAGAATATAAAAACCAAAAAGTGATATCAGCGCGTAGGTTCGGTCATGTAAACACTTAAATAAAAGCTATTTTGCAATAATTATAATTCGACGTTTCGGTCTATGGTTTAGACCATTTTCAAGAAAGTTATTGAAGAATACTGCGTTTGCTTTTATACGTTAAACACGTTATCGAAGACGTGCACCTTGTTAGTCGGTTGGAGCGTGACTGAGGTAAATAGTATATAGAAGCGAGAACATCCGAAGGGTACAGAGGAATAACGGTCATAAACAAAGTCAAAAGTGAAACTGTTAATAATTATTGTTTGAATCGATTTTTGAGCACTGTTTATTGATCATAATTTAATTTGAAGTTTTATTAAATTTATAAAGAAAAGAATTTTTAGCCAAAACAACATTACCAATTCATACCACCAATTATTATATATGTGGTAAAGCATCATTCACGAAGTAAAAGAGCAAATTACATATGCAAAATTTTTATGTACCAATGTTTGAATCATATGAAGGAAGCAAGAAATCGAAAACCTCCATTAGAGAGGTCACATCATATATCCTTACTTTTTCAGTAAGGTTGCGTAATAATCTTGTATCTTAGGTGTTTCATACCTAAGATTTACGCTCGGTTGTTTAATCATATGTAATGTCTCTAATAGAATTCTCAGATTCAAATTGGCTTCCCTATCAACAACTTTGACATTGTCGTAGTCAAACCTATGATCAAACTCAAGTGAATGTTTAGTTAAAGCGGTGTGTTGAAAGGGAGGTAAAAAAACGTTTCTTTTATGTTCATAAATTCGTCTGTCTAAATGTCTCGAAGTTTGTCCAATATAAACCTGATTGCAACTCATACAGGGAATTGAATAGATAATGTTAGAATTTTTAACCAAAGGTATTTTATCTTTAATTGGAGGGAACAATTGTTTGGTGTAAAATGGTAATTTGAAAATGACATGTACTCCTACTTTCCTAAAAATTCGCAAAATTATGTTGCTACTAGAGCTCTTACTTTTTGACCCGTCGGGTACCCGTCTACCCGAAACAACTTCAAGCCATTGAATGTGGTATTGTTCGATCATTTTTGGCTAACATCAGACTATGCCACAGACAATCACAGACAATACTACATTCAATTACTTGAAGTTATCACGGGTAATGTTCGGGTACCCGGGTACCCGACGGGTCAAAAAGTAAGAGCTCTAGTTGCTACCACTACATTAAATCCGTGCATGATGCGGTAGCGTATGCGTCAACACGAGACCACCGCTTATCTGCTGTTTCTGCATATATACGTCGCAGTGACCGGCAGGCAACGTATATACCGTGTAAACTAAAAAGTTCGAGTTAACCAATTCCACGGTGGACTCGAGGTGGTCGGTCGCCGGGGGGATTTTTTTATAGTTTTGGCCGTCTCACGGCGCGTAATCGATCCCGACAAAGCCAATCCACCCACCCCGCACAATTTACTCCATTGCGGCGTAATCCGGCCGGCCTTAGGGCGCGACGGTACGTTGGAGGCAGCGGGGCAAGAACTCCTTCTTATCATTGTCCTAACCTAACCTCCGCCACCCAGGACGTGACACAAGACAAAACAATACGGGAAATGTGCCAACATCTCTGTAATGAATTAAAAGTAATTTTATTATTTTAATATTTAGCAGAAGAAAAGTTATTTACTAAAACAATTTTAAAATTGATGCAAAATATGATATACTTGCAGGTACGCTTTGAACCTATTACATATAAAAAGTGTGATATCCTGGTACAAGCAACGCTACTGGACCCACAATTTAAACACCAACATTTGCAATCTGAGCAAAACCGCGAAGCAATTAATGGCTTGAAGGAGAATATTACGTCTGGAACAAATGATACTGATAGGGGAGAGGCTTACAGGTTGCCACCCCTTAGCTTTTTTGATCATAACTCGTCATAAAATTAACGTATCGTTGATTTATGGTATAAGTTGGAAAGAGGAAGTGTAGAGCTACAATCCTGAGCTAGAAATCATGTAAACTCTCGAAAAAGAAAAATTATACTGCAAATTCTCGAAAGTATTTAAAATTGACTCCTTGAAATTTTGGCTTGCAGGTTGCCACCCCTAGAAAAATTGCTGAAAGTGTAAAAAAAAACTCAAGGAATGCCTTTGCAGTGCTCTTCCTTGATTTATTGTTGACTTTGATTGCTTTAATTGCGTCGAGCAACGCTTCAAAATCCTTAATGCCGCGTTCAGATTTTCTTGACCTGCGTGGTGCCATACTATAAATGTATCGAAAATGGAATAAATAAACGAAAATATGACTAAAATGCAATAAAAACCCTTCACTTCAAACTCAATGACAATAGTAAACATCACATAATCATGAAAAATGACATTTGAGTGCAAACAAGCGGGAAAGAGAGAGGTGGCAACCTGCAAGCCAAAAAAGGTGGCAACTTGCATTCCGACGTATTTTTGGAAAATATGAGAAAAAATTGTCAATTCATGATATGTTTGGAAATCTGTTTGGCATATGTAAATTAGATAAAAAAAACAACACAGTACGAATAGTTACCTTGAATTGTCGATGAAAATGTTCAATTTACGAGCACAGGGAAAACACACAATTTAAATAATTCAATTTCTTGACAAACACTATATCACACTTCGCTCAGCAAACACAGTGTTATTGCGTCTGTCCGCTTCAGAGGTTAATAAATAGTGACAACTACTCTTTTAACGTCGATGTGAGTCAGAGTTGAGGTTATGACACTGCTAGAAATTCGAAATACAGCGGGGCTGGCAACCTGCAAGCCTCTCCACTAGTAATAATAATGAGTGATAATGGAGAACCAAAGTCAAAACTGTTTATGTTTTTTTATGATAAACTTGGCAATAAAAAAATCGATACAAATCGTATAGCAGACAACTTTACTGAACGTAAGAATGAAGAAATAAGAACATATTTCGAAGAAAAGAATATACCTAGGAATAGTAATATTACAGATTGGTGGGGAAAGAATTGTAAAAGATTCCCTATACAGCTGCACGACGATATATGTATGGCTATACTCGCCACCCAAGCAACTATTGAACGGTTGTTCTCCACGGCTGGAAATATTGTTACACCGAACAGAACAACACTATTGTCGAAAATGTAGAGAAACTGGCTTTTTTACATGCGAATTCAAAATAAAATATTATACTTATTACTTATTTGGTGCATTATTTCCACTCCCTCTTCCAAATTTTATAATTTTATATTAATAAATTAAATAAGTAAAAATAAGTAATGAAATAAATTTTATAATGTGGTTTTCGAAAATACCTAAAAAATCGAAAATTCGAAACCACGGTCGTATTGATTAAAGCGAGCCTCGAAACGAATTGCGGATCCTCGGAATTTTCGGGAATCCCGGCACTTTCGAGAGTCCCGACTCTCTCGAGAATCCCGGGCATGCTCGGGAATCCCGGACATTCTCGGGAATCCCGACAAACTCGGGAACCCTCGGAATTTTCGGGAAACCGTCCCGACCTCGGGTTGTCGACATTTTCGGGTTCTCGCACACCTCTAAAAACTACACATAATACATAATAATATTGACGACAAAATTCATGGCTATACCTATGACTTTATAGCTATGTGACGTCCCACTATTTTTCGCGGGTTTCTATTCCAAAAATCCATTAGTAAACCTCAAAATCACTCCACCAAAGTCCCTCAAACTCAACTCAACTCTTGCCCCATCTCCTCAATCGCCGATCACCTTGATGTTGTACCTTAGCGGTCACCAACACAAGATGACCTATACAAAACTCCACCTCGATGATGTATCTTAGAGATCCCCATCACGAGATGATCGTTACAAAACTCCTTCGCCTATTCGCCATATGAGGCACGAATCCTTCCCTTTAAAATGAATTCAAACAAGTCCCTCGTTACAAAAACCCTCTTAAATCGAGACCACGTCTCAATCCCCTCTTTACGACTCACAGAGTCCAAGCCACGCTAACCCTTTTCCTATAAAATACCCAAAACCCACTCGACGAGTTGAGAATCTCCTTTCGCAGTCATAAGAACCCCAGAAATGTTACTGCGACGCAAATTTACAAACGTGATCAACACGTGATTATAATTGCGACGCATTTGGCGTACGTGACATAAATACACCTATTAATAGCCATACCGTTTACAAAAACCCCAGAAATCTACTGCGTCTTGTTTCCGAAATCTGTCAAGGTCTTTACCGCGCGTACCCTCGCAGTACTCCTGTAAGATCCTATAAATACGAAGGATCGAGAGCTCAGGACGCTCTTTTGTCAATAGAGAGTCTTTCCAGACAGAAGTGTAATTAAAACAGTGCTAACGATTCAAATCAGTGAACCACGACGATTACTGTAAGTCCTCTTATTATCTAACATTATTATTGTGCATATCACCTCCATACCATTTATTATTGTTTATCAACGCTTATTGCATACTTATTATATTATTCTTTCATTAATGCTTATTGCAAACTTATTATTATTGTTTATCAACGCTTATTGCATACTTATTATCTTATACTTTTGTTCATGCTTGTTGGTTTATTATCCTATACTCAGTGCTTTTACTAACTATTATCGCTAGTCATATATCGTATACATTATAATCTTCTATTGCTAACATTCATATGTTTCATATTCATATAAACATTACGTATTTGATAACCATTTATATAAATGTCTCTGTGCTGATGCTAAATGTCTAAACGCATCCGTGTAAATACTAAGTTAAATGCTTTAAAAATAAACAACCGCTCTTGTTTCTAAAATAATATTTCAAATCATTATAAAGATCCTCCAGCTACGAAACCCACCAAACCAAAACAAATCGGTGCAACAGCTGATTTCGGCTCGCGATACCCGAGCATAGAGCTTCTTATAGTGTTTACTAACGTACTTTTACATAGGCTGCGTATAGCCGTATGTCCAGCCGGATTTCGCGGAAATCCTATTATCGAGCCAAATCAAAACAAGAGTGCTAACGGGTGTCCCTCAGGTACTAATTCGCTTTAAAACCTTCCCTGGTCGATTAGAGTGTTGGATTAAAGATTCGCGCCTGATCTCCTCCAAAATTCTTAGAGTGACGGATTTAATATTCGCGCCTGGTCTTCCTTCAAACCCTCAGTGTGACGGATTTTAGATTCGCGCCTGGCTTTCCCTCAAAACCTTCAGAGTGCTGGATTTTAGATTCACACCTGGTCTTCCTCCAAACCCTCAGTGTGACGGATTTTAGATTCGCGCCTGGCTTTCCCTCAAAACCTTCAGAGTGCTGGATTTTAGATTCACGCCTGGTCTTCCTCCAAACCCTCAGTGTGACGGATTTTAGATTCGCGCCTGGCTTTCCCTCAAAACCTTCAGAGTGCTGGATTTTAGATTCACGCCTGGCCTTCCCTCAAAACCCTCAGAGTGACGGATTTAATATTCGCGCCTGACTTTCCTCCAAAAGTCCTCAGAGTGCAGGATTTAACATCCGCGCCTGTCTTTTCCTTCCCCATAGTCATCGTCCTAAAGACCTCACCCGGGACGTGACAGCTATGTTTTGACAACTGCGGGACGGCGGGACTTATATCATTGATTACCTAATGTCCGAATCGTCAATAGCTGATTAACAAGAGAAGTTAGGGAACCCGAAAATTCAGAAAATTATGAAACTTGATGTGAAAGTAGAGTAATTCATCCGTAAGAACGATATCTTTTGTTGGTATGACCGTATGTTTTTAGGGGGTGAAATTAACCCTTGAAGAAAACAGAATTTCATTATCGTGGAATATCTCGAGAACGGTGAGAGATACCGAAAAGAAGTTTAAACAGAAGTTACATCTTTTTTTGTGTCTCCAAAACCGTGTAAAAATAATTTTCGAAAAATCCATACCTTTCAAGTTATCCTCACCACCAACACTTAAAATTCAGTTTTTGTACTTTGTAAATATATGCAGAGATACCATTGGATTACTCTTTTCATGCATATAAATAGTATATGAGTTATGGTTTTTTTTTTGTAAACAAATAAAACCTTCACTTTTACCACTTTTTAGTTTACAACAAAAATAACAATATATTTAAAATCAGCAGGTTAAAATACGTAGGAGAATAGGGCATAAAATAATTTATTCGCAATTTTTCCCTATAAACAGGCCATTGTGTCTCGCTTTGCTGGCGGTAGCTGGTTTCAAAGGAGATCTTGAGGGGGATAAACATTTTCTTGCACTCAAAAAATCTCTGTTCCATACGTCGAGAAATTTCTGTACCTTTATTCGTGTCTGTGTTTATCAAAAGTAATATTTTCAATTGTTCTTTCAGTTCTAGTCGTCGTTACTCTTTGTAAACTTGGAACTATGTCAACGATAATCGTAAAACTTTAACGCGCGCAGCCCCAGTTTATCTGTAACGCACGTTCGAAGCTATAATCACCTAAATCATATTACCACGTGAACTATCACATGGAGTACCAACTCTGTGGGACTTTAATAGAGAAGCAAGAACTTTCTTTATGGGTCGTGGTGAAAAGATAAATTGGCCTGCAATACCACTGAACTTAGCTGCTCGTGATGTTTACTTATGTATTAATAAACCATGTAATTATATAACGCCACAAAATTACCTTTTTTAAAAAAAGGTACAAAAAAGAGCGCCAAGTATATAACCCATTCAAAAAGAATCGCATTTAAAAACATTGTCGTAAATTAATATAAATTTATTAATGTGCTACATTTTTTAACTTTACAAAAGTAATGATATACTATAATTGCGCCAATTATCACAATGACTATTTATCCAAAGACAAAATGTATTAAATAATATTAAGCAGATATATTTTTATACAAATAAATATTTTAATACGAATAAATAATTTATTCAAAATACTTGGCGCTGCTCTCCGAATTGATGTTGCTAAACTGAATAAATATGTATAAATTGCATTAAAATCTTTTTCTTTCTTTCTTGTCTCAGTGGTGTCTTGTCTTGTTTTATATTTATTAACCAAGACAATTAACATTTTTTTCGGAGAGCAGCGCCAAGTATTTTGAATAAAATATTTATTCGTATTAAAATATTTATTTGTATAAAAATATATCTGCTTAATATTATTTAATACATTTTGTCTTTGTATAAATAGTCATTGTGATAATTGGCGCAATTATAGTATATCATTACTTTTGTAAAGTTAAAAAATATAGCACATTAATAAATTTGTATTAATTTACGACAATGTTTTTAAATGCGATTCTTTTTGAATGGGTTATATACTTGGCGCTCTTTTCCGTACCTTTTTTTAAAAAAGGTAATTTTGTGGGGATTTCACACATTTTGTAGTTTTATTGATGACCAATTATCTAATTGGCACAATTGGCTTATTTATTTACTATCATTTTTTTGTAAGAACAAAATATAAAGATCTTTAGCGCCTCTGGGCCATTGCCTTTTTTTAATTTGCACGTCATCAGCTTTAATCCAACTACTAGTCATTCCTTCTTCTTTACATATGCTGGTGTAATGGCCATCCTCAATACATGAACCACTATGAAATATAGCATTCATAACTTTATATGATTGTCTAGCTATCAATACTTTGGTTGTGGGAATAGTACATATATTAAGGGGACCTTCCGGTCTAAAAGTCGATTTTTTTTTTATTTCATTTTTCGAATGTTCAACCTTTTAGGAATACGTGTTTAAAAGGATTTGTTGAAATTCGTAAAATTCCAGAAGTTATAGGCATTTGAGTAGCGGCAAATGCATGGGCAACAACCGGGCACTCGGCGCTCACGTAAACCTTTAAACGCGTTTTTCTCGAAACAGTGTTCTCAAAACGGTGGGACCTGTATCTCCAAAAGTTATTATCCGATTCGACTGAACCTTTTTTTATTTTGAAGAATATACTTCTGGCTAGGGGGGAACTAGAAAAATTACAAAAAATTGAAAATTTATAATTTTCAAAGGCGTTGAAAGGACGAAAAGTACAGGGAAAAGTGATTTCAAACATCAAGTGTCGTTATTTTCTAAAAAAAAAATGTCATTTTTTTAATTTTTTCTAGTCCCCCCCCCCCCCCCTAGCCAGAAGTATAATCTTCAAAATAAAATAAGTTTCAGTCGAATCGGATAATAACTTTTGGAGATACAGGTCCCACCGATTTGGATCAATTTTTTTACGCCTTGACTTTAACGACTCCCCAGGGCCGTCTGCAATAATTAATTATAAAACAAAAAATATATTTCTACAACTTAAGACATCCTTAATACAATGCAAAAAGTCCCATTAAATTATATATAGTAGTTTTCCTTTAATTAATTCCTAAAAATCACCTATTTTTTGGGGCTCTAGACCTGAAGGTCCCCTTAAATTTACGTATTGCTTTGACTATTTTATCACCTTGCAAAGAAAATAATAGTAAACGATTAATAACTATATCTTTCGTCAATATTAATTAATTCTTAAACATAATATAATTTCCTGTACATTGTTCACATGATCCGTTATCTGATTCATGCCAATGTGATGAAAATCATACCAAATATCATGTAAATCGGACTACTTTTACACAAGCAATTTGTATTCCTAATGTAAAAGTAGTCCGATTTACATGACATTTGGTATGATTTTCATCAGAAAAACATAAGGAATCTATTGGTGTAACTTCCATTTCGATACGATAAAGAATAAATAATTTTTTAATACGCTGAAATGAATATTTCACGTTTTCACCTTCAACTGCGGGGGGTAGACCACGATTTGCCGGGGTTGACCGAGGATTTCATACCTGTTTCAGAAAAAAATAATTCTTTATTCTTTCTCGCATCGATATGGAAGTGATGCCGATGGATTCCATATGTTTTTCCGACGAAAATCATACCAAATTTCTTGTAAATCGGACTATTATTAACGAAGTTAGCTTGAGGTTACCCTAGTAGCATTTATTGTTGGCATTTTGATGGCCAACTAATTCCCAACTTGGGGATACTGTGGGCCAACCAGAAATGCTACTAGGGTATGGAAATTAATTTTTCATGGAATTTCCTTCATTATTTTCCGAATTACGTCATTCTTGGTGTCAGTTTCATCGGCGAAACATAAGGAATCAATTAGCGTCGTTTTCGCAAAGATCTGATGAGAAATGCGGAAGTTGAAGATTTCTTACTTCTTAATAGGCACTCCAACCCCTTCGAGGGTCGAAACCCCTAAAATTCGGTGGGGCACTGCAGGGACTTGACCTCGCCACGGGGTACCAGGACGCATCCATTGTCGGGCGGAGCTCCAGAATCATCCTGTAGAAACTCTAAATTAAAAATGGCTTACTGGTATAAAAATATCTGGCAATTTAAATGCATTATTATTATTTTGTACATGCCTGGTATAATAGAAACTTGTGCGTAAGAAGATATTTCTCTATCGAACCTTATCCGGGCAATGTCCAAGCTGTGCGCCCCCTTCGTTTCTAGAAGCTCAACAAAAAAATGTATTAAAAAAATTTAGCGACTTACCTTGTTAATTGAGACAATAATTCAATGTCCTATATGGAGTAAAAACTCGTGACATTTGAAAAATGTTGACTACTTACCTTATTTGACACTTGGCAGGTTATGATGGTTTGACACTAGCTAGGTTACGTTTACCTTGACAGATGTGCTCTCTGGCTGTAACGCGACAACAAATCGTGTTTGTTACGCGATTGGCCGAAAGTGCCGAAACCTTCATCGAATGAACAACGTGCATATTGGAGACATTTCCTCTCCCTTTCATGTTCCCCTCTTGCCCACACTTGACGATGGAGAAAAATCTCTTAATCTCTTAACATAAAATTCGGCAAATTCCAACTTTGCATTGATATATCTCAGCTCATAAGGCACGTAGAAACAAGACGAAGACACTTTTCTTATGTAAATCAAACCCAAGCTATCCATTAAGACCATTCAAAATCTAATCGGATCAGCCGTTATTGAGATTCGATAATCTCGGGGTCCTTGATAGCGGGTCTCGGCGTAATATAGCCACAGAGTGTCTCGCGCTGCGCATATACCTATATATACTTGGCGCGAGACACTACCGTGTCTCTTGATTATTTTAAAATCGTAGTATACTATTACAAGAAGACATTGAAAATTTCCAATATTTCAGCAGATAATCCTATATAATAAGATGCTTAAGGTAGCTGTTCGTTTGTTAGCAAAAATCTGTCCGGAGACTTTTTTCGTATTTCCCGATTACCTACAAGGTTCAGGTTCAGTGTGAAGTTTCATCGGCACCCAAAGATGTCGTAAAAAATCCAAAACCTGGAAAATTCGAAAATGGGTAGTACCCGTGGCCTGAAAGAGATATTGTGTTTATCTTATGTACCGTAAGGGTTTTAAGCACTGTTGAACACTAGGTTTTGATAAGTTTCCTTTCCTTCCTTCGCAAATAACATGACATGATCCAAGACGAGACAGGTACCTACTTGCTGTAGGAACCAGAAAAGTTGGCGAAAGTTGCAAACTACGTATTTCGTTTCTGGAGGGGCGGGGGGGGGGGGGGTCAAATGCTGCCGGGCACGTATGTGACTTAGACCCCTCGAAATGCCCTTCAAGTGACCAATTAGACAGGTAGTCGTCCGGTACCCAGTAGTTGTAACATTTCGTATTTCTCAGGAAAAATTGTTTATGGGGGGGGGGGGGGGGAGTTCCAACAAAAATTGTACACCTCTTAGGCGTCTTATTTTTTATTATTTATTATTACTAATTGAATATATTCCAAAATGAAAGCTCAGACGACATTGACCAAAATTTCTGAGTCTTTAAATCACTTGGCACATATATAGCATGTTTCCAAAATCGTTCTACAATCGGAAAGGGGATGATTCCTCATTTAAAAATAAGTTGTGTCACGTCCCGCGACGTGGAGTCTACAACTAATTAACCCTTTAAAACATATAATATTTACTATTTCGTACTCTGAGGTATTATAACCACTTCGTATGAAAAATATATACAGGGTGTCCCAAAAATGTCGCGTTTCCTTGAAAGGGGTGACTCAGGGGGTGATTTGAAACAACTTTTTCCTTAGCGAAAATATTGTCCGAAGCTTCGTTAAGGAGATATTAACCAAAAACCCCGACCAATCAGAGCGCGCGCCTTCCGCACGAGCTCCCGCGGTAGCGTTGGCTACGCGGTAGGCGACTGCGCTTGTGTTACGAACGTACGAACAAGCAAGTCGGCATGCATCGACGGAAACCGCGTTACACATTTTTTTTTAAAGCAGACTCTTAAATAACAATTATTTGATGTGAGAGGACAAGAAGTACGTAAATTTCGTTTTTAAATAAGGCATAAACGAAAAGGTAATGTAACAGAAAATGTACGACAAGTGATCGTAATTCGTTATTGAAGTAAAAATCCGTAGTTTAATAACGGCCAACACAACTAAAATTAAAAAATAATATTAGGTGTATGAATAAATTCTTTCCGACTGGAATTTCTATCGCGGTGGTATTCAGAAGCTGCCAGAAAAATGGCAAAAGGTAATTAACAATAATGGAAATTGTTTCAATGATCGAGTTGTTTTCATATTTTTTAAATCGAACTGTTATTGTACCCTAAAATCGGAAAGAATTTATTTTCACACCTAATAATCACCAATAAATTAAATAAAACTCACCCTTTCGGACATTCCTTTCCTTGCTTTCCTTCCCTTTTCGGAAACCTGTGTCACTAGGTCACTGTACCGATCCTGGTTATCGGTGGACGAAAAGATTTATGGTTGGGTAGCGCCCAGTGCTCAGCTGATCACACTGCGTCCGGGTTAATGTACCGAATATTCACTTCACTGCGCGGCTACTAACACTGATCACTGAATTTATTTTTCACGGAACGTGTTGTTCCTATGTTATAAAAATTGGTGGTTGCGAAAGGGGCCGATTACTGTTAATTACTGGGACGAGATTACTACTATTACCCGGCGAAAAGAAAACTCGTGGCAGACTGTCTCGGGCTGTGCAGTCCGCTGCGGTGACGATTGGTCGAGTCACCTATTTGGGCACACTTTTAAAGACGGGGCACACGTATTTTGGTTATTGGCTGAAGTTGCCACATACATTGTCGCACCGCGCGACGAAGAGATCGAACGAAACACGAGATCGAGTGGGATAGAGCGATTTGACCAAGCGTAGCCTACGCTTTTGTTTTGACGATCGTCGGTCGGATCCGTATCTGATTGCTGCACAGCAGCGGACTGCACAGCCCGAGACAGTCTGCCACGAGTTTTCTTTTCGCCGGGTAATAGTAGTAATCTCGTCCCAGTAATTAACAGTAATCGGCCCCTTTCGCAGCTACCTTTCGTGAAAAATAAATTAAGTGAACAGTGTTAGTAGCCGTGCAGTGAAGTGAATATTCGGTACATTGACCCGGACGCAGTGTGATCAGCTGAGCACTGGGCGCTACCCAACCATAAATCTTTTCGTCCACCGATAACCAGGATCGGTACAGTGACCCAGTGACACAGGTTTCCGAAAAGGGAAGGAAAGCAAGGAAAGGAATGTCCGAAAGGGTGAGTTTTATTTAATTTATTGGTGATTATTAGGTGTGAAAATAAATTCTTTCCGATTTTAGGGTACAATAATAGTTCGATTTAAAAAATATGAAAACAACTCGATCATCGAAATAATGTCCATTATTGTTAATTACCTTTTGCCATTTTTCTGGCAGCTTCTGAATACCACCGCGATAGAAATTCCAGTCGGAAAGAATTTATTCATACACCTAATATTATTTTTTAAATTTAGTTGTGTTGGCCGTTGTTAAACTACGGATTTTTACCTCAATAACGAATTACGATCACTTGTCGTACATTTTCTGTTACGTTAGCTTTTCGTTTATGCCTTATTTAAAAACGAAATTTACGTACTTCTTGTCCTCTCACTTCAAATTATTATTATTTAAGATTCTGCTTTAAAAAAAAAATGTGTAACGCGGTTTCCTTCGATGCATGCCGACTTGCTTGTTCGTACGTTCGTAGCACAAGCGCGATCGCCTACCTCGTAGCCAACGCTACCGCGGGAACTCGGGCGGAAGGCGCGCCCTCTGATTGGTCGGGGTTTTTGCTTAATATCTCCTTAACGAAGCTTCGGACAATATTTTCGCTAAGGAAAAAGTTGTTTCAAATCACCCCCTGAGTCACCCCTTTCAAGGAAACGCGACATTTTTGGGACACCCTGTATAAAACATTATGCAAAGTATCGCCGATATGGCATTATCTTATAAACAACGATAAGAAGAGATCGAGCGAAGAGAACACGGACTGCAACAGCGAACAGGAGAGCCAGCATCAAGGAGATAGCGGCCAGCCAGCCGCACAGCAGCTAGCCAGCCGCACTCACACTAAGGAAACCAGTAGACACCAGCTGATGAGTCAGAGGCCCCATCCGCCAGTAGAGTCGACACCTTAGCAGAGCTGTGCCCCTGATCCTCGCCAGAAGATTGCCCTCCCGTTATTCCACGCAAATCGATCACCGATACTAATCCAACATATTTAGCTTCAACCCTTAGCAAGTAAACTGTACGAAGCCGATCGTACAGAGCGCATTATAAACAATAGCGTAGAAATATGAAATGCAAATTAATATAAGAATCTTGCTATCGTCGCCACTGGGAATTAAATAGAACGACGCGTATTAGTCGCGAGGAAACACATCTAAAGGGTGCAGAAAGAACGTGACGAACTAAGTAACCTGATTCGCAGATAAGAACGATGGGAAGATTCTTTCTGGACGATCCCAGGCAGAAGCTGTGGGATGAGGTCCTCCCACCTATGATTTGTCATGTGACAAATCCTAGAGAAGGAGTGACCAAGTGCCCTATAAAAAGGGACTGACCACCCGCGGAGCTCATTATTAATATTACCAGCTCATTAGCATCATTATAATTATCGTTTTGCTCATTGTATTGCCTTATTACCGTTTTAAATCGTTGAACTACCAGTGTTAAAACTTTAAAGTGTTGTATTCACCATCAACAAAAAATAAAGGTGATTATTGTTATTGTTCAAACCAGTGAGTGAAGTGTTTCCTTTTCCTAACTACCCATCTCCCTAATCGTGCATTCGTCTTTTAATTTGCAAAGCGAACAAAAATGTGCATTGACAGTTCGTGGGTTGCGTTAATTGACGGTTTTACCTACGAGCAGAACGTTGCCCAAGGTTCTACCCGAAATTTAGCGTAAACCACGAGCAACGCGATTATGTTAAAATCTATACAAAATACAGTGACAGATCACGGGTCGCGCCGATTGACGGTTCTACCTACGAGCAGAACGTTGCCCAAGGTTTAACCAGAAATTGAGCGTAGCATGGGATCTAATAAATGAATGTTTCGAATAAGCAAAAATCACGCTCCCCTTCCCCGATGGTGCCACCGAAGAGCAGAACGTTGCCCGCGGTGGCGCCTGGCGTGGAAGTTGAAGAGTGATTTATCGATCAAATAAATAATTAATAACTTCTAAAGGGCGAATGCCACGGAACCACCGTGCGGGACGACGCGTCCAGTTACGCCGTTTAGCGGCGGCCTACGCGAGTGCACCGGCTGAAAATCTTGAAATATTAGGAATCACTAGCACCCCGACCACCAACAGCACGGTGATAGACTGCGGCAATTGGGCCAGACCGAAAATCAACAACGCGCCCGAAATCTACGGAATCCCAACCAGTCCCGTCGAGTGGAGGCTGATTCCGTTGAACCTCTCCTCAACCGAAAACTAAGGTAAATAAGGAATACAATGTATTTTAAACTACCCTCTCATCACCCTCAACTGTCCCAGAGCGTAAAGTCCCAGGACTAGCTCGAAAGCGGATCCAAATACTACTCCGCATAATCGCGCCCCCCTGATAGGCAGTAGGGACGTAACAGTTGAAAATATAGAATGCAATTTTTTCATATAAGATACCATTTTCAAGAAAATCGAATTTGAAAACTCGTTTAGTACGCGTAGACTTGGCTAAGAATTGGGTATAATACAGGAGTAAGTATGGAACAATTACACGTGGTATGGATCCTTGTCCAAAAAAGAGTCGAAATTGTAGGATAACTTTTCTTCGAATGCGGTTTGCTATTTGAGAAAATCGATTTCAAAATGGAACCATTTCTTAATTCGGTGCACGCATACTTGACGGATTTTCAAAATCGATTTTCTCGAAATCAAAGCCCCGTTTGAAAAAATTCCATTCTATATTTTCAGCTTACTTTTGTGTGAATAATAACCTCGTTTCTGGTTGCACCACGATTTCGGAAGCACCCTGTATACGGCAGTCCAGAAATTTTTGGTAATTTCATAGTTATTAATGTAAGTGAACTTTACTTATTTGTTACATTTTCTTTAACCTTGCCACTTGAAGATATACAAGGTGTACTATAATATGTGGGCATAACTTCAGTGATGGATTCCGACATCATTTTTGTGTAATAATGATAATAATGTTCACATAAACGTTTGGCCTATCTGACCTTGTTTCTGAGTTACAGCCATTTCTGTCTCTGGCTGACAAGACAACTCAGTAGATAACTTTGGAGTAGGTACTCCGGCAGCATATTGAAGAGGGTTGCCAGCGAATACAAAAAACACGTCACGATTTTGATAGGGTCAGAAGGTCGGTGATAAGACGTGTAGAGGATTGTATTCCAGCCGAAAGTGGTCACTTCGATCAATTTCTGTAAAAACGGGTGAATAACTTGTACAACACAAAAATGGCTGTAGGTACCCCGGAAACAAGGTCTGATAGGACAAACGTTTATATGAACTGTGGAGAATTGAGGTTTGAATCGCCGAAATAACAGCCTCAATACACTCTCTTGTTCGAGAGAACAATAACCAAAATAATTAGGTTGTACTTTATTATACGATTGCACACAATATTGACGATGTACTTGATGGACTATTTACAGTTGCTTACTATCGCTTTTACTTCTGTTCCAAGACTAAAGACTAATCCGCTTTTCTGCCTCGGGGCGCTGCCCGCGCACACATCTGTACACACACATGTACACACACATGTAGCACATGGAAATTACATATATTTTAACATGAACATTTTTTATTATTTTTGTGTGCTGAATCCACCACTGAAATTATGCCCACATATTATGTTACACCCTGTACACATGTCATATAACTGTGATAACGTTCACATACCTTTCCATAAACCGCCTCATCAGTAATTCCACGAGTTTTGAATAAACTTTTTGAAGCTACTTTTGGATAGCAAAGCCAAGTATGAAAAAATATGCTACCTACCGTCTACATAATTATCTCACAAAAGTATCCACACCACACCATATTTTACTTAGGCAATTATATAGAAAAGGGCACACCACCGATTTTGATGTCCTTGAAATATGTTGTCAAGGTCATCATTCTGAACAATACCCCCTATACATACATAGTACCGCCGCACGGTCTTCGTTTCCGATATAGACGCAAAAATGGTGTCGACATTTCATATCGTATTTCTAAAGTTTGGGAATCCGGTGTACCTGTGTTGATCGTTTCCGAGGTATCGGTATAGGTTTGGAGACAGATTGAGGGGTGGGAGCAGCTACGTGTATGAATACTATGAATAGGGCTAATATGTTACTGCCACTCCGCTTTAGTTTCCGAGATATTCATAACAATATTTGGATATTATTCCGATAGGCACCAGTAGCCAATTGAAAATATTTTTGTGAATATCGAGGGAAACACGTGACGTGTGTGAGAGTATAACGCGTGTGGAGCAGACAGGCGAAAGAAATAGACGAAAAGTGTGGAAAAAGTGCGCAGAAAATTACGAAATCGGGTGGAAAACGTGGGGATTATACAACGTTCCGGTGGACAGTATAGGGTAAATCCGGAAGATGCGGTCGGGCCGGAGAGTTGGTCCTGTCGCTATATTTCAGAGTCTATACGTAAAAATGCATTAAAGTGCAGACCAATTACTTCTCTAGAAGCCAAATAGTTGAATGACTAGCGTTATTTCGCTTCCTTCTGTGTTTTTCTGGATTTATAGGCTATGAAAGGTAAATTGATGTTACATTTAACCTCTTTCGTCAAACAGCGGTTGTACAGAATCGTATTTAAAATATACTTCTAAGTTTATTTTCCTTTAATGTTTGGAATAATAAGATAGTAGAGATATTGAGGGACAATGCAGCCAAAGTATTTGGCCATATTAACTCTTCCTCTCAAAGCTAACGAGAAGACCATGTCTCGCTGCAGAAAGGTGAGATGGTCGAGTTATGATTTTTTTATTATTTTTGTTTCTTTTTTTATTTTTTATTATTATTTTATTATTATTTTTGTTTATTTAGTTTATTTATTCACTTTTGTATTCATTTGCCTTGCTAACCCCCAGTAGGTAATTCACTTTTTCTTTGATGTGTTCTTTACTTGTTTAGCGTAAACAAATTAAGTATCAATGAATCCGTAGTTGTATTCACTCACAAATAATTTTGCTTTATCCTTTGTTAATTTTCCATGAATAATTATGTCAGTGGTCTGTGCCAACGACGAAAACCATTTCTCCCGGCACCTCGGGAGAGGTGGTCAGATGTCATGACTTCAGTTTTCAACCCGATTTACAGTAAATATTGTCTTAAAGCAAATATCGACCAGTTTTTCTGAATCGGCATAAAATTCTGAACATATAGGGTTTGTCCTGATAAAATAAGTAATATCTATATTAGTTGTAATAACTATTTTATATTATGTCGACCGCGTCTCCCGGATTTACCCTAATAGAGTTAATAAAGGTTCGAAGGGTGAGAAAAAATGTGAAGAAGAGAAGGTGTAAAACGAGTGCACGAAGTAAGATACGTGGCAAGGATAAGTGACATCAAACGGGAACGGAAGAAGTAGGAAGACAAAGCGGAGACTCTAATGAGCATAGCAGGCAAAGGTGGGGAAAGGCAAAAGGAAACGAGAGTAAGCGGGAGACCATCGTTTGCAGAACAGCTGGGAAGAAGAGCGGACAGCGAAGGCTCGATACTCGACTCATCCAAGAGGAAAAGGGAGGACCAGGAGCAGGAGAGGTTAAGGGCCGAAAAGGAAATAGAAGAAGAATTCTTAAAAGCGAAGAAAGTACAGCCAGCAGACAGAGCAAGAAAAAGAAATGGATAAATTAGAGAAATTGATGGAAGTTGTCCTGGCAGTTAAGAAAAACATGGAAGAGCTGAGAAAATAAAATAGAGATCAGAGGCGGGATAATAAAGAGCTGAGGCAGGGAATGCAGCATCTGAAGGACGAGTGGAGGAGGATGGATGAGATATGGGAAAAGGAAAGGAAGGAAATGAGAGGACGGGTAGAAGTACTGAAGGCCAAGAAGAATCAGACAGAGAGGCTGACAGGAAGATTGGAGGGGCTATAAAAGGAAGGAATAGGCTAGAGAAAAAAGAGAGAGAAGAAGTAGTATTACCCTAAAGGGAGAAGATTTACCGTGTAAAGAGACGCTGAAGGATACGGTGGAGTATACATATATGTTAAGGCACGAATTTTGCAGGTAGAAGCAGAAATCGAGGAAGCATACTGGGTAGGAAGGGGAGTGAAAAGAGGGCTACTGATAGCGAAGTTCAGGAGCTGACAACAGAAAAGAGCAGTAATGCTAAAGAAGAATACATTCTTTATTTGTTTGTAAACGGGAAAGGGTTCTCTTTAGTGTACAGGAATAAGAGAGTGAATGTAACATTGAAAGATAAGAGGCTGTTTATTGACAATGACTTGACGAAAAAGGAAATACAAAGAAATATTAAAGATATTGCCAAGGCGGGATGTTTGGGATTGGCCCAAACGGCCACAGGCCAAGCCGGCGCGGCTTCGCTTCCGAAGCCGCGCGCTCTTTAAAGCGACTAACGCGACCAGATCGCGGTGATGAGATCGGTCGGGCCATCTTTTGAACGCGCTCTCGTTACCGATGCCGCGGCTGGATGATCGCGGTGATACCTGGTCGAGCCATCTCGGGGCTGGCGTCTAGACTAATTAGCTATTGTCTCTCCCGCCAAATTAGCATTGTCTCGCGGCACAGACGTGGGCCATGCTGATTGGCTAGGTGTCGGTACCCGAATCGGTGGCCCGGCCCGTGCCGTTTCTGCGATCACGCTTCCTCTTCTGTGTGAATCGCGTAACGATAAACATCGTTGTTATCAAGTCGCGAAGCGGCGCTCCGATAAATCTCCACTCGTTTGGAATACGTTAAAATTCCTTCCACGTACTTGCGTGATTCTTAATTTGCATTATAAAGTGTGCGGCAATAGTTTAATTGAGTTCGAGAAAGTTTGGTGTTTTGGGAATAAACGTGCTCGTTTATTGTGACGCCATTACTCTACATTTTAAACTTCCTTATAGCTCGTAACGTTTCCTACTTCGCGGAAAACAAGTTGTTCGCGCGCTAAACAAAAGGCAAGAGCGTAGGTGCACCACGTTCTTGCTCGAACACGGGAAGAGAGCAAGGGGCAAAGATGAAAGTAGGGTACAGGAAAGTAAAAATCAACGTGTTCGGGAAATCGACCATGAAACGCCCTCTCCCGGGCCCGAGCACACTCAGGCGTGGTGATCCATTGTGCGTCCCCCTCCCCCTCCCCGGCTCATGTGGAGCATCGATCATATCTCCCTTCCATCAATCGCCGGGAGAGCTCGCGAATTCGAGGAAATCGACGTCGATTTCCTCGTGCTACTTGATGACGAAACGCTTACGAGGTAACAGCGGTTACCCGCTAGCTTGCTCGCTTCGCTCTCGGCTTCGGGAATCTGCGCCGATTCCACGTGCTAGGGTAGAACCCCCAATTACTGTCACCTTAAGCTATTTTACTTAAAATAACAAATAAATAAACGTTGCAAAGTCATACACAAAAAGAATTATGTAATTCAACCTATAATCTATACGCTAGAAAAGGCAACACTTAATTTTTTTTTCATTCATTTCTATAAGACAATACAAAATTTTAATTTGATGACAACAGTGGAAATTGCGACTTCCTTACTAGTGAAAGAGAAAACAGGGCACTAAAGAAAGGGCTATAATTACTATATTTAAATTATTTACATAATAAACAATAATTTTTTAGTACAATATAAGTATCATAGAAAGTCACAACGATCGTAATATAACGATTAATTATGCCTTTTTAATTAATATTTGAGTGACAGTGATTGGTACCAGCGTTTCAAGCACTTTGGTATTACTATCATAGCAGTAGTTGCTCATTAGGGTGATCCTTATTTTTCGACTTTCAAATTTTTTTCGGGACACCCCCCAGGATTGTGTCATTCGGGGAAAAGATAATGTGCACAAAATTTGAAATCGATCGGAGGACGGGAAACCGTGCCTCATCGCATTTGAAATTTTTTTTATTTTTGTAACTCATTTTTCTGCAATGTAGTATATCGTTCATACACATGTTTATATATCGTTGAATTTGTTTTTTTACGCTCTGTAACAATATAGAATCAAAGTATAAAATTACTTTAAAAAAAATCATGACCTTGAAATCTCATAAATTTACCATCAGAATAAACATTTTTCGTTAGCATTATTTTTACCTTGTCAAACAGTATAACTTTTGTCTAAGAAATTTTTTCATATATTTATAAGTAACAGATTTCAAAATTTTTATGAAATAACCGATACTTTCATTAAGAGTACACTGTTCCAACAGATTTTATAAATATGGGTTCTCGAGAATGGGAAAATGACCCCAATTATAATATTGGATTAAATATTAGAAGTCAAACTCATGCAAGAGTTTAATTGTAACTATTCAACAGCCATCTGGACTTGAACATTCAATACCTGTTTCTTATAGATTTTTGAGCGCTGAATACGAATTCGCAAACCGTTTTTCGCCATCACCCTCAGTTTTCGAAAAATTGCTTTTTAAAAAAAAATGCAAATTTTCAACTTTGAACATCTTTCGTGTTCAAACAGTAATAGTTATTCGGTTGCTCGTTCCATCAAATTAATCTATGAACCCTCGCGAATACAACGATATCTAGAGACGCGGTAGCGTCTCGACGCCAAGTACATGAAAGTAAAGACACCCTGTACTATGTACATATAAGACACCTTGTATACGTAACACCCTGTATACGTAAAAGACACCTTGTATATGAATGTCGACTGCCCCTGCCATGTATCTCCATTTTCCGAAATCCGAAATTCCGAGCCCTGCATATATTCGTATCGACTGTCGCTACCGCTACCCTTTACTCGAGAAACGGCTATTCCAACCTAACCCGAAATTTATTTCATTAATATCTCAGCACGCCTGCAATATTTTCTAAATTTAAAGGCATTTTTCTTATGTAAACCGCATATAAGCTTTCGAATAAGACCAATTCCGAAAAAATCGGTCGACGCATGCTAGAGATATCATAATATCGTCTCATGGATCAGTCGAAAATGGTAAGAGAAAATTTTTCTTCTCCAGTCGAAAATTTGTCGACATAATACGTATACTACGCGTTACACACACACACCTATCAGTTTCGCACACATGTTTCGTTCGTCGACTCCCGGGATCATTCCGCAGAGTATATACCCTTATATACCCCTATACCCTTATACCCTTATACCCTTATACCCTTACGCCCTTACGCCCTTATATACCCTTATACCCTTATATACCTTTATAACCTTATAACCTTATATACCGGTATACCCTTATACCCTTATACCCTTATACCCTTATACCCTTATACCCTTATACCCTTATACCCTTATACCCTTATGTCCTTATATTCCGGTATACCCTTATACCCTTATACTCTTATATACCCTTATACCTTTACACCCTTATATACCGTTATACCCTTATGCCCTTATATACCCTTATACCCTTATATACCTTTATAACCTTATACCCTTATACCCTTATACCCTTATACCCTTACACCCTTATACCCTTACACCCTTATACCCTTACACCCTTATACCCTTACACCCTTATACCCTTACACCCTTATACCCTTATGCCCTTATATACCCTTATACCGTTATATACCTTTATAACCTTATACCCTTATACCCTTACACCCTTATACCCTTACACCCTTACACCCTTATACCCTTACACCCTTATACCCTTACACCCTTATACCCTTATGCCCTTATATACCCTTACACCCTTATACCCTTATGCCCTTATATACCCTTATACCCTTATACATCCTTATATACCCTTATACCCTTATACATTCTTATATACCGTTATACCCTTATAACGTTATATATACCCTTATACCCTTATGCCCTTATACCCTTATACCCTTATACCATTATACCCTTATACCCTTATACCCTTATACCCTTATACCCTTATACCCTTATATATCTTTATAACCTTATACCCTTATACCCTTATACCCTTATACCCTTATGTGTGTGTATCTCTTTAATGTTTTCCTCTTAGGGTTACATGTTTCTTTTTCCTTCCTCCTCTCTCTTCGCTCTTACAATTTCCCTTAAACTATCTTAACCTAGACATAATACTATCCCTTAAACTACTTCTCCGCGCCGTCTCCTCTCCCTTTCCCACGCCACGCTCGCTCTCGCTCCATTCTTACCCTAGCCTTAACCTAACGCTCTTATTTCCTATTTCTTACATCTACGCCTCTCACGCCCCTACTTTCTCTCACTCCCTCCGCCTTCGACTTCCATTTCCTCTCTTTCACTCCATTCTTTCTTTCACTCCTTCCCATTTTCATTCGCCCCCCTCCCCCTTCCCCCTGTTGCCTCCTTCCCTCTCCCTCCTCCTTTCCTCTAACCTCTTCATCCATTCCTCTCCTTTTCCTCCTTCATCCAAAATCTTCTTTATCTTTTCCCCTATATTTCCCTTCTCCCCTTCCTCCCGCGCGCACCTCTCCAGCACGTGCTCCCACGTCTCTACCTCGCCTCCGCAGACTCAACATCTCCTCTCCTCCTCCCCCTCCCAATATCTCCCTCCCCTCATTTCGTTCCCCAGCCTAAATCTAGCCATCCTCCCGTATCTTTCCTCACCCCATCCTGCTTTTAGGTATTTCGGCAACCCTTTCGTTCTAACCTCCCTGTACCAGCTGTTGTACCTTGATTCCCTTATCTTCCCACTTCTTTCTTCTTCCTGCTTCCTGCAATCTTCCTTTTCTGTTTCTTCGTACCCCCTTTCCCTTTCTTCCCTCCCTCCCTTCTCCATTCTAAATTCCATCCTCTCTCTTTCCTATACCCTTATACCCTTATGCCCTTATATACCCTTATACAAACAAATTATTTGATGAATGATCTTGGAATTATTTTAAAATGCTTAGAATTTATCCTTAATTCTGTCCCGTGATAATTTGTAAGTTATAAAATAATATTAAAAACTATCTGAAGTCATTCCCTATGCAAATTATCTTTGTAAAAAGAAGTGAGATCCCCACAAAAACTTCAAAAAAGTAAAAAAATTAGGCCACGTACATCAAATCAAGTAAATCACAAAGCATAGAAGATAATAATAAATACAAATTTGAAAAAAGAAGTGAAATCAAAATGAGCTGCCAGTACATAAAGATGCTTTCCAACTGCGCTTTAGATGACACAACTACATATGCACAGCTAAAATTCCATTACTCATAATGGCTATTTATACAACGAAAAAATTTATTAAATAATATTAAGCAGATATATTTTTATACAAATAAATATTTTAATACGAATAAATATTTTATTCAAAATACTTGGCGCTGCGAAACCGAAAAAATGTTAATTGTCTTAGTATTAATTAATAATTTACAATAACTCCCGTACAATCTAAAATACATAAACATATACATATACATAATATATGTGATTTCGGCGCACAGGTTCGGTCAATTTTGTCGCGTGGATTTTGTAATAAATGTTTTATTACATACATGGGACATTCACGAGACACTTATTAAGCTTTCTTTCGGATATCTTATTCGAAAATGCGCACAAAGGATTATACCGCGTAACGTTCGGGTCGCGTCCATTATTCGAATGCGCCTATTCAGTCGCCTTCTCGTGGGCCCGCTCCACTCACACACTTTCACGCCATCGGCACGCACATACGCGTGGGGGTCACACACACACATGACCGACGCGCAGCCATGCTGAGATACCGATGACTCGCTGCCTTCGGTTTCATGTATCTCTAACAAATTTAACAAACTAAAAAACAAATTATTTAGCAATAATAAATATATAAGCTTTCGACGTTTCGATCTCCGTTTAGATCTTCTTCAGGAAAGTTTAGAATATTGCTTTTGCTCTTAGAATTGAGTCACAGTGCTATGGCACTGCCTACGACACGCGAGTCGGTTGGAATAAGACTAACGTATATCGTGAACCAAACATCAGCTTCCAGAAGGTGAAAACGAGGTAAACATCGTTACTCGTTACAAAACATATTTAAACTCCCTGAGATTTAAAATTGAAGGATATACAGTTTACAATAACTAAGCATTTTTGCTCATATGGTGTGTTATACACTCAAAGGTGTTAACGAGCAACTAAAAGTTACATACCAATCACTGATATGTAGAAAATTAATTCAATCATAGGAAATTCTATGGAGCAAAAACATCATAAGACATTACTTCTTTAGTAATGTTGCGTAATATTCTTGTATTTTAGGTGTTTCATACCTAAGATTTACGCTAGGCTGTTTAATCATGTGAATTGTCTCGAAAAGAATTATCTGATTTAAGTTAGTTTCCTTATCAACAATCTTAACATTGTCAAAATCAAACCTATGATCAAACTCTAACGAATGCTTAGTAAGAGCCGTATGTTGTAAGGGAGATAAAAAAATATTTCTTTTGTGTTCATATACTCGTCTCTCTAAAAGTCTAGATGTTTGTCCGATATAAACTTGATTACAACCTAAGCAAGGAATCGAATATACGATGTTAGAATGTTTTAAAAGCGGTATTTTGTCTTTAATTAAAGGGAACAATTGTTTCGTGTAAAAAGGTAATTTAAAAATAGTGTGAATTCCGGCTTTTCTAAAGATTCTTTTTATGTCATTAGAAATATTGTTACAGAAGGGCAATACAACAGTGTTTTTCCAACTAATTGATCCTATTTCGTTTTTTTTTTTAATTCTTTCCGTCTCTCTGTTAACATAGGATGGTAAATTTCAAAAGTACGATCTTTAATAATAGAAGAGACCATTTCTATAGAGTAACCATTACGTTTCAAGGTGTTTTTTAAAAGAAGCAAATTAGCGGGTCGGAATTCCGGATTCGAAAGCAAAATCGCACGATCAATTAGTCCTTTAATTAATCTTACCTTGTGTTGCATAGGATGCGCAGAAAAGAAATTAATATATCTGCCCGACCAACTCGGTTTATGATACCAATTTGTGATAAATTTGTTATTTGATCTGATTACTATTGTGTCAAGAAAGCTAAGACATGAATCCTTCTCAATTTCATGTGTGAATTGAAGCCTAGCATGGAAACCATTAAATACATCAAGTAATGTTTGCAAATCTTCAAGTTTAAGACATGTAATAATATCATCTACATATCTTTTATAAAAAATAAGTTTAAAAGGTACCTTCGAGAGGGAAATCGTCTCTAATCTTTTCATTACTATATTTGCAATTACAGGGGAGATTGGTGACCCCATAGCAGTTCCAAACACCTGTTTGTAATGCACTCCATTAAATAGGAAAATGTTTGATTCCAATACAAACTTAACAGCTCGGAGAAAGTCCTCTCGATCAATTTTGGAGTGTTCCTTGATTTCATTCCAACGATGATGTAGTACTTGTATGGCTAGATCGACAGGAATGTTAGTAAAAAGGGAAACAACGTCTAAAGATACCAAGCATAACGATTCATCATTAACATGAATATTCCTGATTTCTTTGCAAAATTGCCAACTGTCCACTGTGTGGTACGGAGATTTTCCTACTATCTTGGAAAGAATATTGGCTAAGAAACCCGATAATTTGTAAGTAGGACCACCGATCGAAGAAACGATAATTCTCCAAGACAAACTCTCTTTGTGTGTTTTGGGAAGTGCGTACGCTCTAGGTACAACCGCATTGTAAGTCTTCAGAGCTTTGCAAACTTGTTCACTTATTTGTTTCTTTTTATACATATTAGAAATAATGGATTTCGCTTCCTTCTCGAAGGTACAAGTATATTCAAATCTACTAACAATGTATGTGGTCTCGTCACTAAACAATTTGATCACTTCTGAGATATAAAACGTTTTATCCACTAATACTGTAATGTTACCTTTATCAGACTTCAAAACTAATAAATTATTATTGCTTTTGAAAAATTGCCTAGTTTCAGCAATCTCAGCTTCAGGCACAAACATACCGTTGGGTTTTGCCATATTGGTGGTGTAATTCAAAATTTTGTTAACTATTTTAATTCTAGTTGACGTTTGGATGTCGTCATTATTAATTTTCGTCAGACTTGACTCTATTGATGCAATAAATTTTGGAGAAGTGATAAAATTCTTTTGTACGCAAAGAGCATGTTTGGGTCCCAATAATAAATATTTTTTTACCAATGTTGGAATTTCGACATTAGAGAGATTTTTTAGCCAATTGTCGTTGTTATTATCTAGAGTCGTATTTTCAAAGGGAACAACCCCACCACTATCATTGTTAGTAGAATTAATTTTGATTTCTAGTAAATTGTTAAATTTCTTAATACAACTGTTTTTATGGATTTTAAACAATCTATTGTATTTTTTACTTTCAAAAGTACAAAATCTTTCAAATAAATGTGGCGGGAGGATGAATTGAATTTCCTCATTCAAATGTTTAATTCTATTCAAAATTGTATTTTCTATATTGTGTGTGTCCATGATAGCGATGTTAAGCAATTTTCTCATGAATCTATTTTTTAAATTTAACAATTGTTAAATTTAAAAAAAAATAGAATTTCCTCATTCAAATGTTTAATTCTATTCAAAATTGTATTTTCTATATTGTGTGTGTCCATTAGGGTGGTCCTTAATTTTCAACTTCCGATTTTTTTGTGGTCTTACCCGCTTAAAATATGATAGTTGGTAAGAAAATGATATGTGCAAAATTTCAGCGAGATCGGACAGCGGGAACCCGTGCCGCATTTAAGACGAAGTTTTAAAATTTCTATTATTTTCGTTAATTTCAATATAAATGTGTTCCGCCGTTTTAGAGGTAGT
Organism: Andrena praecox; assembly: GCA_963932275.1. Lineage (NCBI taxonomy): Eukaryota > Metazoa > Arthropoda > Insecta > Hymenoptera > Andrenidae > Andrena > Andrena praecox. Next base: position 17,147,724 of record OZ010729.1, on the reverse strand, counting down.
ACTGAATATTTTTTAATGAAAATATAATGTCTTACATGTACATAATATTATCCAAAGTTAACTTTTAACTACATATTATAAAATTAATTGTAATATCTTATAAAATATTACATATTTGTCAATACACGCCTTTCATTAAGGTTGATTTACTCGCATCTGGATAACATCGCCGATAATCTTTTAATACTTATAAAATGAACTGCTTATTATTTTCATCTTTCATTAGTAAGCTATTATATTCGGTGATTAGCTTTACGCCTCGTTCTGCACTGTCGTTAACTACTTTTAAATTCTTTATTATTTTTAACGCATTTTTATATGTTTCATCGATTTCCCAAACTGAAGGGTCTTTTTGTAAAAATTCGGTACTTATATGAAATCTAGAAAAAAATTCCGACTTTGTGACGAGATGAAATTTTCTATGCCAAGATTAATATAGTTTTTGACATCTTTTAAAACAATCTTTTTACTTGAAATCTCCGTTTGATTAGAATCCAAATTTTGGATCATACGCCTCTTTATATCACAAGAATGCGTTTCGTGCCTCAGGTAGCCGACACAGGTAACAGTATGGTTCAGATACTGCGATACATAGGAAGCTTAATGCTAGTGTAACGTTCGGCTGTCCGGGGACAACTGAGCGTCGAGGTCCCTGAGGGGAGAGCGGCGTCCCCTCAAGTATAGGATAGGTGGGGGTTCTACTCTACAGCAAAAGAGTGATATCTACGGCTTTTAAACTTAATAATGCTTATTTATTTAATAAAACTTACTCTAATAACAATAATGATTAACTAATATTGCTTACATTCTACGTTTACTTATACTCTTTTTGGTTTTTTATGTTTTTTTGATTCTAATGCTACGTAATATGTAAATATGTATATGTATATATTGCAGAGCTCGGCCGCTGCCGTTTCCGGAGCGAGCTCGAATACTCTTGGCAATTTCTGTAGTAAGATCGGCCGCTGCCGTTTCCGGAGCGAGCTCAATACTTTTGACAGAGTTCTGTTCTATGCTCTACAGACCTTGTTTTTACCAAGCACTTCGGCCGCTACCGTTTCCGGAGCGAGCTCGATGGCTTTGTAAGAACGAGGTTCTATGACTTCAAATGAGCAAACCAAAGAGGAGCACCAGTAACTTTTATACACTGGAGATCCGCCGCTGCCGTTTCCGGAGCGAGCTGAATCCCACTGGTTGAAACTTAAGCTGCCTCTAGGCTTGAGCATTCGTTCGTCACTTGAGCGTATTCGTAGCTTGAATATGCCGCTGTGCTACGTGCGCCTCCTTTTATACCGGAGAATTGGCGGGCTGGCGCATGCGCAGTGAGTCGCTGTTTGTTATTTCGTGTTTTGCTTGCTTATTACTTATTATTTTGTCTTGTGCTTTTGCTAATACTTATAATTAATTATTCCTAATATTCTTATAACAATTATTTTTCTAATATTTATCTAGATCATTAATTATACATAAAAGTCTTATAATATATTTGCGCGGTAACAGAATATGGTAATGGAGATCGGTTCCTACTTTACCGACGGTCGGTTTCTAACGGTTCGAGTCCCCGTGGGACGTTACACTAGGTAAAATTTAAGAATATGAAATATATTATAGGAAGCAATATACAAATACTCCTGGTATATATCTAAGAAACTGTATTTTTATTTAAAAAAATAGACACACAAATTTAAAATAATGAAATACAATCATATCTGATATTAAGTAGTTAAGATATCGACCGCATTTTTAGAATAAACTATAAGTGGTTTCGGCGCACTGGTTCGGTCAGTTTAATAATTTAAAAGCTAATTTGCAATTTTTTAAAAAATTATAAATTTCCGACGTTTCGGTCTGTGGTTTAGACCTTTTTCAAGGAAAGATATTTATAAAGCGTTCGCTTTAGAGTCACACGTTTGATACGACGTGTAACGCACGAGTCGGTTGTAGCGTGACTGAGGTAAACATAACTTGGGGGACCATTTAAAGGTGAAACAAAACTGTGGCTAAAACGGAGTCAGAAGAAAGACCATTAAATATTAAGAACGAAATTAATAATTATTGACCGAACGAAACATTTTCAACCTCCCAACAACTGTCAAAATACCACTAATTGATGTTCATGTGGTAAAAGCCCAACTTATTAGAAGATATGACCAAATGATTACATAATATAATTTTATTATGTATAGATGAACCGGTTATATTGGCCGAAATTGAAGTGAAGACTCTATTGGAAGAATTACATCATAAAGCCTTATTGCTTTAATAAAGTTGCGTAGTACTCTTGTATTTTAGGTGTTTCATACCTAAGGTTTACGCTTGGTTGTTTAATCGTATGTAATGTCTCCAACAGAATTCTGCGACTCCAATTGGCCTCTCTATCAATAATTTTAACATTATCGAAGTCAAATCTGTGATCAAATTCCAATGCGTGTTTCGTTAAGGCAGGAAAATGTAGGAAAATGTTCCTTTTGTGTTCGTAGATCCGTCTTTCTAAAAGTCTAGACGTTTGCCCAATGTAAACTTGGTTGCAAGCCATGCAAGGGATTGAGTAAATGATGTTCGAATTCTTTAACAAAGGTATTTTATCTTTAATTGGAGGGAACAAGTTTTTAGTATAAACTGGCATTTTAAAAATGGTGTGTATTCCTATTTTCCTGAACATTCTTTTAATATCATTGGAAATATTATTGTTAAATGGTATGACCGCGGTATTCTTCCAACTAATCGGTCCTATTTTATTGGCTTTTTCCTCCTTACGTTTTTCCATCAGTGCCGGATGGTAAATCTCAAAAACGCGGTCACGGATTATTGTTGAGACCATTTCTATGGGATAACCATTACGTTTTAGAGTATATATAGTGTAACGTCCCACGGGGACTCGAACCGTTAGAAACCGACCGTCGGTAAAGTAGGAACCGATCTCCATTACCATATTCTGTTACCGCGCAAATATATTATAAGACTTTTATGTATAATTAATGATCTAGATAAATATTAGAAAAATAATTGTTATAAGAATATTAGGAATAATTAATTATAAGTATTAGCAAAAGCACAAGACAAAATAATAAGTAATAAGCAAGCAAAACACGAAATAACAAACAGCGACTCACTGCGCATGCGCCAGCCCGCCAATTCTCCGGTATAAAAGGAGGCGCACGTAGCACAGCGGCATATTCAAGCTACGAATACGCTCAAGTGACGAACGAATGCTCAAGCCTAGAGGCAGCTTAAGTTTCAACCAGTGGGATTCAGCTCGCTCCGGAAACGGCAGCGGCGGATCTCCAGTGTATAAAAGTTACTGGTGCTCCTCTTTGGTTTGCTCATTTGAAGTCATAGAACCTCGTTCTTACAAAGCCATCGAGCTCGCTCCGGAAACGGTAGCGGCCGAAGTGCTTGGTAAAAACAAGGTCTGTAGAGCATAGAACAGAACTCTGTCAAAAGTATTGAGCTCGCTCCGGAAACGGCAGCGGCCGATCTTACTACAGAAATTGCCAAGAGTATTCGAGCTCGCTCCGGAAACGGCAGCGGCCGAGCTCTGCAATATATACATATACATATTTACATATTACGTAGCATTAGAATCAAAAAAACATAAAAAACCAAAAAGAGTATAAGTAAACGTAGACTGTAAGCAATATTAGTTAATCATTATTGTTATTAGAGTAAGTTTTATTAAATAAATAAGCATTATTAAGTTTAAAAGCCGTAGATATCACTCTTTTGCTGTAGAGTAGAACCCCCACCTATCCTATACTTGAGGGGACGCCGCTCTCCCCTCAGGGACCTCGACGCTCAGTTGTCCCCGGACAGCCGAACGTTACACTAGCATTAAGCTTCCTATGTATCGCAGTATCTGAACCATACTGTTACCTGTGTCGGCTACCTGAGGCACGAAACGCATTCTTGTGATATAAAGAGGCGTATGATCCAAAATTTGGATTCTAATCAAACGGAGATTTCAAGTAAAAAGATTGTTTTAAAAGATGTCAAAAACTATATTAATCTTGGCATAGAAAATTTCATCTCGTCACAAAGTCGGAATTTTTTTCTAGATTTCATATAAGTACCGAATTTTTACAAAAAGACCCTTCAGTTTGGGAAATCGATGAAACATATAAAAATGCGTTAAAAATAATAAAGAATTTTAAAGTAGTTAACGACAGTGCAGAACGAGGCGTAAAGCTAATCACCGAATATAATAGCTTACTAATGAAAGATGAAAATAATAAGCAGTTCATTTTATAAGTATTAAAAGATTATCGGCGATGTTATCCAGATGCGAGTAAATCAACCTTAATGAAAGGCGTGTATTGACAAATATGTAATATTTTATAAGATATTACAATTAATTTTATAATATGTAGTTAAAAGTTAACTTTGGATAATATTATGTACATGTAAGACATTATATTTTCATTAAAAAATATTCAGTACTACCTCTAAAACGGCGGAACACATTTATATTGAAATTAACGAAAATAATAGAAATTTTAAAACTTCGTCTTAAATGCGGCACGGGTTCCCGCTGTCCGATCTCGCTGAAATTTTGCACATATCATTTTCTTACCAACTATCATATTTTAAGCGGGTAAGACCACAAAAAAATCGGAAGTTGAAAATTAAGGACCACCCTAATGGACACACACAATATAGAAAATACAATTTTGAATAGAATTAAACATTTGAATGAGGAAATTCTATTTTTTTTTAAATTTAACAATTGTTAAATTTAAAAAATAGATTCATGAGAAAATTGCTTAACATCGCTATCATGGACACACACAATATAGAAAATACAATTTTGAATAGAATTAAACATTTGAATGAGGAAATTCAATTCATCCTCCCGCCACATTTATTTGAAAGATTTTGTACTTTTGAAAGTAAAAAATACAATAGATTGTTTAAAATCCATAAAAACAGTTGTATTAAGAAATTTAACAATTTACTAGAAATCAAAATTAATTCTACTAACAATGATAGTGGTGGGGTTGTTCCCTTTGAAAATACGACTCTAGATAATAACAACGACAATTGGCTAAAAAATCTCTCTAATGTCGAAATTCCAACATTGGTAAAAAAATATTTATTATTGGGACCCAAACATGCTCTTTGCGTACAAAAGAATTTTATCACTTCTCCAAAATTTATTGCATCAATAGAGTCAAGTCTGACGAAAATTAATAATGACGACATCCAAACGTCAACTAGAATTAAAATAGTTAACAAAATTTTGAATTACACCACCAATATGGCAAAACCCAACGGTATGTTTGTGCCTGAAGCTGAGATTGCTGAAACTAGGCAATTTTTCAAAAGCAATAATAATTTATTAGTTTTGAAGTCTGATAAAGGTAACATTACAGTATTAGTGGATAAAACGTTTTATATCTCAGAAGTGATCAAATTGTTTAGTGACGAGACCACATACATTGTTAGTAGATTTGAATATACTTGTACCTTCGAGAAGGAAGCGAAATCCATTATTTCTAATATGTATAAAAAGAAACAAATAAGTGAACAAGTTTGCAAAGCTCTGAAGACTTACAATGCGGTTGTACCTAGAGCGTACGCACTTCCCAAAACACACAAAGAGAGTTTGTCTTGGAGAATTATCGTTTCTTCGATCGGTGGTCCTACTTACAAATTATCGGGTTTCTTAGCCAATATTCTTTCCAAGATAGTAGGAAAATCTCCGTACCACACAGTGGACAGTTGGCAATTTTGCAAAGAAATCAGGAATATTCATGTTAATGATGAATCGTTATGCTTGGTATCTTTAGACGTTGTTTCCCTTTTTACTAACATTCCTGTCGATCTAGCCATACAAGTACTACATCATCGTTGGAATGAAATCAAGGAACACTCCAAAATTGATCGAGAGGACTTTCTCCGAGCTGTTAAGTTTGTATTGGAATCAAACATTTTCCTATTTAATGGAGTGCATTACAAACAGGTGTTTGGAACTGCTATGGGGTCACCAATCTCCCCTGTAATTGCAAATATAGTAATGAAAAGATTAGAGACGATTTCCCTCTCGAAGGTACCTTTTAAACTTATTTTTTATAAAAGATATGTAGATGATATTATTACATGTCTTAAACTTGAAGATTTGCAAACATTACTTGATGTATTTAATGGTTTCCATGCTAGGCTTCAATTCACACATGAAATTGAGAAGGATTCATGTCTTAGCTTTCTTGACACAATAGTAATCAGATCAAATAACAAATTTATCACAAATTGGTATCATAAACCGAGTTGGTCGGGCAGATATATTAATTTCTTTTCTGCGCATCCTATGCAACACAAGGTAAGATTAATTAAAGGACTAATTGATCGTGCGATTTTGCTTTCGAATCCGGAATTCCGACCCGCTAATTTGCTTCTTTTAAAAAACACCTTGAAACGTAATGGTTACTCTATAGAAATGGTCTCTTCTATTATTAAAGATCGTACTTTTGAAATTTACCATCCTATGTTAACAGAGAGACGGAAAGAATTAAAAAAAAAAACGAAATAGGATCAATTAGTTGGAAAAACACTGTTGTATTGCCCTTCTGTAACAATATTTCTAATGACATAAAAAGAATCTTTAGAAAAGCCGGAATTCACACTATTTTTAAATTACCTTTTTACACGAAACAATTGTTCCCTTTAATTAAAGACAAAATACCGCTTTTAAAACATTCTAACATCGTATATTCGATTCCTTGCTTAGGTTGTAATCAAGTTTATATCGGACAAACATCTAGACTTTTAGAGAGACGAGTATATGAACACAAAAGAAATATTTTTTTATCTCCCTTACAACATACGGCTCTTACTAAGCATTCGTTAGAGTTTGATCATAGGTTTGATTTTGACAATGTTAAGATTGTTGATAAGGAAACTAACTTAAATCAGATAATTCTTTTCGAGACAATTCACATGATTAAACAGCCTAGCGTAAATCTTAGGTATGAAACACCTAAAATACAAGAATATTACGCAACATTACTAAAGAAGTAATGTCTTATGATGTTTTTGCTCCATAGAATTTCCTATGATTGAATTAATTTTCTACATATCAGTGATTGGTATGTAACTTTTAGTTGCTCGTTAACACCTTTGAGTGTATAACACACCATATGAGCAAAAATGCTTAGTTATTGTAAACTGTATATCCTTCAATTTTAAATCTCAGGGAGTTTAAATATGTTTTGTAACGAGTAACGATGTTTACCTCGTTTTCACCTTCTGGAAGCTGATGTTTGGTTCACGATATACGTTAGTCTTATTCCAACCGACTCGCGTGTCGTAGGCAGTGCCATAGCACTGTGACTCAATTCTAAGAGCAAAAGCAATATTCTAAACTTTCCTGAAGAAGATCTAAACGGAGATCGAAACGTCGAAAGCTTATATATTTATTATTGCTAAATAATTTGTTTTTTAGTTTGTTAAATTTGTTAGAGATACATGAAACCGAAGGCAGCGAGTCATCGGTATCTCAGCATGGCTGCGCGTCTGTCATGTGTGTGTGTGACCCCCACGCGTATGTGCGTGCCGATGGCGTGAAAGTGTGTGAGTGGAGCGGGCCCACGAGAAGGCGACTGAATAGGCGCATTCGAATAATGGACGCGACCCGAACGTTACGCGGTATAATCCTTTGTGCGCATTTTCGAATAAGATATCCGAAAGAAAGCTTAATAAGTGTCTCGTGAATGTCCCATGTATGTAATAAAACATTTATTACAAAATCCACGCGACAAAATTGACCGAACCTGTGCGCCGAAATCACATATATTATGTATATGTATATGTTTATGTATTTTAGATTGTACGGGAGTTATTGTAAATTATTAATTAATACTAAGACAATTAACATTTTTTCGGTTTCGCAGCGCCAAGTATTTTGAATAAAATATTTATTCGTATTAAAATATTTATTTGTATAAAAATATATCTGCTTAATATTATTTAATACATTTTTTCTTTGTATAAATAGCCATTATGAGTAATGGAATTTTAGCTGTGCATATGTAGTTGTGTCATCTAAAGCGCAGTTGGAAAGCATCTTTATGTACTGGCAGCTCATTTTGATTTCACTTCTTTTTTTAATTTTGTATTTATTATTATCTTCTATGCTTTGTGATTTACTTGATTTGATGTACGTGGCGTAATTTTTTTACTTTTTTGAAGTTTTTGTGGGGATAAGTTATTATTGCATTATTGTGGGAACGAAGGATTTGCGTAAGTGATTGGAACCTTTTTGAGAACGCCAGAGTTTTTAAAAAAAAATAGAATAATATCTGCCAAAATTTGTGAATTTCGGGTGCACTTTTCCCTTTAATCTGTTATTTATAATTATATGAAAAAAATTTTAGACGATGCCAACGAAAAAAGTATTTTTTGATGGTTAATTTTTGAGATTTCAGGTCATAATGTTTTTTTTTAAGTGATCTTATACTTTGATTGTATATTATTACAGAGCATAAAAAGACAAATTCAACGATATATAAAAATGTATATTAACAATATACTAGAATGGAGAAAAACGAGTTACAAAAATAAAAAAATTTCAAATGCGATGAGGCACGGGTTCCCGTTCTCCGATCGATTTCAAATTTTGCACACATTCTTTTTTTTCCCAATGGCACAATCCTGGGGAGTGTCCAAATTTTATCAAATTTGTAACATAGATTTATAGCTACTATTAAAAATAAAAAAACTTTTAAAAAATACATTTTTCTCTGTGATATGGAAAGTTGAGAGTGGAGTGTGTTAGAATTCTGCGTATGATCTTACGGTATCGTTCTAAAAAAATTTGTGACATAAACGTCTTTGTAAACAAATTGCATTACCTGAGTCATCTTTCTATTAAACATTTCAGCAAACCCTCCGATTTTTATCCGCGTGTGATTGCATTTCATTACACACAAATTCAACAATTGTATGATTTTCAATCTAGTGATGTAGACTAAATTAGAAGGGACAGTGATATGAATATTCGGTACAATAACACGGAGGCACTTGACGTTGCGACCTTTACCTTTTGGTGGTGTCATATACCTGGGACCAGGGGTGCACTAGGTGCGTACTTCGATGACCAGAATCGGTACAGTGACCTACATTATATAGTGACCCCCACAATTTCCTTCGATGCATGCCGACTTGCTTGTTCGTAGTACGGGCGTACAGGCGCACCGTAAGGCCGCGCTACCGCGCGAGCCAGGCCGGCAGACTCGCGCTCTGATTGGTGGGAATTCTTTTATAATATCTCGTTAACAAAGCCCTGGTGAACATTTTCGCTAAGGAAAAAGTTATTTCAAATCACCCCACGAGTTACGCCTTTCAAGGACCTACAACATTTTTGGGATACTCTGTAGATTTTACTGCAGAGATGGGCATTATTATTTAAATAACGTATCAAATAAAAGAGACTTTATCTTTCTCCATCGTCGAATAAAAATCATCCGAATTATCTTTATTTGAAGTTCCACGGATGAAGCAGTTAGCAGTTCGAATAAACAAAGTATCTTTGGGGGAGCGGATTTTCTGTCCTCGAAGTGACAGAAAATATAACCTATATGCTATACCCGATTTCCTAAAGATACTGTTGCGGCATAATAATAATGTTTCGGAAGGATGATAAAAAGTTCACAAATGTAGTGCAAAAGAACGAAATAGCCGCTAAACATTTATTGTCATATAGCATATACATAGGTTATATTTTCTGTCACTTCGAGGAGGGGACCACATAATAATCACGCGGATCCAGCCTGCGCATTTTTATTAGCCCAATTCAACATCCAACACAATTTTATATATAATGTTTGTTCATAACTGCTTTCTGCATAGGACGTTTAACTTATTTTGTAATAAGTGTTCTGTTTTAGTGTTTTGATAATAAAAAAATGTCTGACCTGACAAACTTCATTTTCTGGGGACATCCCCTCATCTATTTTTCCTTTTCACTTATAATCCTTTACTGCCACCGTAGCATATTGTAGCAATTAGCACATTTTATGTAATTAAATTGTACAATGAATTTTCTACGTTTGCTCTACCAGCAGACCTTCCGTTTAAATATTTACAAGTACAACGCAACAGGTGAGAATTTATTTCCTTATTCAGAATAGAATGCAGAAATAGAAAACAGTTCCCTCTCGCGTGCACCAGGCAGCCGCGTATCTATGGGTATTACAATTTCTGTGCAGAAAAAACCTGCTGTAATACCCACCTGCCAAATCGGCCAGGTCATGTGACGTGTCTACCCCCTTAAATCCGCGTTTTCACCTGTGCATTCGCCCCAAATGCGCATCGGGCGCGCAGCGAGCGTTCGGCGCGCAGCCAGTGATGCCAGAATCATGGGACGTGGGACAAATCCTTATCCCCACTATGACCTACCGTCGTCTCCCACTATGGCCTACCGTCGTCCCCCACTTTCTTCCCTTTGCACTGCACACAAGCATATCCCTACTACTGTCCGTGTGCTCGGCAGCCGAACAGGCACCACACACGGACAGGAGTAGGGATATGCTTGTGTGCAGTGCAAAGGGAAGAAAGTGGGGGACGACGGTAGGCCATAGTGGGAGACGACGGTAGGACAGAGTGGGGGTAAGGATTTGTCCCACGTCCCACGATTCTGGCATCACTGCGCGCAGCGCGCGTTCGGGCCGATCCGCTTGCTGGCGGTCCATCAAAGCGTGCATTCGCGTCCGAACAATACCATGAAAGTGGACGCCGCAAATTTCACTCAAGCCCGAACGCGCGCCAAACGAGCAAAAAATCGGTGCGCGCCCGATGCACATTCGGGGCGAATGCACAGGTGAGTACGCGGCTTAAGCCGAATATCCGGTTAGTTTTGTAATCGGCGACTAGTCGGCTTCTCGGGGGGCCGATTAATCGGCTAGTCGGCTAGTCGGCTAAAATCCTAGTCGGTACATCTTTAGTCTACAGTGTAGACTCTACACATAATATAAGGAACGCGCCGGTGGCTCTTTGAACGCTGAACGAAGTTGTATACTATTTTCGATCTCCTCGAAACTGGACCACCAACCAAAATAATGTATCCTACATCTTTTATTGTAGCAATTTACACTCTCAGGACTCTATGAACTTTTCTAAAGGACAATGTTAAGCCGCAGAGGGGATTAGTGACCCACGAGCCTACAGCGTATGCTATACACCGTTGGAAAGATATCGCCAAGACAAATCGATTGATACCATTTTTAACTTCGAAACCAGATGCGATCACCTCGAAAAATGGCCTCAAAGTTCGAGATTTTGCGGTTTTGAACAAAAGAAACCGGTAGTAAAATCCCATCCGGCCCGAGGGACCTCGGGTAGGCACCTGAGGGGAAACCGAGGGATGTAAGCGATACTTTAGCAGGGTGGGGCGGCAAACGTGCCTCATGACCTTCATTTCAGGGCCGTGTTGGGCCTGCATTTGCCCCATGGGCCACTAATCCATTGGCGATTTCGTACTGGGCATTAGGAAAGGGACCCATTGGGCAAGCGCAGGCTCAACACGGCCCTGGAATGAAGGTCACGAGGCACATTTGACGCCCCAGCCTGCTAGAGTAACGCTTACATCCCTCGGTTTTTCCTCAGGTGCCTACCCGAGGTCCGTTGGGCCGGTTGGGATTTTACTACCAGTTTCTTTTGTTCAAAACCGCAAAGTCTCGAACTTTGAGGGCATTTTTCGAGGTTATCCCATCTGATTTCGAAGTTAAAAATTGTATCAATCGATTCGTCTTGGCGAGACCTTTGTATAGTATACGCTGTAGGCTCGTGGGTCAGTAATCCCCTCTGCGGCTTAACATTGTCCTTTATGTCACAATTATGTCAGTTCGCTATCGCGTTCGTACAATGACTACTTATCCGTCCAGTTAGTTACACCTCTCCCTCTCCTTGACACTCCCGTGTTACATTATTTGTTGTTCAACGAAGAATCAGAATATTCCTGCCTAAACAACAAATTTGTTGTTTGGGTTTAATTCAGACTTCAATACTGTATACAGGGTGTCCCAAAAATGTCGGACTTCCTTGAAAGGGGTTACTCAGGGGGTGATTTGAAACAACTTTTTCCTTAGCGAAAATATTGTCCGAAGCTTCGTTAAGGAGATATTAACCAAAAACCCCGACCAATCAGAGCGCGCGCCTTCCGCCTGAGTTCCCGCGGTAGCGTTGGCTACGAGGTAGGCGACCGCGCTTGTGCTACGAACGTACGAACAAGCAAGTCGGCATGCATCGAAGGAAACCGCGTTACACATTTTTTTTTTAAAGCAGAATCTTAAATAATAATAATTTGAAGTGAGAGGACAAGAAGTACGTAAATTTCGTTTTTAAATAAGGCATAAACGAAAAGCTAACGTAACAGAAAATGTACGACAAGTGATCGTAATTCGTTATTGAGGTAAAAATCCGTAGTTTAACAACGGCCAACACAACTAAATTTAAAAAATAATATTAGGTGTATGAATAAATTCTTTCCGACTGGAATTTCTATCGCGGTGGTATTCAGAAGCTGCCAGAAAAATGGCAAAAGGTAATGAACAATAATGGAAATTATTGCGATGATCGAGTTGTTTTCATATTTTTTAAATCGAACTGTTATTGTACCCTAAAATCGGAAAGAATTTATTTTCACACCTAATAATCACCAATAAATTAAATAAAACTCACCCTTTCTGGACATTCCTTTCCTTGCTTTCCTTCCCTTTTCGGAAACCTGGCCACTGTACCGATCCTGGTCATCGGCGTCCAGTGCTCAGCTGATCGCAGGGTCAATGTACCGAATATTCACTTCACTGCACGGCTACTAACACTGATCACTGAACCGATCCTGGTCATCGATGGACGAGCCCAGTGCACAGCTGGTTTCAGGTACACGACACCATCCAAGGTTAATGTGCCGAATATTCACTTTACTGCACGGCTACTAACACTGATCACTGAATTTATTTTTCACGGAACGTGTTGTTCCTACGTTATAAAAATTGGTGGCCGCGAAAGGGGCCGATTACTGTTAATTACTGGGACGAGATTACTACTATTACCCGGCGAAAAGAAAACTCGTGGCAGACTGTCTCGGGCTGTGCAGTCCGCTGCTGTGACGATTGGTCGAGTCACCTATTTGGGCACACTTTTAAAGACGGGACACACGTATTTTGGTTATTGGCTGAAGTTGCCACATACATTGTCGCACCGCGCGACGAAGAGATCAAACAAAACACGAGATCGAGTGGGATAGAGCGATTTGACCAAGCGTAGCCTACGCTTTTGTTTTGACGATCGTCGGTCGGATACGTATCTGATCGCTGCACAGCAGCGGACTGCACAGCCCGAGACAGTCTGCCACGAGTTTTCTTTTCGCCGGGTAATAGTAGTAATCTCGTCCCAGTAATTAACAGTAATCGGCCCCTTTCGCGGCCACCAATTTTTATAACGTAGGAACAACACGTTCCGTGAAAAATAAATTCAGTGATCAGTGTTAGTAGCCGTGCAGTAAAGTGAATATTCGGCACATTAACCTTGGATGGTGTCGTGTACCTGAAACCAGCTGTGCACTGGGCTCGTCCATCGATGACCAGGATCGGTTCAGTGATCAGTGTTAGTAGCCGTGCAGTGAAGTGAATATTCGGTACATTGACCCTGCGATCAGCTGAGCACTGGACGCCGATGACCAGGATCGGTACAGTGGCCAGGTTTCCGAAAAGGGAAGGAAAGCAAGGAAAGAAATGTCCAGAAAGGGTGAGCTTTATTTAATTTATTGGTGATTATTAGGTGTGAAAATAAATTCTTTCCGATTTTAGGGTACAATAACAGTTCGATTTAAAAAATATGAAAACAACTCGATCATCGCAATAATTTCCATTATTGTTCATTACCTTTTGCCATTTTTCTGGCAGCTTCTGAATACCACCGCGATAGAAATTCCAGTCGGAAAGAATTTATTCATACACCTAATATTATTTTTTAAATTTAGTTGTGTTGGCCGTTGTTAAACTACGGATTTTTACCTCAATAACGAATTACGATCACTTGTCGCACATTTTCTGTTACGTTAGCTTTTCGTTTATGCCTTATTTAAAAACGAAATTTACGTACTTCTTGTCCTCTCACTTCAAATTATTATTATTTAAGATTCTGCTTTAAAAAAAAAATGTGTAACGCGGTTTCCTTCGATGCATGCCGACTTGCTTGTTCGTACGTTCGTAGCACAAGCGCGATCGCCTACCTCGTAGCCAACGCTACCGCGGGAACTCAGGCGGAAGGCGCGCGCTCTGATTGGTCGGGGTTTTTGGTTAATATCTCCTTAACGAAGCTTCGGACAATATTTTCGCTAAGGAAAAAGTTGTTTCAAATCACCCCCTGAGTAACCCCTTTCAAGGAAGTCCGACATTTTTGGGACACCCTGTATACCATGTAAAGAAGGACCTCAAAATTTTCAACTCAATTGTGAACAACAATGGCACCCCGGAAAAATTTTACAATATAATTGTATGAGAAATACATAGAATCTACTCACCTCCACGGCAATAGATTTATACGGTATCATAGTGAGATTGAATGTCCATCCATGTTGACAGGATTTAACAGGCCAAGATGGATCCGCTGTTGTAATACCATTCTCCAGTTTTTCCTTGTAGTTTACGTCGTACATACTACATCGCGAAAACGGCGTTGCACCTTCAATCTTTAACTCTTCAATTGTTGCTGATGGTATGGACAATGCAATCCTAAGGAGAAATAAAATTTTACTAGCTCTTCCTTGTATTTTCTTTGTATACATCATGGATACATTAAGAATGTCATGGATGATCAGAACAAAACACTTCTCTTACCCAAAAAGACGATAAAACAATAAATACTGACAAAGGTACTGGTAGACTGACAATGAGTACATGATACCTTGTATTGTAAGTTAAATGAATCAAGTGGTTTCTTTATTACAATTTGCTATAAAAACTTTTTTTTTAAACATACACCTACAGCAATAACCATACATTTGTGTTGGTGCGTAGGGAAATGTTTGGTAATTATGGCCCTCAGATGGCGCTGTTGGCTGTGTCAGACGGACGGCAGAATCTGCTGCCGATCTGACATCAGGCACTGATACCAGGCTCTGCACCTCAGAACGCAGCCAAATTAGGACACAGACGACTACGGTTCTGACGTCAGACTCTACGCTCTCATGCCAGACGCTGCTACCAATCTGATGTCAGACTGCAGACAGATGGTTATGTGGGTATTTTCATAGAAACTGCGGTGCGAAATTGTAATTATTTTAGGCTATAAAATAGGCCTTCCGAATGGCCCCAGTGGCGGATGGACACGAGGTTTGAAGGGAGGGGTGGGGAGGGTGTGTGGACCCTAACCTAAAATTGTAGCTTCTGGTCTTTATTAGTTTCCGAGGTATTAATAAAAATCTTTCAGTATTTCTGTTGACTTATTCCGACACAACGCATTCCACCTTCCAACTTATCCCATGTATTAGGGGAGGTGGGGCAAGACGGGTTACCCTCCGTATCTCGTGATACAAACGCACTAATCAAAATTGAGCATACGGGTTAGACGCGTCGCTATCGGCGCCGTCAGTGAGCAGCGAATTAGTGAAATATGTGGACGCGTGACGAAGTTAGATCAGAATTTATAATTTATTGGGACATCCTTACTTTTTTCTTATTTTTAGCACTCGTGACAGTTATATAATCATATAGAAGATCTTCGGTACATGTATGTGTTTCTGAGGCAGAATTTAGCTGGGTATAAGGTACGTATGTTATTTTATACTTTTGTAAATAATGTTTCGGGCAGTGTTCATATGATTGTAGTGCGACGAGAAGGGGCATGATGGGGTAATGAAAATGAGAGTTACCCCATCATGCCCCTCACAAACCTTGAAATAAAAATCAAAGTTTCTCATTGTTCCAGGATGGTTAGAAACTACAGACGAAAGACGGACCGAGGAAAATGATACTTCTTTTCTATTAATTAGTCCTAAAGAACTGATTCCCTTGTGCAAAGGTGGATAAGCTGCTAAATATGTGGCAAATAGGCTCATTTCTCCTGTGTTGATGTCGGAGATGAGGACGACGAAGCCATACATGTCTGCCTCCTCTGTCAACCCAATAAATAATTACTTTATATATATATATGGATCATTCCACGTCAACCGGATCACCTTCGAGTCCAAAATTTGGGGAAACGTAGACAAACGTGTGAGGGCTTAAATTGTTCGCCTGCACATGTACTTTCGAAAGAAAGTTGGCATTTTGAAAAATTCAATATGGCGGCTACAATCTGCGAAATTGGGAGATAGTTTAGTAATACTATTAATAAAAATCCGAAAATGACTCGAACGGCTTGAAAATGAAGTGATTACGAATTGACATGAGTCGCTGATTACGAATCTGAAGTGAGCATTGACGAATTCAAAATGGTGGATTCAATATGGCGACTATACACCCAAGATCTTGTTCCAAGGGACTGTAAGTTACTCAAAATGATAATGAAATAATTACTCGGGGTTTTTGGGGCCACTGATCACGTATCTGAAGCCAGATTTCCAAAATTCAAAATGGCGGATGGAACATGGCCGACCAAAATTTTGGAAAATGTTCAATTTTCATGAAAATTTGCATGTAGGGGTTCTTTAGAGCGCTCGTTACGAATTCGCTGTCAGATTTCCAAAATTCAAAATGGCGGATGGAACATGGCTGACCAAAATTTTGAAAAATGTTAAATTTTCATTAAAATTTGCATGTAGGGGTTCTTTGGAGCGCTCGTTACGAATTCGCTGTTAGATTTCCAAAATTCAAAATGGCGGATGGAACATGGCCGACCAAAATTTTGAAAAATGTCAAATTTTCATGAAAATTTGTATGAAGGAGTTCTTTGGGTTTCTTGTTACGAATTCGCAGTCAGATTTCCAAAATTCAAAATAGCGGATCCTATACCAACGCGACGGCCGGGAATATAAGGGCCCTCGAATGGGTGGGATTCTAGGACCCACACAGCACCATAACATTGCAGCAACGTCTCTGCAATGATGCGGTGCAAGATGGCAATATTGCAACATAACATTACAGAGACGTTGCAGGTTCAGTCCTATGTCCGCCTTAGCAATATTGCAAGTGTGTGTTTTTGCAAAGTTGCGGCAACATTACGAATATGTAGTCCTGCAACGTTCCGGCAATGATTCTGCAACGAAACTGCAAAATTGTGGCAATGATCCTGCAACTCTTCGGCAATATTGCGGTGCGAGATTGCAATGTTGCACCGCATCATTGCAGAGAAGTTGCAGGTTCACTCCTATGTCCGCCTTAGCAATATTGCAGGAGTGTTTTTTGCAAAGTTTTGGGAACATTACAAATATGTAGTCCTGCAACGAAACGGCAAAATAGTGGCAATGATCCTGCAACTCCATTGCACCGCATCATTGCAGAGACGTTGCAGGTTCACTCCTATGTCCGCCTTAACAATATTGCAGGAGTGTAATTTCCGCCGCAACGTTTCGGGCAGTGAGGGGGGACGCGACGACGTGAATGTGTGCAGAATCGTAGTTGTACAACGCCCGTGTGTCTTTTTCTCATAGAAAATTCTTTTACCCCAGGGGGATTCGAACCGAGGACCTGTAGCATCGTAGACGAACACTTTACCGCCGCAGCTACAACCGCTGATTGATAAGATTGCTTAGTTATTCGAACTTATACTCCTGCCGTGCAATACTTTAAACTCAAATTATTCAAAAACGAAGGCTCATTTGACAAACCCCATTAGGGTTTTGTAACACTATAGGTGCGTACTACAAATTTCACCCGGTGTCGTTTTAGGTTAGGTTGGAAAACAGTCTTTAGACTAAACCTTTACATTTGTCTTCTCTTCTCTCTTTTCTCTTGCTAGATTGTATATACGTATTTGTGCAATAAAGACGTTTAATAATAATAATAATAATTTCAGCCATTAAAAAATATAGTACCTATTTTATCTAAAATAATTAAATTGATCTTCGAATCTCCTCTATAAGTTCATGTACCTACATACAACTCCCGCGATAACACTTTTTTCATATCTTCAACGGCCAACGAGATATTCTAGCGTATCCAGTTAAATGAAACACGCCGTAGAAACCACTCGACGTCATGTACATTAGGATGGTCCTTATTTTTCAACTTCCGTTTTATTTTGGTCGCTCTCCCCTAAATTGTGACACTTGGTGAGAAAATGATGTGTGCAAAATTTTAAAGTGACTGGGTAACGGGAACCCGTGCCACATTTGTGTTAAAGTTTTGAAATTTTAGTGACTTCACGTCAATTTCGCACATCATTGTGTTCCGCTATTATGGAGGAATTAGTGATTATTTTTTAATAAAAGTACAATTTCTTAGGTGTATAATAGTATCATTTCTGTGTGACTTCAAACAGTATTCTCAGAATCTCTGAATTTTACCATTAAAATTAGCGTACAACAGCGTCGGAGCCATTATGCGCGGCTACGTGAAGTCTTATTTCACGACTTCCGATTTCTTTTGTTGCACCCTCCAAAATTGTAACACTAGACGGAAAAATGATCCCTGAAAAAATTCAAATTGATTGGACGTCGGCAACCCGTGTCGCACTTTAATTGAAGTTTTGAAGTTTTAGCGATTTTATGTCAATTTTTTTAAATAATTTGATACTGCCCTATTATAAAGGATTACTTAATAGTTCCTTAAAAACTATTGTCTTTTCTGATATTTATAATAATGATATATAGACACAACTTTAAATAATTTACTCAAAAACTTGTGTCGTAGATTCCCACGACCACGGAGATCTAGAAGAGAAACTTGACATATAACGCTGCGGTTTAGCTACTGTATGCAACTACGTGAATATTCCAGGCTTTTCCCTATGAAAATGCTTCTAATGAAAGAACTTCTAATATCATAGAAAAAAAATCGTTACCTGGCAATCGTGAATATTACCGCGTTTTACTTGGTAAAGGCGGATTGTTTGGTTTTTCCAAACCAAATTTTTTAATAGGTACAATATACCTACAGACTTTTTAGGAAAGGACCCTTCATTGTGGAAGAACGACACGTTATATCAGAAAACTTTACAAAGTACAACACATTTATAAGTGACAAATGATAGGTACCACTGAACGTTATGTCAAACTTATATCAGAATATAATAATCTGCTGACAAAAAATGAGGAAGAAAAACAATATATTTTACAAATAATTGAAGATTATAGGAGACTTTACCCTAATGTAAACAAATTTACAAACACAGAATATAATACAGGGTGTCCCAAAAATGTCGCGTTTCCTTGAAAGGGGTGACTCAGGGGGTGATTTGAAACAACTTTTTCCTTAGCGAAAATATTGTCCGAAGCTTCGTTAAGGAGATATTAAGCAAAAACCCCGACCAATCAGAGCGCGCGCCTTCCGCCTGAGTTTCCGCGGTAGCGTTGGCTACGAGGTAGGCGACCGCGCTTGTGCTACGAACGTACGAACAAGCAAGTCGGCATGCATCGAAGGAAACCGCGTTACACATTTTTTTTTTAAAGCAGAATCTTAAATAAGAATAATTTGAAGTGAGAGGACAAGAAGTACGTAAATTTCGTTTTTAAATAAGGCATAAACGAAAAGCTAACGTAACAGAAAATGTACGACAAGTGATCGTAATTCGTTATTGAGGTAAAAATCCGTAGTTTAAGAACGGCCAACACAACTAAATTTAAAAAATAATATTAGGTGCATGAATAAATTCTTTCCGACTGGAATTTCTATCGCGGTGGTATTCAGAAGCTGCCAGAAAAATGGCAAAAGGTAATGAACAATAATGGAAATTATTGCGATGATCGAGTTGTTTTCATATTTTTTAAATCGAACTGTTATTGTACCCTAAAATCGGAAAGAATTTATTTTCACACCTAATAATCACCAATAAATTAAAGAAAACTCACGCTTTCGGACATTCCTTTCCTTGCTTTCCTTCCCTTTCCGGAAACCTGTGTCACTAGGCCACTGTACCGATCCTGGTCATCGGCGTCCAGTGCTCAGCTGATCGCAGGGTCAATGTACCGAATATTCACTTCACTGCACGGCTACTAACACTGATCACTGAATTTATTTTTCACGGAACGTGTTGTTCCTACGTTATAAAAATTGGTGGCTGCGAAAGGGGCCGATTACTGTTAATTACTGGGACGAGATTACTACTATTACCCGGCGAAAAGAAAACTCGTGGCAGACTGTCTCGGGCTGTGCAGTCCGCTGCTGTGCAGCGATCAGATACGGATCCGACCGACGATCGTCAAAACAAAAGCGTAGGCTACGCTTGGTCAAATCGCTCTATCCCACTCGATCTCGTGTTTCGTTCGATCTCTTCGTCGCGCGGTGTGACAATGTATGTGGCAACTTCAACCAATAACCAAAATACGTGTGCCCCGTCTTTAAAAGTGTGCCCAAATAGGTGACTCGGCCAATCGTCACAGCAGCGGACTGCACAGCCCGAGACAGTCTGCCACGAGTTTTCTTTTCGCCGGGTAATAGTACTAATCTCGTCCCAGTAATTAACAGTAATCGGCCCCTTTCGCAGCCACCAATTTTTATAACGTAGGAACAACACGTTCCGTGAAAAATAAATTCAGTGATCACTGTTAGTAGCCGTGCAGTGAAGTGAATATTCGGTACATTAACCCGGACGCAGTGTGATCAGCTGAGCACTGGGCGCTACCCAACCATAAATCTTTTCGTCCACCGATAACCAGGATCGGTACAGTGACCCAGTGACACAGGTTTCCGGAAAGGGAAGGAAAGCAAGGAAAGGAATGTCCGAAAGGGTGAGTTTTCTTTAATTTATTGGTGATTATTAGGTGTGAAAATAAATTCTTTCCGATTTTAGGGTACAATAACAGTTCGATTTAAAAAATATGAAAACAACTCGATCATCGCAATAATTTCCATTATTGTTCATTACCTTTTGCCATTTTTCTGGCAGCTTCTGAATACCACCGCGATAGAAATTCCAGTCGGAAAGAATTTATTCATACACCTAATATTATTTTTTAAATTTAGTTGTGTTGGCCGTTGTTAAACTACGGATTTTTACCTCAATAACGAATTACGATCACTTGTCGTACATTTTCTGTTACGTTAGCTTTTCGTTTATGCCTTATTTAAAAACGAAATTTACGTACTTCTTGTCCTCTCACTTCAAATTATTCTTATTTAAGATTCTGCTTTAAAAAAAAAATGTGTAACGCGGTTTCCTTCGATGCATGCCGACTTGCTTGTTCGTACGTTCGTAGCACAAGCGCGGTCGCCTACCTCGTAGCCAACGCTACCGCGGGAACTCAGGCGGAAGGCGCGCGCTCTGATTGGTCGGGGTTTTTGCTTAATATCTCCTTAACGAAGCTTCGGACAATATTTTCGCTAAGGAAAAAGTTGTTTCAAATCACCCCCTGAGTCACCCCTTTCAAGGAAACGCGACATTTTTGGGACACCCTGTATATTGAAAAATACATAGAATATAATAATATGCTAATTTATTACCTTCAATCTATAATATATAACTTAAATTTCAATAGAGAGTGTTTCGTTTACAACTATGTAAAAAAATTTAATTCCTAAGTACTAATACTATAATCATTATTACAAAAACAAACAATACACTTGGGCATCAAAAGAACTATAATTTGACTCGAACTGCGTACAGTAGCTTATACGCTGCGTTATATACTAATTTTAAGAGATAAAACTCAAAGATTTCGTATATATTTTTGTAAGTAACACGCATATTATTATTATACATCTAATAAATTGTGCTTTTATTAAAAAATATTCACTGATACTTCAAAAATAGCCAAAAACAATTATGTTCGAAACTGACGAGAAATCACTAAAATTTCAAAACTTTAACTCAAATGTGGCATGGGTTGCCATTGTCCGATCACTTTGAAATTTTGCACATATCATTTTCTCATCAAGTGTCACAATTTAGGGGGGTGCGATAAAAAAGAACTCATAAAAAATGTTGACCCCTATAGCTAAGGACCACCCTAATGTACATATTTCGAAAAATTTTGACAAAGTCATAGTTGCTTCAGAATATTGTTGTAATGTTTCCACAAGTTTTCACTACAGTATTGCACGACGATGTGCGCGCAATATTGCAGAAATATTGTAGGACTGTTGCCACTGGAACATTGCACGTCGATGTGCGCGCAATATTGCAGAAATATTGTAGGATCGTTGCCAATGGAACATTGCACGGCAACGTTCTTGCAATATTGTAGGATCGTTGCCACTGGAACATTGCACGACGATGTGCGCGCAATATTGCAGAAATATTGTAGGACCGTTGCCACTGGAACATTGCACGTCGATGTGCGCGCAATATTGCAGAAATATTGTAGGATCGTTGCCAATGGAACATTGCACGGCAACGTTCTTGCAATATTGTAGGATCGTTGCCACTGGAACATTGCACGACGATGTGCGCGCAATATTGCAGAAATATTGTAGGACCGTTGCCACTGGAACATTGCACGACGATGTGGGCGCAATATTGCAGCAATATTGCAGGATCGTTGCCAACGGAACATTGCACGGCAACGAAATGGCAATATTGCTGCAATATTGTAGGATCATTGCCACTCCAATAATGCACGACAATATTGCATGAACGTTCCTACAATATTGCAATGCAAGCTGCAACAACGTAATATTGCAGCAACGTCCCTGCAATACTGCTGCAACCAGGTGTGCTGTATGGGGAGAGTACAAAGTAAACAGGCGGAAAGAAAGTGAAGTAGATGGTTACTTCTTCTTCAGTTTTAAAATTTTTTCTTTGCAGATCCATCATACTGAATGTGCAATTTTAATGTTTGACAATCCGATCTCATATTCTTAATTAGATAAGTCTTGTCATTCTTTTCGTTTGCTGATAAACAATCCTTCATATTTTACGCATCTTGTACTGCATAATGTATCAATTATGAAGTTAATACTGTACAATGGTTATAGGGTCTTCTTGCGTCAGAATATCTCTTTACCTTTAATCTCTTTTTCGAAATCGGTATAAATGCATGACTCATTTGAATGTTGGTCACAGGGGGCGCACAAGAAAATCTTTTATGGAGGAACCTCTGAGTCCTTTTATGACTCTCCTTACTGTAATAAAAGAGTCGCATGTTTGCAAATTTCTTCTTTGCCCAAATAAAAAGAGCTTCCGATTTTAAAACCGAAGATGAAGTAACCATCTACTTCAGTTTATTTCCGCCTGTTTACTTTGTACTCTCCTAGAATCCCACCCATTCAAGGGCCCTTATATTCCCGGCCATTGCGTTGGTATCGGATCCGCCATTTTGAATTTTGGACATCTGGCAGCGAATTCGTAACGAGCGCTCCAAAGAACCCCTACATGCAAATTTTCATGAAAATTGAACATTTTTTAAAATTTTGGTCGGCCATGTTCCATCCGCCATTTTGAATTTTGGAAATCAGGTAGCGAATTCGTAACGAGCGCTCCAAAGAACCCCTACATGCAAGTTTTCATGAAAATAGAACATTTTTCAAAATTTTGGTCGGCCATGTTCCATCCGCCATTTTGAGTTTTGGAAATCTGGCTTGAGATACGTGATCAGTGGCCCCAAAAACTCCGAGTAATTATTTCATTATCATTTTGAGTAACTTACAGTCCCTTGGAACAAGATCTTGGGTGTATAGTCGCCATATTGAATCCACCATTTTGAATTCGTCAATTCTCACTTCAGATTCGTAATCAGCGACTCATGTCGATTCGTAATCACTTCATTTTCAAGCCGTTCGAGTCATTTTCGGATTTTTATTAATAGTATTACTAAACTATCTCCCAATTTCGCAGATTGTAGCCGCCATATTGAATTTTTCAAAATGCCAACTTTCTTTCGAAAGTACATGTGCAGGCGAACAATTTAAGCCCTCACACGTTTGTCTACGTTTCCCCAAATTTTGGACTCGAAGGTGATCCGGTTGACGTGGAATGACCCATATATACTTTATTTATATTGTTTTTTAATTGGTACCCCATCTGGCCCCACGACTTTTTCTGAATTTTTTTATTTATTCCATTGAAACCTGTAAAACTTAGGTTGATTCACAGTTATACTGAAAGACTTATTACCAAAGAATGGTTCAGACATAAAATTGATTAGTTGATTATGAAAATCTGTGTTTTATTCATCATCAAACCTTAACTACCCCGTCTTGCCCCACCTTCCCCTAGTATTGGTTGGGGATTGGTTCGACGTGCCACGGCGCCGTTGGAATTCACCCTAAAGCATGGTTACGCACCGCCTTAGTAGCATTTATTTGTTGGGAGTTTGTTGGGCCAATGACGTGTTATCCGTTGGCCAACTGTTGAAGTGTCGCGCTATTTTTAAATGGGCCAACGATTGTAACCAACGCAGGCCCAACGTTACTTAACATAAAGACCCAACTGAAGGTTTCTTTCCAAACGACGTCTTAAAGACGTCCAGAAGGCTTCCTTAAGAACTTCAAAAGACGTCGTAAAGACATCTTCTTCAGGTCTGGTTTAGGAAAAAAAAATTTCGTGGCAAGGAGAATCGAACCCAAACTTTCCGCATACGAAGCAACCGCTGTTCGTAACAACCTTCTTTTTAAAAAACTGTTTATTGTGAAGGGTGGTACAATCACAGAGTTTATAAAGCACCAAAAACATAATATAAGAAAATTGCCATACAATCATATTCTTAAATAGCTAATTGTTCGACGGCTTCGAAAACTTTTAGCTAGACGTCACTGTTAATTTTAACTATAGTAAACAAAAAATACTTTGGTGTAGATAATATTGCCATATTAAACGCTCTATATCACATAAATTAGTAAAATATATCATGGGAAAACGCTGCCTCGGCATAGGGCAAAGGAAAAACCAACGAACCAATCTTAATAAATACGGCTAAAACTACAACTAAGAACTAGACTTACAACATAAAAATATATACAAAGGAACAGAGGTCCGTAATCACGCCGGTATTGCACACAGTTTATAGTTAATAATATACAAAAGTCAGTCTGTGTATGTAGCTTACGGAACATTCGCACAAAGGTGTCTAATGCCGAGTTTACACCAAGGCGAACACGAACAAAAACATTGTTCGCGAACGTTTTCGCCTGTTCCTGTCGTGTCCACACCGCCGCAAACATGAACAAACCTCAGCGTACGAATCGTATGTGAACGTTTTGTTCTGTTTGCGGCAGTGTGGACACGACAGGAACAGGCGAAAACGTTTGCGAACAATGTTTTTGTTCGTGTTCGCCTTGGTGTAAACGCGGCATTAGACAGCGATCAGCTAGATCTGTCATGTGCACGCTGTCAGCAGACAGCCACCAATATTTTTCAAAATTAAGTCTCCGGAAATCCATAAAGTCTCTTTTGGGGATAGCGGTTGAGAACCAAAATCTAGGTCTATCAGCCCAAAAATCTAGGTGACAGAACACGACTCTTTTCACTTTTGTCAGCTTTGTTACGACGCCAATGATATATGAGCGGAATATTGTCCGAGTTTTGGATTAACCCCAGATTATTACAGTAGGTAAACGCCTATGGCGATACGTAACCTGCGGTGAGCTGCCTACGAGTGAAGTCCTCCCCTTGGGAAGCAAGAAAATTAATAACTGTATTGTTGATTTTCGGTAATCTACAGAAGTAATCCCGGGTGAGGTTTATCATGAATGTGTCGATTCTCGGATGTTCGTAACTACCCAACACACTTCCTTGTAAACACTTCTAATATCTAGTTACATAACTCGTATTAATTGTTTATGAACGCGAAATATTCTACAAAATATCATCATTCGACCTTTAGACTCATTCCATAAAATTTCACATTTGTCTTAAGACAGACGTCCTCATTACGTATTTATAAATAAGAAAAGAAAAATCACAACTTGGAATATAATAACAGGTTTTTGGCAAATGTAGCAAATTTTCTGACGTTTGTAAGGCGACATTTAATCATCGTTGTAATTTTTTTGTTAATTAACCAAACAGTAATTGTAGGCCCAACATTGAATATTCGTTGGCAAACTGTCGTAACTTCTTTGCCGTAGGCCCTATGTTGGGAATTTGTAGACAAAAACACTAACTATATTCAAACTAATTCCCAACTGTTGGCTACTGTTGGCCAACCAAAAATGCTACTAGGGCGATGCAATGTGAGTTTGGAGATTTGAACCAGCAACTTGCGGATGCGACCCATCCTATTATACAGGGTGTTACTCTATTGATAGCTAGTCAATAATCTAAAGGAGGGGGATTCTAGAAGCCAAAATAAGACGAAAATGTAGAATACAATTTTTTAATATTTCGATTCGTCCTCGAGAAAATTGACTTTGAATTTCAGCTAAATACGCGTGCATTTTAGGCGCCTGAGGGACACGCCGAGCTAAGGGGAACGCGTCCAGCTGTCCGTGAAACATGGGGGGGGGGGCAGTTACGTTGAAAAAATTGTACAAAAAAATTAACAATAATTTTTTATTAATATTTCGGAAACTAATAAATACCCGAAGATATAATTATAGATTTAGCGTCCACAACCCCTCTACACCCTTCCCCTGGAACCTCGTGCCCATCCGCCACTGGGGCCATTCGGAAGAATATTTTTAGTTTAAACGGTACTTGAATTAGGTTGTAAATGACAACCATTATCAAATTTTAGCTGAAAAATAAACTTTTTTAATTTCTCCTTTATTTCGCCTTAATTGCCACTATTTCTTAATATTTTTCTTTCGTTATCATTCCATTTATTCTTATTACGGGAACAATTTTTACAACTTATGTCTGTGTTTGCTTCGTATAAATGATTAATTACCCTACAGCCTACACATCCGTTATCTCCACCTTGAAAACAATGTAAGATCTGTCACATGTTCCCAAGAAGCCAAGTGGTATGGGCCTCTTTTTCACTACGGATTGGTTTTTTCTCAGAGTAAAGAAAATTTAATATAATTCTACTCGGTGAAACATTCATGCTATTATACATATTAGGAGATGGTGCTATTGCACTACATTACAGTAACGAATCAATGGTATAAAGAAACGAAAATTTATGCATATGTGGCATGTGCCTGATATCCACCGAGCCCGTCAATTCTGTTCGTGAGTATGATTAGTCCAAGACTGACAGTTAATCAATAACAGTTTCGGTAGGTTTTTACCGATCGTCTTCTAACTTCGGTTGCGAGTAGCAGTAGGCCATGAAGTTAATAACTTTCAAGGAGAGTATCCCAGGAGTCCGCCTCCGATTGCATTGCTTTTTGGATAGGTTTTAGAGGACCGAAAAATAAGATGTACATGCTTTTTTATAGCGGCCCGTTTTCGTATTTAGAGGGTGAAACCACCCTTTAAATTTCATGAGGATAGGTGGTGCCCGCCTCCGATTGCTTTGGTTTTTGGCCAAAGCAATCGGAGATGAACAGCTGAAAATCTTATAACTTTGAGGGATGGTTTCACCCCCAAACATGCAAAGAGGCCAATATAAAAAGCACGTATATCTTATTTTTCGGTCCTCTAAAACAGGGTTGACTAACTGGTGGCTCACGGGCCACCGGGGGCACCTCCACCCAGTGATGCCAGAATCGTGGGACGTGGGACAAATCCTTACCCCCACTATGACCTACCGTCGTCTCCCACTATGGCTTACCGTCGTCCCCCACTTTCTTCCCATCGGACTGCACACAAGCATATCCCTACTCCTGTCCATGTGCTCGGCAGCCGAACAAGCAGCGCACACGGACAGGAGTAGGGATATGCTTGTGTGCAGTGCGATGGGAAGAAAGTGGGGGACGACGGTAGGCCATAGTGGGAGACGACGGTAGGTCATAGTGGGGGTAAGGATTTGTCCCACGTCCCACGATTCTGGCATCACTGCCTCCACCTTGCTGTCACGCTGAACGGCCCCCTCCATACCTACCAGACACTGACGATCGCAGTCGAAAAGAGAAGGAAAGAAAGCGGAATCCACTGCGATCGTCAGAGTTTGGTAGGTATGGAGGGGGGCCGGTCAGCGTAGCAGCACAGACGAGGTATAGAATAGACCTATCACCTTATGGATGTTCGTGTCACCACCCAAACCGTGTTACCGACCCATAATTTCAGGACTGAATTCAGCGGCCTCTGTACATGAACAGCGTCCAACTCAGCAACTACACTGAAATGTGTTGAAATTTTAAAAGGTGTGTGCGTGCTTGTATACGTGTGACTCGTTTAGAGTGAGAATTTGACATAGAGGGCGGGCTTTCGCTACGCTACGCTTTAGCTCGGTTGTCAACGACTCAAACGCCAAAATATGGTACTTCTTCAGAGCTTATACAAGCTATAAATTGCAAGATGACATTGATAGTTAGTATTTTACGTGTAGTGGAACACTTAACTAACATTTTCACGTGTCGTACGCCGAAAAATATTAAAAATTTACGCTGTTACTGACATTCCCGCAAAACTCTGCAGTCCATCCTACCGAGACCATCCTAAAATTTTCGAAGCTCGGGCATCCAGCGGTCGCTGGAAACCCTCCGAACGCGGGGCCGGTGAATGATTGTAGTGGACTGCGTCCGTGAGGCGGTGTTGACATTTTCGTCTGTCCCCGCGCGCGTAGGTTCCAGTTTTAACGGATGATCCTGTAGACCAGGCCTTCCCAAGTAGGGGAAATCTGCTCCCAAAACAGATGTTTCGGTTCTCCCTCCAACGCTGCGCCTTAGCTGCTAAGGCCGCTAAGGTGGGACGAGTTCTGCTACCCTCTCTCCGAGGGCACAGTAACGTCGCTGGGAAGCATGTTGGGCGCTTTAGGGCGAAAGTACCAAATGTGTCAAATTTTTATAGGAAATTTCATAATGACTTAAAAATAGTAGGAAAAATTAAAATTTAAACTAGCATTTCAAAATGACGTAAAAATAATTTAAAAAAATGTATTACATACAACGATACAGTAATACAATAATCGTAGTGATGTCTTTTCATTAGAAAAATATATTCATTTTTATAAAAATACAAGTAGTAGTTATTTTCTAAATTTTCGTACAATACATAAATACCTACATTTTATATTTTAAACAACTTTCGTACAATGCAAATGTGTTATACATTTAAAGTTAAACTTTAACTGACATGGACGTCAATATTTATAATCTGACAGAGGAAAAGTGGCAGAAACGTTTCTCGCGGAAACGTAAAGCCTAAAAATATTATTGTATGTACATATATGTAAAAAGTAAAACGGTATAATATTATGTGAATTTTATATTAATTTTGTTAAATTTCATATTGTAAGCGTTGATATTTAATTCAAAACTATTATGGAATAAAATTATATTATACACAAAATGTGTATAAAATGCATATTTCTATAACATGTATATAATGTGTATATATTGTACAAAAATTTATAAAATAAGTAGTGATTGCATTATTCATAAAACTGAATAAAATGTATAACACATTTGCATTGTACGAAAGTTGTTTAAAATATAAAATGTAGGTATTTATGTATTGTACGAAAATTTAGAAAATAACTACTACTTGTATTTTTATAAAAATGAATATATTTTTCTGATGAAAAGACATCACTACGATTATTGTATTACTGTATCGTTGTATGTAATACATTTTTTTAAATTCTTTTTGCGTCATTTTGAAATGCTAGTTTAAATTTTAATTTTTCCTACTATTTTTAAGTCATTATGAAATTTCCTATAAAAATTTGACACATTTGGTACTTTCGCCCTAAAGCGCCCAACATGCTTCCCAGCGACGTTACTGTGCCCTCGGAGAGAGGGTAGCAGAACTCGTCCCACCTTAGCGGCCTTAGCAGCTAAGGCGCAGCGTTGGAGGGAGAACCGAAACATCTGTTTTGGGAGCAGATTTCCCCTACTTGGGAAGGCCTGCTGTAGACCAGCGCCGTTCAGGAGTTGCCGCGTAGGGCAACTGGTCAGACAGCCCGGGGCAAACACTTGCTGGCGGCGCGCAAGCCACGCCACCCCGGGCAATACGGTACAGATGCCTAGGATGAACAAGGACCGTCGCCTCCCTACGCATCTACGAGCCTGTACTCCCGCCACAACCATTCCTCCCCACTCCGCTCTAACGATAGTTGACGTCACTGCCCCGAGCTTTGCTCGCAGCGTTTGCCCCGGGAAAATGCGGCTGCCCATGCCCTGAAAACGGTAGCCTGACCGGCGCTGCTGTAGACCTTCTATACCTGTCATTGTGGGGATTAGTACCGCGCCACATTTAGACCTAGTGTACCTATGCTGGCTATTCAGAGGACATCTTAGCGCCGTATGCCACAGTGCAATTACCCAAAACATCATAATAATTTATAACATCTTCGACGACATATTCTCGAAGACGCGATTTTGCACAGTATAGGAGTAAACTACGCATATAATAATAGTTATTATACGGCTAAAAATAAAAATCCAAAATATCCGCATTTGTTATACTGGTCCATAATTTACTTGAAATTTGCCATCAATGTTCATAAAGATATCCGGATAAATTATATCAAACATACGCTCCATACACATCGTTGAGCGCGTTTTGAAATGCATAACAAAAAATATACAATAGTTCCATTTAAAAAAAAATTACGATGATATTGAAATCTCTGTAAATAATAGTTCAAACGTAAATCCTAATATTCTATTCAGTTTCCTCCATCAAATAAAAAAAAACTTTAATATGAAACATTTTTTTGCTATTTCAATAGTTAGAAAAAGAATAGCGTGTATACGAACAAATCGGGCATACTGTATAAACTTACTGAAACATCAGTTAACTTTTCGCCAGAAAAATGGACAAATAAATGTTAATTGTTAGTATATAGTTTAAACAAATAAATTTTTCGTATAGCTGTGGAGGAGAATGAATTCCCTTTTCAAAAAATATGTATCAAATATTTTTGGCTACTCTACAGACTTGCAAAGTTGCACCATATCGGTGTATACGGGTTTGATATGTTACTCTTAAAGAATATTATACGGTAGAAGGATATTATTATTTATTATTATTGTTATTACTATATGTCTGTATGATATCGTATAGACCATCATTAATGTATGCGCAAACACATGATGTATGGGTGGGGTGCAGCAACAGGTGCTCTTAAAAAAAAAACCATTAAAGCACTCTTTTTACAAATTACGTTATTGCGAGCGAATAACGAAGCGAATACTTTTTATATTTTTGGTAAACTAAAACCAATTTCAATATTGTTTACAGTGTACTCCGGCTTCACTAGATACATATATGTATAAGCGGTATACTGTAATATTTCAATACTATGAAAATTATGTATTAGTTTCTTCAAAGTGTATTTAACAAGCAAATGTCGCAAGTAAAATTTATAAATCGAAAAAACTAAAGAAAGGAATAAAAAGATGTGCAAACGTAAGATGCATTAGGAAAAAACAATTATAGTTTGGTTGTAATCGAAAATTGTATTTTGAAGTTGGAAAATAATACGAAGAAACTAAACAAGCAATAGAACATAGGCGGATAAAGAACAAACAGTAGAAAGATAATTGACTCAAAAACAAAAGTCAAGGATAACCGCATGCAGCGAAATGGTGGATTTTCTTCAATCTTTTTCACCTTTAAATAAAACACTTGTCCTTCTTTCCTAACTGACGGGATAGTGCGAAAAGCCAAAGAACCTACAAAGATAAACAGTAGGAGAGACGAAAGAAATAGGTATGTAACAGACACTTCGACAGCGAAAATAGAAAATCTGTTAAAGTACACTCAGTTTTAATTTAAAAGAAAACAATTCCATCGAACAAAAGTAAAAAGATTACGAAGTAAATAAGATAAGTAGGTAATAAAAATGCAATTAGAATTACCTGAAAGAGTAAGTAAATGACATATCGACGTGCGTTACGAAAAGTAGCACGTTTCATATTTCTTACAAAAAAGAACAGCACGTTTCAGTTTGTCACGTAAAAAAATACATTCCATCGTTTCTGACGAATATTAGCATGTTTGGTCTTCCGCAGCGAAAACTAACATATTTGGCAGCTTCGCCAAGAAGAATAGTAGATTTCGTACTTTGCGGCGGAAACTAGCGCATTATCCTGTTGAAGTCCATTTTGCATCCAAGGATCCAACTTTTAAAAATATTGTTTAATAAATAATAACTCCATCTAACCTCCAAAAGGAAACACATATGAAAATTTTAATCTCCATAATTTAAGTACGGTATTTTAATGTTTAAGAAATTACCGTCCTAGTACTAAATAAAAATCGCGTCAGTATTTAAGTTGACGCGCTCGATGTTTCGTAGCCAACCGTACAAACGAGCTGATTTTCGTCGCTATAAACCAGGGCTCTCCAAGGTGCCGTACGCGTACGCTCGGGGTTTTCCCACTCTCGTCCGCGTTGTCAGGGATACCGCGCGACGCTAACCGCGAAGACGCTAGCCCGGCTAGCCCGTCATGGCAGCCTTCGCAGCGTCGCGCGGTCTCCTTGGCAACGGAAGGTACGCTGCGCCAGAGGAAGATTGGAAGGGGAAGCAGGCGCGTGAGGGGCCCCTACGCTGGAGAGCCCTGCTATAAACGGAACATGCTACTTTTCGTGGCAAACCGCCCAAACGTGCCAGTTTTCGCAGCGCAAACCGAAACGTGATAGGAGTTTTCGTGACAACGAAGACAAAGGTGCTGTTTTCTGTAAGAAAATTTAAACATGCTACTTTTCGTAACGCGCGGCGGTATGTACGAGGGGTACAATGATTTCATTCAATTGCACTTGCCTCATAACTGCCCCATTCCACCCCCTCTTACCGTAAAATCAAATGAAAAAAGAAAGAACTAAAAAAAAGTAGGTAGTAGAAATAAAACTTAGAATGAAAGGCAAAAGCGAAGGACGCTTCCGTGGAAGGACAGAAATTGCATTCAATCGCAATCAGATATAATTGGCGAAGCCACAAAGTTCCGGGAACAGTTGGATCGGAGCACTTTTCAGCGTATTTATCTATTTTACATGAAATGCCAGGAGGGGACACGGTGCCGTAGCAAAAAAAAAGAATTCCCGACTTGGAAACACAGCGCAAACTGGTTTCCGCGTCAAGCGTCGAACAGGAGAAAATCACTATTCACGCAGTTTCTCGCGGTGATTCAGTGGAAAACACGACATAATTTTCCTGATCTGGGCCTCCCCCGGGAAGCATTTTGTACAGAAGGTATTGCGTGTTACCGATGACAGGAAAAACAGATAATTTAACACGGTTCTTTTAAAATGAAATCCGACAGATGCAGTGCTTTCCTTCAATCTCCATCTCAAAGTACTTGAGACGTAACGGTTCCACGGCGCTGACATTGGTTCCAGCGAACATTGTCTATTTTTATCGTTATCTACTCTATACACTTGGCGCTGCAAGGCGCATGAGAACATTGGATTGATAAAAAAGGCTTCTTTGCAACACAGTATTTCGGTTGCAACATATATGTTTCCTTCAGATTCCTTCAGCTTCATACATACAATTAAATTTGAAAGCCGAATCGAGGAATTACAGAGATACTCTATTAAAATCCAGTGAAATGTATCAAAAGTTTTCACTTTACATATGAGACTTGTCTTTGTGGTGTTCTCAAAAAGCACGAGGAAACTTTGTGAGCAACCCATTAGTATAGTTCCTTCACAGGAACGAGATGTGCATTAGTAATTATGTCACCGTATAACGATACCTTATCATTCCAAGCTAAAATACCTCAACAAACGGAACATTTCTCACACCATGCTTATCACTATCTGTTTAAAAATACATATATGCTGCAAACATGACGACTGCTGGGAAATCGGTTTTAATCCGCACGTGAGCATCTTAACGGACTTAAGGGGACCTTCCGGTCTAGAGCCCCCAAAAATAGGTGATTTTTAGGAATTAATTAAAGGAAAATTACTATATATAATTTAATGGGACTTTTTGCATTGTATTAAGGATGTCTTAAGTTATAGAAATATATTTTTTGTTTTATAATTAATTATTGCAGACGGCCCTGGGGAGTCGTTAAAGTCAAGGCGTAAAAAAATTGATCCAAATCGGTGGGACCTGTATCTCCAAAAGTTATTATCCGATTCGACTGAAACTTATTTTATTTTGAAGATTATACTTCTGGCTAGGGGGGAACTAGAAAAAATTAAAAAAATGACATTTTTTTTTTAGAAAATAACGACACTTGATGTTTGAAATCACTTTTCCCTGTACTTTTCGTCCTTTCAACGCCATTGAAAATTATAAATTTTCAATTTTTTGTAATTTTTCTAGTCCCCCCCCCCCTAGCCAGAAGTATATTCTTCAAAATAAAAAAAGGTTCAGTCGAATCGGATAACTTTTGGAGATACAGGTCCCACCATTTTGAGAACACTGTTTCGAGAAAAACGCGTTTAAAGGTGTACGTGAGCGCCGAGTGCCCGGTTGTTGCCCATGCATTTGCCGCTACTCAAATGCCTATAACTTCTGGAATTTTACGAATTTCAACAAATCCTTTTAAACACGTATTCCTAAAAGGTTGAACATTCGAAAAATGAAATAAAAAAAAAATCGACTTTTAGACCGGAAGGTCCCCTTAACGCATGAGTATTATAACGTTTACTGTTGCTATTCAACGATTCACCGATCATTTTGTCATCGTTATGGGTAGTTCACCAAAACTTGTGCAATTCATTTCGTTCGATATTAACCTTCGATTGGTAGGGTGAAACGGTAGCTGGCGGAGATAAACAATACATTCAGCTTCTGTAGATTTTTATATCAGTATTGAATTGAATGTGAAACAGCAAACGAGAGCACGCGATCCGATACTCTTTCTGAGAATACAGCTATTTCAATAATATTGGACAACATTGAACAAGTTGATAGCACCATAGAAGTAGAAGCTTGTACTTTGTGATAAAGATCTTGCAACTTGACAGTCATCTGTTGTAATTACGGGCTGCTGATACTACGCATTTATAGATTGTTATAGCCTATGGGTAGAGGGGAAGGGGGGAATTAGCTTCCAGACGCGACCGCGTCTGTTGATAGCGACCATGTGTTTCGAGGATGCTTGAAGACAGGTAGCCCCACGCTACTTCATTCTCGGAGGGTTTATGGCTGAATCAAGACCAGAAAGGGGTCTTGACATAAGGGGTTGGGCAACCCCTGAAGTTTGAAAAAATCGGTTTTTTGTTTTGCTTAAATGGTTAGTTTTTAGCCATAGAAATATGATATAAATGGCTTTAGAGAGAAATTTCAACGCTATTGGGCTGTTACAGCTGGTTTAGCGAAGCGTCTCGCCGCGCTGCGGGGCGATTCCAGCCGGTCTGGAGTAAGTTAACTGGAAAGTTAATCGACGAGTTATCAGTTTATTACGGTTGGGCAATTAGACGTAATTCTGATTCACTAGACAATATGAAAAGGGAAATCTGGGCAACACTTGTTGGGGGTTGCGCACGCTCCCGTGCGATCCTCGATGCCGGTAGAGGCCTGCGGATGGCCAAGGGGGCTATATAGCTAAATGGCCGCTGCATGCTACGGACCGCTTGTTTTCGCCCGTCTTGTTATCTAGTAATTATCTTATGTGTAACCATATACATATGAGCGCGTTTGGTGTTTGAAAATTAAGGTAACTCGATGTACATCCTTGAACAGCAAACTCTTTCAGAAACAATTTAGACTGGAATATTATTCAAAATATCAACAGGACAGAAGCCAAGCACCATACTACTCTTTTTTATACTCTCTATATAGCATTGCCTCGAGACGCTCTACAGACGCATTGTTGCCTTCTACTACGCTCGTGTATATACCCTAAATGGTGGATCATTTTTGCTTTTCCATAATAATAATCCAACATTCCAAACCCACAATTAGCTATGTGATGCTACTTCTTGACATTAACTATGATTACATTAGTCTGAACGCAGGCATCGCGAAAGGAACGAAAACTCGTTTTCGAATAAAACCATATAACTTCCGTAAAAGTGAAGCTATCTAGCTGAAATTTAAATCACACATTCTTGAAAGGATTTGTAATAAATAAGGGTATGGATTTTTTTATCTGAATATTTATTCCTCAATTTTTTTTCATAAATGGGGGACATTTTGTTCAAAAATGTATTTTCGCACCATTAAATTCCATGTATTAGACCCTGCAAAAGTACATATTATCCTATCTGCAAACCTACTGGTACTTGATTTGCGCGCGAATGTCCTCCCTTAAGCTTACAAGGGAAGTTCGATAACTTAAAAATACAAAAATTTCTGATTTGTAGAAATATACTTCAAGCGATGCCCATGATGTACCTACTGTTTGTTCCGACAATGGAACGGACCTGTAAATGAAAACACCCCCTGAAATAAATTAATAGCGAATACGTTTTCATATTATTATGCCCATGTGTGAAATCGTAAATGATATTGAAAAAAGTTCCATACAAAGTTTTATTGTGCTCAATGATCTACACTTCCACCATTGTTTTGCAAATTTTTTTACCCCCATATTGTAAGTTGTTGAGCACAATATTTAACGTTTTTAACACAGTATTGAACTTTTTCTCAATATCTTTTACGATTTCAGGGATAAGCACGATAATATGAAATCTTACCATTTCTTTCAGGGGTGTTTCCGTCTCTGGACCTCTTTCATTGTATCCTATTAGAACCATTTCAATTGCATTTCTGCAAAGTATCATGATTTTTTAAATTTTCGTGTCGCGGAACTTTTCTTGTTAGTCAAATAAATGTTTTGTTATGCGAATTAGTAGTTTACATTCTTCTCAAGTTCATTGCAGCTTTAACCCGTTGAGCACGATGGTTGAAACGCGTGTGCGGAAATCCTCTGGTCTCATTTTTTCATAGCATTCACAGAACGCTGATCGATTGCCCGCACAAACTCTATACTTATACTGACTGAACACATGCATATGTGTTCATCGTGAGTACTTAAAGGGTTAAAAGTTCAAAGAGAAAAGGAAATGAAGTTCTTTGCTTACTTTTCGTGGTCGGTGAGATTCCAGCTGTCAAGTTCTGGCACGGTGCACCAGTGCTCGGCTGGCAGTAACGTGATGAAGAATTGCGTGAAGTAAAGGAACGCGTAAACGAAAGTGAAGGGCAGAAGTACGATGAAGAGGAAACATTGGTAGCGGCTGGCCTCCCCGATGTATGGCAGAATGTCGTCGAAAGTACTGATCTTCGGACGTTCGCCCTCCTCGACTTTCATCGACTCCACCATGACCGTCATTATTCCAATCTCTGCAAAGTGACAAAAACACGGTTGCAAAACGTACGTTAAGTGTGCCTAATTGTAAGTAGAAACTGGATGTGAAATGAAGTCGAACCTTTTTTTGTTAGAAGAATTGGAAATGGGAGTTCAAGGTTGTACATAGTTTGGGGGAGAAGAGAAGACACGTACTGATTTATAATACTTCGTTATTATCATTTCTACTATATTTGAATGCTTTTTCTTTTCAGTTATGTGTTTTTGCTTATTTTAGGTTTTCTTATAATTATTTTAATAATATTTGTGAGAAATGGTAGTATAGTGTTGCGAGCACCGTGTAGAACTTCATGGCGTACTAAAGCTTGCATCTTTAAGGTAGGATTTCCAATGTGCGTTTTGCCGCAGCGGCCGGCCGCGGTCCCACTAGTGCAGTGATGCACAACCTTTTTGAGAAGCGGGTCAAATTTTGATCATTTTTTTTATACTAGCCCGTGGGTCACTAAGTCAGTGGCGTCACTTGGAAGGGGGGGGGGGGGGTGGTAAAATAATTTGGAAACACCGAAAATTTGTTAAAAATTTGTTAACAGAAAAATTTGTTATACTTTAATTTTTTAGTATTTTCGATTGTCTGTTCTCTCTTTTATGATATAAAAAATTAGTTTACAAAAATCAACGCGTTGGTCATTTAAAAAGCCTTCGTGTGTCGGCGTCTGACCGGCGTCGCGGGTCATATGTTCCCACCATTGCACTAGTGCAATGGAGAAGTATGCATCTGTGTCTTCGTTGCGCTAATGGGACCGCCGCCGGCCGCTGCGGCAAAACGCACATTGGGGATCCTACCTTTAGACGGCGGTCGGAAAAGAGTGTAAAGACCGACCGAAGTTTTTATCGATTTGCTGTATCGATGGTACGCATGAACAACAATGTAAAACCAAGCACTAAACACTTTTTTGAGATTGTATCGTAAGCATTATTAAATAATTTGTGTTGTCAAATATATTATCATGGCTAAAGATGACTTCTTGGTAACAGTATGTGGATTGACTTGGGAAGGCTTTTGATACGAATTATACGGATAAGGTCTGAAAGCTTTTAGAAGGTATTAAAGGTAAAGAAAATATGTAGGTATGGTATAGAGAAAACGTAAATAGAAAAGATTTATAATTAAATGAAAGATATTTAAAAAATGTGCAATTCTTTCACACATGTTTCTGCATCTTTATCTGTAAGAACAATAAACAATAGGTATTGATAATACCCTAACCTTTTGGATTTCGATATTAACACCAATCAAAAAGTCTGTTGCATCAAGATCATTTAATACTATTACTGATGAAATGAAATTTACACAAATCTGTACTTTTATATGATAAAAGTAAATTTCAAACTGTATTCCATCAGGAGGGACACGGGCGGCGCGGGCGTACATCGTACGCCTCAGCGTCGAAAAAGTGTAATATTTTTCGTTTTGATGGTCTTTTTTTACGTAGTGGTTATTTGCCCCATGTCTGGATTTCTGTCAATTGATACTGACAGAAAAAACTTTTTTTGGG
This sequence comes from Andrena praecox, assembly GCA_963932275.1. Lineage (NCBI taxonomy): Eukaryota > Metazoa > Arthropoda > Insecta > Hymenoptera > Andrenidae > Andrena > Andrena praecox. The sequence goes on along the minus strand of OZ010729.1, from coordinate 17,108,930 downwards.
TAATTTTATTTTTTCATTATTATTATTTTGATTAGATACTTAAAAACTGTTTTTCTCCGCCACAAATCAAAATTTAGACACTGAAAAGTAAATGATAAAAAAATATATAAAAAAACTTTTAAGTTAAACGATTTTATTTAAATTGGACTAAAAACTAAAGAATAATTATTTTCTTGTACTACAATTTCGATGGTATTTTTTCACTTTAAATAAAATCGTGGAGCAGGATATTCCATAACAGAATATGAATCAAATTAATACAGAATCAAGGGTCGAAATGAATTTGTTGTGAGATATCCTGCTCCACGATTTTATTTAAAGTGAAAACACACCATCGAAATTGTAGTACAAGAATATAATTATTTTTTAGTTTTTAGTGCATTTTAAATAAAATATGTTAACTTAAAATTGGTTTTTATATATTTTTTTACAAAAATTATCCGATTATCGATGGAGACAGAATTTAAAACTCATTACTATACATATAATATATATTGTATTAACAGGAAGATAGGTAATATTTCTTGTTATATAATCAATTAGTGTTTGCGTTCCCAGCTGTTTAATTTAAAGCTAACATTTTCGTTAATCACACTGATACTCTCCGTGGGTGACATTTAACTTTGATTACTTCAATTTTATACGATTCATTCGCGATTGAGTTGAAGGCAAGGCTACATTTACTGACACCAGTGCAATTTATTAGTTTAACGCCACGAATGCTATTATTTTTTATTTATTTATTTATTACGGGTAATAGCCCTTTAGTACATTCTAATCAAATGAAACGTCACGAGTAGAGGACGGACAAATTATAAATATTATTGGAAGGGAATTGTAATCGAGAAAACTTCCCCCAATAATTGAGTTTCTAATTTGACGCTAATTAAACACTTTTTCCGGTCACGTTTGTCTTCAACAATATCTTTTTGTTCCCAAAGAGAAATCCCCTTTTACACGCTTGTTTTTCGACCAAGACCCGATATTACAATAACGTATTGTGCGATTACTGTTTGCCCATTTAATTCTATGATTTATTTTAACATTGATCCAATGGCAAGTATCAGGAAATGAATGAAATAAGATGAAAGAGAGAAGTTGTCCCTGTAATTATGTATCACGTTATCCACGAGTATAAAATTCATCAGCGTTTCGAGACCTTAAAATCATTGTGCGTCATGATCCGCGAGTTGTCACAAAAAAATCTGCGGGAGGTTTTTCCACAGGTTGAACCACTGGCGCACAGACAGCACTTAACGAACCCATAAATGTTTCACAAGTCAAGATTAGTATTTACTGCGGCTACGTGTAATTGGTTTCGTTGCTGGTACCACGCGTGGTAGATGAAAAAGAAACAATAATAATGGAAGTACCAGAAACAGATGATGGAATCATTCGATCGAATCTCTCACGACGATGAAAATCCTTACAAAACTGTTTCTTTAAATAAAGACGATCAAGTGAATCGATCGATTATTTATTGATAATGATTATTAAACGTCGACCAGAAACCATCTCAATTGAAGTGGACCTATTCCTGAACCGACAGCAACAAGTTCGCTTATCTGTCATGATTATTAACACCAAACAGCGATTAATTGAATTGAAACACGTTTCTTCGTTGAGCGCGGGACATACTAAGGTCACCTTGATTTCCAGGACAATCTTAGTTAGTACTCAGTTGCCATAACTTCGAAACGACTAACTTGAAGGATTGTAAAATGACAAAAGAGTCGTATAATGATCGATTGTATTACATATTTACTTCCGTTCCAGCTACCAAACACGGCGAGGCTCGTGCGAACTGATATGCCTACCTATCGCAACCGGTCGCACAAAACTCTTCACCTTGAATAGTTTTATCCCGTTGAACTAATAATTAATGGAACGGTCGCAGCACAGATACATGACTTTGCATACGATTTTCCACGGTGTTTTCTCGCCTCCTCGTCGAGAGGGAAGCTGTTGCAATTGTAATTCGTCGATAGACATAAGATAGACAGCGATCGATAGAAGTCTGCGAAGCGTATAAACGCTGGATAATAATATTGCAATGAAAAATGGAGCACCGATCCACGCCAGATTCATCAGTCCTGTTTCGCCTGCACCTTTCCTCGTAAAAACGATCGAACACGTTTCGAAAACAAAGGGGGGAAAAATAGAAACTTATGACTCACAGTTACTCCGTGTTCGCCACACAGGTAATTAGCTTGTTACAGCTGCCGGATCCGCTTCGGGATCACGGGCTTACCTTTTACCCAGCGTTCGATCGCGATCTTTGCCACGAGTTTTAACGCGCGTCAATATCGAACGAATACCTCTGTGCACCAGGCTAGTGCCGTTCAATTGTTTATGAGCACGAAATAACGCGACGTAATTAGCACTTTAACGGACTGATGAAAACGTAACGAGATTTAAACGATTACGCATATCCAAAGCACAGCTGATTTCTATCCGAAACAGTGTTTTACCTTTGTGACGTTTTTTTGCGCGTACAATTTGCTACGAATCCCAGCAAGTCGAGGAGAAAGGCCTCGACGAGAAACACAGGGATTGTTGTCACTTGGATTAATCGAAGAACCAACGAAAGGAAGAGAAGGTGACTGGAACAAGAATCGAGGTACTTGCGCTCGTCTTCTCGTATGATCTATCTATCTCTCCTGGTCCGCAGGAAGAAGAATAAAAATGTAGTATCGCGACAGTCAACTGGACTCCTCTGCGCGGAACACGTGCGGGATCGCGATCGTGACAGTGATCTTGGCCAACGAGTGCACGAGATCTTGGAATTTCTCAAACGCCGCGCTACATCATCGTTTAAAAGGGGGCACGCACAAACTGTTCGCGTCGTGGGCAATTAGCGAGTCTTTATAGCGTACGCGGACGAAAGAGATACCCCACCATCGATGCCGTTCGGCCATTGGACGATGCCTTTGGTCGGGCTCGTTGCTCGTCCGTGACATCACTGGACAACTTCCTCGAACAGGGGATTCCACGATTCTAGCCACCTCGTCTCCCGCCGCGGCGGCGGGTTTTCGCGTGACGTCATTGACTTTTCTTTTTTTCTTTACGCTACACGGAAGCGAAGACGAGTGTATGTAAAGGTAACTGCACGGCAGGCTAATGTCCGACAGCGTTGTGTAGTTGATCGAATTTAACCCTTTTGCAGTCACAGGCGTGTATAGTTGTAGACAAGGTCGTCGGTTATTTGTGACTCGACCCGAAAAGGGGATGATTCTTTATGGAAGAATAAATCGGAAATGTGGAATAACATTCTCCCAACTTGGGCCTTGGTTTGCAAGAAAATCAAATTGCCAGAATACACCGCTCTCTGTGCACAGCGCACTTACGCGAGTTACTTGCGGATTATATAAAAATAATAAAAGTAATTCATATGAAACATACAAATCTACATTATTTAAATAAAAGTAAAGTAGTTTTGTCAGTTTCTGTATCTAGCTTATAATTGGCTTACAAATTTAGCTGCCTGATCAATTATATTTTTTATTCGCGTTTCTTTGAAGGCATATTTAAGGATCATTTTCTAGAGCTGTGTGTATAAGATGATCCCTAGGATCCCTGGGATCACTTTATATCTACTGATGGCTATTAAGACGACCATTTAAAGAGCATTTGATTTAAATAAAAACAGAAATTAAACTCCAATCACAAAATCTACGAACACAATAAATAAAAATAATCTTTCAAAACAATCAAAACTTAGATAATTTTTTGTACATAATCAATAAGTAAAAATATTTAAAATCACCTAACAAACATAAGAATATGAGATCGGCTTCACAGAATCAACTGTTTTAGCGCACCACCTGGGATTTCTGGGATCATTTTACCCTGCTAGAGAGGGATCATATGTCAAATTATCACACGCAGTAAAGAAACATAGGTATGCACGTTAAATTATTGTTGAATTGTCATTAAATCCGCGAAAAACAACAACTATCATATTAAACCGTTTATGACAAAAGTTACACAACATTGAATAAGACCTTACCTTAAATAAAAAAAAAATTAAAAAATGTTTGCGTTAAACGATTTAAAATTCGAAATTGTATTACAAGAAAATAATTATTTTGTAGTTTTTAGTGCATTTTTTAATAAAATCGCTTAACGAATTTTTTTTTTAGTTTTTAGTTTTTTAAAATCGTTTAACATAAATTTTTTTTACATGTTTCTTTATTTTCTAATTTTTAATTTTTCTATCTACCTTATTTAATATTTGGCGACCGATTTGTTAGTTTAATTTATTTGTGCTTCGCATAACTTTTTAGGAATCATTGTGTATTTATGGTAATCGCGGTGCTTATAGGCAACGAAGCTTGGCTGATTTCAAGCTGATTTGATTAGTGGTTATAGGTTGATTTCATGCCAATATGATTTGTGGTTATTATTTGTTTAATTTGAAATCGCGATGCGACTAGCGACCCGAGCACAGCGGCTTTTTCTTGTTTGCGTAAAAAAACGCGAGTGGCTGATTTCAAGTCGTTTGGATTTGCGGTTCTGGGTTATATTTATTGATGACTCGGTAATTTTTTCACCCCCTCGGGTTTTTTTTTAATAATTTCCTATTGTCATACAAACTACGTACGCCTGCAAAGTTTCAAGACAATTTGTTTGGTGGAAGTGGGTTAAGATTGAGTTTCTAGATTTGAACCAAGCATACATACAAGAAACATACATACAAACAAACAGAGGATCGAAGCTGAATAAAATCGTTCAAATACAGGAAGTTTGATTTTTTCTTGTTTATAACACACAGAACGCTGATATTCACAAGGCAGAATTATTGTACATCGATATTACGAGACAGCACCAGTATCATTTTAACCTGAGGGATCACAACTGATAAGTAGATACGACGCATGGCAAGCAACTGCTGAATGAGTAACAATTTCAATCTCTAAGGAGATTATTATGAAAAAAAGCCGACAGCCGAATGGTGCTCGTACTGGTCGTAGTACCTACATGGTGAGTGTTTTCGCCCGCGCCAGTGCGCCTCCGCAACAGTCAAAGGGTCCAGAAAAGAGAACAACGCAGTAGGAAACAAAATAACTAAAGGTTAATTGTTGCTATGACTGAGCGTTTGGCTTGGCAGACTAAATAATAAAAAATTGAAATATAAACATAAGCAAACAATAAGATTAAAACTTTGAGTGGTGCAAGGTTTGAAGAAATATAGTTCAAACCTGTAATATACAAGTGAATTTTCAAGTTTTCGTCGAATCGGGCTTGCCCAGGTCGGTCGATTACCACCTATGTACATTAGGGTGGACCTTAGCGGCTCTTGGTGAACATTTTTTTGCAAGATTTTTTTCACGCCACCACTTAAAATTGTTCCATTGGGTAAGAAAATAATTCCCGTAAAAGATTGAAGTTGATTGGATGAGAGGAAGACGCGCCTCATTGGCGTTAAAGTTGCAATAAATGTAAAATTATGTATGAACCGAAAAGTATGAAGAAAAAATTTATAATGATGGTTAAACGTTCTTTTTGTGGACAAATATTTACGATAATAGTGCTACAGTACGATTTTTCCAACACAATAACTAATTAATATTTATATTTTTTTTTAAATACGTATATTAAATTTTACGTATTTTAATGAAAGTGACCATTCTTTTAATTTATTTCTTATATTATTTGCAAGTTAAAAATAATATTAATTTTAAAAATGGAGGAATTTGCGTCATTAATATTTTATATTTAATAAGAAGGTAATATTTTTAAAATGAAATGGTGAATATTATATCATAAATAGGTGAAGAGAAGAAAATATGGTTATTGAATTTACCCACTTTTGAATACTCGCATTTAAAAACTATTCACAAATTTTTCATTAACGTAGTTTTTTTGTGTCTGGATAGCGCTTTCGGTAATCGAATACTATTTGCATTATAATTTGCTCTTCCTCTTCATTTCGCGCGAGTATATTATTAAAATCAGGCATAAGTTTGACTCCTCGTTCGGCCGAATCGTGAACTACTCTTAAGGGGTTAGGCCACCTTGGACGGAGCAAAATTGCAGTCATTTTCGGCATTTTTTTTAGGAAGATAATAAAATAAACAGAAAATTTAATATGAAGCCTGTTATTATACAACTCTTGCCGGAAAAAAATCGTATTTTTTTTCTTACAAAATGGCGGCGGTGGAGCCGTGATACGCAAGATCTTGTGGAGCGACGTTTTCCACGGTGTTCAATCTCACGGCTATACCGTTTGACTTAGAACAAAAAACCAAAAAGCTTTATTTTCTGCATGCCTAAAACTATGGAAGTACGTAGCGGTTTTGCGATATCTTGAATATGTTCTGTGCAATTGACACTTTTATAAAAAAAAAAATGGACTTTTTCTCGCCATGGTCACCATTTCGAGACAAATTAATGTTTCTGGATTTCCATAGTTTTAGGCATGCAGAAAATAAATCTTTTTGGTTTTTTGTTCTAAGTCAAACGGTATAGCCGTGAGATTGAACACCGTGGAAAACGTCGCTCCACAAGATCTTGCGTATCACGGCTCTACCGCCGCCATTTTGTAAGAAAAAAAATACGATTTTTTTCCGGCGAGAGTTGTATAATAACAGGCTTCATATTAAATTTTCTGTTTATTTTATTATCTTCCTAAAAAAAATGCCGAAAATGACTGCAATTTTGCTCCGTCCAAGGTGGCCTAACCCCTTAAGTCATTTACCATTTGTAATCCAACATTATAATTAGGATGATTTTCCTATTTTAAGGGATCCTTACTTATAAAGCCTGTAGGAATTGAAAATCTTTTAAAAAAAGGTTAAAGTTTTTCGCGAGACAAAAGCTTCAACACCATTGTCGATGTGTTGAGTGCTATTACTCGGATTTACTATTAATCTTTTTATTTCGTTATCGATAACCATATCCAAAGCTGCCACCATCCGTCTTTTGGCTTCGTTGCGTAATTTTGCAATGAAAAAAGGCTAGGACTGCCGTTTCTGCTGTCAAATACCATAAGTGATTATAAAATTTATGTAATGCTATCCGACTTACATTTTCATTAATTGTATTGTACGCATATAGGTTTTTTACAAACTCATGATCTTGTTTAGGAGCTTCTGCAGCAACTGCAGCTTGGATCCATGTTTTCAAATATAATTTAGTGACAAAAATATAAATGTCACGGATTCCATTTTCTTCATCATTTGTTAAAACGAATTGGTTTCGAAATAAAAATATTTTCAAAGAATATATGGCCTTAGCCATCCATCGAGCATGGTGAAATGCTCCTGGTACGCGGAAAGGACACTTTGAAACTGTTCCATAATTCAAGAAATTCGCGATACACTTCTCGTGGTCGTTTAAATTCCAAACTAGGGTAGATGTCCCAATTACTGCCAGTGTCCCAATTACTGCCACTTGATTTATTATATGTAATAAAAACGTAACGTATAAAAAGAAATGTACAAAAAATAGTTATTATTAATTGGAGATTCTGATTTACATTAAAATAAAAATATATATGTACTCATATGTACCTAGGACAAGATGATTTTTTAGGTGACAGTTATAGGTACACTAGGATCGCTCGCGAATTTTAATTAATTATTAATAAATTCTTTATATTTAATTCATAAAACTATTTTTTTTTTTAACGAAAGAGATGTTAAATAATATTATGTTTCAAACTGAAACAATTTTTAGGTTACACAACACGCGAAATGATTAAATGAAGTTCGGTTATAATCTTAAGGTGGCAGTAATTGGGACATCTACCCTATATGAGGCTTTATTATTTCTGCTGCATTGTCGAGTGACTGTTTAGCTATCGCATCTTCAACTCCCAATTTAAAATTTAATTTATTCGTTTGAGACCAGGATCCTTGAATACGTTCAAATAAGGGAATATTAGGTCCAGTAGATTCAGACAATGTTTTCTCAAAATCGCCGGTAATCTCTCGATTTTTTGCTCCGAAATTACGCATGCGCCTTGTAATCGTCCCATATTTGACGCTGTGGTGTCGCAAAAAAGTGCTTCTACTTTATCAATGAGTTCCCTATTTGTATTTCAAAACTTCTCATGCGATGCGCCACGTCTTCCCGACGTTCAATCGATCATAAATTTTGCAGGAATTATTGTTTCCTGAAGTGGAAAAAAATCAGGGGGCGGCGTGCAAAAAATGATATGGTCGAAAAGTAAGGTCCACCCTAATAAACATCGTAATTATCTCAATTGCCCAGACAAAGCTAACTGTTCTCGAGACTCCGGATACGAAGCCTCGGATACTTCGCTAGCAAACACGTGTACTTTAGAAACCTGATACCCTTGAGGAGGAGAGAATTACAAGACAAACATACATGTGTCGCATAGCTTTGCCTATATCGCTAGATCTTATATAATAAAACTGGATGCGAAAACTCAAAATCTTCGCAGGCATTAATCGTGGAGAATCGCCAAAGTCACGCGCTAATGCTTTCCTTGATCTGACTTATCCACGAAGTACGTAAGAATCACTTGCAATTGTCGTTGCACTTTCTTATCATTTCTTTGAGCAAACGTTCTTCGCAATGCGGGCAGTGTTTCTTCTTCTCTTCTTCTCCTTTGTTGGCTATGTTTCAATGTTTAGCGCCGCGTAAATAAAAGGGCTGTATAATTAACACGATTGAGGAATGCTGCACGTATAGAGTGGTGTCTAGTAGCAAAAAGTTTTTCCAGGATTCCACAAACGCGTTATGAAAGTGCACAATGTACTTTCCGCGGGGCAAAGTAATGCTCTTTAATTAATTGGCCAACAAACGATGACTATTGACAGCGGTGTTCCGTGTTGTCGATTCTACGCCGAAAGTCTACGGATCTTTCTGATATTAATTGCTCATTGTATACGTTATTGTTGCATATCCGATGCTGCCGCGTGCATACCTATGTGCTATTCTACAACAATTTTTCGTTCACCTCAGCTCCGTTATCTAAACGATTCCGAACAATTTTGCCGAGGGAATTATTCCTATCTGCAGTTACACTTTAGGTAAGTGTTTTAAAGTACCGTAATGTGTACTGGTATTATCATTTCCCTCATTTTCTGCACTTTACTGAAAGTTCATTTCGAGCATTAAATATTATTGAGCATATTACAGGTCGCCTGGTACATACATATATGAATGACATTTGTGGTTTCTTGCTGGGTTTTGTCATTCATACGTGTATAACATACGCGTACATAATCATATTTCTCATAGAAATGTTAAATATTATAGTAAATGTTGTTGACTTCTCTGACAAATTCTTACAGAATCAGCACGAGGCCCAACGTGTTAATAAATTATGTTTGGCAATCATTGACTCCAAAGGTATGCCAACAATGCGTCTCGATCCACACTTAGGTCTAAATATTTATTTTCTGAAAGATTGATAACCAAATCTACAAAAGATGCAACATCATTTATCACTGCAATCACAAATGCAAATGTTTTTGTCTGCCAAGGTATGCGGCGAGGAGGGTACGACACCGATGCCTCGAATAATTAATGTCATTGGGATGCAAACATATCCCTGCAGATTGTTATATTATCATGTTATCAGTGTCGCTTCAATACTTGAAGTAAATTTTGCATTACATCTCGCGCATGAGTATCTTTCCATTGAATCAAATGAAAAAGACATGTAAATTTTATTATATCCTCAACTCCAACCAGATATGATTTATTTTTCATTTGATTTTCGGAATTTCGTTCCGTAAACAAATTTGGGTACCTATAATCTCTGACGTGAAAACATTCAAGGGATCGTTCGCGAATCGTTTGCAAAACTATATATTTTTGAAAATGAAGACTGTTACAGAACTTTCCCTAGCATTCACGAACACGTAGTTTTTTCACACAGTGAAAGCGTTTTTCGACGCAAAGAAAAATGGCTTACAAACGCACAGTCGCTTGCAGTGTATCTTCAATTCAACAGAATTTTCTTTTTAAATCATAGGTGCCTACATTTGTCACGCGGATGTATATCTACAGATTTCTAAAAAATACTGAATATTTAAATTCCGTTCAACTATTCTTTTATATTGAAAAGTATGCTATGCAGCAATGCAGAGATTTGTTTACCGGAGGTAAACCATAAAACTACAAACCTGAAAATTATTTGTTAGGAGCAGTATATGGATTCGGCATAAAAAATTTGTAAATCTTTGGTAACGGCTAGAATCATTTACATACCAACTCAGTAAGAAGAACTAACACAACACCCATATTCTTTAACGTGTAATGTAACTGATAGTGACATCAATCATATTAATTCACGAAATAGGTACTACTAACTATAGAATTTTCATTGTTACCTGTGCTACTAAAGATTTGTAACTAGTACTCCAGATAGCATTTTAAAATAAAATTAATACAAAGTGTTATTTTTTTAATCATTTCAGCATCATTTATTTTCCATAAGCCATATCCACGTATGTATTATAGCCAAAATGTCTCACATTCGTTATTGCTAATTTGCTCGCATTATAATTGTACATCTAACTACACGCCATCAAGTACAGCGATTCATGACTCCATTGTAAAAATATATGCTTCAAATATTTAAATAGCTCGCAATGATACGAAGACATATTAGAAAAGAAGTTCTTCAATCACTCACCAACATAGATGAAATTCAGCGCCTTCCTGCAGAAGCGTTAATAAAGTATCGACTTTTCTCAAGAAATTCCCCGGCGCGCGCTGTTTCTGCATTAGAAATATAACAGCAATTCGGGTAACCAATCGAACTTATCATCGGTTCGTAAAACGTTTCCCGTGAAATCTCTTCGTGAGAGATGTTCCTCTTTATTCCCATCGCGCAGAAAAAGAAGCTTGATTAAACAAGGAACAGTATCGCGGCGATATGGAGCGGCAACATTATTTAGATGAATGACGGCATAACGCACGATGACAATTTAAGCACCACACAATAAAACCGAAGCTGCGTGGAGTCTCAAGAAAACGAAAAATCGCACGTGCTTGCGTTTCGTAATACTGAATTGATACGTTTCCAAAGATAGAGGCAGCCTGCGAGATAACGAATGAATTAACTACGAACCTGTTAACTGTGTATTATCTTTCGACAGGAATGCGCCATACAGAATTTAAAAATGTCTATCTGAAAATTAGCCCAGGTGAACTAACTAATTTTACTGATAGTACCTAAATGCTCGATATGAGTAGAATTAACATTAAAGATCAATGATAATACTTATAATTATAATTATTACATTGTATACTAATCAGAATTATGAATTATACTTTTAATTTATAATGTAATATACCTATGCACAATGTTATATATAATTAATCTTTTGCGTTAATTTTATTCATCTTGTTAATTGTAAAGGTATTTCTAAAACGGCAAGTCAAGTCGTTCTTCCCCGTTAGCACTAGCACGATTTACGTACACAGGCACCATTTCCGTAGTTTAAGCTGCTTTAACACTTGTTTCTTTATGGGATAAACTATTGTAATTTAAATAATTAATGGTTTTTGGTTTTTTAAATAGAAACTATTTTACGTGAATTTGCATAATATTTCTATGTCTCTCAGCTTTGGAAAAGATTTGAAACACAATTTTATACCAGAGACCTTCCTCGAATACAATTACGTATTGAATTAAATCGAACCGAATGAAAGTCTATAACAATCCGTTGCTGTTTGAAAATATACATTTTGCGCACTAAAATCAGTATTATTATTAATTCCCTCCGTCAAACAACTGTGATACAACTCTTTAGGTACTCCAGTTACAAGTGCCCTTGTAACCATTAAATCAAATTGGTAGGATTCCAATGTTCCACCACACCTTTATTACAAAGAAATTACTTTATCCAAGGCCGTGTTATTCCAATTCCCGCACCTTTATCAATAATGTGGGACGAAATTTTATAACTGCAATTTTATCCAAAGTACTCGCGTCGATTCGGGTCGAACCGAACTTAACGGAACTTAAAACGCGTCACGTCCCGAATTCGAAATTATTTCCAATCCATCTCTGGCTTTCGATCATGCTCAAACCTTCTGATCTCCAAGAAAAACGGAACACTTCCACTCTCGACTGTTTTAATACCGAAGAAAAGCAGGAATATCGTACCACGCGAATATATAGTACTTCCCCGCCGTCGTCAAACGCTTTTTAGTGCACTGTCACTTGCGTTTTTGCGCGCTAGAAGGATGGCGATGACCTTGAAAGCGATGACCAGGGAAAGCCCGTGGCTCCCAGTGTATCATGGGTCCGAATGGAACTACCCGTTGGCGAGTAGCGACGAATAACTGGAGAAGGTCTTTCCAGTGATTACCAGAAGCCAACGAGACGAGTTTGAAACCGGTTCATGGAAGCGAATGAAGATGGAAGAGCGGGCCGAGCAGAGGGCAATGGGATGAGTCCTAACCAACGTCACGAGCGTGCTGAAGAAAATGAATCGAAGTCATGGCAGAGCATCTTCTAGCCGACAAATCACTTAGTGCAGTTACTATGGCGTATCCAATGTCTAATTGTAAGCGAAAATTCGGTAGGCCAGAAGTAGAAACAAATGTTCAGTGTATTTTATTAGGCTATTAAGTAAAGCCTGTTGCGGTAAATATTGTTATGATCTCGCTGTCTCCGAGTGTCTCATTTATAACACAAGGAATTCGGAAGAGATTCTAGCGACAAGATATGCTTACGGCGACGGCAAATACAGTTTATTTATTGCTCACCGTGTGAATTTCTTTGTAATATTGTGGCCAATATGGTGCCATAGAATACAGTGCCTAATACAATAGAGTACCTATTGAAAGTAAAAAGTATTTTAGCTAAAAAAAGCATCATGCGCCATATAGAAAGCTGAAAATCAGTCACAATCAAGGCCGGTAAATATACAGGGTGTATTGAAAGTAATGATCACTGCGTCCAGGGGTGGAATCTACACCTCTGGATCGGTGGATATTTGTTAACAAAAATTGCCGCAAAATTGTCTATAATATTGAACTCTGCTTAATGAAAAGAGAAAAGTCCAAAAGAAACCATGATCCGCAAGCGCACCGTTTCGACACAAAAAATGGTTAAAGTTTACGGAGAAATTAGAGTGTTAGAGCCACTCACACAAGTAGTGGCATGTAGATACATATCGAACCCTAATCGCCAAATTAGTGCAAGCGCCAAAAAGTAAATTTTACAGCAGAAGGTATTTTCGTTGTCAAATTCGGCAAATTTGTTATAAAATTTCGCGAGCTAATGCGTGGCAGATGGGGGCATCGTTTTGCATCCAAAACGCAAAATCGGAAAAAACGTCGTTTACACTAATTTGGCGGTTAGGGCTCGGTGTGTATTTCGCTATTCGGGAGCCTCGTACAGTTTTCCTACTAATTTTCGTTTCCTCTCATTTGCACACATATCGAACCTCGAAGCCCAGCTGTGTTTCTGCGGATTTGATATAGGTATGTATTTCGAATTAGGATTTCGCCTTTGTTTTTTTAACGGCGAGTAGGAAAGGATATGAAGAATATAAAGTGTTGTGTCAGTTGAATTCTTATTATCCTATAGCTATTTGCTGGTGGACACAGTGTTTGCAGTAACTAAATAGTTCATAGTTTCCTCTCGTATCAAGATCGATTTATGAGATGATTTTTGTCTCGAATGAATCATCAGTTTCAAAGTGTAGATTAGAGTTATTGTAGCGTTCAACTGAAAGGACCCGAAAATTTTCAAGACACTTGACTCAATCAATGGGAATCGTTCAATTAGGACCACAAAATCGACTGTTCAAAAGTTCAACAGTCATGGTCCATATGCTTCGACATTACCTTTTTCTAAGAACAATAATCGCCGCGGACGTTGTTTAGATGGACAGTAGGAAAACACATATATATTCAGGGAAGAAGCCTCGATCTTTCATGATAATTTTCAAATACACCGTGTCACATATAATAATCTGCGCCGGGCGGAGGAAAATCAATAAGATAATGAAAAATTACTTTACTCTTATTATTCGGTTTTGTTTCAACTTCCACAATGTAATATTGCATAATCATGTACTGTAGATCGATATCTACACCAAGAACCGGTCTTACATGATTATCTTTCCTATCAATTAGTTTCTGTCGCTATTCTACACGGGTATATTAGCAGAATGGCCAGACTTTCCTTAAAACATAAATAACCTCACTATAGAACTTGAAATTTTCGCCTTTTTCCTGCACAGTCGTTGGTATTTATAGATAAATTGCAAACTGCCTACGTAATATTTATGTACTATACGCCAACATACATTGAAATGTCATCAGTCGGAACGGCAAATTATGGTGTTTTTTAAACAGGTGTTGAAAAGTATAGTTACAAGTCTCGAAGTGTCATTATTATGATACTCATACAAGTAGGGTAGACCGGGGGCGGTAGTAACACTTTGACTTTGGAATACGATTACGCAAAAACTATTACAGTTACAACAAAAGTTTTTTTACGAAAATGTTACTTATTTATCTGACATTATTTGAGCCACAACAGTTTCGCTGTATGTCAAGTAATATTCCGGTTATTAATAAAAAATGAGAAACGGAGAAAGTGTTACAACCGTCCCTGACCCCGGATCGGTTGTAACACTGCATGGAGTCGATAGTAGCACAAATATAACTTTACAAAATTAAAATATTTATTGATTTAAATTATAATAATAAATGAAAAAAGTAAAATCTATAATAAATTATGTGGTATCGCAATTGTGGCAGAAATAAAAGGCGTTTTGGCTGGTGCATTCTTCATCTGCTCAATCCTTACATTCAGTATATTGCACCCATTTTTCATTTTGTTTGCGTGTGCTATGCTATATGATTTCATGCAAATAAGACAATATTATTCGCCTTCTTTGTCCCTATTCGGTTCTGTTGCGGTAAAACCGACCCCGACTGCCGATGTTACAATCGCCCCCGACTATGCTTTTGAACTTAAATTATAAATTTTGCCTAACGAGACGCTTAAAAGTGCCAAGTAACGATCAATATTAGTTTGAAAAGGGACGAATTACAGATTAAAAAATCGAACAAGCACATACTTGCAAAGGGAGTGTTTATATTACAATTTTAAGTCAGTAAGGAAAAGTTACTTTAGGGTATCGAAAAGTCATTTTCTTCACTATCCATGTCTATTGCGTATCTGTACTCTTAGGGCATGAATGTGTATATTCCAAATGTCATTCTTCATCAGATATCCAAAATTGGTGTTAATATCTATTATATGTTTTGAGATATTTAGCGTGTTACATTCGCCCCCCTGTTACTACCGCCCCGGTCTACCCTATGCCAATTGGATACGCAGAAGGAAAATTTAGTTTCTAGGGAACATGGAAGAAATATAAAAGTAAATGTATGTACTTAGGTACATTCTTATCTAAAACCATAAACTTCCTTTACTTTGCTGAATAATCAAGCATTTTCGTCTATGAATGCTAAAAATAGGAATAGTCTTTTTCTCCTCATTCCTGTAGTGACTACACTTATTATTTCTTATTATTTAGAAACAGTCACGATGAAATTGTATTTGTCACTGATAATAGAGACCATAACCGTAATATATATATACACCTAAGTGTACATGTAAAGGAAGGTAGGAAAAGAAAATTAAAGAAGAATCGTGTTCAACGCGTATTATTTTTATCGCGGCAGCTAAGTTTTCTGGAAACCATTCTCTTACAATTAATTGCTGCAAATATCGGTTCTACGACTATTGAATTATCTCATTGAATCAAGTACAATGCAATTACTTTCTCTGTCGATTGACAAACTCCAGCATCGCGTCATTCACCCTTCTCTCGTGACGCAAATCGTGCACTATTACGCACATTTCTATAAATTGTCGATAAAAATTCAACGAACGGTGGGATAAGAAGTGCTGCGTTAATATTTCTGAAATGAAACCTATGTATAGGTTGGTCAAGATAGAAACAATATGCGAAAGTTTAACCGTCTCTCTATGGTTTCGTATCTATTGTTGGACGGAGAGATAACGTTTGTGCTGGTCGTTATCGAATTGTTCGACTTTGCAATAACTTTTGACAGTTGCGAGGCTCAAATTCAAAGTGGGGTATAATACCCGTTGTTTCGGATAATAATGCGTAATAATAAATGTGTTTGTAGGATCTTTCAATTTCTTCTCATTTGGAAAATCATACAACTTTTCGTTCATTCTTATTTACGAAGTTATAAAACTGCTCATCGGTTGCAATTTGAGAGATTACTACAGCTTTGTATCTTTCAGCCGAATACAGTTTAATAGCCAAATTACATACCTAGTTACTTACTTAGTTCTGTTAAATGTCTCTGAATAAACGTACGTTATGTAATCTCTATGTAATTATTTGAACTTTTATTTCTTGTGGGCTACTTCGTGGGTCCTTTTTTTTTTCAATGTTTTTATGCGATGTGTTTCGACTGAAAGATATTACAATATTGTATTATGAATGTTTAAAAAGTAGTCCTTGAAAATAAAAATTACAATTTTTTTCGCCTGCACAAATAAAAACTATTCGTGAAGGATATAAACTTTCAAAAAAACTTTCAAAAATTTTTTTTTCCAGTTTTTCGGAATTTTTCGAAATCCATTTGCCGCGCGAGAAAAAGTAATACAACATAAAAGATGCTCCTTGTCTGGATGTACAACTTTTGTTTGACATATTTTGTTATGTAATCAATAACTTGGAGGATATTATATAAAATCGACTTTCTGAGCTGTTAAATAAATAATTATTTAAATGTTCAAGAGCCCAGCGGCACCTTTTCCCGTTTATCCGATCGGGCTCAAACTTTACACAGACTTTTTTATTACTATTTGGAACTATTCTGGGGGGTGCCGCGAAGAAAATCTTGAAAAAACTTTTCACTGGGAGTAAATAACCCACCCTAGTATACATACACTCCATAAAAAACTTAAAAAAAGTAAAAAAAAACTATGCCAAGTAGATGAAAAATTCGAGGACGCAAAAGAGTATTTTCATATAAATCACAAAACAATAGAAGAAAATAATATACCAAAAAAATAGAAGATAATAATAATTACAAATATAAAAAATATGTGAAATCAAAATGAGCTGCAAGTACATAAAGTAGGGCTGTTCGAGTACTCGAATATTCGAGTAGCTTGAAATTCGGACCGAGCCGAGACTCGAAAAATCGGACCGAGCCGAGTACTCGAAACAACCGAGTAGCTCGAATAGAACCGAGCAACTCGAATTTTTTCGAGCAACTCGAATTTTTTCGAGCAACTTGAATTTTTCCGAGCAACTCGAATTTTTTCGAGCAACTCGAATTTTTCCGAACAACTCGATTTTTTTCGAGCAACTCGAATAGAACCGAGAACTCGAATTTTTTCGAGCGGCTCGGTCCGGTTTTTCGAGCCGAGTCTGGCTCGGCTCGCTTTTTCCGAGTACTCGAACAGCCCTAACATAAAGGTGCTTTCCAGCAGCGTGCAAAGGTGACACTCTGTAACACAGCGAAGACCAGTTCCGAGCCATTTGGGAGCCCGGGCTCCATGATGGGCATAAGCCAATGATAACGTGAGCGCGCCACGGATAGGGAAAACTGTAGTAGCGTGCGGCGCAGCATCATACCCGTACGATCGGCTTGAATGACTGGGATTCTTGGGGGCCCCAGTGATCGCTGCCACTGGGGCTCCAAAAGGCGGGATATCGTACCTGCGACCGGTCACAGTATACTGGTGCAATGGGGAAGCATGCATCTGTTCTCCTACAAGCGTCTGCGATCGTCGGGTATGCGCCAGACGTAGGAGCCTGACGCGAGTCTCTTTGAGTACCAGCCAAGGCTACTCGAGACGCAACACAATGCGATAGGGTCTGTTTCCCATATACCTAGTTGCAGGTTGGGCACTGCGACCAGCGGTCGCTGGACTGCTCCCGAAGGGAGTCTAGCGACCAGTCGCACTGCGACCCATTGCCACAGTGGGACAGAATCCCAAGAAATAAGGAAAGAAGCCAGAATTCAAAAGATATGGGAGTATGTATTTTTATATGTTACCTGTAGACTACTAATATGAGCACCTAAAAGCGGTAAAAATATCATGACGCCTACTTTTGATCTGTGTGCAAACACGTGTCTATGATTGTATGTATTTTTCGTGCATAATTTTAAATCGAGTATTTTAATTTTTGGTGATATAAAAGAAAAATTTTTTTGGGGCACCAAATGAGTAGTATCGATTCTGCTAAGTAATAGCAAATAATTAGTTACATACAGTTTTTTTTCAATAAGAAACCAGTTGAAAAATTGTCAGCAATCATCGACTTTTTAGTTGCCTTCTGGGAATTTTCGAACAAATTTTTTGTTTGTTTTATAATCAACATAATCTTGTCCTTGCTACTGCGGAAAAAGCATTTGCGAATATTTGGCAGTAATGGATTAAATACGTGTATTCTATGTCGCACAGTTGGGGGTGAATCCCCAGAAATAGGGGAAAAATGCAACATCCTGTATTTCGCATTTAAAAATGCCGAATATTATTAAGGGGGTATGGGACTATTGAAATCTCGAAAAATCGATTTTTTTATTATTATTAATTCTGAAAGTGCCATGCTTTGTGAACATTTACAACAATGTATCGTGAGGAAATTCGAATAAATAAGGAAATTATAGCGCAGCACGTAATTGAGTGCACCGTCGAGTAACGGCCTCGCAGAGCGGTATTGGCGTATGGGACTTAACTTTGAAGCCGTTTATCTAGAAACTACATTTTCAAACACGGTGTACATCATAACTCTTGAACGAATGAATAGTTTCACTTAAAACTTTAACTGGTGCTGTAGAATTCCTTTCTCTATCGTGTGGAATTTCCGCATCAACATTGGATGTTTGTAAACACATTTTATAACTGATTAAAAACGATTTTTTTTCCATAAAAATGTGGAAAAACCTTAATTCGTGTGTAACGTTTACAATTTTTGTTTAAATTCGCCACCAATGTTCCACACGATATGTATTAGTGTAGAAACTAATCATCCCAAAGCATTTTGCTTTTAGATGATTGGTTCACCTCGGACTGTGTACACCAATTACAGCTGCGCGCTACGCGGAACCATCTTTAGCGTCAAATAACT
Source organism: Andrena praecox (assembly GCA_963932275.1). Classification (NCBI taxonomy): domain Eukaryota; kingdom Metazoa; phylum Arthropoda; class Insecta; order Hymenoptera; family Andrenidae; genus Andrena; species Andrena praecox. Next base: position 17,089,851 of record OZ010729.1, on the reverse strand, counting down.
TGAATAATTTTCTACATTTTGACAATTTTTTTATTTTACATTACTCGTTAATGCGTACATAAAAAAACTGTGAAAAGTGCCAGTATGGTGATTATTTGGTATCTAAGCAATCCAACCGACAAGAAACCGTCGATTTCAGTCGTTCAATAGTCCTATACCCCCTTAAGGAAATTGATACGAAAAGTGTTAATATACTAGTTTGACGTTATTTAAGAAAACGTTTACTACACTTGATTCCACAGTAGAGCATCAAGATTTCGCGCAGGCACGACACTCAGGCGACGTTGCTACGCCGCCTCCCCACTTAACCGCCTATGTTTTTCTCCGTCGCACGGCCTTCTCTACTCTCTCTGTTCACTCTTCGTGCGGGACTGTTTACGTTGACAACGGTCAGGTCCCGCGTTTGGGATGTACCAATTATTCCTTGGAAATTACCACGACCAATCGCATGCGGTTCAAACCGTGGGTAGTAGTGGGAGCTGCGCAGATCGGTCGCAAATCGGTAGGGGCGTCGAGATGCTCCAATGTGGAATCAAGTGTACAGCTTTATGACACTAGACCTTAGGCCCCCTACACGATATAAAGTAATTAGGAAACATCTGACAAGTAACTTGCAGAACAGCTGAACAATTTTTAGGCTTAATCCCCAATTGCTACAAGCTAATTCCTCTACGTTCGGCAGGCAATAAACCGTGTTTCGCTACATATTAAAAGAATAATATGTATGGTCGGAACGTTGACCGTGACGAAAATTTATTTTATGGTCCGCACAATTACCAAAAGAAGAAAATGTTCTTATGTTAGATCGAAAAATGTTTCCCTGGCAATGGGGTAGGAAACGAAATTATTCTGCAGAAAGACCAGTACGCCTCGCGGAGAGCCACAGGAAGAAAACGGGTGATCCGCTGACTGCGCGTGATGCCGCCTGCTTTGTCCTCCCGACAAATTCGAGACCGATCTCTTATCTCTCGAATATAAACACGCGTTCGAATATCAAAACAAACGCACGCGCTGACGTATTCGGTGCAAGAGAACGTGTGACATATTACGGTGCAACGGTGGAAAGTTGCCGTTTCAAAGGAATGCAGGACCGATTGGTCATAATATAATCTTCTCCCTATGCCTTGCGTGTTTATACTCGAGTGATAAGAGATCGGTCTCGAATTTGTCGGGAGGACGAAGCCGGCATCCCGCACAGTCAGCGGACTACCTCCATTCTACCCTTTCGCGAGGCGTATTGATGTTGGATAATACTTTTTAATTGCTATATTGGTATCATCTTTGTCACATCTTGCATATTTAGGTATTATAACAAGTGAACAAGCTGACTTGTGTCCCAAGCACTGTGAAATAGGGTTTAACGAGACGACCACCGTTTGTCGTTTATGTACCTGACTTCTTGGAGGCCTAGATATGTAATTTACAACCCCATGCGACATTAAATGACCTTATGTTCCATCTTCTTTACTTCGTCTCAACAAATGATATCGTATTATGAATATAAATGTATGCCAATGCATGAAAGAATACCCCTCCAGAACCAGGTATAACGATAACGAGAGTTCGTACAGTACCTACAAGGTTTCTTCTGTCAAATACTTTATATTTTTCACTTTATTGTATAAAGAAGAGGAAATGATATTGTTAGCGGGCGTATTAAATGTAGCGCCAATAGGCAAAGACTTCCGTGCCTGGCACGCGACATAGCGGCCGCGAATGTAAGCGGGAACTATGAGGCAGTTCCGTCACGAGCCTCAAGTTAGGCATACGTACAAGACACGTTAAGGAATGTATATAATAGATATAGCAATATACTGAGGAGTACGAGCATTTATTCACTTGCATACCTAATAGTCACAGTGCATACATAACAGTTGGCGACGAGGATGGGATCGTGGTATTAAAAAGGGTAGTGCAGGTGAAAAGTACAGTGCATACATAACAGTTGGCGACGATTTTAGCGTAACAATAAATCCACAATTAGTCGTTGACGAACATCCACTTCCGACGATCGACGAATTATTCGCAACAATGGCAGGGGGAGTTAAATTCTCTAAAATAGATTTACAACATGCGTATTTGCAACTGGAAATACGGCCAGAAGATCGCGAATTAATTACCTTGAATACGCACAAAGGCCTGTATCGGTGCACACGATTGTTATACGGGATTGCAAGTGCACCGGCCATTTGGCAACGCCAAATGGAAAATTTCTTAAAAGACATTCCGGGAGTTACGGTGTTCCTCGACGACATTAAAATTACGGCACCAAACGATCAAGTACATTTACAGCGGTTAGATCAAGTACTAACTAGGTTAGGTGAAGCGAACGTACGAATTAATGAGGAGAAATCCGAATTTTTTAGAAACTCAATAGAATACTGCGGTTATAGGATTGATAAGGATGGTATCCATAAAACAAAAGCGAAAATGGACGCCATAGATGAAATGCCGCGTCCGCGAAACACGACGGAACTACGAGCGTTCATCGGTTTTGTAAATTATTATGGCAGGTTCATCGAGAACTTAAGCACATTACTATTTCCATTGTATGAACTGTTAAGCGACCGAGTTCCATTCAGATGGACTAAAGAGCATGAAAGAGCTTTTGTAGAAGCAAAAAAACGGTTTAAAAGCGATAAGGTTTTAGTTCATTTCGATCCGAAGCTGCCGTTAATTGTCGCCACTGACGCAAGTGCGTATGGCGTAGGGGCAATACTTTCGCACGGATTTCCAGACGGATCGGAACGGGTATTGCAATATGCGTCACAAACATTGACAAAAACTCAATGTCGATATTCACAAATTGATAAAGAAGCGTACGCGATAATTTTTGCGATTAAGAAATTTCATCAGTACCTTTACGGGAATCGATTTACATTGTACACCGACCATCAACCAGTAGTGCGGATTTTCTCACCGTCGAAAGCCTTGCCAGCATATAGCGCGATGAGAATGCAGCACTATGCGCTATTTTTACAAGGATTTTCGTTCGACATTAAATATAAAAACACAAAATTACACAGTAATGCGGACGGACTATCTCGTTTACCAGTACGAATCGAAGCGGATGGTGAATATGATGTAGTAGACATTTACGAGTTGGATAGTATCAATACGTTGCCAGTTACAGCTAAGCAAATAGCTGAAGTAACGATAGCTGATACAAAGTTACAAAAAATTATAAGGGCATTACAAACTGGAAAACAGTTAGCTGCGCGCGATCGATTTAACATTCATCAAACTGCTTACAATTTACAACAAGGTGTAATCATGTGTAATGGTAGGGTAGTCATTCCCGAGCGATTACGAAGTAGAGTACTACAAGAACTACATTCAGGACATTTTGGCGTGATCAGAATGAAACAGTTAGCGCGTGGGATATGTTGGTGGCCAGGTATCGATAAAGAAATAGAAAATGTTACGAAAAACTGCATACATTGTAACAAGAATAGAAATAACCCCGCGAAAGTAGACACGCATTGTTGGGAACCTACGACTGCAGTTTTCGATCGAGTACACATTGATTACGCAGGTCCATTTTTAAATCATTACTTTTTCGTGTTGGTAGACTCATTTTCAAAATGGCCAGAAGTAAGAATGGTGAAAAATATAACGGCAAAAACCACAATAGAAAAATGTAGAGAAATTTTCGGTACATTTGGCATTCCACGAGTCATAGTAATGGATAATGGTACAAATTTTCGTTCCCAAGAATTCTTGTCTTTCTTACAAACGAACGGAATAACTCCGAAATTCACAGCACCGTATAATCCTGCGACAAATGGACAGGCAGAACGGTTCGTACAAGTATTAAAAATAGGGATTAAGAAAAACTTAGAACAGAAACAAGCCACATATGAAAATATCCACGTTGCGTTACAACAATTATTGTTACACTACAGAATCACGACACATGCGAATACAAATGAATCACCAGCGGAAAGAATGTTTGCCAGAAAAATTAGAACACGTTTGGACTTAGTAATGCCTGTTAAACAACAAGTAAATTCAGAGGTAAATGGTGACAAGAAAGTTCGCTATCTTAAAGAAGGAGAGAGGGTGCAATGCCGAAATTATTTCGGTGCAAACAAATGGTGTTTCGGTGTAGTTAAGAAACGGTTAGGAAAACTACATTACACGATAGAGCTGGATGATGGTCGAATGTGGAAGCGACACATAAATCAAATACAACCAATCGGAGACAATACACGGCAAAAGAACAACGACCTAGACCTAGACTACGAACTACCAGAAGCGATTGAAGTTCCCCCAGAACAAATAGCACCTCCGACCCTAGAACGACATATGCGTAGTCGGGCACCGCCACTGCGTTATGGCGAAGCGTATGAACATTAGTAATTGTTCTTTAAGGAGAGGGAGTGTTAGCGGGCGTATTAAATGTAGCGCCAATAGGCAAAGACTTCCGTGCCTGGCACGCGACATAGCGGCCGCGAATGTAAGCGGGAACTATGAGGCAGTTCCGTCACGAGCCTCAAGTTAGGCATACGTACAAGACACGTTAAGGAATGTATATAATAGATATAGCAATATACTGAGGAGTACGAGCATTTATTCACTTGCATACCTAATAGTCACAGTGCATACATAACAGATATGAAAGTAATTGCTGTTTTCATATAATTATGAAACTAACATTTTTGAAACGCCGTTCTTCGAGAAGGGGGGACCCTCTCTCTGTGAATTCGTTGGCGAAGGAGGAACCATCTCCCTGTGAATTCGTTGGCGAAGGAGGAACCATCTCCCTGTTGACGAAGTGGGGGAGGAAAATACCTACCACATTTTGTTCCAAAATACTATACAGGCTGATCGGTCAGAGCGTCTCGCCAGGGTCGCGGTTTATGACCGTATGGTCCCGCGAGCCGGTGGTAGACAACGGTACGTACAGGACCCAAGTCCACGTGTAGCACCCCGTGACAGAGCAATGAAGGGATTAACTCAGTGCGAAGGAAGTTAAAACCCCTGCAAAAATCGGCACGGTGGCGATTGTCCCTGTTCGACATCAGGTACACAAATGCTTCCCGACGAACGCACAGTGGGTTGAAATCCCAGAAACACGGCGAAAATATGAAGGCAATCTTTGATATTTACAAAAATGAGTATTCTTGTGTTTTCGAGGTCGCTGATTACGAATCTGAAGTAAAAATGACAAAAAACAAAATGGCGGCTCCAATATGGCGGACGCGTATGCCAAAAAAATATCAGATTTGGTCTAAACTTGGTATTCTAGGGTCTTCGAGGTCGCTGAGTACGAATCTGCAGTCAAAGTGGCAAAAACAAAATGGCGGATCCAATATGGCGGACATGTATGCCAAATAAATATCAGAGTTGGTCTAAACTTGGTATTCTAGAGTTTTCGAGGTCGCTGAGTACGAATTTGAAGTCAAAATGACAAAAAACAAAATGGCACTAAACAAAGGTGTTCTAAATCCTTATCTTCTAATATATTTAAAACTGCACCTATCTTGAACAGTCAGGAGACGTTCCACCGTATGGTCGAGTAAAGGGTCTTTTTATCCCTCGTATAGCTGAAATATGTGCGCAGAATAAAATGTATATCCACAGCCTACTACAACTCTTCCTTCCTCACCTGAGCCGGTCAAAAACAGTTAGCTGTACGAACTCCATTACATGTTTATTCCAAGCTGCTTATCAAACGATTTTGTGGTGTTTTTTTTTTGCGTTTTTGTGTGTTTTAAACTTCTGTTTCACGATGAAGACGTCAATTTCAGGTGTTTATTTAATCACTTTTTGTTGTTATACGTTTGCGACAAATAATAATACCTTCATAAAGTTTAATTCAAAATTGATGCGTATAACCTTAATTACCATAGCTGACCTACAAAAAGAATTAAACATTTAGTTAACTTCCAAGTACGATCAAGCACTGTTGTTTGCACAGTTATCATCTCTGATTATCAAAAAACTGAGATTAACTTTCAGATCTTGCTCGGTTTTGCTCCAATCCCTAAAATTACAATTTATTCAAAAATGTTCGCAATTTATGAAAATAATTTTTTGCAAACGCAGTTAATTGAAATATTTATATATTTATATGTTGTTATTTTCAGATGTAAATGCAAATAATATGTTTATAACAAGACAAAAACTTTTTAATATCTTAAAAAAAGCCCCAAATCGCAAATTAGACGATCAATTTTCTTTTTTAAGAGAGCAAATTAGAAAACGAACGAAATGTGCGGATGAGAATTTAGTATCTTTATATCATAAGATATCTCAATTTAAATCTCAATTTAAAACTAAATGGATACAAGCGAACAGAATTGAGGATAGATTTTTAAAAAACAATAAAAATTGGTTGAAGAGTTCGGTGGGTTTTAAATTTTGTTCATCAAAGCAGCAAGGTCGCCCAGTAGTTAATTTCGAAAATAACTCTGTGAGAAGCAAGCGACAAAAAACTGAGAACTTACGGCAGTCATCTCTTGCGGAATTATCGTATGCGACACAAATGAAGCTAAGAGCCTCCGGAAAAATAGAGGCATCGAAACTGGTACATGAAGTAACAACTTTTCCGTCAACACGAGCAAACGAATACAGGGAAGCTTACAAAAAATTTAAAGATGAACAGTCCCGAAAAATGTCTTGCGAAGATGCCCTAGCGCTATTGGTGGATGCTAAATTATCTAGGCATCAATATAGTCTTATTAGAATGAGTGATCCTGAAAAATTTCCAAGCTATACACTCTTGCAGTTGGAAAAGAAGAAGTGCTATCCGAACAGTCAGAGTATAAAGATAACTTCAACCTCAGCAGACGTTAAGTTACAAGCTTTACTCGACCATACGGTAGAACGCCTCCTGACTGTTCAAGAAACTGTTTTAAATATATTAGAAGATAAGGATTTAGAGAACCTTTGTTTAGTGACAAAGTGGGGCTTCGATGGAAGTTCAGGCCACAGTTCCTACAAACAAGCGTTTCATGGATCTGAAGCCAATGATTCTGCAGTCTTTATAACGTCCATGGTACCTGTACGCCTTGTGTGTGGAGATCCGGATCGTAGGAACAGCAAAGTAATTTGGCAAAACCCCCGCCCATCTTCTACGAGGTACTGCAGACCGTTAAAAATACAATTTTTAAAAGAATCGACGCAAGTTACCCTTGATGAAAAATGTAGGGTAGATCTAGAGATCGAAAACCTTAACAATAGTTTTTTTACCCTTAAAAGTAGATCCTATTCTGTTAATCATAGATTAATTTTTGCGATGATTGACGGTAAAGTGTGTAACGCTCTTACTGAAACATCGTCTACGCAAAAATGTTATATTTGTGGCGCAACATCAAAAAAATTCAATTCCATTGACGAAATGATAAATAGAGAAGTAAAGAAGGAAAATTTACAATTCGGTATATCGGTACTACATGGTTGGATTCGTTTCTTCGAATGTATCCTACACTTAGCGTACAAGCTTCCAATAAAAAAATGGCAAGCTCGCGGGGGGAATAAAGAAATAGTCTTGGAAAATAAACGTAGAATCCAAAAGTTGTTCAGAGAAAAAACTGGGCTAATCATTGACAAACCTAAACCCGGGTTTGGTAATTCTAATGATGGAAATACAGCCAGGCGTTTCTTTGCCAATGCAGACCTGTCTGCAGAAATCACAAATATTGATGTAGATTTAATTAAAAAAATGCATATAGTATTAGTTGTAGTGTCATGTGGTCACGAAATTGATGTAGAAAAGTTCCGACAATTTTCATTAGATACAGCTAGACTTCTTGTACAAACATATCCATGGTACTGTATGCCTCCCACTGTCCACAAATTTCTCATTCACGGTCCTGAAATAATATCGGCTGCTTTATTGCCAATTGGTCAATTGACAGAAGAAGCGCAAGAAGCGCGCAACAAAGATTTTAAAAAATATCGTGAACATTATTCTCGAAAATGCAGCCGCGAAAAATGCAATCAGGATATTCTTAACCACTTTTTATTAAGTTCAGATCCCATAATAACCAGCAAGAGACGATTACCACAAAAAAATCGTCGATCTCTACCCAAAGAAGCATTAAACTTATTATTGCCTCCAGTTATAAATTGTGATGATCAAACTACACCGATCCAATCTGATGATGAATATGATAGTAGTGATACTACTTAGTTTACATTATCATTAACATGATGACTGCATTGCCGTATCATAAAAAATAAAAAGGTGTTGCACTTATCGTACAAGTAGAACTGTTTCACAAATTGTGTTATTGCATATTTAGAAAAATGTATTAAATAAGGTTAAAAGAGCAATCTTTGGTTTTATTTACTTTAAAATAATCGTTTTTGATTAACCGGTTAACTGGCACGGCTTTTTTTATGATTCAAGCCCAAACTGGCAACATCGAAAAATTAAGTGAATCTCAAAGTTATTCCATTTGATCATATATGATACAGAATTGGCAGATTTGGCAGAATTTGCCAGATATTTTTTATTCATATATGATACATTGCCAGGTAATCGGTTAAGATATTTAATTAACACAAGTTTCCACGGCGGCAGTGGTGGCTCTTTTAAATGAGTTTCGTACTCAGCGATCTCGAAAACTCCAGAATACCAAGTTTAGACCAAATCTGATATTTATTTGGCATACGTGTCCGCCATATTGGATCCGCCATTATGATTTTTGCCACTTTGACTTCAAATTCGTACTCAGCGATCTCGAAAACTCTAGAATACCAAGTTTAGACCATTTTTGAATAAATTGTAATTTTAGGGATTGGAGCAAAAACGAGCAAAATCTGAAAGTTAATCTTAGTTCTTTGATAATCAGAGATGATAACTGTGCAAACAACAATGCTTGATCGGACTTGGAAGTTAACTAAATGTTTAATTCTTTTTATATTGTGTGTGGTATGAGACCCTAAAAATCGGAGAAACATCGAAATACAAAAGAATTTTGGCGTATTGGATCCGCCATTTTGTTTTTTACCACTTTGACTTCAAATTCGTACTTAGCGACCTCGAAAACTCTAGAATACCAAGTTTAGACCAACTCTGATATTTATTTGGCATACATGTCCGCCATATTGGATCCGCCATTTTGTTTTTGCCACTTTGACTGCAGATTCGTACTCAGCGACCTCGAAGACCCTAGAATACCAAGTTTAGACCAAATCTGATATTTTTTTGGCATACGCATCCGCCATATTGGAGCCGCCATTTTGTTTTTTGTCATTTTTACTTCAGATTCGTAATCAGCGACCTCGAAAACACAAGAATACTCATTTTTGTAAATATCAAAGATTGCCTTCATATTTTCGCCGTGTTTCTGGGATTTCAACCCACTGTGGAACGGTTCGAAAACAAGCAATTGCCTACCGTAAACGAATGAAGAAATTTCGCTTCGAAAAATTCTAAATTACCGGCGGTAAAGGTTAATTGGAGTTTCCGCCTCGCTCTGAGCCCGCTTTTGTCCTGCAAGGCGAAACATGCCGAAATATTTGTAAACCTGTATCCATGTTTGCCTATATACCAAATACTGTTCACAAAGTGTTAATACAATCCTGCGAAAGTATAAAATATTTTGGCAACCTTCCAATCGGCCTATTGGGTGGAGAGACCCAAGAAGAAGCCAGAAATAAAGATTTTAAAAATTATTAAAAAAATTGTAGGTCCAAAGATTCCCACTGCAATACAGACGAATATGTTTTAAACTTTTTATGTATTTATCCAGTAATAGTTTTCTATCTTTGCCGAAAGAAAATCAAAAATATTTTTTTATAAAGTAGCTTAAACTTCGATAAAATTCGAAGATAAAATTCGGCATTTTTGAATGCGAAATATGGGATGTTGCATTTTTCCCTTATTTCTTGGGAATCAGTCCCCCACTGTGCGACATAGAATACAGGCATTTAATCGAATATGTATTGCCAAATATACGCAAATGTTTTTTCCGCAGTAGCAATGACAAGTATTATAATATGTTGACTATAAAACAAATAAAATATATAATAATGCTTTTATGTTAAACGATTTTATTAAAAATGCACAAAAAAAGAAAAAAAAAATATTTTTTTGTACGACAATTTCGATGGCGTTTTTCACTTTAAATAAAATCGTGGGGTAGGATATCTCACAACAAATTATATTTGACGCTTGACGGTGCATTAAATTGATTCATATTCGGTTATGAAATATCCTGCTCCACGATTTTATTAAAAGTGAAAAAGCACCATCGAAATTGTAGTACAAGAAAATAATTATTTATTAGTTTTTAGTGAATTTTTAATAAAATCGATTAGCATACATTTTTTTATATATATTTTTTATTTTCTAGTTTTTACCGTGTGTGGATTTACATTTCACAGCTCAGACTTCTCTACAAATATATTTTATTGCTACATGCAGGTTAACAGTTTGCTTAAACACTATAGTGCTAAGTAATTGTATTAATTACTTACATCACATTGTTCATGTTCACATATATTCCTTCGTACGCAACCTCCAAATAAGGTAAAAGTACCAATATCTCGACACGTCCCAATACCTGGACACCAATGACATTTATATTTTTACTAAGCTTCATAGAAAGTTTAGAACAATATTGTTGGGAATATATGTTATTTTGCAACTTGATCTCTTATATAAAAAATTTAGAAAGTCCTAGATGTAAAGTTTAATATATAAAACAGTCTTTAAATATCGGAGGTGCATGCACTTGAATTCTGCGTAGATTTCTTAAGTAATTCTTAAGAAAAATACAGTTAATTGTTAAGCTGATAATAATCGTTACATAACGTTTTTCTGAGAAAAAAACGTATGTACAGAATCTTAAGTACCGTTAAGGAACTAGTTCTTGATCAGGCACTAATTTTTTATCAGTTCATGAAATAAATCGTTCTTTTGAGTTTATGTCAATAAATAATTGTTTGAAATAATTACTAACATAAAAATTGATAATTCAAAAATATATGTGTTGTCTATGAAAGCAGTTAGAATTGTTAGTTTTAGATGATTAAAAACTAGTTCCTAGTCACCTTATTATTCCATACCTTATAAGTATTTAAATTATATATTTATTTTCAACTTTTTAAAATTTTTCCTTGAAGTTTAAACATTAATTCAACTTTTAGCATAAAAAAGTTTATGATTTAATGTTTTATTAGGTTAAAAATAAATATTAAAGCGGGAAACCTTCTAAACTGATCAGAAACTAGTTCCTTAACGGTAGTTTCTTGTTACGTACAAAACAAAACATTGATCGGCAATGTTGATTTTAATTAAAAATATACGTGTTCATGTACCGGTACATAATAATCTTGTCTTCTGCACGTTGTCCCAATAACTGATCAGCCGTCCAGTTGGTCGGCCTGTCAGCATTTTGAACGTTTATGGGAAGTCCCAATACCTGACCGCATTCTCAAACCGATAAAGTGCCTGTGTTTTCTCAAATTGTTGTACATAAAAAGTATAAGTACAAGTAAAGTACAAGATGCCATACGCGTAAAACAAGTAGAGAAGACACAAAAAATCAGTGACTTTTTAATTTTTTTATGAAAATATCGAATTTTCACGGACCATATCAGAGGTTTGGCGGGAAATGACACATGTTTTACACATCCTGTAATTTTTTCAAGTCGATCTGAACCGCCGTTCATTCGCATATAGGTGAAAACCAAGAGAAAAAAAGATTCGAGAAAAATGCGTTTAAAGTTTCCGGGCAAAGGCGGTGCTGTAAGTAAGTCATCCCCCTAAATCCCCTCCTTCCCCTCATCCTCACCCTCAGCCCCCTACCCCCCTCCTAGCTCATCCTCACCCTCAGCCCCCTAAACCCCCTCCTCGCACATCCTCACCCTCAGCCCCCTAAACACCCCGAGCATTCCGAGTTCCTGCAGTTTCTGCACGCCTCATGCCCCGCAAGTGACACAAATTCTAGGGAATCGTACGATGCCACCAATACTGCACCAATACGATGCCACCAATTTCACGCGCTCAATGCGCGAATTGTAACGCACCCAAAGCTTCATCATCAACAGCCATGAACAGTCTTATCACGGGACAGAATTAAGGATAAATAAGATCTATATATATTATATGTATAGTAATTTGTGTACAGTACATGGTGCGCGAAGCAGCATATGGCGCTGAACGTATTTAACATTGAACTGTAATACCAATGTAACGTCCCACGGGGACTCAAACCATTAGAAACCGACTGTCGGTAAAGTAGGAACCAATCTCCATTACCATGTAACCTATTTTCTGTTACCGCGCAAATGTATTATAAGACTTTTATGTATAATTTATAATTTAGATAAATATTAGAGAAACAATTATTATAGGAACATTAGGAATAATTAATTGTAAGTATTAGCAAAAGCGCAAAATAAACTATAATGTATTAAGCGAGCAAAACACGAAATAACATATAGCGATTCACTGCGCATGCGCCAGCCCGCCAATTTTCCAGTATAAAAGGAGGCGCACGCAGCACAGCGGGACATTCAAGCTACGAATACGCTCAAGTGACGAACGAATGCTCAAGCCTAGAGGCAGCTTAAGTTTCAACCAGTGGGATTCAGCTTCGCTCCGGAAACGGCAGCGGCGAATCTCTAGTGTATAAAAGTTACTGGTGCTCCTCTTTGGTTTGCTCATTTGAGAGTCATAGAACCTCGTTCTTGCAAAGCCATCGAGCTTCGCTCCGGAAACGGCAGCGGCCGAAGTGCTTGGTAAAAACAAGGTCTGTAGAGCATAGAACAGAACTCTGTCAAAAGAATCGAGCTTCGCTCCGGAAACGGCAGCGGCCGATCTTACTACAGAAATTGCCAAGAGTATTCGAGCTTCGCTCCGGAAACGGCAGCGGCCGAGCTCTGCAATATACATATATACATATTCAAATATTACGTAGCATTAGAATCAGAAAACATAGAAAACCAAAGAAAGAGAGTATATATAATCGTAGACCGTAAGCTATATTAATTGTTGTTACTATTTAACTAAGTTTTATTAAATAAATAAGCATTGTTAAGTTATAAGCCATAGATTCCACTCTTTAATCTGTAGAATAGAACCCCCACCTATCCTATACTTGAGGGGACGCCGCTCTCCCCTCAGGGACCTCGACGCTCAGTTGTTCCCGGACAGCCGAACGTTACACCAACCATAATTAACACCTTTCGAAGAAAACTATGTATGCATTTTTAGCATTTCGTGGCCACGCCTGTTTTTCTACTCGTAAATCATCAACGGATACCGACGTTGTGCCCTTACCTCTTACCATACTCGTGTAATGAACATCGGCAATACTTTTACCGTGATGAAAAAACGCTGCCTTAAGTTTACAACAGTGATCTCCCATTTGTTTTTTAGTAGTAGGTATTGCTTTGATGTAGAAATTTTCCACATTCGTTGTACTACCACTACTATTGTGACCGAACAAAAGTAAGTTTGCAATAAGAATTTGTTTGGAAGCAGTTATATTGACCTTCTTCATTAGGTTTAAATTTGAATTATCACAATTATTGCAAGGATCTTTCAAATCTTTCCATCCGGTGAATTTGTGTTTTATTATATCTTGAAATTCAAATGATTTTTTTAACATATTGGGCAGTGCTAGATGTACCACACACGTTAAACATCTTAAGGACATCCACCGGTCAAAAAATCGAAAATTTGTTTGAAATTCCTAACGGTACAAATTTTACAGGCAGTTCAGGGGGGTCAGCAATGTGACGGCCTTAAAAATAGGTGTTTTTTTAAGATGGATTGTGACGCAGGTATAATAGATAGAAATGTGATTTTTCTTGAAATTAATAATAAATTTATTGACCTAACAAAAGAATTAATTTTTGTTTCAATCGAATAAACGCATGGAAAATAGGGCGATCACGGCAAGTTTCCGTCACTGGACGAACGCGCTCGGCGTCAAACTTTAAGTACGTTTTTCTCGAAATAATTTTTCACACACTATCGACAGAATGAAAACTGCAAATCTTGACCGAATCTAAAAATTCAAACGGTATTCTACTCGTAATTACACTGGCTTTCGCGCTACCCTCTATTGCGAATTTTCATGCACTCCATTCTTTTTTACGAAACATTTTAGACCCTATCGTTTAAACATGTGGCAATCATCGCCTAGTTGTTTCATAACACTGCCTGAGGGTAGCGCGATAAACACACATGTGTAATTAAAGAATATCATTGGGTTTTTGATTTTGGATGATCCTGTCTAAAGTTATCATAGCGATAGTGCAGGCCAGTTTTTTTTTACAACGATGCAGCACGAAATGTATATCAGAGGCAGGGGTGGTAAAAAATGAAATAAAAAAATTGTTTTATACTCTACATTTGTAGCAGAATAAAGTGCAAAAAGTTTTAGACCCATACATTGTATACTTTTTTCTAGAAAAATTCATGAAAGTCACCTATGTTTTCGCGCGATTTGACCGGGGGATGCCTTTATTACCGTTGTTATTTCGTGTTGTACTGCATTCTTTATAAGAATCTCATGATCACAAAGAGAGGTAATAAACTCAGCTGCATCATGTAGCTGATTGTAAGCGTATTTTTCTCCTACGAATTGCCGTAATTATATTATGTTTCGATTTTGATCAGATTTATATTGGTCCATAAAGACTTTTATAATATGATCAGCTTTTTCAGCCGAATATAAGTTTTCTCTTACGGATGAACAATATAACATGCATTGGACTGTAGTATTCGCATAACAAGACACACCAACAGAATTCGGGAGACCTCTTACGTAGTATAACGGTGTCAAAATTTGAAATGTTACGAGTTTTAACACCATATAGGACACTGAATTATTGTCTCAATTAACAAGGTAAGTCGCCAAAATTTTTTAATATACTTTTTATGTAGAGCTTATAGAATTGAAGGGGACGCACAGACTTGGAAGTTGTCCGGAGAAGGTTCGACAGAGAAGCATCTTCTTTCGCACAAGTTTCTGGAAATTTGTATCATGTATATACAAAATAATATATTGTTACAAATTGCATTTAAATTTCCAGATATTTTTATACCAGCGAACTATTTTTAATTTAGAGTTTTTACCTCCAAGCCTGTGGGTCCCCTTCATTTCAATAAGCTTTACATAAAAAATTTAAATTAAATATAGTTTGCTGGTATAAAAATATCTGGCAATTTAAATGCAATTTATTACAATATATTATATTGTACATGCGTGGTACAAAGAGTGACAAAAAAATGTGGCCTTTTTGGCCTCTTTTTGGTCCCACGATTTTGGAACTGAAGTTTGTGCCAAATGATACCTTATAATGAGACATCAATCACTGCAAATTTTCAAGTTGAGGTGACAATTAGTTTCTGAGATATGGGAGGTCAAAGAAGTGAAAATTCGTTACCGCGTCAGCCCATACTAACCCAATACAGCCCAAATTTAAACTGTTACATGGGTCTATCTGGTCCATCCCGTGTTCATTGTCCTCGCGTCGCTTTCCTCCGACCCGGCGGAGAACAATTTCCATTACCGTTACTTACCTTTTGCCATTTTTCTGGCAGCTTATGAATAAGTACCACCGCGATAGAAATTCGGTAGCTTTGTACTTATTATGTAAATCCAGTCGGAAAGAATTTATTCATACACCTAATATTATTTTTTAAATTTAGTTGTGTTGGCCGTTGTTAAACTACGGATTTTTACCTCAATAACGAATTACGATCACTTGTCGTACATTTTCTGTTACGTTACCTTTTCGTTTATGCCTTATTTAAAAACGAAATTTACGTACTTTGTGTCCTCTCACTTCAAATTATTCTTATTTAAGATTCTGCTTTAAAAAAAAAATGTGTAACGCGGTTTCCTTCGATGCATGCCGACTTGTTTGTTCGTACGTTCGTACTACAAGCGCGGTCGCCTACCGTGTAGCCAACGCTACCGCGGGAGCTTGGGCGGAAGGCGTGCGCTCTGATTGGTCGGGGTTTTTGGTTAATATCTCCTTAACGAAGCTTCGGACAATATTTTCGCTAAGGAAAAAGTTGTTTCAAATCACCGCCTGAGTCACCCCCTTCAAGGAAACGCGACATTTTTGGGACACCCTGTAGAAGTAATTTTCAACCTCATAGTATCATAAAAGGAATCATCTAATTTGGTGCTTTCAAGGGAACCCTCTGGTTAAAACGCTTGAAAAATGGGTGGTCTTTATGAATTTTTTACAAGAAGAGGTTATAACATATCCTAAAGAATATTTTTGCATTTATTGATACACCCGTTTGGGTACAAAAAAAGTTTATTTCATGTTTTCGGTCTTGATGCATTTTCTAGGTGGCGCTTAGTGCATCCCTGCCACGGTAACAACGAAATTTACTCATAGGATCGCCCCAAATAAAAAATTCAAACAATTTCTTACAATTTACAGTGGCGGACGAAAGAAAGTTTACGACTATTAAAATCGCATAACTTTATTAGAATTGGTCCAAACGACATGAGTTTTTTTTTTAGAAGCTAGAAGGATTAGTTTGCTAAGTGACGTGTTTCGTCGTTTTGAAAAAATGCAGTTAGTCGGAGTAGCAAACAAAATAGTAAAGTTCGTTTTTTAAACGTTTTTTGTGAGTCTGTAATGAAAATTCAACAAACCCGTCTGTAGATTGAAGAAAGTTGTATACATGCCTAAAATTTAATCAAAATCGATTAACGTTGCTGTGAGCTATAAACGCTTAAAGATCGCAGAATAAGGTCCAAAATCGCTCATTTCGGAAATTTCGACCTTAATCACTTAGCAAACTAAATCCTTCTAGCTTCTAAAAAAAAACTCGTGTCGTTTGGACCAATTCTAAAAAAGTTATGCGATTTTAAAAGTTGTAAACTTTCTTTCATCAGCCACTGTATATCAATGGCTATTGAAGTGCCGCTGAGTTGGCGGGTTGTAAAGATGTCCGACCCTTGATTTTCTTTACTTCAAATTAATGAAATAAAACCGTGTTGTTGTGACTTACGTAGAAGAAAATTGCACGTTAATTTGGATAACTAATTAATTTATTAAAAATATTACTTTAACTATGGAACTATAGTAAGTGGTACACAAAAATGGTGTTGACTGTTCGATGGTTTGTGCGTAAGTGAAGTCGGAAACGAAAACGGATGCGCTGGTCGGTCAGGAAGCGGAAGCAAGGAACATGGGGGTGCGACCTTCTAACGCTCGCGATTGGTCAAGTAACCGTGTGTGCCCCGCGCGGTTCGCAGAAAACGCGGGAACGCGTCTTAGCCGAAACCTTGGGTCCTTCCCAGGAAAGCCGGAACCGCTCGTAACGTCACTCGCAGACTCACCCAAGCATGGGGATTCGAAATTTGCCTGCACTTCTCGGCGCGTTCGATGGGGAGGTATAACACCTGTGGTCAGTGGATCTCAATTACCTTCTATCTTGCGACGCAACAATGGCTATTGCAGTATCCGTTTTCACGTCCAAAATGACCACAACTACGATGATTAGTGCACATTTGAACAAAGTAGTGCAAAAAAGCGCATAATTTTCCGCACAAATGTGCAGATAAAAAAGCACGTGTTTCAAAAAATTATGTTATAGAATGCTGCGATGGCGAGTCCAATTACGAATCAAGTGAATCGTTTTTGAATCGGTTCATTAGTTCTTCTGAAATCGTTTCGAGAAAACCTTGTTCAATGTGTTCTCGGTTCATACCTGCTTGAATTGGTTATGTGACTGTACAATCTATACCGTTACGAATTATGGTGTGAAACTTTCACAGGGTATTTTCGGGATGTTATACTACAAAAATATATATATAAAAAAACCGTTTTTCTGAAAAATTTTAACCGGTGAGTCCCGTTACAGGGTTACATCTTGTAGCTAGAGACCCGAGAAAAAGATACTAGTTGAGGATTTTTTTTTAGAAGAAACTACAAGTGGAAATTAAACCAAACATTTTTCCACTAATAGATATACTTTTTATCTAGATTTTAACGATTTTTTATCAATGGATGTTAATAACGGATGAGGATATCACTGCCTTTAGGAAACATGAGTTCTTACGCAGCATTGGCTGGTATGTCCACTCTTCAACCAAGAAAAGTAGAACGGATTGTAAAAATGAAATAAAAATGTCAATCCTTGATGGTCCCCGATTTTTAATATTGCATTGCTTTAGAAAATAGCCGCCATTTGATAAATTTTCATGGAATTTCCATGACAAAATCGTCCAGTTTTTATAATTATTATTAGACGACTGACAATGCGATCGAAATTTTAGAAAGTGAGACGTCAAGTACTGTATAATCTTTTTGAGAATGTAAGTTTTATCGATTAGTGTTCGAGATATGCACACTGACTTTGAAAATCGTGTTTGAAGTAAAACGCGATTAAAGTTTCATGTTTCAAGTATGATTTTTCCGTAATGAACGCAAGAATTGTTCATTGTACCTTTAATAGTAAATTTCAGGGTCATATAATGCCCTCAATAGCGAGAGTTGGTAGCTTCATAACTTATAAATTTCTGCTGCCTGCAAGCTATTCTTCCCTCACGCGTCGCTTCCTGCGCTTGAATTTTTGTCAAATGGACGCTGTGCGTCCTTTTCGTCGCAGTATGCAACGCCAACTTCAATATTTTCTATAACCATTATTTGCATATAAGTCGGCGCATCTTCATTCAAAGTACACACAGCAATATTCGCTTCAACTTTCCCAATTTTCTGTTGGGCACAAGTTTCTTAGCAACTCTCCATTGGTCAATCTTTCACTATTGCTTTGTGTAAATCTTTGTGTATTTCTTTGTATTTTGTCGGTAAATGTTGATCTGTATGATGTTCAAAAATTGGCCGAATATCTTCTACAACATTGAAACAGCGAGGCAGCCACCTCAGCACGACAAGCTACCCTAGTAGCATTTTTGGTTGGCCAACAGTAGCCAACAATTGGGAATGAGTTGGGATATAGTTAGTGTTGTTGTCTACAAATTTTGATAGACAGTTTGCCAACGAATATTCAATGTTGGGCCTACAATTATTATGGTTGGTTAATTAGCAAAAAGTTACGACAATTTGCCAACGAATATTCAATGTTGGGCCTAAAATTATTATGGTTGGTTAATTAACTAAAAATTTACAACGCTGATTAAATATTGTCTTACAAACGTCAGAAAATTTGCTACATCCAAAAACCTGTTATTATATTCCAAGTTGTGATTTTTCTTTTCTTATTTATAAATACGTAATGAGGACGTCTGTCTTAAGACGAATGAGAAATTTTATGGAATGAGTCTAAAGGTCGAATGATGATATTGTGTAGAATATTTCGCGTCACTGCGCAGTTTTTATAAATAATTAATACTAGTTATGTAACTTGAAATTAGAAGTGTTGATAAGGAAGTGTGTTGGTTTTTTTTTTATAAATTTTGTTTATTGGATATCATGTACAATCATTATGAACAAAGGCACCAGAAACGAATCATAAAAGAAAAATTGCCATCCACTTGGCGGGACGGAAGGAGCTCGAAGAGCCGCCCGAGACTCAGGACCGTGGCGGGCCCCCAGACCCCCCAGCAGCTTCCCGCGCTATCCCGTCCAGTGATAGGAGTTGGTGTTCGAGCGTTTCGAAAATTTTCAGCTCTACATTATCGAAACACGGCGTATCGGGGGAAGTAATAAGAACCTTATGGTTAAAGCGGTGAACATGGTAATGTACCATCGGAGTCGTCGCAGGAGGGGACATAGGCGTGGGGAAAAAGTGCGCCCTACCCAGAGGATGGGAAAAAACCAGGATCGGTCAGGGTACTGCGAGAAGTTAAAAACTTATGAACTAGCCTTAGATCTAAAAGGATGGAGGGGAGGAGAGGAAGAAGTGTCAGGGAAATATTTACAAGGGTATCAGGGGTACCCTACCGGTGCCATTGCAAGGACGCGCAGACTGCAACGGTGCACCCGACGACTACGGGAAGATACAGAGGGCCTTCCCGAAGGTGGGACAGTCTACGCGTGTGAAGGGTATGCATGTGTGTGCTGTCAATGGACAGCCACCAATATTTGTAAAAATTGAGGAGTTGGAAGTCGTTAAAGTCGCTCTTAGGGATTGTAGCGGAGAATCTGAATCTGTCTCTGTTGGTCACGAAGTCGTCGGGACCCCACGCCAGCCTTTTGTTGGCTTTATTACGCCGCCAATGGTAAATAATGGGGACGTTGCTGGCGTCCTGGATTAGGCCCGCGTTATCGCAGTATGGGAAAGCTTGGGGGGGGGGGGGGGCGACGAAGCCAGAGGCAAATTGTCTACGAGTCGAAGCCATATCTTGAGTGGCGAGGGGTTTGATTGAGTTGTTATTGATAGCAGGAAGGTTGGCGAAATAGTCCCGGGTAAGCTTAATCATGAAAAGGTCGATACGAGAGACTTCCGCTCTGTTGTACAAGGTGTTGTTGCTAACGTAGTGCTGCCAATCAGTGGCTTTGGTTCTATATATTGTTGCGAGCACCGGGTATAGGCCCGTGCATAGGTGCTCGCAGCTGAAGACAGAAGAGGGTCAACCCTCTTTGAGAGGACGATCGGGAAACGGCGAGAAGACTGTCTTGTACCGAACGCCGTAGCGTTCGGACGTACGGGTAGCTTGTACCATTGTAAACTTATAGTTACAACGGAAATATAGTTGTGCAGTCTGTACGCCCGTGTACTTAGTCAACCCTTTGCGTCGGGGTGGCCCTCAGGACCTTTCGCTCAAAGGCTCTAATTTTTTCAGCCACCGTGTAGTTAAAGTTCCATAAGATAGGGGCAGCGTAGGTGATGATGGGGCGTACTAGAAGTAGATACAAAATAACTCGCGCTTTGTTGGAGAGGTACTTGTTATGAAAAAGTCTGCTGTTGGCCCTGAGCCTTGTATGCTTTCTCTAGTTGGAGGTCAAAGTGAGTGTTACATCGCAGAAGGTAGTCCAAATGGACACCTAGATATTTAACTACCTTCCTGTGGGGTATGGGGACCTTATTGCACGTGCCGGGGACCGTGGCTGAAATTTGAAAGAGTTTAGCACCGGCTTTAACTTTGGAGTTTAGGCTAACAAGCGGTTTGCAGAATAAATGGTTTCGCATTTCTGGGGGTTCAGCCTGAGGTTCCAGGACGCGTAGAATCTCTTTACGTTATCTACCAGGGTGTCAAGGTTATTGTGGAACGCCTCAACTCGATTCCCGGCCACGTAGATTACGACGTCGTCGGCGAAAGCTAAGAGGCCTACATTCCCCTGTTCATTAAAGCCGAAAAGATTCGGGAGGTCACATAAAAAGATGTTAAAGAGTATGGGTGAGTTGACGGTGCCTTTTGGAGGCCTTCATTAATTGCAAATTCCTGTGAAGAGAGCGCTTTGCCATCCCAGGTGAAAAAAGATCTGCCAGTGACCATGTCCCAGACGAGGTAGATGAGCCAACGAGGGAAACCCTTCTTAAGGAGCCTAAAGATAAGGCCGTTTAAGGGGACCTTCCGGTCTACAAGTCGATTTTTTTTTATTTCATTTTTCGAATGTTCAACCTTTTAGGAATACGTGTTTAAAAGGATTTTAAACGCGTTTTTCTCGAAACAGTGTTCTCAAAACGGTGGGACCTGTATCTCCAAAAGTTATTATCCGATTCGACTGAACCGTTTTTTATTTTGAAGAATATACTTCTGGCTAGGGGGGGGGGGCTAGAAAAATTACAAAAAATTGAAAATTTACCATTTTCTAAGGCGTTGAAAGGACGAAAAGTACAGGGAAAAGTGATTTCAAACTTCAAGTGTCGTTATTTTCAAAAAAAAAAGTCATTTTTTTAATTTTTTCTAGCCCCCCCCCCTAGCCAGAAGTATAATCTTCAAATAAAATAAGTTTCAGTCGAATCGGATAATAACTTTTGGAGATACAGGTCGGTATTATAGCAGATTTTTCTGCACAGAAATGGTAATACCGATAGATCGGCGACTGCCCGGTGAACGCGAGAGGGAGCTGTTTGCTATTTCCGTATTCTATTCTGAATAAGGAAATAAATTCCTTGCTGTTGCGTTGTACTTGTAAATATTTAAACGGAAGGTCTGCTGGTAGAGCAAACGTAGACAATTCGTTGTACATTTTAATTACTTAAAATGTACTTATGCTATAATATGTTACGTTGGCAGTAAGGAGTTATAAGTGAAAAGAAAAAAATAGATGAGATGTCCCCAGAAAATGAAGTTTGTTATATTAGGTTAGACATTTTTTTATTAGCAAAACACTAAAGCAGAACATGAAAGTTATACACTTATTATAAAATAATTAAACGTCCCATGCAGAAAGCAGTTATTGAACAAACATTATATATAAAATTGTGTTGGTGCAATAGTGACTTTAGATTGCAATTGCTTATTCGATGGTTTTTCATATGCGCTAATGCACTCGCCGGTGGTATTGCGATGTTGTCATCGATTATACAGAAACAGAATTGTTTATTTTTTATCGGATCAATATGAAAGTGACATCAATGGATTCCTCGCATTGTCCCGATTAAATTGACAGAAAATTATTTAAATCTGACTAGTTTTAACGAAATAGGCTTTCAATTCTGCAAACAAATATTTCACGTAATTTCCTTAATTATGATCCGAGTTATATCATTTTTAAGGCCAATTTGATCGAGAAAGCATAAGGAATTGATTGACGCCACTTTCGTAAAGATCGGATTAGAAATTGCAAAACTTCAGATTCATCAGTGCTTAGTGCGCAACATTGTATGGCCCCGCTGGTTCCGAGCGTCGAAGCCGATGAAACTCAGCGAGACACATGATTGCTGGCGAGCATCGCGTTTGACGACTCTGGCTAAAGAATCACCTTGTACAAATGCTAAGAAACGATAGTGTGAAGTGGCGGCGCGTTTCAATTGCACATTGGCAATACTGTAGATTCTAGGGCCTATAATATTAGCTCCGCGTTACGATGTTCTTAATCAGAGTACAGCATTAACGAATTAAAAAATAAATGAATTGGTCAATTAGTTAAAATTAATGAACTGTGCATGATTTTAATGACGCCTAATTTAATGGCACTTACAAACTGAATTACTAATTGTAATTAAAATAATACTTTTTGACGTGCAACATGAAACCGCGCACGCAAATGGTTGCGCGTATTGTCGAAAGCATCAGAAATAATATGTACAGTCTTCCAATTGTTGAGAAGCCTTTGGGCTCAGATTATCGGGAAAGACCTACCCACCCCACTGTTTTGCTTTCTCGCTGCGAGCAAGGACCTTCGGGCCCTAGTAGCCCGTCCGTTGACAGTCGAGAGCAATAAACCGACGAGCTAGATAAAATACCCAGTACAGAAAAATAAAATGTTCATGTTTTTGATAAGTGTTGATGAAAGTATTACCGATGTATTTTTTAGGATTTCCCGATGAAAATGATATCAAACATGGTGCAATTCGGTCAATTTTTAGTGAACGTAGAGTGTGTCCTAATCATGTATTCATAAGAAAAAATAACCTTATCAACGTTTACGCGACACAGAGGCCTGGTTTTCCTTTGAGAAAAAGGTAAATTTAACAGAGGTTGAAGAGATCCAGGCCTAGAGGTCTTCATTAAGTCCTCTATTCTAATCTCTACTAAGTCTCTCAATATCGAAATGCAGTCAATCCTCATTAGTGATAGCGATTGAACTCTATAGCCTGATCCTAAGGCTAACAGCATCACCAATTTTTTCGTTAATTTTTGTAACCCCAAATATTCCAAAGGAAATCATGCCTCTGCGTTTTTGGTTTTCCATTGTTTCTTTCAGCAAATGTTCATAAACATTTATATGTACCAGTATGTATACTTATGTATATATGTATGTAGATTTAATTAGGCTTTACATGTACGATCTATCCATATTTCGT